>JALGPY010000003.1:46188890-46854390 GCA_023055425.1 Linanthus parryae | reverse complement strand
CTAAAGAGAAAATAGTTAGGGAACTGGACTAGGAGAAGAGTAGGAGTAGGGGGATGATATAGTGGTGGTAGTGATGATGAGGGAGGTATGGTGTTTGACATGAGATGTGAGTGGTGGCGGTGAAGAAAAATCTTGATTAGCATGGAAGAGCATGCACGCAAATAGTGGGGGCAGAGAAGGTTAGGGATTAATTTGCAGTAATAGCAAACTTAGGGGGTGAAAAGTGTGATTTTTTTTGGAGTTTCATAATTTCCACTCTGACCCCTTGCTATGCCAGGGTCATACACATTTCCTTGAACTTATGCCAATACCTGACTAAGGTTCAGCCTTCCTACAAATGCAACATACATATATTTATTCAAAAGTTCACTTATTTGCAGCTTTACCCCTATAAAGCTCTAGGGTGTTACACACTGCTAAACCAGGTATAGCTCACTTAAAATAGTTTTTAAAAAATATAGATTACAGTTTGACCCCAAATTTCAAGATATCCAACTCTGAGCTACTAGAAAATTGCAGGGTGTTACAATTTCAACCCCGTGTTATCGATCCCATGAGGAAAATCACCAGATTATTTTGTTAAAATATCAATTTAGAGTGAATTAACTGGGAGGAAGTTGTTTGATTTAAAGATTCGCCACCCCAAACAAGTGGTTGTATTGAAATAATGAAAATACAATGTTTGTGTGGTTTTTGTAATTAAACAAGGTTTCATCAACTATGGAGAAGGACTAGGCGATATATGAATCAACTAAGGGTGTTAAACAATTCGGGATATTGTATTAAAACGCGATAATCCTAATTGAGTTATGCCAGTAACTAGTCACTACGATCTTCTATTGATTTCACGTAGTTCTACATCGCGGTCTGCTTCGGGTCCTGTCGGTCCACCTCCGTCTACCCAACTGACCAATCCCATTCAAATCACCTCTCAGTCTCATTGATTAAGAATTATGTTCATGTTCTCTATCACCCTAGGCCAAGTCTCCGTCGAGCACTCCACCTACGTACTAGCAATTCTGGGTAGCTACTCCATTGTTTCTAAGGATTAAGCATCAAACATGAACAATAACAAAACTAGATTAAAACGTTAAGTAGGAATCACAATTATGGATCAAAATCAGCCTCTAATCGACATTCATCTAATCACAAGGGTGTGTCAATAACCCTAGTTCAACAATATACCAAAAGAGTGAAGAATTGTCATAATAAAGAATCCAAAACATGAATCAATCACAATAATTCGGAAAAGATGAGTTTAACAAAACCCTGGGCTCTTCATAGAGCCTAGAAAAGAATTTAGCTAGTCATCGTTATGCTAAAACCACAAGTATTCTCCATAGAATGATAAATAGAGGGTAAGAGAAAGATCATACGATCAAATCGCTTTGACGAATTCGTGCAATCCTCAAGCTCCAAGCTACTCTCCAATGGTGTCATGTTCATGTATGAACTGCCTCTAGGTCTTCTATCCCGTTTTTTACCTGTTGGGGACGAGTTTTAATGTGATTTGGCCAAAATTGCACTTCAGCCCCTCTGGTTTGTAATTCTCAGACTGAATTGTAAGCTGATCTTGCGCGGGCCATAACTCTCTCATAAATACTCACCTTTGGGCCTACCATATATCTTTGGAAATACCTGGAGGTCAAATTTCTAATGGAGCAGGCCTTTCTCCAAAATTCCTTTTAGTGTTTCCTGATAAGTGAAAATAGTGAAGGCTCGTCCTGAGTGGCTTTTCCAACTTTACTTCATTTTTGCATCTTCTTGTATCCTCTTCATCTACCTCAATTCCAAGCATATACAAGCTTCATAAGCTCCATTTCACCTATTTTACCTGATTTACACAACAGTAAACAACATGTGCAAATATAATCGCAAATATGAGATAAAACATGCCCGATTAAGCCAGAAAATACACTTTTCACTCTTAGGCTATAAATCATCAATTTCACATATTTTTACACATATATCATATAAATCATGTGAAATAAGCCTAATGCAAGTAGTAAGAAAGTATCATAATAACTCCTATTAGAGAGTTATCAATATGAAAATAACCAGAACTTGGAAAAACCATTCCCATGAAATGAATTGTAGTTCAGATATACTTGAAAACAATATATCGAGCATCTGAACTTGGGAAATGATTTCCTAGACTGTACTGTTGGGTTTTGACGTAGGTAACGCAGCAGAATAACAAAATTTTATCTCTACGCAAAGCCCACCAAGGATCACAGGAAGAGTCATCATAACATGATGAGAAGGACATAGAAGATGTGTACCTTGTGATTTGGGAGATCACACGAAGAATAGTGTCATCGTATCTACAGTTGATCCACGTCTAGAGGTGATATCTAGATTCTTCCTTCTCCTAGTGCTAGCTTGGACCGGAGGAAGAGGGAAGAACGAATCACGCAACAAGGAATCAGAGGATCGGCCTCCCCTTGTGGCCGACGGTGGGTAAGGGACAACTTAGGGGGCTTCAGACCTTTGGCTTGTCTCTTGCTCTCTCTTGGTTTCTCTCCCACTCACTTATCTTATGAGCATTAAGTGTGGGAAGGAAGCTTGAGCATCCTTTTTATAGTCCACCAACTCCTTGTTAACTACATAAAGGCCCTTCCTAGTTCTACATGAACTTGGATTAGTCCCTTCCTTGCAAATTAGTCCTACTAAGTTTGCAAGGTGTTGCAAAGTGATCCTTCCAATTGATTAATCATATTAATTAATCCCAAATCTAGTTCAATACTATTAAACGTGTGACCCCATAGGTTTCTACTTAGTTGGTAGTAACTTATTACTAAGATGGAGCGGTGTCTAGCAACACATCCATGCCACCCAACTAATAGAAATAAGTCAGTGATCCCGACAAACCTCTTGTGCCCAATATCACATATTGCACTCTCCATTTATCTCCATATCCGGATTCGACACGAGACATAAATAGTCACACTCGTATATCCAATCCATAGTTCCTCGATCCTGGGAATATGCTTATGCAAGCGGATAACATCAATATCTCCATATTGATTTATCTGAGTCTGGCCAGACATTCAATTAGCCTCATCCCTCGAGTGGTCGTGGATATTTGCTCCCATTATGTGGGAGGGACAAATCCTCTCTACATCACTACGATCTTAATATTGCTTCCTATCATGCCCGATGGCTACCTTTATGATTACCCAGTTAGGGTGTAACGTTTGATAACATCAAAGCACAATATTTCACAACTAGAGTATCTAGTGACTTCAAGTCTATGGATTGTAATATTATTAGCACTACCAGAAGCGATTGTGAATTTAACATAATCTAGTGTATCCTTCTCCTTATGGGTCAATCCAGTATTCCATTACTCCTAATGTATACCCATGTGTTGGATTGTGATATCTCCATATCAATCCAACCCCATACTAGTCTATAGATGATTGTCCCATTAATCATTATAATTGACTAGGGATATTTAAAAATATAACACTTATATTCTAAGGACTTCATTCATGTTAACATATCTCCATATCGATAACATAATGAATCATAAATCCATATATTTGTCACAATTAATTGATTGCCTCTAGGGCACAATTCCAACAGTCTCCCACTTGCACTAGAGTCAATCTCCTGCATCGTATGCCTATTGATCTAGCGCGTCCCTCCATGCTTACGCTGCATAGGGGCATGGTAGGCGAGACATCCGCTGGTACCTTGTAAATATTCACATCTCCTCTATGAACTATTTGATTGAGATTGAATATTATGAGTAAGTTCATCTTATGCATAAATATACTCAATCCTCTGTGATAGAATCGGCAACTGAATCTTGCCTGGAACCTTTCAGGTCACAGTCCCTCCCACTAGTGCAAAAACATAAAACTTGACTATAATCTGAAATCTTCTTTGTTAGATTTGAAGTTCGCATTACTGTAACCATTTACAGTAAACTCTTCCTATCCTTATTTATCAAGAATTCATCCTAAGTTACTCTCAAGTACTTAAGGATAATCTTTGATAATTATCAAGTGACACCTCACTTGGATTTGATTGGTATCTTTGTGTCATACCATCTGAAACTTCTGGTCCAGTACATAACATGGCGTATCTCATGAATCTTATTCATACGGTCCCTTTTCAATCTAATTGAAAAGACAATTAATCTCCCAAAGACTAATTCCATGTGAGATAGGTAGAATCCATATTCTATGCATGTTGAACCATTTCAACACCTTTGTCAATTCGTGTACTATGACCCAAGATTCACAACCATCTTGATCTATCTCTATAGATTCTTCATAGGTTGTTTTGTCTAAGTCTATCATTGAAGATTTAATTCCCTAGTTAATCTACGTAAGATTGCCAAGTAGGGACATTATTCTCAATGATTAGTATGTCTCCACATACAAGACCAGAAACATAACTGTGCTCCCACTAACCTTCTTGTAGACACAAGTCTCATCTTCAATTTTGATGGAACCAAACTCCTTTGATTGCATCATAAATTCGAAGAATCCAACTCCAAGAAGCTTGACTCAATCTATAAACAGATTGCTACAAGAAAGATGCGAATGGATTTAAGCATCACAACTGGGGAAAGATTTCATCACAGACTATACTATGAACTCACATGAAATCCTTTTCAAACCAGTTGTCCCTTAAAAGTAATCATATTACCATCCATGTTGGTTTCCTCATAACCCACTTGCACCCTATGGGTTCTACCCTTTGAGGTGGTTCCACCAAAGTCCATACTTTGTTGGTATACATAGATTCCATATTGTCATGGCTCCAAGCCATTTCTGAGAGCATGGCCCACATATGGCCATCTCATAGGTTGTAGGCTCATCTCGATGAGTAATATATCAAGGGTTATGAGAAATACTTATTTCTTTAGTCCCTTGACATATCCTACCTAGCCTACGAGGTTCTTGTGTTTTTTCTGAGTAGGTTACAACACCTTGTGATCCTGCTCACGTTCCATAAAAAAGATCAGTGTTCTGTTGTGGTTCTTGAACTTCTTCAAGATCTACTGTCCTCCCACTGTTTCTTTTAGTGACAATATCTATCTAGATACAATGTGGTTCGAGCAACAAATAATTTGTTCTCGATTGGATTGTAGAAATAATATCCCTTTCAGGATTTCCCACAAAATATTTATCCGATTTGAGTCCAAGTTTATCTGTAAACGCCTTTACATAAACTACATAACCCAAATCCTTTATGGACGACATACTAGGACATTTCCTAGTCCATATCTCATATGGTGTTTTTTTCATAATTAATTCTAGATGGAATAAGGTTAAGGGCGAAATTTGCTGTAATTAGAACATGGACCTTAAAATAACTGGAAGTTTTGTTTGACACACCATGGACCGAACCGTGTCCAACAAGGTCCGGTGTCTCTTCTCAGAGACGCCATTCCATAATGGTGTTCTAGGTAGAGTGAGTTGGGATCACATCCCATACTTCTTTAGATGTTCAAACTATTGGCTTATGTATTCTCCTCCACGATTCAATCGTAGAGCCATGATACTTTTGCCAAGCTGACTTTCTACTTCATTCTTGGATTCCTTGAACAATTCAAAGGATTCAGACTTGGCCCTACAAATCCATATTTCTCTGATCCCATCAGTAAATATGATGAAGTATTGAAAACCACCTTTAGCATTTGTGCTTAATGGCCTACATACATCAACATGTATGTTTTCCAAAAGATCATATCTTTTCCTAATAAATAAGTCTTACATGTCTCATATGATTCAATAATCGAATGAGTTCCAGAAATCCATCCATACGGAGTTCTAGGTATGTATCTCTTATTCATGTTGCCTAAACGCTAATGCTAAAGATAAGTGAAGTTCATATCATTATATGCAAACCTCTTGGTATTAATGTTATAGATGAAATTATCATGATCAAGGATATACAATCTATTTAGACAAAATTGCATTACAATAATGCATATCAGAATAAATGGAACAACATTTGTCCTTTATTATGATAAAGAGCTTTCTTGTCCAACCAAGAAACTATGATAATGATCCTACTCATAGTAGGAATATAATCACTTTTGTCTAATTCATGAACAATTTCGTAAAGGTCGAAACAATTTCCTACGGCTAATTCAGCAACCATTTGCTTCATTGCCACACCTGTAGGATTATTTCTTCCTTATCCAATTGTCTTTATCTCTTGAGATCCTCCACATTTCTATAAATGTGAGATGTTCAACAAGTATCATATATTAATGATGATGAGATAGACATATTGACTTCTATAACAAGAATACCTATATTGGAATTCACAATTCCATTATTACTTACTTCCAGGTACTTTGGGTAGTTACTCTTCCTTAACACTACCTATGGGACTTTAAGGCAACTTGGTTTTAGCAACAAGTTTGCTTTATATCCATGAGGTCAGCGCAAACTTTTTCCCTTACCCATGCTGTTAACCATTAACAGTTATTGCCTATACCCTTTATGAGTGCTTTGTTTAGTGATTCTCAATCTTATTGAGTGAATCAATTTTGAACAATACTATAATTGCATCCAATGCAATTCTTGGTTCATTTGGGAGAATAACCATTTATTCATTATCTATATCATAGATAACTCCCAGTATCTAAGCATTCAATCCTATAGAAGTAGCTTAGTTGTGCTTTACCTCTTGATTTAGCAGTCACAAATTACTAGCTTGTGTCGTCGCGTCATATCTCGATGAACTAAGTCGCCTTGCTTTGGCAAGCCAGAACTTATTCCATCTTGATCATGACGAGTGCTAAGCAAGAGAGCGCAAAGTGGAGTAATACTTCAAGCCTTTCATGACAAGCTCGCTCTTTGAAAGAGCTTCTTTTAATGTATGATCATATCATACGCCTCCATATATCTCATCTTGCTTCCAAAGCTCAGAGTTCATGGGAGCTGACATGAGACAAGTTACATCCAAAGAATCATTCTTTGATGTTCCTTCCATAAGGCTTTTGAGTGTGTCTAGGTAGCCGGTGGGAAGAGAACTTTATGCTCTACAATTTACAACATTTTTCTTTTATTTGAGAACAATTCTTAATTTTATACCAGTCTAGAAAATAGATTCCATACATCTTGTCCCTTTTGAGGACATGAAGTCATGTTTTGTTTGCAATGGGTATTCAACACAAAAGGATTTATGCAAAATATTATGACGTTTAACTATATTCAACAAGGATTTAAATTGTCAAATATAGCTCCCACTATTTTTCTCGGATTAATAACCCTTCATATTAATGCAGAAAATATCATTATATTTTCTAGTGGGTCCAAGATCCCTTTTTCACTTCTTCTTGAGCTTGCTTTGGCAAGTCACCCAAGAATTGGTTATTTAGGTAGGAACCATTCCAATTGCATCCCATGCAACTCTTGGTCCAATTAGGTGAATAACACTTTATCTTTATCCTTTAGATAACGCCTAATTGTCATGCCTCTAGGTTCATCAATCCAATTGAGTCTTACCCAGTTGCGTCCAACCTCTTGCTTCAACATACACACATTACTTGCTTGTGTCGTCCGCAACACATCATGGTGAATTAAAATCGCCTTGCTTTGGCAATCCCGAATTTTAATAAACCCTGATCATGAAGGGTGTTTAGGCAAGAGAAGGCAAACCACAATATTTTATTTGACGGGTTTTAATAGTAACTATTCGTTTGGTTGATCACATCAACATGATCTACTTATTTGAATTGGGCTATCCACAATAAAAGACCATCTTTGTTTATTATTATCTTGTTAACGTTTTGCTAGTATCGCCATACACACAAAAATAAATAACAAGACATAAATAATAAACATCGACAAAAGAAAAATAGCGTGGCATGGATATGGCCCCTAGAATAAGATATTACCAAGCCAATGATAATATCTATGTGCCCTAAAGCGACAAGCTCATCTCCATGTGCTCCACGATAGCTGCGCGCCTAGGGTAGGGAGTCCTCGTCGTCTTTTGGCTTCTTTGGTTCTCCGGTTTTCTTCTCCATGCTCATAGCTATCATCTAAGTATTTATAATTCCAGCCTAACATCTAGAATAAATAAATAATAAAAGCCTCACATGTCGAGGAGAAAAGACGACTCGCAGACCGTAAAACCTAATTAATTATTACATTAATTTGATCAGCTCGCAGGCCGTAAACCAAACCACAAAAACATAAAACATCCACAACCTAATCCATATCCATCCACCATGCAACAAAGCACATAATACAGTTAAAACCAATTTTTAACGCGCTTGTTCAATTTTAGTTGTTTTTTGACATACTAGGGTTAAAATGGTCCAAGAGAATGGCCAAAATCAACCAAGGAACCACCACACTAGGCCCGGGCCGGCCGACCCTAGCCCACACGGCTAGGTCGTGTGCTAGGGTGCGTCGGCCCCTTTTGGGGCCGTGTGTTACTTGGGCGGCAAGGAGAGAGAGGGGCGGTCCCTTCATGGGGCCACACCTCCTCATGGAATTATTTCCAAAAATAATTCCTTCCTTGTTGGGTTGTTTCCAAAAAGATTCATTCCTTGGTTCCCAAGTTTAGTTGTTTCCATAAACAGCTTCTTCCTTGTTGCCCAAATTTAGTTGTTTCCAAAACAACTGCTTCCATGTTGCCCAAGCTTTGTTATTTCCAAAACAATTTCTTCCTTGTTTCCCAAGTTTAGTTGTTTCCATACTTGAAAAACCCCTTTTCCAAGCATGTGCCCAAACCCTATTTCTTGATCCGAAAAATTTCACATCATATGTGACAAAACTCACTAATTCCTACATCCCATGTAAAATTAGATCTTGTTTATTGCATCTACTATGCCAATTAATTTCAGTTTCGTGTAAAATTAACAATACGGTGTATAAACTGAATTCGTAACACATAAAATCATGTTATGCACTACGACATGTGGCTCTGATACCACTGTTTGGTTTTGACGTAGGTAACGCAGCGGAATAACAAAATTTTATCTCTACGCAAAGCCCACCAAGGATCACAGGAAGAGTCATCATAACATGATGAGGACATAGAAGATGTGTACCTTGTGATTTGGGAGATCACACGAAGAATAGTGTCCTCGACTACGGTTGATCCACATCTAGAGGTGAGATCTAGATACTTCCTTCTCCTAGTTATAGCTTGGACTGGAGGAAGAGGGAAGAACGAATCACGCAACAAGGACACAAGAGGATTTGCCTCCCCTTGTGGCCGACGGTGGGTAAGGGACGGCTCAGGGGGCTTCGGACATTTGGCTTGTCTCTTGCTCTCTCTTGCTTTCTCTCCCACTCACTTATGTTATGAGCATTGAGTGTGGGAAGGAAGCTAGATCATCCTTTATATAGTCCAACAACTCCTTGTTTACTACATAAAGGCCCTTCCTAGTTCTACATGAACTTGGATTAGTCCCTTCCTTGAAAATTAGTCCTACTAAGTTTGCAAGGTGTTGAAAAGTGATCCTTCCAATTGATCAATCATATTAATTAATCCCAAATCTAGTTCAACTCTATTTGACGTGTGATCCCATAGGTTTCTACTTAGTTGGTAGTAACTTATTACTAACATGGAGCGGTGTCTAGCAACACATCCATGCCACCCAACTAATAGAAATAAGTCAGTGATCCCGACAAACCTCTTGTGCCCAATATCACATATTGCACTATCCCTTTGTCTCCATATCCGGATTGGACACGAGACATAAATATTCACACTCGTATATCCATTCCATAGTTCCTCGATCCTGGGAATATGCTTATGCAAGCAGATAACATCAATATTACCATATGGATTTATCTGAGTCTGGCCAGACATTCAATAAGCCTCATCCCTCGAGTGGTCGTGGATATTTGCTCCCATTATGTGGGAGAGACAAATCCTCTCTACATCACTATGATCTCAAAGCTTGCTTCCTATCATGCCCGATAGCTACCTTTATGATTACCCAGTTACGGTGTAACGTTTGATTACATCAAAGCACAATATTTCACAACTAGAGTATCTAGTGACTTCAAGTCTAAGGATTGCAATATTATTAGCACTACGAGAAGCGATTGTGATTTTAACATAATCTAATGTATCCTTCTCGTTATGGGTCAATCCAGTATGCCATTACTCCTAATATATACCCATGTGTTGGATCGTGATATCTCCATATCAATCCAACCCCATACTAGTCTACAGATGATTGTCCCATTAATCATTATAATTCTAGGGATTTTTAAGAATATAACACTTATATTCAAAGGACTTCATTCATGTTAACATATCTCCATATCGATAACATAATAAATCGTAAATCCATATATTTGTCACAATTAATTGATTGCCTCTAGGGAACAATTCCAACATGTATCTCTCAAACTAACCTGTTGAGATAACAAACCGATCAAAACCCTGATATTGTGGATAAGGATCAGACTGGTACTTCTGTGACAAAGAGTTCTTCACAAAACATTCTCGTAGTAACATTTCTGATCTAAGGGTCAAGTTTGACTATCTAAAACTCCTAGTTCAGTTGAGATGGCTATGAGAGGTAAAATAGTATTTTATATCATTCAAATCTGGATGCAGAACATGACCTCACATCCCTGTGACAGTTCTACGACATTTTAGATCCAACTGTGTCCATATGGACTTGGATCTGACTAATTAGACTATAAAAAGGGAGAAAGTGCAAAATTGTTTAACTTCTGGGGCTTGAGAGTAGATAACCAAAAATTCAGATTCAATCTGAAGTAGGAAACTCTAGGAAACTTATGAGAGTTGTCGATTGGGCATAACTGAGGGGGTTCAGGTACTGATAAGACTGAGACTTCAGGGGCTACACAGTCATTTTGGAGTAGACACTAGGATAATACTGCATATGCATTGTACCTCACTAATGAGTATATGTACTAATCTGTATATGTACATCTGTATGTGTAGAGGTTGTCGGGATAGGGAATCAGCAGAGAAAATATGGAGTACTAGGCAGGCTACCAGGAAAGCGTATGAATGCTTAATCTATATATGCACATAAAACATGTGAGTATGGGTATTATACATGGTTGTCGCTGGATACTTGGTTCAAAACTGATTCTTTTTTACTCTATACCTATGTATGGTCATTTTAGTCTTCGTACGTCTAGTTACTGCGGTGGTGGACTCATATGGGACCGGTCTACGGGCTTTCATTCGGTACGTTGCTAGCTCCCGAATGTAGGCAACCAATACTAATCTCTGGCTGACAATCGAGTAGGGAGTCTGTGTAGGGTTTTGATAACGGATACGCAACAGAATAAACAATAACTAATCCGTTCAAGACCCTCCAAGGATCACAAGTCTAGATCTGATAACGATATTAAGGATTTAGTATCAAAATACATTTTGGTTCTCCTTTGATGACTTCACTCGTGAAAAAGTATTCACGTCTCTATGGCTAGTCCACTCCTAGGATTGAACCCGGATATTTCAAACCTTTGTGCTAGCTAGGATTGAAGGACGAAGAAGAAGAAGATCAAAATCACGCAAAACGGAGCAAGGAGGGGCGGTGCCTCCTTGAGGCCGACGGGGTTGAGGGGGCGGCAAAAGGGGCTTCGGCCTCTTTTATTGCTCTCTCTCTCCTTGCTTTATTCTCTCCTACTCAAAGTATGTAGTAGTGTGTGGAGAAAATAAGCTAGGAGTTTTCTTTATATATTCCAACAACTCCTTGTTTAACTACATAAAGGACCTCTCTCCTAATCCTACTCATGTAAGGATTAGTCCAACTTGCAAATTAGTCCTACTAAGTTTGCAAGTAGTTGCGTATTGATCCTTCTATTTAATCAATCATATTAATTAATTCCCAAGTCCGTTCTAATCCATAGGGAGTGTGACCCCATAGGTTTCTACTTAGTTGGCAGTAACAATCTACTAACATGAAGCGGCCTCTAGCAAGACATCCACGCTACCCAACTAATAGAAATAGTCATCCGACAAACCTTGTGCAAGTATTGTCTCGTCCCTTTGTCTCTATATCCAGATTGAACATGATACAAACTAGTCACACTAGTATATCCAATCCATAGTTCCTCGACCCTGAGAATAGTCTTATCCATGCATATAACATCAATATCCTATATTGATTTATCTGAGTCTGGCCAGACATTCTATAAGCACCATCCCTCGAGTGGTCGTGGATATTTGCTCCCGTTATGTGAGAGGGACAAATTCTATCTACGTCACTACCATCACTAAGCTTGCTTCCTTGTTGTATCCGACTAACGCCTTCGTAACTACCTAGTTACGGTGTAGCGTTTGACGATGTCAAAACACAACATTCCAGAACTAGAGGATCTAGTGACTTCAAGTCCAAGAATGACAATACCGTCGTCACTACGAGAAGCAGTTGTGACTTTACATAACCTGTATGTAGCCATCTCGTTATGGGTCAATCCAGTATGCTATTACTCCTAATGCATACCCATGTGTTGGATCATAATATCTCCATATCAGTCCAACCCCATACTAGTCTATAGTTGATTATCCTATTAATCAATATAATCGATTAGGGATATTTAAGATAAACAAAATATTTTCAATCTAAGGACTTCATTATATTAAATATCTCTATAAATAATACAATGAATATTTCTAGCAAAAAACACTATTCATACTAAAAAGATTGCCTCTAGGCCAACAGTCTCCCACTTGCACTAGAGGCAATCTGGCGCATCCCGTATGCCCATAGATCTAGTGTTCCGTAAGCGGATCTGATAGATTCTCGTCTATAGGAATCTTGCATATCTTCACTTCTCCTCCATCGATGATATCTCGAATAAGATGGAACTTCCTGAGTACGTGTTTGGATTTATGATGTGATCTGGGTTCCTAAGATTGTGAGATCACCTCAGTGTTGTCACAGTACAACTCTATTGGATCCACAATGCTAGAAACCACACCAAGCTCAGTAATGAACTTCCTAATCCAAACAGCTTCCTTTGCTGCACCACTCGCAGCAATGTACTCAGCCTCAATTGTAGATTCAGCAAGCGTATCTTGCTTGGAACTCTTCCAACTCACAGCTCCTCCATTCGGGGAATACACGAATGGCGACTGTGATCAGAAATCATCTCTGTCAATTTGCAAGCTTGCATCCGTGTAACCCCTTACACACAACTCTTCCTCCCCTCCATAGATCTAGAACCCATCCTTAGTTCTTCTCAAGTACGTTAGGATGTTCTTGACCTCTATCTAGTGAATTTCACCCGGATTAGACTGGTATTTGCTTGTCATACTCAACGCGTATGACACATCTTGTCTAGTACATAACATGGCGTATATGATGGATCCTATGGCCGAGGCATAGGGTACTCTACTCATGCGTTCCTTCTCAATCTCATTGGAAGGACAATCACTCTTCGAAAGAGTGATTCCATATGACATGGGCAATAATCCCTTCTTGGAATCTTACATTTTGAACAGATCAATACATTGTCTATATATGTACTTTGACTTAGGCCTAGCAGCTTCCTCGATCTATCTCTATAGATCTTGATACCGAGTATATAAGCTGCTTCCCCTAAGTCCTACATTGAGAAACACTTTGCTAGCTAATCTTTCACAGATTGCAGCATGAGAATATTGTTTCCACTGAGTAGTATGTCATCCACATACAAGACCAGAAAAGCAACATAGCTCCAACTAACATTCTTGTAGACACAAGATTCATCTTCGTTCTTGATGAAGTCAAATTCTTTGTCTGCTTCATCAAAACGTCGATTCCAACTCCTTGAAGCTTGCTTCAATCCATAAATGGATCGTTGTAGGTTACACACTTTATTTGCATGCTTTGGATCCTTAAAACCCTCAGGTTGTGTCATGTACACATCCTCGAGGAGGTTTCCATACAGAAACGCTGTTTTGAGATCCATTTGCCAAATCTCCTAGTCGTAGTAAGTTGCAACAGGAAGTAGGATTCGGATGGATTTGGTCATTGCGACTGGTGAAAAGGTTTCATCATAGTCTATACCACGAATTTTTTTGAATCCTTTTGACACTAATCGGCCCTTATAGGTAATTACATTACCATCCATGTCGGTATTCTTCTTGAAGACCCACTTGCACCCTATGGGGCGTGCCCCTTGGAGTGGTTCCACCAAAGTCCATACAATGTTGGTATACATGGATTCCATATCGGATTCCATGGATTTGATCAACTTCTGAGAGTATGGATCTTTCATGGCCTCTCCATAGGTAGTAGGCTCATCACCTATGAGCAACTTGTCGCCCGACTGAGTCACGAGAAGTCCAAACCTCTCTAGCTCCTGACGCACTCTACTAGACCTCCGAAGCTCTTGTGTTACTTGAACAGGTTCCTCCACAATATTTTGTGGTTCCTCTTCATGTTCCATAGCAGGATCAGTAGTTTGTGGTTCTTGAATCTCTTCAAGTTCTACAGTCCTCCCACTTGCTTCTTTAGAGTCAAATTCTATTTCTAGAAACACGCTGGACCGAGCAAAAAACACTTTGTTCTCAGTTGGTTGGTAGAATTAATACCCCTTAGTTTCCTTAGGGTATCTCACAAACTTAAATTTATCCGACTTAGGCCCGCGTTTGTCTGATTTTAAACGCTTTACATAGACATCGCAGGCCCAAATCTTCATGAACGACACTGTGGGACGCCTCCCATTCCACATCTCATGTGGTGTCTACATGACTGATTTAGATGGAACACGGTTAATGGTGAAATCTGCACATAATAGAGCATAGCCCCAAAATGATAATGGAAGATCAGTTTGACACATCATAAATCGAACCATGTCTAATAGTGTTCGAGTCCTCATCTCTTGAGACGCCATTCCGTTGTGGCGTTCCGGGTGGAGTGAGCCGGGATGTTATCACACTCTCTAAGATAATCGTCAAACTATTGGATTAAATATTCTCCTCCACGATCCGATCGTAGAGCCTTGATACTTTTGCCAAGTTGCTTCTCTACTTCATTCTTGAATTCTTTGAACTTTTGAAAGGATTTGGATTTGGCCTTCGTAAGGTATACAAATCCATATCTACTGAAATCATCAGTAAACGTAATGAAATAGACATAACCACCTCTGGCAGGCGTGGCAAACGGACCACACACATCAGTATGCACGAGCGCCAATTGCTAACTAGTCCTCTCTCCTTTCTTATTGAAAGGGGAATTTGTCATTTTCCCAATAAACAAGTCTCACATTTCTCATACAATTCAAAATCAAATGAGTCTATAAATTCATCCTTATGAAGCCTAGATACACGTTTCTCGTTTATGTGGCCTAAACGACAGTGCCTTAGATAAGCAGGATTTAAATCATTCATTTTAATCTTCTTGGTATTTATGTTATATACATGATTATTTAGATCAAGGATATATAATCCATTAGAATAATTGGGAACTACAATAGTGAACACTATCAAAATAAGTGGAGCAACAATTGTCCTTTATTGAAATAGTAAAACCTTCCTTGTCCAAACAAGAAATATAAATAATGCTTCTGCTCATTGTAGGAAAAAAATAGCAATTATTTAATTCTAAAACTAATCCTGAATGCAAAGACAGCTCGTACACGCGTACAGCCAATGCAGCAACCTTTGCTTCATTCCCAACGCGCAGATCTATCTCCCATTTAGCCAATCTTATACTTCTCTTTAGATCCTGCACATTTCGACAAATGTGAGATCCACATCCTGCAACACCCCCAAAACGACCAAGCCGGAAGCCCGGGGATGTTACTCCGTACCCGAGATTGAACTCGGATACAAGGAGGTTTAAAAGAGCATAACTTAACCAAACATTCAAAAAGCCTTCGAAATAATTCTAACCAAATTTAAAGTTCCGTGCAGCAAACATGGGCAATCTATCTAACAGAGTTTCTAAGAAATTAAAGTGTGAACTACTACTTTATGTGATGAGTCGCGCTCCCATTAATCCAACCTCCCATCTAGACATGTGGTGCAGAAAACAAAAGGGAACACCATCGTTTCCAAAAGTCAGCGGAAATACTGAGTAAGCAACACCCAAGCATGTAAACAGATTAAGAGGTAATTTGCCAATCAGAGTAGTTTGCAGTAACTTAACTAAAACCAAGTGGTAATAAAAACTTTGACACATATGAGAAATCAAGAGAAATTCAAATTTCGTTTATATTTTCCAAAGCATATCCATTATCCAAATCATAGCATTTCCAAAACTCATGATATTTCATTTTCTCATTAAAAGTATCCAATCCAAAACCAATTTGTTACTTTGTTGATACGGGGAAAACCAACCATCTCACAAGCATCCAGGACCGTAAGTGTCGACGCCTCCTTAAGACTCTTGCGGCAAAAAGAATGAGTACAAGGAGCTATCCGGGGCATTGCAACCGAATTAAATATAATAAATTGGACGAGAGACCGAAGTCAACACGCCCAATGCCAATAGTAACCATATAAAAGTCCCCGCACAACTCTTTCACTTTATGTTATCGTGATTATGAGATTACAGTGATATTTTCAGAGAAATATTTCAACAATTTGAAATAAGTATTCATGTAGCTCATACTTCACATGAAAATTATTTTGAGACAAATAGGAAGGAAAATCATTTGACACGAAAAGAGGAAACATCGCTAGGCCTGTCATGTTTACTTACCTTGAATCTCAAGCAAAAACAATTCACTTCCTACTAATACTCGACGTATTCTTCGTCAATGAAATCGTCGTCTACAATTTAATAATACTCTAATCAACATATTGCTAACAAATTCCTATAGGTAAATGAAATAAATCCCTTACTAACTCTCCCGAACCTTTGCTAAGGTGAACAACCCCTTTTATAATAAAATACGCTTTATAAAGCTAACGTTTATTATTTGTAAAAATATACCAAACTATAATTATATAACTACATAGAGATTAATAAATATCTGATTAACCAAGAATGTTATTTGTCCCAAACTTGATAACGTGACATACTACTACTATTTAAGATATGATTTATATAAACTTTTGTTTATAAAAACGTAATATGATTAGATAACCGAATGTAGTAAAGTTTTATTATTTTTAGAACAAACAATTTAATTAAACTTAACCCATAATTTTTTTTATACATTATCTTTATACAAGCAAAAAAAACTCCCAAAGAAAATAACCCTCAAATGTTTTTAAATGGCTTTCATCCTCCCCTCTGGATTCTCTTTTAATTTTGAGTATTGTTGAGGAAAAAAATTTAATGCCTCTTGGAAGACTCTAACCCAAGATCAACTCCAATACAAGCATGCACTTTAACCACTGGGCCAACTAGACCTCTGTTCTTTCTTTCAACCCTACTAATAGTATTAACTAAAAATAATAATTAATAAAACAAATAGTGAAAGAAAGAAGACAGGGAGAGAGGGACGGGTTTGAGTACCCGACTGAGCAAGAGGACGGGACGACCGGCGAAGGAAAGAGGCGGCGAACGGCGACAGGAGGCGAGGACGCACGACGACGTCGACAGCGGAGCTGGGCTCGGTCAGAGCTACGGCTGGGCTTCTGGGCGGATTTCGCTTTGCCAAACAGCGGGGAGAGAGAGAGAGAGAGCGTGAGCGAGGGAGATTGAGAGAGAGCTGTGATTGTGTGAGTTTTTGCTCCGGGTTTGAGGGGTTTAAATAGGCGGAGAGGTGAGAAATCCGGCGAAGGAAGGAGACCCACTTCGAAAACTCCGATTTCGAATCGGGACCATAAATTGGCGAAATTGGATTTTCTTGAAGCTAAAGATTCGAGCTTTTTCAAAGTAGGAGTGAATTGGGAAATAATCAGGAGATTTAGTGATGATTTGAGCGGTATAGGCGTTGGTGATGTTTGGGCGGTGAAGGAAACGGAGAAAACTCTCATGTTCATTGCAGTAGAGGAAGAAGATGACTAAACTTTAGGGAAAATACACTTTCACCCCCACAGGTTTAGGTATAAGTCAAGTAGTAAACCCCTAGTTTAGTTGAAGGCATTATTTAAGTTAGGAAAAATACATAAAAACCCTAAGTTGTTTATAAAAATAAACATCAACTTTTAAACAATAAAAACTAGTACCCATAACTTATAATAATATTGTATTAACACCCAATACTTATAATAATATCATTTTTAACATCCAATAATAGATTAGAATACCCGTTTCTAAATAACGGGGTATTTCACATCCAGTATCCAATACCCAAGATGAAGAGCAAGTAATATTGACATCTATAACAAAAATACCTGGTGGTGGTTGAATCACTATTCCAAGCCTTTTATCCTCCGGATACTTTGGGCAGTTCCTCTTCCAGTGTCCAGGCTGACTGCAGTAGTGACAATCACCTTTAGTCACGCCGTTGGCAACGCCATCAGCAGGTTTAAGAGAAACTTCCTTGGATTCAGCAACTGCCTTGCCTTTTCCTTTGGCGGTAAAAGCAAACATTTTGCCTTTCCCTTTATGCACCATCATTATGGCCTTGCGCTTTACCTTGTTGATGCTTCGTTCAGCTGTCCTTAACATATTGAGTAGATATGGCAGAGGCTTCACGATCTCGTTCATGTTATAGTTCATGATGAACTGTCCATAACTCTCAGGAAACGATTGCAAAACGGGATATGTGGCCAACTCTTGACCCACCGTAAGCCCAGTCTATCGAGATTCTCCATGTACACGATCATTCGGAGTACATGAGGTCCCATTGTGTTTCCCTCTGAAAGATGACATGTGAACAATGCCTTGGAGACTTCATACCTCTCAACCCTTGCCTGCTCTTGGAAGAGTTGCTTCAAGTGAATGATCATATCAAACGCAGCCATGTTCTCATGTTGCTTCTGGAGCTCAGAGGACATGGTGCAAAGCATCATGCAGACAGCATCATTAGCATCATCTACGAACTTTTGATGTGCCTTTAGGACTGCAGCGGTATTGTTGGGTTTTGACGTAGCTAACGCAGCGGAATAACAAAAATTTAAAAGCCCACCAAGGATCACAGGAAGAGATATCATAACATGATAAGGGACATAGTAATTGTGTACCTTTTGGTTTGAGAGATCACACGAAGAATGATTTCCTCGTCTCTACGGTTGATCCACGTCTAGAGGTGAGATCTAGATTCTTCCTTCAACGAGTGCTAGCTTGAACCGTAGGAAGAGGGAAGAAGGAATAAAAAACAAGGGACAAGGAGGGGTTCGGCCCTCCTTTTGCGCCGACGGGAAGGGGGCGGACGACCTAGGGGCGGTCGACCTCTAGGCTTGTCTTGCTCTCTCTCTCTCTCTCTTTTTTGGTCTATCCCACTCTCTTGTGTTATGTCTAATAACATTAGGTGGGAAGGAAGGTAGAGCCTCCTTTATATACTCCCACAACTCCTTGTTGTTTCCATAAAAGTTCCCTTCCTTGCACAATTAGTCCTACTAAATTTGCAAGGTGGTTCACAATGATCCTTCTTATTAATTAATCATATTAATTATTCTCAAATATAGCTCTACTCTATTTGACGTGTGACCCCATAGGTTTCTACTTAGTTGGTAATAACTTATTACTAACATGGAGCGGTGTCGAGAAACACATCCATGCCACCCAACTAATAGAAATAGTCAGTGATCCCGACAAACCTCTTGTGCCCAATATCTCATATTGCACTATCCCTTTGTCTCCATATCTGGATTGGACACGAGACATAAATAGTCACACTCGTATATCCAATCCATAGTTCCTCGATCCTAGGAATATGCTTATGCAATCAGATAACATCAATATCTCTATATTGATATATCTGAGTCTGGCCAGACATTCAATAAGCCTCATCCCTCGAGTGGTCGTGGATATTTACTCCCATTATGTGGGAGGGAAAAATCATGTCTACATCACTACGATCTCTAAGCTTGCTTCCTATCATGCCCGATAGCCATCTTTATAATTACCCAGTTACGGTGTAACGTTTGATAACATCAAAGCACAATATTTCACAACTAGAGTATCTAGTGACTTCAAGTCTAAGGATTGCAATTATATTAGCACTACGAGAAGCGATTGCGACTTAACATAATCTAATGTATCCTTCTCGTTGTAGGTCAATCCAGTATGCCATTACTCCTAATGCATACCCATGTGTTAGACTTGATATCTCCATTACAATCTACCCACACTCTAGTCTATATTTGATCGTCCTATTAAATATAATGGACTAGGGATATTTAAGATAAACAACACATTGTATATAAGGACTTCATTATATTAAATATCACAATATGTAATAAATGAATATTCTAGCCAAAACAATGTTCATACTAAATATAAGATTGCCTCTAGGGAATCTATTCCAACAGTCTCCCACTTGCACTAGAGCCAATCTGGCGCATCTCGTATGCCTATAGATCTGGCGTGCCCTTCATGCTTTCGCTGCGCAAGAGGTTTTGTGAGCGGATCTGAAAGATTTTCATCCGTTGGAATCGTGCACATCTTCACATCTCCTCGATCGATCATATCACGAATAAGATGGAATATCTTAAGTACATGCTTTGATTTCTGGTGTGATCTTGGTTCCTTGGCTTGTGCGATCGCCCCGGAGTTGTCAAAGTACAACTCTATGGGATCCACGATGTTAGGGACCACACCGAGCTCAGTGATAAACTTCTTTATCCAAACTGCCTCTTTTGCTGCTTCCGCAGCAGCAATGTACTCAGCTTGTGTTGTAGAATCAGCAACTGTCCCTTGCTTGGAACTCTTCCAGCACACAACTCCTCCATTCAGGCAAAACACGTATTCAGACTGCGATTTGTAGTCATCTTTGTCGCTTTGGAAGCTTTCATCAGTGTAACCCATTACACTTAGCTCTTCCTTACCTCCAAATATCAAGAACGCATCCTTATTTCTTCTCAAGTACTTTAGGATGTTCTTGACAGCAATCCAGTGACTCTCACCCGGATTGGACTGATATCTTCTCACCATACTCAACGCGTATGATACGTCTGGTCTAGTACATAAATGGCGTACATGATGGATCCTATGGCCGAAGCATAGGGTATCCTACTCATGCGGTCCTTCTCAATCTCATTGAAGGGACAGTCATTCTTAGAAAGAGTGACTCCATGAAACATGGGCAAGAATCCCTTCTTGGAATCTTGCATGTTGAACCTCTTCAACACCTTGTCTATATATGTACTTTGACTTAGGCCGAGCAACCTTCTAGATCTATCTCCATAGATACTTGTACCAAGTATATAGGCTGCGTCTCCTAAGTTCTTCATTGCAAAACACTTTCCTAGCCAATCTTTAACAGATTGCAAAGTAGGAATGTCGTTGCCAATGATTAGTATGTCACCCACATACAAGACCAGAAATACTACAAAGCTCCCACTAACCTTCTTGTAAACACAAGGCTCATCTTCGTTTTTGATGAAGCCAAACTCTTTGACTGCATCATCAAAACGTCGATTCCAACTCCTAGAAGCTTGCTTCAATCCATAAATGGATCTTTGCAGCTTACATACTTTATTGGAATTCTTTGGATCCTCAAAACCCTCCGGTTGTGTCATGTACACATCTTCGAGGAGGTTTCCATAAAGGAACGCTGTTTTGACATCCATCTGCCAAATCTCATAGTCGTAGTATGCTGCAATAGCAAGTAGGATTCGAATGGATTTAGTCATGGCGACAGGTGAAAAGGTCTCATCATAGTCAATACCATGAATCTGTCTATACCCTTTGGCTACCAATCGCCCCTTATAGGCAACTACCTTTCCATCCATGTCGGTCTTCTTCTGGAAGACCCACTTGCACCCTATGGGTCGAGCCCCTTTGGGTGGTTCCACCAAAGTCCATACTTTGTTGGTGTACATGGAATTCATTTCGGATCTCATGGCTTCTAGCCACTTCTTAGAGTCTAAGCCTTTCATGGCTTCCCCGTAGGTTGCAGGCTCATCATCCATGAGTGGTACGTCATCGAGCTCAGTCACGAGAAGTCCATACCTCTCTGGCTCATGACGCACTCTTCCTGATCTACGGAGTTCCTGTGTTACCTGAACAGGTTCCTCCACAACAACTTGCAGTTCCTGTTCATGTTCCATCAACGGTTCAGTGATTTGTGGTTTTTGAACTTCTTCAATTTCTACAGCCCTCCCACTTGCTTCTTTAGAGACAAACTCTCTTTCTAGAAACACGTCGGTCCGAGCAACAAACACTTTGTTCTTGGTGGGATTGAAGAAATAAGATCATTTAGTTTCCTTAGGATATCCCACAAAATTTACACTTATCCGCTTTGGGCCCGAGCTTGTCTGTTTGTAAACGTTTTATGTAGACATCGCAGCCCCAAATTCTCATAAACGATACTATGGGACGCTTCCCACTCCATATCTCATATGGTGTCTTCATAGCGGATTTGGATGGAACACGGTTAATGGTAAAAGCTTCCGTCATTAGAGCATGTCCCCAAAATGATATCGGAAGATCTGTTTGAGACATCATAGATCACACCATGTCTAATAGCGTGCGATTTCTCCTCTCGGACACGCCATTCCATTGTGGCGTTCCGTGTGGAGTGATATGGGATACTATCCCACACTCTCTAAGATACTCATCAAACTCTTGGCTTAAGTATTCTCCTCCACGATCCGATCGTAGAGCCTTAATACTTCTACCAAGTTGCTTCTCTACTTCATTCTTGAATTCTTTGAACAATTCAAAGGATTCAGATTTGGCCTTCATAAGGTATACAAATCCATATCTACTGAAATCGTCAGTAAATGTGATGAATTAGGTGTAACCACCCCTGGCAGGCGTGGGAATGGTCTGCATACATTGGTATGTATGAGTGCCAATAACTCACTAGTCCTCTCACCTTTCTAGTTGAATGGGGACTTTTTCATTTTTCCTAATAAACAAGATTTACATGTCTCATATGATACCAAATCAAATGAGTCTAGAAGTCCATCCTTATGGAGTCTAGATATGCGTTTCTCATTTATATGGCCTAAACGACAATGCCATAGATATGTAGGATTTAAATAATTAGTTTTAATCATTTTAGTATTTATGTTATAGATTGGACTATTTAGATCAAGGATATACAATCCATTAGACAAATGCGCACTACAATAGTGCATACTATCAAAATAAATGGAGCAACACTTGTCCTTTATTGAAATAGAAAAACCCTTCTCGTCCAAACAAGAAACGAAAACAATGTTTCTGCTCATAGCAGGCACATAAAAGCAATTGTCTAATTCTAAAATAAGTCCAGAGGACAAAGATAGCTCATAAACGCCTACAGCTAATTGAGCAACTTTTGCTCCATTCCGACGCGCAGATCTATCTCCCCTTTAGCCAATCTTCTAATTCTTTTCAAATCCTGCACATTTCGACAAATGTGAGAATCATATCCAGTATCCAATACCCAAGATGGAGAAATAGAAATATTGACGTCTATAACATAAATACCTGGTGGTGGTGGAATCACTATTCCAATCTTCTTATCCTCCAGATATTTAGGGCAATTCATCCTCCAGTGACCCGGCTGGCTGCAGCAGTGACATTCACCTTTAGCCATGCCTCCACTAGGCTTTAGGGCTTCCTTGGATTTCACAACTTTCTTGCGCTTTCCTTTAGAAGTAGAGGCAACTCCTTTGCCCTTCTTCCTATGTACCATCATTATGGCCTTTCCCTTTCCTTTGTTCACGCTCTGTTCTGCTGTCTTTAGCATGTTCAACAAGTCTGGCAGAGTCTTACTGATCTTGTTCATATTGTAGTTCATAATGAACTGATTATAACTGTCAGGCAATGATTACAAGACAAGATCAGTTCCCAAATCTTGGCCAAGTGGGAAGCCCAATCTCTCAAGGTTCTCTATGTACCCGATCATTCGGAGCACATGAGGCCCTCCTGGATTCCCTTCTACAAGACTACTCTTGAATAATGCTTTAGACACTTCATAGCGCTCATGCCTTGCCTGTTCCTGAAACAATTATTTCAAGTGTATGATCATATCATAGGCTTCAATATTCTCGTGCTGCTTCTGAAGCTCAGGAGTCATGGTGCAAAGCATGAGGTAAGTCACGTCATTATAATCCTCAATATGTTTCTGACGTGCCCTCACATCCGCTAGAATAGACTCATCTTGTGGTGGGGCTGGAATTGGAGTGTCCAAGACGTACAACTTCTTTTCTTGCTTAAGGACAATCCTTAAGTTTCTGTACCAGTCAAGGAAATTCGTTCCAGACAGTTTATCCTTCTCAAGGACAGATCGTAGGGATGAAGTCGATGCGTTGTTGTTTGCCATTTGGAATTCTACAAAATGAGAAATGTTCAATTTTAGTATTTTGAACAATTTTAACTATATTCAACAATGGATAGATCATCAAATATAGCTCCCACTATTTTTCTCGGATTAATAGCCCTCACCATTAATGCGGAAAATATCATTATATTTTCTAGTAGGTCCAAGATTCCTTTTTCACTTCTTCTTGAGCTTGCTTTGGCAAGTCACCCAAGAATAGGTTATTTAGGTAGGAACCATTCCAATTGCATCCCATGCACCTCTTGGTCCAATTAGGTGAATAACCTTTTATTCCTTATCCTACGGATGACGCCTAATTGTCATGCCTCTAGGCTCATCAATCCAATTGAGTCTTACCCAGTTGCGTCCAACCTCTTGCTTCAACATACACACATTACTAGCTTGTGTCGTCCTCAACACATCATGGTAAATTAAAATTGCGTTGCTTTGGCAAGCCCGAATTTTAATAAACCCTGATTATGAAGGGTGTTTTGGCAAGAGAAGGCAAAACGCAATATTTAATTGAGGGATTTAACTTTCTTAATTTTGTTTGGTTGATATAATCAACATGATCTACTTATTTGGATTGGGAAATCCACAATAAAAGATCATCATTGTTTATTATTATCTTGTTAATGTTTTGCTAGTATCGCCATACACACACAAAATAAACAACAAGACATAAATAATAAACATCCACAAAAAAAAACATGGCATGGATATGGTCCCCAGACTAAGATATTATCAAGCCAATGATAATACCCATTTCCCTAAAGTGACAACCTCATCTCCATGTGCTCCACCATAGCCGCGCGCCTAGGGGGTGTCTTCTTTGTCTTTTGGCTCATTTGGTCCTCCGGTCTTCTTCTCCATGCTCTTGGCTATCATCTAAATATTTCTAATTCTAGCCTAACATCTAGAATAAATAAATAATAAAAGGCTCACATGTCGAGGAGAAAAGACGACTCGCAGGCCGTAAAACCTAATTAATTAATTAGATTAATTTAATCAGTTCGCAGACCGTAAACCAAACCACAAAGAAATAAACATCCACAATCCTAGGCCATATCCATCCACCATGCAACAAAGCACATAATACAGTTAAAACCAATTTTAATGAGCTTGTTTAATTTTAATTGAATTGGGTAATTAGGGTTACAACGGTCCAAGGGGTTCAACCTAAGCCTAGGCCGAACCCCAAGGACCGCCGCCCGCCACTTGGGCCCGCTGCCCCATGTGACCCGCGACCCTTGCTTGGCGCGCAAGGAAGGGGGCGAACGGCTAGGGTTTCAGCCCTAGTCCCCTTCCTTTCTTCCTTGTTGCCCAAGCATGGTTGTTTCCTTTTATGGATGTTTCCATAAAATTGTTTCCATAATTGAAAACTCATTTTCAACTATGTGTCCATAAACCCTAATTTTTCAAGAACCCAATAAATCACATCATATGTGATTAAACTCACCAATTCTAACATCCAATGTTAAATTAGATCTTGTTTACATTGAATCAAATTCAATTTGCATCTACTATGCCAATTATTTTCAGTTTTCGCGTAATAAAAATAATACGGTGTATGAACTGAAATCGTAACACATAAAATCATGTTATGCTCTACGACCTGTGGCTCTGTTACCACTGTTGGGTTTTGACGTAGGTAACACAGCGGAATAACAAAAATTTAATCCTACTCAAAGCCCACCAAGAATCACAGGAAGAGATATAAAAACATGATAAGGGACATAGTAATTGTGTACCTTTTGGTTTGAGAGATCACACGAAGAATGATGTCCTCGTCTCTACGGTCGATCCACGTCTAGAGGTGAGATCTAGATTCTTCCTTCAACAAGTTCTAGCTTGAACAGGAGGAAGAGGGAAGAAGGAATCAAACAACAAGGGACAAGGAGGAGTTCGGCCCTCCTTTTGCGCCGACGGGAAGGGGGCGGACGGCCTAGGGGCGGTCGGCCTCTAGGCTTGTCTTGCTCTCTCTCTCTATCTCTCTATTTTGCTCTCTCCCACTCTCTTGTGTTATGTCTAATAACATTAGGAGCGAAGGAATCTAGAGTCTTCTTTATATACTCCAACAACTCCTTGTTGTTTCCATAAAAGTTCCATTCCTTGCAAAATTAGTCATACTAAATTTGCAAGGTGTTGCACAATGATCCTTCTTATTAATTAATCATATTAATTAATCCCAAATCTAGCTCTACTCTATTTGACGTGTGACCCCATAGGTTTCTACTTAGTTGATAGTAACTTAATACTAACATGGAGCGGTGTATAGCAACACATCCATGCCACCCAACTAATAGAAATAGGCAGTGATCCCGACAAACCTATTGTTCCCAATATCTCATATTGCACTATCCCTTTGTCTCCATATCCGGATTGGACACGAGACATAAATAGTCACACTCGTATATCCAATCCATAGTTCCTCGGTCCTGGGAATATGCTTATGCAAGCATATAACATCAATATCTCCATATTGATTTATCTGAGTCTGGCCAGACATTCAATAAGCCTCATCCCTCGAGTGGCCGTGGATATTTACTCCCATTATGTGGGAGGGAAAAAATCCTGTCTACATCACTACGATCTCTAAGCTTGCTTCCTATCATGCTCGATAACCATCTTTATAATTACCCAGTTACGGTGTAACATTTGATAACATCAAAGCACAATATTTCACAACTAGAGTATCTAGTGACTTCAAGTCTAAGGATTGCAATTATATTAGCACTACGAGAAGAGATTGTGACTTAACATAATCTAATGTATCCTTCTCTTTGTGGGTCAATCCAGTATGCCATTACTCCTAATGCATACGCACGTGTTAGACTTGATATCTCCATATCAATATACCCACACACTAGATCGTCCTATTAATCAATATAATGACTAGGGATATTTAAGATAAGCAACACATTGTATCTAAGGACTTCATTATATTAAATATCACAATATGTAATAAATGAATATTCTAGCTAAAACAATGTTCATACTAAATATAAGATTGCCTCTAGGGCATATTGTTCTCTGGAGCCTGATGAACTTCCTCCTCTAGAGTGTACAATTTCTTTTCCTGCTTGAGAACGATTCTCAAGTTCATGTACCCGTCTAGAAAGTTGGTTCTAGAAAGCTTGTCCTTCTCAAGGACAGAACGTAGGGAGTGTGATGTATTTGATGAGTTGTTTGCCATTGGAATTCTACAAATGAAATATATAAGTTTCGGTATTTTGTGAATAACTATATTTTATAATGGCTAGATTATTAAACATAGCTCCCACTATTTTTCTCGTATTAATAACCCTCAATATTAATGCGGAAAATATCATTATATTTTTTATTGTGTACCAAGATTCATATTTCAGTTCTTTTAAGCTTGTTTTCGCAAGTCACCCAAAATTAATTATTTAGGTAGGAACAATTTCCAATTGCATCCTTATGCGATTTTTGGTTCAATTGGGCAAATAACTCCTTATTTATTCATCCACAGGAAAATCCCAATTGGTTGCCTCTAGGCTTCTAATCTCATTAAAATCACCTAGTTGCGTCCAACCTCTTACTTAAACAATTGCACATTACTTGCTTGTGCCATCGCAACACAATCATGACAAATCAAGTCGCCCTGTTTTGGCACGCACAAGCTTTATAATCATGATCATGAAGAGTGTTTAAGTAACGAGAATGCAAAACACAATAAGTTGAGGGATTTTTCTTTCAATTTTAAATTGTTTTGTTGATCTATATCAACCGATCTTACTTATTTTGAGTTGGGCAAACTCACAAATAAAATATCCGGATTGTTAATTATCTTATTATCATTATTGCATGCAACAATCATACACCAACAATAAATAATAAGGCAATAAAATAAAAAACCACAAAAGAAAAAATTAACGTGATGTAGATATGGCCTCTAGACTAAGATATTCTCAAGACAATGAGAATATCTATGAGCCCTAAAATAGCAAGCTCATCTCCATGCGCCCATCTTTCGGTCCATACTCCATAGCTTGTGGATTGCCCCTTCTTGTGGTCCTTTGTTTCTTTAGGCTTCTTTTTCTTCATGCCGTTGACTATTATCTATCTTATACTAGCTAGCATCTGGACTAAATAAAAAGATCTCACAAGTTGAAAAAAAGACCGGTTCACAGACCATAAAGCTTAATTAACTATTATATTAAATTGATCAGCTCGCATGCCGTAAAACAAACCACAAAATAAACATCAACAACAAACCACAACCTAAGGCCATATCTGACCTCCATGCAATAGCACATAAACAGTTAAAATCTAATTTTTAACGTGCTTGGCCATTTTTTAATATTTTTTGGATGTGTTAGGGTCAAAACAGCCCAATATGGATCGCCTTGGCTTTGGCTGAAACCCTAAAGGACCAACACACGACCTTGGCCAAGCGCGGCCAAGTCGTGCGCTAGGGCCGGTCCGAGCCCTTGGTCGTGCATCAATTGGGCGGCAAGGCAAGAGGGGCGGTCCCTAGGGGGGCCGAACCTTTCCACGGAGTTGTTTCCAAAACAACTCCTTGCTTTTTTGCCCAAGTTTAGTTGTTTCCATGCTTGAAAAAACCTATTTCCAAGTATGTGCCCGAACCCTAGCCATCTAGATCGAAAAATTCACATCTTATGTGATTCAAACTCACTAATAATTTACATCATATGTAAAAAAAATGTCTTGTTTGAATGAATCATATTCAATTGCATCACTTATGCTTTATTTGTTCGTTTTACGCGATAAACAACAATTTTAAAGTGTTAAACAACAAAAATCTTAACACATAAACTATGTTATGCTCTACAACCTGTGGCTCTGATACCACTGTAGGGCTTTGATAACGCATACGCAGCGAAATAAACAATAATTAATCTGTTCAAGACCCCCAAGGATCACAAGTCTAGATCTCATAATGATAGTAAGGGTTTAGTATCAAAATACCTTTTGGTTCTCCTTTGATGACTTCACTCGTGAAAAAGTATTCACGTCTTTATGGCTAGTCCACTCCTAGGATTGAATACGGAACTTTCAAACCTTTGTGCTAGCTAGGATTGAAGGAAGAAGAAGAAGATCACGATCACGCAAAACGGAGAAAGGATGGGCGGTGCCTCCTTGAGGGCGACGTGGTTGAGGGGCAGCAAAAGGGGCTTCGGCCTCTATTGTTGCTCTCTCTCTCTCCTTGCTTTATTCTATCATACTAAGTTTGCAAGTAGTTTATCCTCATATTTAATTAATCGTAATTAATTCCCAATACCGGTCTAATCCATTGGGAGTGTGACCCCATAGGTTTCTACTTAAATGGTAGTAACAATTTACTAACATGGAGCGGCCTCTAGCAAGACATCCACGCTACCCAACTAATAGAAATAGTCATCCGACAAACCTTGTGCAAGTATTGTCTCATCTCTTTGTCTCTATATTCGAATTGAACACGAGACATACTAGTCACACTCTTATATCCAATCCATAGTCCTGGGAATAGTCTGATCCATGCAGATAACATCAATATCCTATATTGATTTATCTGAGTCTGGCCAGACATTCTATAAGCACCATCCCTCAAGTGGCCGTGGATATTTGCTCCCGTTATATGGGGGGGAAAAGTTCTATCTACGTCACTACCATCTCTAAGCTTGCTTCATTATTGTATCCGGTGTAGTGTTTGACGATGTCAAAACACAACATTCCACAACTCGAAGATCTAGTGACTTCAAGTCTAAGGATGACAATACCTTTGTCACTACGAGAAGAACTTGTGACTTTACATAACCTGTATGTAGCCTTCTCGTTATGGGTCAATCCAGTATACTATTACTCCAAATGCATACCTATGTATTGGATAATGATATCTCCATATCAATCCAATCCCATACTAGTCTATAGTTGATTGTTCTATTAATAAATATAATCGACTAGGGATATTTAAGATAACCAACATATTTGCAATATAAGGACTTCATCATATTAAATATCTCCATAAATAATACAATAAATGTTTCTAGCCAAAAACACTATTCATTCTAGAAAGATTGCCTATAGGGAACCTATTTCAACAGTCTGCACTTAAGGTCTAGTTTGTCTTGGTGGATTAATTGATACTTGAGTAAGGATCTAAATTTAGATTTGTCGTAACTAAGTATTAGTTGAAATTGGAATAAATGATATAACATTCTTTGTGATTTTGATGCGGGTCAGGTTCTAAGACATATGAATTACAAGTTTAGGTTAAACGTTTTCAAAACTATATATATCTACTTTGTTATCAATTATGTTTTTTTCATGGAAAACAGACATCATGACGTCACTGTCTTCTATTCTTAGCATGTGAGTACGCGGGAGAACGGAAAGTAGACAATAACTTAGGAATTGTCACATAAGAGTGTATGAACTATAATAGTAAGTTTAATTTATGCATCAGTTTTTTTAATTAAATCTTGTAATAGAGCCGTTGGAATTAGATTCCTTATCGAAAATTCACATACTCAGTGGAGGACATCTCCGGAGAGTCTGGGAACTCTAGTGTAGTTTTTCAGCACTTTAGGATGGGGGTGTGACAAAGCTCACATATATGTCAAATCAATTAAGATATAACCGCTTCAAATGGAAACTCATCACAGAACCCTCGTAAGTGACAGTCTAAATTACTAATATGGAGATATCAAAATACTTGCTCTGAATTTTTGAGTGAAAAACAAAACTTCTAGTTACATAGTAGGAATAAAAATCAATATATAATCATAGTTTTATAACAAGAGAACTAGAGTTCATACCTAGATCTAAAGTGATTTGGGCGTGTAACAAACAAAACAAAAACCTATATTCTACAAATATTCCATGACATGAAACCCAAAGATCATATAGGTTTCAAAATAAAGCGGAAAACCAATTTATGAGATTAGATTTCATTTATAATTTTTATTGCACCAAAAACTATATATCAGGTATAAATTTGAGAACAAGGACAATTTAGTTTTTTGCCCTGATCGAAGTCCATTCCGGAATATCAATGGCAAAAGATGTCTATTCTAGTGGAAAACTATGCCTTCTGAGCTTTGAGACGCTCCTAAAATGTTGAAGGTACACATGGGTCTTAAGGTGGAATTATAATATGAAAGTATAATAGATTATTTTACTATGAATTTTATTTTATTATCATTATGAAAAAAAGGGAAACAAAATAAGAAGGTTGATAGTTTTATTTTTATTTTGTTTTCCGTCTTATATTTCCAATTCCAAACACACACACACACACTTTAAGCAATATAAAGAGGTTTATGTTCCAGTAACAAGTGTTGTGTGAGATATGATCCATGGTTTTCAATGTGCATGTGGCACCATATTATTGGCCACAAAGAATCTACGCGACTTTTTTTTGATAGAATAGCGTAATATTTAATTAAACCAAGAACGAAAGTACAAACAAAGTTGAACAAGTTTTCGTATGGCTGTTGCAAGTACCTAAGCTATGCGACGGAAATAAACATACAACAACAAAAATAAAAAGATAAGCTAACTGCTGATAATTAATCCTGAGCTTGGCCATGACTAGAGAACTGTCCAAAGTGTTTGCATGAAATGATACCCGAACGCGAGATGTTGATGTCGGTGCTGAAGAGGATTGTTGTGAGGAGTTTATGGACCAGATTAGGTAGGGGGAGAGGGCTTGAAAAACATTGATTCGGGTAATGGCATCTTGTGAATCAACTTGTTGTATAAGGTCACCCAGGTGTGTTTAAAAAAAAAGTGAGCCAAGGTTGGTGAAAGGCAAAGGGGAAGCGAACAACTTCGTTATGAGGGTCTGTGGTTTCACATCTGCGTAGCAAAAGGAGAGTGCGCACGGAGAAACAATAATTTAAAAATAAATTCATACTCCGATAAACCCTGGTGAGGCCGAGGCCATGAGTACAGCAAAAAGAATGAGCAACTTGAGTTGAAGAGGACACTAGGCAGGCCATAGTTTCTTCCATAATGTTATCGAGCAAATGTTGTAGAAATCCAACATGGGACAAAAGGTGGGCTGCACGAACTACGCAAGACTGTCCCAAGTCTCGGAAGTTCCAGCCAAAAATGATCATTAATGCACTGGAGATTGTTGAGGTACAATCTCTAAAACCACATCTTGATAGACCATATCATGACGAGCAAGACCAAAGTTGTATTTAGCACCCTGCGCATCTGTATTAAGAATCTTAAATGCAGGACCTGTTTCAGCCATGTCGAATGTCCTTTTTGTTAACAAGCTGCTCCACAGTGAGCCAAAGTGAACCAGGTTCCTCCGACGGAATTCAGTAGAAGGGCACTTATGTCTCTTGGAACTTCCGAGGTCCTTCTTAATGAGCCATGTACGAGACCGTTTCTTAGAGTAGGGCTTAATGTGCGGATCAGGAGGCAGATTGCGACGCTTTGCTTTGAATAAGTTTGGCTCTTGAATCACTCTCTTTTTTGAAGGGGTTCTCGGGAAGATGAATATAGGGAGAAGGTGGTGTGGGTTAACCATGAGGTTTTCCATGTTCTTTGTTTTTAGTTCCACGCCACAATCCTTTTTCCCTGCGACTTGGGAAGAATCCCTTTTTTCTTCCATTGATGGGATGACGCATTTAACTTTTCAGCCTGATGTGCAAAGAAGTTTGAGTGTTGTAGAGCTCTGTTTGCTCATTTTGAGGTTTCTTGGGTGCATGGCGGAGAGTAGTGCAGATCGCTTGATGAATCCAACTTTCTTTATCCTTTGATTATCGTAAGCAACAAAATTAGTGGAGAAATCAAGGAACTTATGAGGTGGAAGATGGTTTGGAAGTGGACCCATTTGAAGATTTTCCTTGACACAAATAAATCGCAATTTTTTTGAGGGTGTTGAACAAAATCGCAAAGCTAGCACATTCTGTCTGCTATACTTGGTGAGACGGCCTACTTCAGGGTTAACAAGAACATCATCAGGCGAGCAAGAGTTATAAACTGAGTCGGTCTAAGATGACTGGCTGGCGAACTCTGATACTTGAGGAATGTTTTTTTGTGTTGATAGGCGGTAGCAGTGTTTGACAGTAAGGTATCTTGCTTCTTTGGAGGTCCTGAAAAGTTTCTTTGTTGAGAAATTGAAGTATTCACATTGGCTTGGTTGTTTGGAGGTTCTGACGATTTGGATTGGTGAAAAAATTGAGGCTTTGAAGAGTGCTTTGGTTTAACATCTGAAGAAGATGCCTTGGAATTGAAAAGTTTAGAGATGAAGTAAATATCTTCCTCATGAAAACCACAATGATCAAAATCAACATCAAAGTCCTCAAAATCTTCAGGACCCAAACCAAGAAGATCAAGAATCTTCTTGTTGTAGGAGTTTTCAACGACCGAATGAGAAAATTTTCCACTAACACAGTTGGCACAGTTCGGTGCGATTCATCTTCAATAAGCACCGACTTACCTTTCAAAGCAGAAGATATGTTGTGGGTTCATAATTTACCTGGGGAAAACTTGCTAGACAGAGTGTTTGCACGACTACAAGGAGTGTTTGTTGTTGGTTTCTTCGTAGTTGAGCATATGCCGACATCAGTCGACGCTGAGTCCTGTTGAGCAGGCCGCAGATCCGGTAAAAGATAGTTATTTATGAAATACCCCGTTTTATAGATACAGGTATTTTATGATATTACTATAAGTGTTGGGTGTTAATTTTTATTATTTAGAAGTTAATTATTATGATTATTAACAACTTGGGGGTTTTATGTCTTTTACTTAAACAATATAGTGTCTTTTAACTAAATTAGGGGGTAGTAGTTGTCTTTTACCTTAAACTTATGGGGGAAAAGTGTCTTTAGACCAAAACTTGACCCATCTTCTATCCCAAATTTTTCTCCATGGCCGACTCTATCTCTCTATGGCCGACCCTCTCTCTTTCCAACTCCAACTCAACAATTTTATCTTCTTTTCGCCCAAATTCAATCCTAATCCGCTACAAGTTCGATAAAGACCTAAACTTTAGCAACAAGAAATCTAATTTCGTCCAAAATCATGTTCCAATTCGGAATCCTAGTTCAACCCGGAAACAATCCTAATCCTCCATGAATTCTTACCTTCAAACATATATAAACCCAACTCAACCTCATATTTTAATTCACACCAACACCAAAGAAGCTCTCAAATCTCTCTCTCTCTCTCTCTCTCTCTCTCTCTCTCTCTCTCTCTCTCTCTCTCTCTCTCTCTCTCTCTCTCTCTCCTACTCGACGGGCTGCCAACCCGCCGCCGCTGCCCACCGACGCCGCCACCGCCGTCGCCTCTTTTCATTCTTTTTCTGGTAAATCTCAACCCTTCTTCTTTTAGTTCTTTCTCTTGGGTTGTTGGGTATTTTTAAAACCCATTGTTGGGTTGAGAAGAAAATAATATAGTTTTGGTGAAATTTTGGAGGAAGAAAGTAAATTGGATTTAGTACCAACCTTTGGGGGGGTTTTATTGTCCTTTTTCAAAATAAGTTTATGGGTTTTTATATTTAATGATATAGGTTAATTTCTTGTAAAGATAATATTATGGTTTAGGCTTAATTGATGTCTTTATAATAAGAAAATAAAAAATTTATTACCTTTCAAGTTATAAAAATTAACATAATTATAGCTATGTAGTTGTAATAGTAAACGTTAGTTTTATAAATGGGTTTTCACAAATAAAAAGTTATTGTTCACCTTCGCAAATAATGGGAAAATTAATAAGGGTTGTATGAATTGCATATAGGACTTTATTTGTGTATGCATGTTAGCAGTATGTTAATTAGAATATCGTAAACTTGTAGGCAACGAGTTCTCCGACGAAGGATACGTCGAATATTACGACTGATTTGCTGTAGTTGCATTTATTTGAGGTAAGTAAACATGCCATACCTAGTGTGCCTAACGCCTTTCGTGTCGAATGATTTTCTTTCCTACTTGTCTCAAAATGAGTTTGTGTGCTATGTGCTATTTGAACACTTAATTTCCACTTGCTGAATCGTTTCTTTGAAAACATCACTATAATATAATAATCGATGATGACGTAAAGTGGAAGAGTTTTATGGGGTTGTCACTTGGTTACTATTGGCTTGGTCGTGTTGACTTCGGTCTCTCGTCCAATTTATTTTATTTTATCCGATTTCAATGCCCCTGATAGCTCCTTGTACTCACTCTTCTGGCCGCAAGAGTCTTAAGGGGGTATTGACACTTAAGGTCCTGGATGCTTGCGAGATGGTTGGTTTTTTTCCACGTATCAACAAATTAAGAGTGTGATTTTTTTTTTGGAATTGACGGAAAACTGGATGAATATGTAATTTTGGAATTTCCCATAATGAAATTGGAATCTCTCTTGTTTACTTATAGTGTCAGCCTTTATTTCAACTTTGTTTTAGCTATACACTACTATAAAATGCTCCCTGTTTTGCAAGATGTCTCATCATCATTTTACATGCTTGGGTGTTTGCTTGTCAGTATTCATTGCTGATTTTGGAACTGTGGTGTTCCCTTTCTGATTTCTGCACCACATGTTTAGATGTAGCTTGGATTAACGGGAGCGCTAACTACATCTAGTCTTTTCATGTTTAAATTATTTAGAACATCTTTTAGTAGCGTTGGATTTTAAATAATGCCCGTGTTTGAGGCAAAACGATTTAAATTTTTAATAAGTATTACTTTAAGATTTTATGGATGTTGTTGGATCCTCTGTTTTAAACCTCCTTGTATCCGGGTTTCATCTCGGGTAGGGAGTGACACCCCCGGATTTCTGGTTTGTTCAATTTGGGGGTGTTACAATTTCTGAGTGTTTTTGATTGATGATTGTGTTGCCGGAGATAAGTCCGCGCACCGCCTAGGAAAGGGCCGATGACGCCTTTTGAGCTATTCCTCTTTGCCGCAACATCAAATCAAGTGATAGAATTTTTTGAAAAGGGGATTATTTCCTCTGATTCTTTGAGAGAGTTGTAGATCCAGTTGCGAATGATCCTTTTTGTGAAGTTTTGGTGTGACTGGGGCTCGCCGGGATTCGACGCCGCCAACACATCTGAAGTCGCCCAGGGTTTCTCTCTCCATGTCAAACCATTTTTTTGGCTTCTTGTGAGTTATTCAGAATCACACATCCATATCTTAATTTTTAAATAATACCACGGCACGTTACTTTAAAAAAAATTGTAAGATATTTTGTTATGAAAGTGATCACAATACTAGCTAGTAGGTGTGTTCGCGGAGCGGTTTGGGCGGGTGAAACCTATATTTCTCCTCCAACCCAACTACCTCGGGGTTAGAAAAATCTCTATCCAAACCTATAAAATCAACCTTAACCGATCATTTTGGCTTGACTCGGTTCGGCTCGATTTGGGCGAGTTTTTTTCCTACGAAAATGTAGGTGGATACGTGTTAGAATTACAAACTCAATTATACGATTGATGAAAAGTTAGCAGGAAGCTAGTATTATAAACTTTTTCATAGTCCCTATTATTATTTTCATGGGACATTTCGAGAAGGAAAAAAGTTAATAATGACGAATTGCATAACTTAATATATTTGGTAAAGAAAAACTAAATTATGTATTGGCCTATTACATAATCACCCATATGAATAAGTTTATTAGGTTAAAATTATATGCTTACTATGATATTAAAAAAACGTTTATGTTGGGCGGGGCGGTTTGGGAATAAACTACGAAACGTTTTGAAAATCATAATCAATCGACGGTTGGGCGGGTTGAAATTATTCATACCCGATCTCGATCATTTAGCCCCATTGTCTTTATATTTCAGGTAGGTTCGGCTCGGACAGGCCGGTTTGGGCGGTTTGATCGGGTTTTTGAACACCCCTACTAGCTAGGACATTGGTGAAGCAACAATGAGCGAAACAACAATTGGTGAAGCAAGGCAAAGGGAAAACGAAGCTACGGGACAGGTGGTTCCAGGGAGCTCGCGAGCTCTGGCCCTGCTCTCACTAGCTGGTTCGGCTGGAGCAGTTTATGAGTTGTTTCCTTCTTTGTGTTTTGGTAACTTTTGGTTGCATGGAGATCAAGCTTTGTACTCTGGGTCTATAAAATAATGCTAGGTTGTGGCTAATACTATTAGCCTTGTGTGGTGTATCACGATTGTAATTGACTCTCTCATCAATAATCGAATTTTAGCTGTGGATATAATTAACAACTTTGCTATTGAATCATGTTAATCTTTGTGCGTTCTCGTGCATAATTGTTCATCGTTCTTGCTTAAAGTCTCTATTTTAACATATTTTTATTGACATTCTCCTGCAATTTATCGATTAAACAAATCAGTGCAGACACACAACCGTATCTAACATCAGTTTGCAGTGACATCAAACCGTTTACTGATTCCGGAAGGTGGATTATTCAAACTGATTCTTGAAGATGTTCTATTCAATCCTATGTTACCAGAAACGTAAGGGTAGCCGCGTTTCTCGTTCCGAGTCGTACGTACCGAAACGCGGTACGTTTTCGTCCCGAAACGCTGAAAGCATCGACCCGAATGTTTCATAGAGCGAGTACATAAGTGACATGTTTATATTACTAGTTTTCGGTGGTACTTATTTTCATAAAGTTATATTATCATGATAACTGGATTTAAGAATGGAAGTATGAAACTACTTAAGTTGATATTGTTGGACGTTTTAGGTAACTGTAAGGAAAATTGTTCCCAAACAGTGTTCCTCGTTCCTAGTAATTGTATTTCGTTCCGGAGAAGACTACCCCTAACGTACCCCGTACCGGCACCTATCGCGTTTCCCGTTCCCGTTCCCGTCCCACGTACCGCAGCGTACCACGTTTCTGGTAACATAGATTCAATCATGACTAGTACTAAAAGTATAATATGTCCACAAGTCTCACAAGACAATAAAAGCTTTCTCATAAAAGAAATTAGAAGTTAATGAGACAGGTTTAATTGTTTGAACTTTATTGTTATGTTACTGCCTTGTACCTTCCCCTTGTGGACACATTTTCTTGACCGAAGACTTTTTGACCTTTGTTTCACAACTTGAACACAAGTCTGTCCTTTTATTGCCTTTCCTCATTCCTCCAAATATCTCTTATCAAACCCTCTCACTTCTTGCCATGATGCCTATGAAGCATAACTATTTTCCATACCCAAATGAGTACTTGATAACAAAAGCAAGCCACTTCAAGTCTTTTAGTCCCAAGATCATTGGCTTATCACTCGTCTTGGTCTCATGGTTCATCATCCTCTTCTTGTGGATTTCAGCTGATTCATCTCACTGCCGACAGAAAAGTCTGCTGCCGGAGGGAATTATCCGGCCAGTCTGCCGACAAAACTTCTCGGTTTACATGTACAACTTGCCGGAGAAGTTCAACGTTGGGCTACTCAACGACTGCCAACACCTGAATGTCCACACCAACATGTGTCCTCACGTGGCTAACAAAGGACTTGGCCAACCGTTCCTCGGCGGCGATGAGGCGGCTGCAGGTAGTAACTGGTACGCTTCCAACCAGTTCATGGCCGAGATGATATTCCACGCGCGGATGGAGAACCATCCGTGTAGGACGCTGGAGCCCAACGAAGCGACTTTGTTCTACGTCCCCTTCTATGGCGGGCTCCATTCGTCGAGCAAGTACTGCGAGCGTGACTATCAGGCTCGCGACGCACTTGCCGTGGAATTGTCAGACTACATCCGGGGGCAGCACTGGTGGGGCAGGCATTATGGGAGGGACCACTTTCTCGCTTTGGGGAGAATTTCAAGAGACTTTATGCGGGATCCGAAAGTTGGGTCCCGGAGGGGCTGCGGTTCTAACAGCCTCCTCAATCTTCTTCCTGTGAAGAACATGTCGGTGTTAACAGTAGAGAGGGACCCATGGAGTGGGAAGAACCAATACGGGATCCCTTACCCTTCCTACTTCCATCCTACCACGGTCAGTGAAATGCTGAAGTGGCAGGAGAGTGTCAACCGGATAAACCGGTCGAACTTGTTCTCTTTTATAGGAGCTCCTCGCACTGGGTCGAAGAAAGCTGCACTGAGGGACAAGATTATCCGACAGTGCGGCCAGTCGACCCGGTGCGAGCTAGTGAAGTGCGGGCGCGGAACGGGCAAGTGCAACGAACCGAAAGAGGTGATGAGGACGATGATGAGGTCAGAGTTCTGCTTACAGGCGCCGGGGGACTCGTTCACGAGGCGGTCAACCTTCGACGCGATAGTGGCAGGGTGCATCCCGGTGTTTTTCTCGAGGCACACGGCATACACCCAGTACGGATGGTACTTGCCGGAGGATCCAGGAGAGTATTCGGTTTATGTGGAAGAAGGGAGGAATGGGAGTGTCAGGATTGAGGAGGAGCTAATGAAGATTCCGGCAGAAAGAGTGGCAAAGATGAGGCGGAAGGTTGTTGATTTAATTCCGACAATAAGTTATATGCATCCCAATGCTACTGGTGGTGGTGAGTTTCGTGATGCCGTTGATGTCGCACTCTCTGCATTGTCCGACGAAGTGATGAACTCACTAGTATGATCATTATCAGATAGTCAAGTAGCGTAACTAGGGCTCCTATTTTTGTAACTAGGGCTCCTATTTTTTTATTTTTCAAACAACCATGTGTATACAAACATGTTTTGTGAGCTGCTTCTAGAATCCATTTTGTCATGTAATCTGCTGTGTTTGGTGACAACATTCTCTAGGCAAAATGAGCCAAGCTAGTATTTGCAGTCATGCATTACGATAGGAACTCCCAAGTCTCTGGCAAATACAGCCCTTTTAATCATTTCTTCACATGTACCTGCAGTAGCATTTCAGGTAATGCCCTTTGATTTCACCTATTCTATAAGTCGCTTCAGCACAACAAAAAAGAAACTAATGGTTGAGAGTTCACGTTTTCGTCTTCGGAGACAGTCATAAACTGAACTACCAGTTTTAGCAGATACATCCCTGCGAGGGACGATCACACTTGTTCAATTTAGCTCTTTCAACTTGGATGCTGTATTTTTTCTTTAGTGAGCGTAAAATTACATTTGGGCAATCATGCATCTGCTGCCCTTATGTGGATAGACAATGGGGTAAATGTCCTCCCGATTCCACCCACCGGACATCAAACCTTTAGGTTGCATTGAATTGGTCCACAAGTTACAATTTCGACAACTTTCCTACAGATTAAGAATTAGACAGATACATATGCCCAGCGTAATTACCGCCACGGCATACTATGGCTCGCGTAGCATTAAGATTTGTCACCGTGTAGTATAATGAACAAATACACAGAGAATCAGACCTTAAGCCAAAACAGCTCAGGTTAAGATCCTTTACCTGTACAAGGAACATTGGTTAACATCTAAGTCCTGGTGTTCACTTGTGCAAGACGCTGTTCTTCGGAATCTTTTGTTTCTTTTGAGGTTGGTTCTACAGAAACACAAAACAAGACCAGAATCACTCCTAGTTACATAAGAGATGGACAAGTGAAATAAATAAGCACGCCCAGAATCTAAGTGCACCTTTTGGCTGTTCAACGCATCATAATCTATCCTGTCTCTCCATTTACTCTTGCGTAACTTGATGGGACGATTTCCAACATACTTACCTGCAGTCAAATTGCATAGGCAAATAATTACAGTCAAAGTTACTATCCATGATATCATTTTACAAACAACACATACAGGCAGATACATCCTAACGTTTGATAGGAACCATTGGGGCATGTTCGTTTCTTTAAGATACAAGAAATCGAATGTATTAATAAAGATGGTATTGATAGTACTGTGCGGGAAATAAGATGTGGGTCGTTCATTATGAGATTGGAGTAGTATTGTCTGTATAGTAACCAATTAACCCATAAAATAATGATATATTTGGAAGAAAACAAACACGCCCGGAAGCACAATACCCTCGTACGAAACAGCAATCAACTGCAGCAACTTTCCTATAAGCTACCAAGTCACCGTCAATACTCATAGTTTGACTTTTGGCCGACTTGTATGCACTTGGTAACCACTCAAATACTACATACAATGATCCCCAGACTGAGGTTAAAAGAAATTTACAGGGAAGTCCAATACAATCAGATTAAATCAGGTACAGCGAACAGGCTGGTGGGATTTCTTACATGGTTACAACTGATCTAATTTCTGTAAAGAAACGAATTACGATTTCATTTGAGAGGAATCGGACAATACAAAGAATGAGACAAGATTTCAGAATGATAATCTTCCATTCGTGATGTAAACACAGAGGCCAAAGGATATATACAAAGAGGGCTAGATACATCAGCCGTCTGATCACTTAACCTAGATCAGACGGGTTGTAATAGTTGTCCGTTGCTAATGGTGTTTAGACACCTTCAAGTTTTCCTTGCTTTCAGTTTAGTCCTTGTCTTCAACCACATGGTAGTAGTGGGCTGTAGGAGCAGCAGACTTGTTTAGCCCAAGTTGTTGCAATGTGACAGTGGGCTTGGACCACTAGTTGATGTGGGCTATCTATTCTTACACTCCCCCTCAAACTGAGGGTGGGGCAAGCACCATCAGTTTGTCTTTGAGATTGTTGAATTGATGAGTGGACAATCCTTTGGTGAAGATATCTGCGAGTTGGTCCGAGCTGTTAACAGACAAAACACGTAAGTCACGAGAGAGAACTTTTTCACGGATATAGTGATAATCAATTTCAATGTGTTTTGTGCGTGCATGCATGATGGGGTTGGCTGTCATGGCAATGGCCGACAAGTTGTCGCACCAGAGGATAGGTTGTTCTAAAATGGGAAGGCGTAGGTCACGAAAGAGTATTTTTAACCATGCAAGTTCGGCGGCGGTGGAGGCGAGAGCCCGGTATTCAGCCTCAGTGGATGACCTAGCAACAGTGGGTTGCTTTTTGGCGCCCCAGTGAACGGGGTTAGGCCCAAGGAATACAATAAAGCCAGAGGTGCTACGTCTATCGGTTAGGTTACCAGCCCAATCAGCATCGGAATAAGCATTGATGGGCATGTGACCTTTTTGGTAAAGAAGACCCTGCGTTTTGGTGCCTTGGAGATAGCGCAAGATGCGCTTTGCTCCTATAAGGTGCGTTTCAGTGGGTGTGTGCATAAACTGACAAAGGTGATTAACGGCAAACGAAATGTCAGGTCTACTAAAAGTTAGGTATTGGAGAGCTCCTAAGAGTTGGCGGTATGGGGTCGGGTCAAGAAGTTTCTTTCCATCAAATGCATGAAATTTTGTGCCAGGAGATAGAGGAGTAGAAGCAGGCTTACAGTGTGTCATATTGAAGCGAGATAACAAGTCGGAAATGTACTTAGCCTGATGAATGAAGATGCCAGCAGTAGTTCTTTGTATTTCAAGTCCCAAAAAATACGTTAGAGGACCTAAATTAGTCATGGAGAATTCAGTATTTAACTGCATAACAAGCTGTGACATAAAAACATTATCGCTTCCGGTTAATATAATATCGTCAACATAAAGTAAGAGAATAGTACACTTGTTGTTGTAGTGACGAATAAAAAGCGAAGAGTCAGCATAAGATGGTAGGAAACCAAGAGATAGCAAGTAATTGGTGAAACGTTCGAACCAAGCTCGTGGAGCTTGTTTTAGTCCATATATGGACTTGTGCAACCGGCAAACGTAATTGGGAAATTTAGGATTTTTGAACCCTTGTGGCTGTGTCATAAAAACAGTTTCTTTTAGGGTTCCATGTAAAAAAGCATTTTTCACGTCAAGTTGTTGTAGGGGCCAATTAAAAGTTGCCGCAAGAGCCAAAATAGTACGAACAGTTGAGTGTTTTACAACAGGACTAAAAGTTTCGTCGTAATCAATGTCGGCAGTTTGGTGAAAACCCTTAGCAACTAATCTAGCTTTGTAACGGGAAACAGTACCGTTAGGATTGTATTTGGTTCGGAAAACCCATTTACTCCCAATCACGTTTGCATTGTGTGGTGGTGGCACAAGTGTCCACGTATGTTGTTTTATGAGGCTAGTATACTCGTCAGTCATTGCTTGACGCCACTGCGAGTGTTTACTAGCCTCGGTAAAGGAAGTTGGATCAGATATTGGAGTTGTAGAGACAGAAAAACCTGCTTTTCTTTTGCTTATTCCTGACTTGCTCCGAGTTTTCATGGGGTGACCATTTTGCGGTGCCATCTCAGAAGCGATTTGAGTGTTTTGAGTCATTACGGGAGCTGGCGAGGGTGCCGTGCCTGGACCGGTTTCTTGGTTGGGATGGGGTGTAGTATCATGTGTAGTATCAATTTCATCTTGTCCAAGAGAGCCGGCAGGCTGCATCACCTCAGCAGCTACCGGTTCGACTGGACTCGAGTAAAGAGGCATCATCATTGATGGCGGAGGTCCTCCAGCTGGTGGGGAAGGAGCAGGAACACCTGAAACATTGCTAGTAGAGTTAGTATATGGGGAAGCAAATGGGAAGCTAGTTTCATCAAATACAACGTCACGACTAATATAAATGCGGTTTGTGGTTTTGTCAAGACATAAGTAGCCTTTGTAGTCATCTGCATAGCCAATGAATACACAAACTTTAGTTTTGGCATCAAGTTTAGAATTATTGTAATCACGCAAATAAGGAAAACATGCACAACCGAAAATTCTCAATTTTGCATAATCTGGTGAAGTGCCGAAAATAAGTTCAAAGGGAGATTTATTTGATGTGTTTTTACTAGGCATTCGATTTATCAAGTAAACAGCAGTTTTGACAGCATGATACCAATGTTTATTCGGTAAGGAGGCATTTTTAAGTAAAGTGACAGCAGTCTCCATAATATGGCGATGTTTCCTCTCAGCAACACCATTTTGCTGAGGGGTGTGGGGACACGATTTCTGGTGAGTGATTCCATTACTAGCTAAAAACTTCTGAAAAATGAAGGAAGTGTACTCTCCTCCTCCATCAGTTCGCAAAATGCGAATTTGATGTTGAAGAAGCTTCTCAATTTGAAGTTTAAAAATGGGAAAAACAGTGGAAACTTCAGATTTATTGTGTAACGGAAATAACAATGTATATTTCGAATAATCATCAACAAATAAAACATAATAACGATAGCCAGAATATGATAATGTGCTCGCGGGTCCCCAAACATCACTATGTAAAAGCTGCAAGGGTTCAGAAGCATGATTATTGGAACGTGTGTACGGTAAACGATGCATTTTTCCAAGTAAACAAGAATGACAAGTACTATTATCAGAATTTCCCGAAGAGGGAATTATTTTATTCATAACCGAATGAGAGGGGTGCCCTAAACGGGCATGCCAAATGTTTGCAGAGACTTTATTCGCTAAGTACACTTGCGGTGAATGCTGGAAAGAGAACGATTCAATGGGATAGAGGCCATTTTTACTCAGGCCTTGGTAGAGAATTTTGCCCGTAGTGATATCCTGAATCGAAAAGGAAGTTGAATCAAAAATAAACCTACAGTTATAATCAGTGCATAATTTGTGAACAGATAGCAAATTAGTACTAAGTTGTGGTACGTGCAAAGTGTTTTTCAAATTAAAAATGTGCGAGGGTGTATATAAAGTAGCAGTACCAGAATGTTGTATGGGGATAGTTTCCCCATTGCCAACGGTGACTTGTTCATTTCCTGTGTAAGAGTCCGAGATGCTCATATTTCCAAAGTCGTTAGTCATGTGATTCGTAGCTCCAGTATCAGAAAGCCAGTAATTTTGGTACATAGGATTACCGTTCTGTGAAGATGCAACCATAGCAGTAAGGCGGTCACTTGGTAATCTGCCCTGGTAGGAGTGATCCATCCTGTGGATACAATCGAGGGCCGTGTGATACCCTTGGCCACAGATTTGACAAGTGACATAATTATTGTGAGGTTGATAATATCCAGTATTTCTTCCTCTATATGAGTCAGACCGCCCTCCTCGGGCATAACCAGACCTACCTCTAGAATCATAGTGATTATGTCCTCTACCGAATCTGCCTTGGTATCCACCACGGTTATAGCCGCGGTTTCTACCTCCATTACCATATCCATTGTTAAAATTCCCATTGTGACGACCACGACCTCTATTATTTCCAGAAAAATTACCGGAACTTCCGGTTGTCGCAGCATTAAAAGCAGCAGCAGGTTCAAAATTAGCCCCATAATTTTGAGTTTCAAGCATCATTTCATGAGTTTTTAACAGGACATGTAAGTCTTCAAAGGTCAGAGGGCTTGTTTGAAGAGAAATAGTTGTACGGAAAGACATGTATTCCGAGGGCAGTCCATTAAAAGCATATAAAATCATGTCTTCATCATCCACATTCACATTAGCCACTGTCAATTTGTCTCTTATAGACTTTAATTTATGCATATAGGTATCAACAGAATCTGATTTCTTCTTGGTAGATTGCAATTCATGCTTTAATTGCAGTATATTTGACCTAGTGAGTGAAGCGTACCTTCGTTCCAGAGCTAGCCAGAGAGAGCGAGAATTGGACTGACCGATCACGAGGGACAAGGCTTCTTGGCTGAGAGTGGCATTCAGAACTGTCATCAAGGCTTGGTTGTGAGCTTGCCAAGTCAAAAATTCCGGATTGACAGTGGTAGAGACAGACCCATTTGTTCCCGTCAAGAATTTCTGCGGACAGGGGATCGTTCCGTCGATGTACCCAAAGGCGGACTGAGTACGCAACAGTGAAGTAATCTGGTAAACGAATTACGATTTCATTTGAGAGGAATCGGACAATACAAAGAATGAGACAAGATTTCAGAATGATAATCTTCCATTCGTGATGTAAACACAGAGGCCAAAGGATATATACAAAGAGGGCTAGATACATCAGCCGTCTGATCACTTAACCTAGATCAGACGGGTTGTAATAGTTGTCCGTTGCTAATGGTGTTTAGACACCTTCAAGTTTTCCTTGCTTTCAGTTTAGTCCTTGTCTTCAACCACATGGTAGTAGTGGGCTGTAGGAGCAGCATACTTGTTTAGCCCAAGTTGTTGCAATGTGACAGTGGGCTTGGACCACTAGTTGATGTGGGCTATCTATTCTTACAATTTCTTATCACCAGCTCACAGCCACAATAGATATTCCAGGTGAAGACTCATACTTCCTCTGTTTATTCTCTTTCTTCCTACTTGCCTAAAACGGACGTTTCCTTTTTTTCTTCCACTTCCCTTTTATAGTAACCTTTGCAAGAGTAATTGACAAAAATACCCTTTTCTAACCCACCATTAACCCCACTCAACTTACCCCACCAGCCCTCCCTCTCTCTCTACCTTATCAGATCAATCTCTCTATCCCTCTTTCTCACGCTCTTTACCTCTCTCAATAATCACCCAACCTTATCTCTTCTTCACACAACTTCCCCCACCGATCCAAACCCACCCACTCACAAACAATTCGGGTACTTGATCCGCGAATAAGGTACTTGATCTGTTATCCCTCTTCTTCGTCTTCTATTTTCGCCTCTGCAGATCTGTTATAGTTTTTAATCCTCCTATTTTTTCTATTTTTGGCTTCAGATCTACTTATTCCGGAAATCGAGCAGAAGCGGTGGCGGTTTGGGTTCGAAAGTTTCTTCATGTTCTTCTTCTTTTCCTGCTTCTGTACGAAGAAAAGGGGGTTTGTAATTGAAAATGATTGTTGTAGGGGTTTTTGTTGTTGAAAATGATTGTTGTAGGTGATGTTTCCGTTGAATCTGGTCAAAAATTTTGTCCATAATTTTCTTAAGATCTGTCAATGTTGATGATCTTCATGTTATTGTTATCAAGTTGTTCTTGGATGGATGTTATCTTGATGTTAGAAAGAGAAGTGATTGTGAGGCAGAGAGAAGGACACGAAGAGGGGGACACATCGGGTGTTCTGTGAAAAGAGGAGGGCAAAATAGACTTCTTAAGATTTTTCTTAATTAACGTGCGAACAGTAAATGGAAGAAACAAGAGAAACAGAGGAAGTATACCCTAACTACATGCTGTGTACAAAATGTAAAATAATGATGGCATAAAGTAGACATTCTAACACTCCTGTTAAATCAACCCGATAACAATAAATATACTCACCGTTCATTTCTTTTAAAGCTTCAGCCAGATCCATGGGGTTAGAAAAGCTAAAAATCCATAGCCCTTGGTCTTACCTGTATGCTTGTCTCGGACTACCTACCAACGATCAAAGAGAACTACTTAGAAACATAATTTGAGGCTTATACAGCGCAACAAAACTAACCATAAATGCCTAATAAATGTCAACGTCCTAGATAATCCAGGTCTAAGCTGCACAAGATAAAAATCAAGAAATAAAATCACTCAATATGCACACAGTAATACTTTTGAAACAGCAGGAATGAAGCAAGAACCTCCACAAAGCAGAAGCTACTTTCCCTACAGTAGATGGATTAAAGCAGTTGAATGCCGTGAACCTGAGTAGACTTCTTTAGGTAGATCGGAAGGAATTTAACAAACATTTCCAGTAATTACCAAAACCTTCAAAAGATCAAGTCAAACCTCTAGTGAGTTTCTTATTTTACCTGGTTTGATTTTTAGTTCTCCTTGCAGAAAACTTAAAGGGAAACTCCCTACTAAACAGTTATCAGTTTCAAATTGTACATCACCAGTGTACCAAGTTCTGGAACGGGTTGGCAGTTGTCACTCACTAGGGTATGAGCGAATTGTAGCAACTCTTTCAATGACACCACCTAGCACATCAAGGAACAACCTAGCAACTTCAGTTTCTTTATCTCCATGATTACCAATGTCGGTAATCACTTAAGCTTTGGAAGGCTTTCCATCGATCATAACAAACCTCTTAAGATTACAGAATTTTACGGTCAGCGGAAATAACATTTTGGTCTCTCCCACCGAATTCAAAGATATTTAAAATATGGTTTGTATATCCCAACATGCAGCTCCAGAGCATTTAAGAGGAAATACATGCAGTAGCTTGAAACTGAGAAGTACAGTGTGTACTGCGTAAATCCTATTAAGGTGCCACACAAACATCAAATCCAGAAGTTTCAAACTCCGGTAAAAAGGGAAACACATTAAAGCTTGATTATCTGCACAAGAATTTTTCTTATTTTTTGTAAATTTACTAAATCTTTATCGCATGGTTCATTCTCACGAATCAACAAACACAAGATGATTCTAATCCTAGCTACATCCATTGCTACATAGCCATGGATTAAAATTAACTTTGGAAAACATAGCGCCGAAATAGCCAACAAGTACAACAAGACTACAGTTGGGTAGTAGCCTTCAGTGGTTAATTATACAGGCAACTAAATTGAAAACGTATGTGTCAGAAGTATTAGAACCAAGATGACATTGTAAATTTGACTCACCTAGCAGACTACAGATAGACCTTAGCAGCAAAAGTACATGGAAAGAACAAGCTGGCTTACCCATCGTTTTGGGGTGATAGATTGTCCATCTCAAAACCGATGTATCTCAATCCTATTAATGCTCTGTTGCGGTCCCATTTACAAATTTGTTACTCAGTAGAATATCCATCTGTTATCAACTAAATTACATTACCATTATGAAGCACCTAGCACACAAGATCAGTAACCCCAATTACATGCGGACAAACAAAAGGTACTCAACCTTATATCATCTGTTGAATGGTCTCGCACATGGAAACGACCCATCTTGAGGGATGATTACTTACTAGCAGGAAGCTGGTGCGGAGAAGACTTTAAACTCTACGATAACAAACAGTTGAACTCTCAATGGCATGCAAAACTGTATTTGAAACCCCATATCTCAATCACACTTAGGTCATCATTTCTTCCACTATTCCCTTACTACAAGGCATAGATGATTATTGATGCTACCTCATACTAGGGTTTCTAAGTTCCCAATCGTACCATCCAATATAGGTTTTCAGACAACTAATGATAACCAAAACTGTTCTCCTACCTCTTTTTCCTAGCCATTTCTGTTGCAGAAATTATTCTCGTCCTCTACATATGATATGTTGAATGTTGTCCATTTCCAGAACAACTTCCTAGACATGTCAGTTGATGTTGTACAATGGAGGGAATCCTACCTCCCGAATGCTAGATCTTCAAAGGCTTCATGACCCATTATCTGAAGGATGTCATATAAAAGGCTCAGAAACACAAAATACAATGATTTTGTTTCTCATGAAAAAGTAGCAAACAAAATAATACCTCGGTCAAGCCCACTAGAAACTTACCCTTGCTTTGTTGAAAGAAGGAAACCGGGGGAACGCTTTAGATAAAACATCATCATTCACCTCATTACCAAGATCACCGCAAAACAAACAGAAATCATCTGTAACCAAATGCGAAACCATAAGGAATTGAATATTCATAATACCTAAGAAGCACGGGAGTGGGTGTATAGGACACAATTGTAATTAGCTAGAATTACTATTTACATTACTAGTCAGACTAGTAATGTAAATAGTAATTCTAGCTAATTACAATTGTGTCCTATAGGGTGTGGGTGCGGGAACTGGGTGCGGCGACTTTATTTATATTCTATATTATTTGTGATACCGTTATATTAATATAAAAACAACAATTATAGTAATCCAATTATATTCATACAGAAAATTATACAAAGATTCACAGATACACAGTTACTATATCAACAATATTTTCTCTTCCTCGTAGCTGTGGAGAGACACGTAATCTAAGGGTTAGACATGTTCACACAGATGCACGTTTCTTTTGGTTAAATTGTAGTTGTATTTTAGAAGACGTCTCAACTAAACCATTTAAAATGATCTTGCTTTATCCACAAAGCACCCACGAAGCACCGTGCTTCCTAGCATAATACAACAGAAAAGCATATTTCCACACACTATAATGATGGACCGACGAACACCAAATAACTTCTCAGCTGCATGCATGCTAAGTATACAAAGAACTTCACTCTGTCAAACAATGGGCTCCAGAGAATCAGCTAGGACAAATGCAGACTGGAAAATAAGAAATTGGTTATGACAGACTATGCAGTAGTTTTGGTGGTTCAATCACCAATCACAATGCAGCTTCTATCACCATATATGAAGGAGGAGGAATTAGTCTTTCAGGATTCTTTTTTCCTTCAGGACACATTTGTTCAGCGCTTAATAAAAGAACATTTAACAAGAGACCCGTATAACTATATTTCAGAAGGGAAATGGAGTAACTGGAGTAATTCTTATCTGAAACAGATACGATGAAGACTGAAATGGGACAGGGGTGCACAGATAACCAAATTGCAAAAATCCTCTCCAGGAGAATAAGGTTCCAAACACTTCATGTAAGCGAGTCTCTAGTTGGTCATAAAGTAACAGGACCAATCAACCTTGTAGTAGTAGATACAGACTGAAGAATTGGAATTTGAAACAAGAAAAAGAACATACTTTCAGGCCATTCTGCAAGAGTTGGATCCTCCCAACTCTGCCCAGCTGCCTTGCGAAGGATGGCTTTCTTTTTCACTTCTGTCTTTTTGCTCCTTATCACTGCTTACAAGGGCAGCCTTCACCGTCTCCAGAGCTTCCGGTGTGATGACCTGAGCATCTTTCATAAACAACTGCTGCTGAACCTGCTCAAAACACAATCCAAACATAACATTTCTCAGCAAGATTTGCAATAAAAGCCCCCCTTAAATCGAACACCATTTCGTTGTAATTTCACATGTACTCCTGACCGATTTCCTACACTTTCAATATCATCGAGTGCCATTTTACCAGAAATTGAATTCATCCCTCTGCAGCAAACCAAAATTTAAAAGGAAAAGCAACAAATTTAGACATGTGTCAGGAGGAGAATACTTCTCATACTAGCAAATTGGGCACACGCGTTGCGTCTGCTATAACTATAATAGGAAATCACAAATTTTATTTACTAAATATATAATCAACAAATTTAAATTATTCAGCTCAAAATAAAAGAAAAACTAAATTATATACACGAATATAAAATAAAATTATCACATTGCATTTTTGTAATTCAACAAAATAATCATGAAATAAAACCTAGCCATGTCTCTGCATCATTCTAACAATCTAAAAAGAAGAAAGAATGAAGTTCACAAACATAAATTGTAACTGATTTCTGAACTTCATACAATCACCATCTGGATTTACTATAGAGAAGCATATTTTGCCGAAAAACAAAAGAAAAGGATAAATATAAAGCTGGAAGCCGTGCATGTCCAATCCAAATGCATTGCACCATTTTTGGACCTTCTATTTGTCTCAGTGCACAATCCGACAACTACTTAAGTATAATTTGGTTTAGAACGTGGTTATTTGTCAAAGTAATGCGGGTAGTGGGGAAGTTATGCCGAAAGAGAAGTGGAAGAAGAAGTGGACTGCACATAATTACGTATTTGACCTTAAGTAACTGTCACACTTTAGTCTACACAAAAACGTGACGGGCTTCACTTTTTGATTTCACCAAACTCGGTGTTGGCTTTATATATTAGTATAGATGACATGTGGCATAAGCCAATCAAATATGATAAGTATTCTCCTCCTGATACATGTCAAGTTACTTATCCATCTGGCATCCATGTCATTTGTGTAAGCCAATCAAATATAGACAACTACGAATCTATGACATATATATGCATCATCCCAATAAGCTTTTGCATTGAGAATATAAATGCTGATTTTAACTTTTTGACTTGTGTGTACATTAAAATGAAATAACTGAATTGAACTTTTCTTTCCATGCAAAAGGTGCATGATTCATTGTACAATCAATGTAATTAAAATCTTTGTGTTTTATATTAATTGCTTTAATATATATAAAGTTGTTACTGCCTTGTACATTCCCCTAGCGGACACACTTTCTTGACTGGAGACTTTTGACCTTTGTTTCACAACTTGATCACAAATCTGTCTTCAACAGTTACTTAAGGTCAAACCTCTCTTATCCAACCATCTCACTTCTAACCATGTTGCCTATGAAGCATAACCAATATGTATACTACTTGAGAACAAAAGCAAGCCACTTCAAGTCTTTCAATCCTAAGATCATTTGCTTATCACTCGTCTCGGTCTCATGGTTATTCATCCTCGTCTTCTGGATTTCAGCTGATTCATCTCACTGCCCACAGAAAAGCCTGCTGCCGGAGAGAATTATCCGGCCAATCTGCCGACAAAACCTCTCGGTTTACATGTACAACTTGCCGGAAAAGTTCAACGTCAGGCTACTCGACGACTGCGAGCACCTGAATGTCCACACCAACATGTGTCCGCACGTGGCTAACAAAGGACTTGGCCAACCGTTGCTCGGCGGCGAAGAGGCGACTGCAGATAGTAACTGGTACGCTTCCAACCAATTCATGGCCGAGATGTTATTCCACGCGCGGATGGAGAACCATCCGTGTAGGACGCTGGAGCCCACGGAAGCGACTTTGTTCTACGTCCCCTTCTATGGCGGGCTCCATTCGTCGAGCAAGTACTGCGAGCGTGACTATCAGGCTCGCGACGCACTTGCTGTGGAATTGTCAAACTATATCCGAGGGAAAGAATGGTGGAGAAGGCATCATGGGAGGGACCACTTTCTTGCTTTGGGGAGAATTTCGAGAGACTTTATGCGAAATCCGAAAGTTGGGTCCCGCAGAGGCTGCGGTGCCAACAGCCTCCTAAATCTTCTTCCTATAAAGAACATGTCGGTGCTGATAGTAGAGAGGGACCCATGGGGTGGGAGGAACCAATACGGGATCCCTTACCCTTCCTATTTTCATCCTACCACGGTCAGTGAAATGCTGAAGTGGCAGGAGAGCGTCAATCCGATAAACCGGCCGAACCTGTTCTCTTTCATTGGAGCTCCTCGCACCCGGTCGAAGCAAGCTGTACTGAGGGACAAGATCATCCAACAGTGCGGACAGTCGACCCAGTGCGAGCTCGTGAAGTGCAGCCTTGGAGTGGGTAAATGCTATGAGCCGAAAGAGGTGATGAGGACGATGATGAGGTCAGAGTTCTGCTTACAGGCACCGGGAGACTCATTCACGAGGCGGTCAACCTTCGACGCGATAGTGGCGGGGTGCATCCCGGTGTTCTTCTCGAGGCACACAGCATACACACAGTACGGGTGGTACTTGCCGGAGGATCCCGGGGAGTATTCGGTTTATATGGAGGAAGGGATGAATGGGAGTGTGAGGATTGAGGAGGAGCTAATGAAGATTCCGGCAGAGAGAGTGGCAAAGATGAGGCGGAAGGTGGTTGATTTAATTCCAAAGATTAGTTACATGCATCCCAATGCTACTGGTGGTGGGCTTCGTGATGCTGTTGATGTCGCACTCTCTGCATTGTCCGACGAAGTGATGAATTCACTATCAGATAGTCCAGTAGTGTAATTAGGGCTCCTATTTTTATTTATTTTTTCAAACAACCATGTGTATACAAACATGGCTTTGAGCAGCTTCAAACAGTCGTTTTGCCAATAATTTATTCAGTCGTGTTTGACGACAACATTCTGGTTGTTGATTTTAGCTTTTTGTGAAACTTACATTAGAAACGCAACATCAATTGGCACTGAAGAGTACATCACTGAATTCCAATTTATACTCCCAAGTTACCTAGTAGTACATACAAACATTGTTTACACATACAATGCCTGAAACGACTACATTTATTCCAGTTTCTACAATAAGAGCAACACCCTCAAATAGGAATTTCGAAATGAGCATATCCAAAGAAATCACGGGCTCCAAAGTTCCGCGACCCTGCATTAAGAACCCACGCATACGCATACTTAGCGAACACAGAGGAATGAAGCAACATGAATGCCGAAAGAACTATAATACCGGTGCAACTCTAAAACAAAAGTAATGAAATCTACTTCAGAAAATCCCCTGACTGGGGCAACTAAAAAAGTGAAGAGTTGTCGGTTTCTCTTCGTCACAATACAAGTTAGTGTAGAATTTCAAACTGACAGGTCCATGTCCCGCCATCCTCTCCCAAACTCATTCACCCTGTCTCAGTTATGATTACAGATTTAGAGGTTGACTGACTGACCATCACCAGATCTCCTGCCTGCAAACACTAAAGTGGTCTATCTCTCCTTTTCAAGTTTACCTACCACAGTACCCGAATGAATATGATTTCCCACTAGACATACATAAATAGGCTTTAGCAGTACACGAAAGTGTACACCATAATAACTGCATGCACTGCACGGTGGATGTGAATAAGTAGGCCATTATCTAGGCAATACTGAGCAAAGCTAGTATTTGCAGTTAATCCCCCTGTTAAATAGTCATGCATTAGTCTGGCAAATACAGACCTTTTGAACATTTCTTTACATGTACCTACAGTACCACTTCAAGTAACGCCCTTCGATTTCTCCTGTTTTATAAGTTGCTTCGGCACAAAAAAAAAATCGGTCCCTGCAATGCGTAACTGGTCTGGGAATTTACGTTTTCATTGTCTTTGGTAAAATCATGTCCACCACGGAGACAGTCATAAACTGCTCTACCATAGTTTTTAGCGGACACATTCCTAAAAGGGACAACCGTGCTGTATGTTTTTTATAGTGAGTGTATAAAAACTACTGTTGAGCAGTCATGTATCAGCTGTTCTTTTTCGGATACAATGGGATAAAATGACCTCCCGATTCCAGCGACCGGATATCACACCTCTTTAGGTTGCATAGATATGGTCAACAAGTTCAATTTCACGACTCCCCTACAGATTAAGACTTAGACAGAAACAGGTACCCAGTAAAATTACCGCCCAAACAGGGGCGGACACAGGGGGTGGCGGAGACCGACCCCCCGCAAAGTTTTGAAATTTTAACTTGGACTCCTTAATATTTGTACTATTTATACGAATATCTATTATACTTTGGCCACTCCAAAAGTTAAAAAATTCTTATTAATCATTTATACTTTTTATTTAGACCCTACTTGATAAAAATTCTGCGTCCGCCACTACGCCCAAAATAGAAGGCAGAGACTGCATACTAATGCCTCGCGTATCAGTAAAATTTGTCACCCTGTAGTATGATGAACAAATACACAGACAAACAAAGGTAAGCAAAAACAGCTCAGGTTAAGATCATCTACCTGTACAAGGAAAAAGTAATAAACATCCAAGTCCTGGTGTTCACTTGTGCAAGACGCTGTTCTTCTGAACCTTTTGTTTCTTTTGAGGTTGATTCTAGAAAAGCACAAAAGAAAACCAAATCACTCCTAGTTACATAAGAGATGGACAAGTGAAATAAATAAGCACGCCCAGAATTTAAGTGCACCTTTTGACTGTTCAACGCATCATAATCTATCCTGTCTCTCCATTTACTCTTGCGTAACTTGATGGGTCGATTTCCAACATACTTACCTGCAGTCAAATTGCATAGGCAAATAGTACTTACAGTCCAATTTACTATTCATGATTTCATTGCACAACAAACACATACAGGCAAATACTTCATAAGTTTGATAGGAACCATGGGGCATGTTGTCTTTTTTTCTAAGATATGAGAGAACGGTAGTACTAGGACTAATAATGATAGGATTGATAATACTGTGTGGGAAATAAGATGATGTTTGTTCTTCATGGGATTGGAGTAGTATTGGCTGTAAAATAACCAATTGACCCATAAAATAATGATATATTTGGAAGAAACAAACACACCCGGAAGTACAAGACACTCGGACAAAAGAGCGATTAAATGCGACTTTTCCATAAGCTACCAAATCACATCAATACTCAAATTTGACTTTTGGCCGACTTGTCTAATTTGGTAACCAGTCAAATACTACATACAATGACCCCCAGACTGAGGTTACAAGAAATTTAAACACATTTTAAAGGCTGGTGGGGTTTCTTTGTATGGTTACAACTGATATAATTTCCTATCACCAGCTCACAGCCACAATAGAATTCCAGGTGAAGATATACATACCCTAATCACATGTTGTGTACAAAATGTAAAATTATTATAGCATAAAGAGTAGACGCATACGTTCTAAAACTCCTGTTAAATAAACCCTATTTTAAGCACAAATAATAAATATACTCACCATTCATTTCTTTTAAAGCTGTAGCCAGATCCATGGGGTTGGAAAAACTAACAAATCCATAGCCCTTGGTCTTTCCCGTATGCTTGTCTCGGACTACCTACCAAAGACCAGAGAGAACATCTCAACAACTTAGAAACAGATGTTGAGGCATATGCCGCGGAACAAAACTAACCATAAATGCATAAATGCATAACAAGTGTCAACATCCTAGACAATCCAGATTTAAACTACAGTACTGCACAAGATACAAAGCATGAACTGAAATCACTCAATATGCACACAAGAATACTTTTGAAACAGAACGAATGGGAGCAAAAATCTTCATAATGCAGGACCTATTTTCCCTACAGACTGTCTCATGGAAAAAGGATTGTTCTGATTTGTGAAACAGCAGATGGATCACTCTTGAATGCCGCAAAACTGAGTAGACTTCCTTAGGTAGACTGGTAGGAATATAACAAACATTTACCAGTATTTAAGACCTTCATAAGACCCATTTCTTTCAAGTCAAGCCTCTAATAAAGTTCCTATTTAACCTGATTTGATTTTTATTTCTCCTAGCAGAAAAACTTCAAGGGAGGTTCCTACAAAACAGTTTAACTGTTTCAAATTGTACATTCCCCAGTGCACCAAGTTCTGGAACGGGTGTAAGTTGTAATTCACTAGGATACGTTTGAATTGTGGCAACTCTGTCAATAACACAATCTAGTACATCAAGGAACAACCTAACAACCTCATTTTCGGTATCTGCATGATATTATTTCCAGCCAGATAAAGATGTTCTCGAGTACCAATGTCGGTAATCACTAAAGCTTTGGAAAGTTTTCCATCAATCATAAGCAACCTCTTAAGATTGCTAATCACAAAATTGTACGGTTCGGTTCAGGTAGAAATAACATTTTGGTTTTTCCGACCGAATTCATAGATATTATAATATAGTCCATAGCATTTGAGAGGAAATAGATGCAGTAGCTTGAAATTGAAAAGTAGAGTGTTTACTGTGTAAATCCTATTAAGGTGCCACACAAACACCAAATCCAGAAGTTTCAAACTCCAGTAAAAAAGGAAAATGTTGAAGGTGTGATCATTTGCACTAGACTTTTTCGTATTTCTTGTAAATTCACTACATCTTCATCTCATGATTCATTTTCACAAATCATCAAATATGTGGTGAATCTAACTTTAGCCAGATTCGTTGCTACATACCCACGGATTAAAGGAACTTTTGAACACCTAGGACCAAAATATCCAACAAGAACAAAAATAAGACTCCGCAGTTGGATAGTTTCCTTCAGTGGTTAATCATACAGACAGCTACACGGAAAATGTATGCATCAAATGTATTAGAACCAAGATGACATTGTACATTTGACTCACCTAGCAGGCTACAGGTAAACCTTAGCAGTAAAGGTACATGGAAGGAACAGGCTATCTTACCCATCTTTTTGGGGTGATAGATTGCCCACCCCAAAACTAATGGATCTCAAATCCTATTTATGTTCTGTTGCTGTCGCGGTTACAAATTTGTTACTCAAAAGAATACCTATCTGTTATCAATTGAATTACATTTAGCCCCTAGCACAAATGACCAGTAACCCAAATTACATGCAGAAAAACAAAAAAGCATCCAATCTTATATCATTCGTTGAATAGTCTCGCACATGGAAAACCATCTTGAGGGATTACTCTCTAGCAGGAAGCTGGTGCCGAGAAAACTACAAAGTCTACGATGACAAACAGTTGAACTCTAAACCGCATGCAGAAAAGGATCTGAAATCCCAATATCTCAATCATACTTGGGTCATAATTTCTTCCACTATGCCCTTACAAGGGATGGATGATTATTGATGCTACCTGATAACAGGGTTACTAAGTTCCCCATCATACTATCCAATTTACATTTTCAGACAGCCAATGATAACGAATGGCTACCTATTTTTCCCAGCCATTTCTCTCGCAGAAATCCTTCTCTTATGATATGTGTTAAATGTGGTCCATTTTCAGAGCAACTTCCTAGACATGTCAATCAATTCATGTTTTACAATGGAGGGAATCCTCCCGTCACAATGCTTTTTCTAAGTTCCCTATCATACTATCCAATTTACATTTTCAAACAGCTAATGACAACCAAACTTTGGTTACCTATTTTTCCCAGCCATTTCTCTTCCAGACATCGTTCTCTAAGGTTTAAAAAATGGAAGGGGCTGACGTGTCGGTCGCGGTCGCGTGTAACGGGATCGGACTATATCGGAGGAACTGTAACAGAGAACGGGGGATTGAATGTGTGAATATTAGAAAACATTCACGAACGATATCTCCGTTTTTCCTAATTTCCCCGACACGAAATGCCCATCTCCCCGTTTCTTCCGTTTTTCCCGACGTGAAACGGCCGTTTTTCCCGTTACCGGAGCGAAACGACCGTTTTTTGTGTGAATAAAATTCACATGACACGTAACGGGAAAAACGGTCGCGCTCTATGCCGCTTCCGTTACAACACGGCCGCTCCGCGCCGCTTTTGCTTTTTTTAAAAATCCTTTAAATGCTGTCCATTTTCAGAGCAACTTCCTAGACATGTCAATCACTTCATGTTGTACAATGGAGGGAATCCTACCTTCACAATGCTAGATCTTCAAAAGCTTCATTCATGCCCCTCATAATCTGAAGGATGTCATATAAAAGGCTCAAAAAACACAAAATACGATATTATTTTTTTCTCGTGAAAATGTAGCTACAAAATACCTCAGTAGGAACTTACCCTTGCTTTGTTGAAAGAAGGGAATCGGGAGAACGCTTTAGAAAGAACATCATCATTCACCTCATTTCCAAGATCACCGCAAAACAAACGGAAATCATCTGTAACCGAATAAGAAACCATAAGGGATTAAATCTTTATATTATGGGAATAAGACAATTAAAAAGCATATCTCCACACACCATAACAATGGACTGACGGACCCCAAATAACTTCCCAGCTAGAACCAATGCCGACAGAAATTAAGACATTAGTTTTGACAGACAATCCGAATATGCGCTATTTTTGGTGGTTCAATCACCAATTCTAGTGCAGCTTCAATCACCATACATGGAGAGGAACTGGTGTTTCAGGGTGGCGCTTTATAAAAGAAACATATACAACTATATTTCAAAAGGAAAAATGAAGTGGCTGGAGTAATTCCTATCTAAATCAGACGTAATGAAGTTTGAAATGGGGCAGGGGTGCACAAAAATAACCAAATTGCGAAAATCCTCTACAGGAGAATAAAGTTCCAAACACTTCATGTAAAGGAGTCTCTAGTTGGCCATAAAGTATCAGGTGCAATCAAACTAGTACTAGTAGATACGGAATGAAGAATTGGAAGTTGAAACAAGAAAAAAGAACATACTTTCAGGCCATTCTGCAAGAGTTGGATCCTCCCAACTCTGCCCAGCTGCCTTGCGAGGGATGGCTTTCTTTTTCACTTCTGCTTTTTGCTCCTTATCGCTGCTTACAAGGGCAGCCTTCACCGTCTCCAGAGCTTCCGGTGTGATGACCTGAGCATCTTTCATAAACAACTGCTGCTGAACCTGCTCAAACACAGAATCCAAATCCAGTGTTACCACAATTCACTCGTACCCCGGCAAATTGCGAATTGGGTCACCCGTTCCGAAACATGGAACAGCAGATCCAGATCGCCTAATTTGGTGATCCCTATTTTTTCACTATTTTCACCTAAATCATCTATGTAAAAGGGGGAATTTTTGCTAAGTTACATCCAATTTTAGAGTATTGACTTTTAAATATTTCATATATTGAGCAGTTTTACACTTTATAATTTGCGATAAATGGTAAAACAGCTATACATGTATCCAAAGAAGCCTACCCCTGACGTACCGAAATCCAAAGGGTATGGCGTTCCACGATCCCGTTGCCGTTCCACGAACCGGAACGATCCACGTTCTAGGTAACTTAGATCCAAACATTACATTTCTCGGCAAGATTTGCAATAAGTTAAGAGCCCGGTAATGCTTTTGCTTTCTAAGTCGCTGTTTTTCGAATCTAAAAGCAGTTTTAATGTGTTTGATAAATTTATTTTTCCCTGCTTTTCAGCATTTGCTTCCCCACAACAGCTTTTGGAAATCTTGCTTTAGAGGACTGCTTTTCGATAAATGTATTATTTGACATTCTTATTCATTAATAAATATGAATAATTATTTATCATAATAACACTATTAATTAATTCATGTACGATATTGTTATTTCGACAGTAACAACAACTATAAAACACTAATTACCTAACACAAAATGTCAAAAGTGCTTCCCCACAAAAGCTTAAATACCGAATTTATCAAACACTTTTCGGATATATTTTTTACACAGCAGCTTTCTAAAACGCCACAGCATTACCAAACTAGCCTTAAATCGAACACCATTTCGTTGAAATTTCACATGTACTCTTGAACAATTCCATCCACTTTGGACATCATCTCAAACAATTTTACCCGAAATCTAATTCATCGCTCTGCAGCAAACACAAATTTACAAGGAAAAGAAACAAATTTAGATATGAAACGGCTCGAACCTGGTGAAATTGGGGAAGAGGGTAAGCACCGGGAAGTGGGGCGATTTGTGGAGCGGCGGAGTAGGGTTGCTGAAGGTGGAAAGGGACGGGAAAATAAGAGCCGTCGGGCCAAGCCGGCTGACCGGAGACGGACGGCATTGGAACATTTGGTAACGGCGCTGAAGCCACCGAGATGTCCATCGCGACGATCGAAGAGTAGAAGCCTGAAACGGAAGGTTTTCTGAAGGGAAGGGATCACTGGATTGAAGAATGGACACGCAGGAGGGAGATTTTAGGTTTTGAGGAAGATTCGAATTGCAGAGACGAGAGGGAGATAAAAACTTCTGTGGAAGATCGGAGAGGAGTCTAGAGACATCTGGGACGTTACGTGAAGTAATATAGGGACACGTGGCAATAAGAACTGTGGTTCGACCTTTGTACCATTCCGTTTCACCTCTTTTGCATTATTTGAATTTGGGTAAAAGACACTGACCACCTCTGAATTTAGGGAAAAACCCACTCCGCTACCCCGTGTTTTGGATAAAGACACTTAGCACCCTTTTTTTGGATGGAACTGACAGTGTGCTAACAGACGAGAAAAAAAGACGATTATACCCTTACAAGTTTGATAAATACCATACTATATATCCCCTTTACCAGAACCCAATCACCTACCTACGGGTCTCTCAGACCCATCACAACCCCAACCCCAAATCTTTCTCTCTATTCTCTCTCTATCAAATTCAAGGTTTTTGAAGTAATAGGCAAGTAGGAGGAAAATAAGCCAGAGGATGAAAATTCAACCATTTCTTTCCCCGACCACATAATCACCCACGTTTGTACCTCGCCAACGACAATGGATGAATATTCACACCCCAATCAGATACAACCCCATTAACCACAACCACTTGTCTTCTTCCTCCAATTTTTCTCATTTCTTCAATTCCTCTGGTTTCAGATCCCGTTATTTGCAGAGAGCTCTCTGCTCTTTTCCATGGATTCTGCTCTCCATTTGGGTGTTCATCGAAGGTGGTCGAAGGCGAGCTCCTGGAGGTGGCGAGGCGACGGGCACCGCGACGGCTTCGAGGAATCCGGCGGCGGCATCAAGGCTTCCGGATCTGTTACCGCCGCCGGATTCCTTGAAGAGGACGACGACGAAGCGACCAGGTACGGATCAAGGCTCCTGGCGTGGCGCTCCAACTTGTTCTCTTCATCTCCCTCTTCCTCTCTCTTCTCTGCTTCTCATCTGTTCTTCTTCTTCTTTTTTCTCCTCTGTTTTTTTGAGAATTTCTCCTCTGTAGATCTGTAAGAATGAATAAAGTTTGGGCTATGTCTCCTTGTCGTAGTGTAGCATGTCTCTAGTTTAGCCTCCTTATGGCCGTGGAGTTCGTCTTTTCGAAGCTGTGTAGTTTGTCCCTGTTAGTTCTTGTGTAGGTGTCTTGTTCTCGCCTTGGTTGGACTCTTTGCGTTTTGTTGTTTGTTAGTAGTATTTCAAGCTTGTTTGCTTGTACTTGGACCTCTGTTTGTTTGTGTGGTTTTATGGAATGGCGATGTTTCATCAAAAAAAACAATAAAGTTTGGATTTTTACAAGGCTGTTGAGGTTGAAATTGGGGATGATACTTTGAATCGGTTGTGTTTTGTGTTTTTTTTTTCTTTTTTTTTCCTGAAGGTTTTCTTGGTGTTCTTGAACAATGGCCCCAAGAACACTAAGAACAAAAGAAATAACACAATGTGAAAATTAGTTGTGGTTTGTTGTTATTGTTCATGTTGATGCTTTGGATTGAAAGAGTGGAGTTAGTGTTGATGTTTGTATTCAAAGAGTGGAGTTGGTGTTGATGTTTGGATTCAAAGAGTAGAAATTGGTGTTCTTAATATTTTTTGTGGTGGTGATGTTATGGGGGTAATATGGTCCGAAAAATTCAATCACCTACCTTTCTAACGGAACCTTACAGAAGGGTGCTGAGTGTCCACAGAATATTCCGTTAACTGGGTGCGGAATGTCTTTATCCAAAACGCACGGTAGCGGGGTGGGTTTTTCCCTAAACTCAGGGGTGGTCAATGTCTTTTACCCTTTTGATTTTTACCACTATTCATTGGGTCACTTTGACCCGATGATTTGAATAGCAACTCGTTACAATTTTTAGATAATTTTTTCGTAGTGTTGTAGAGTAACTCTTAATCTACAAGACCTTAAAAAAATTATCGTAAAACTCATCGTTTTGCGATCCAAATCACCAGGTTAAAGTGACCCAGTTACGGGTGAAAAAGTCCAAATGGTACAAAACAGGTGGAACAGAGTGGTACGAGTTATTTTTTTGGCAAAATTGCACCAAAAGGACCTATAGTTTTTATTTTCTGTGGATTTGGTACACATAGTTAAAATCATGCACTCACGGTCATATACTTTCAAAATCCCGCATTGTAGGTACCCATCGTTGACATCAATTAGATTTGGTGGATGGAAAACTTTTAATTGGGGGTGTTTGTGAGTCTTCTCACCGGAAAAAATTGTGAAAAAGAAGAAAAACATGATGATGAACAAGATGAAAAACATGAAGATGATGAACAAAAACAAATGGTCAAATGTTAAAGTCTCTGCTCGGGAATGTTTTGCAGTCAATTTTAAGTATGAAAGGCGTCCACTCTACTGCGAGTACTGTGGAATTGTTGGACATGACCAGCTTCATTGTGAAAGAAATTTGAAGGACCAAGCCTCCGGAATAGTTAAGAGAAGTCGATTTGGTGCAGAACTTAAAGCTCAGCCACCGGAGGTACTGTGGTCTTCAGCAGCATCACCAGCAGTTAAAGTGGTAGTAAGTGGTAAGAAACAAAGCACGTCTTCTCCGGCGTCTTCGCCACCGTGTTGTCCGGCGACGCTACAATTTCCTTCCACTGGCGGGAAAATTGATGAATCATTATTATCTTTTTCTCGGGAAGGCAATAAAGTTGGAGAAGTTGAAGAGACGGACAAAGGCATGCCAGACAAAGCCTTAATTGCTGCAACTTCCAAAGCTCTTGAGATGAACTGGAGGCGGGAAGAAAATTGCTTTCAAATTTCAATTTTAATTCTCCAAAAAGCCCAGATAAAGCAGCTATTTCCAAAGACCAATCAATCGAATCTTCTAGCCCACTTCTTTCTAGTCCAGACAAAAACCCAAAAACAAAAGAAGTTTCTGAGGCCACTGGGCCGACTGCTGATCCCATTAACTTAATCACTCAGTCTCATTCGAGTGTAACCGGTTGTACCCAATCAATCCTCTACTTGTCATCTTATTCGGTTTCACCCGAATTGTCCAATTACAGAAGTGAAAATGTTCAAATCCCTAACCCTAAATCCCTAATTAAGGACTCCATCTCTACAGTCTCAACGAAGAAGTCGGATTTTAATTCAATTGCAGAGCTGAATCTTGAAATGCCGAAACCAGAAAGCAAGAAATGGAAGAGATTGGCAAGAGAGAAGGTTGGAACTAAACAAGTTTCTGAAGGCGGCAAAACAAAGGATCGTACCAGTCAGAAGAGGAAGGATGATGTTATTGAAATGGAGATTGAAGATGTGGCTCTTAATCCATTGGAAGGAAGAAAATGAAGCGCTTGGATAATCTCGACAACTCTCAATGGGTGGAGGTGACCAGCTCTAATTGGTCCCACCCCCAGCCATGAAACTTATAGCTTGGAATTTTCAGGGTGATGGTAGAACCCTGACAATTCAGCAATTCAAGAAGATGACGAATCTTCTTTCTCCAGACGTGTTCTTCATCAGTGAAACCAAGCACAGTGGCTCCTTCATGGCAAAAAAGTACTACAGCAGAGGTCTCAGCAACAGTTTTTGGGTTGATGCAACTGGTATCTCAGGGGATTGGATGTTATGTGGTCAAGTTCCACCAATGTAAGAGTTCTTAAATACTCCTCTTTCTTCATTCATGTTGATCTCTCCTGCAATTCTTCCATCTTTCAAGTCATTTTTATGTATTTAAGTACTGATGAACATTGTAGAAAGCAACATTATCTGCTCTTATTTGGATCATTGTCATTTTAATATTCTCGTATGGGGAGATTTTAATGATATTTCTGATCCTAGTGAGAAGAGAGGGGGAATCCCTAGAACACTTCAATCTTGTGGCATTCTAAAAAATTTTGTGAATGCTTCTGAATTGGTGGATTTGGGGTTTGAAGGCTATCCTTACACCAGGTGGAATAGAAGGGGAGATGGGTGTGGAATTGAAGAGAGAATTGATAGAGCTTTAACCTCTATCTCCTGGATTAATTGCTTTCCCAAAGCTAAAGTCTCCCATCTTGCTTGCTCTGGCTCAGATCATATGGCTCCCATTCTTGACACTCAGCAGTTCCAACTACTACTATCCACAAGCCATTCTGTTTTGATTCCAGATGGCTGAATCATGATGATCTCAATGATGTGATTAAATCTAGTTGGGCTAGCAATGTGGAAGGTACACCTTGGTTCAAAGTCAAGTCTAAGTTCAAGAATTGTAGGCAATAATTAAGAGAATGGAGCAAAATGGTGGATAATGGCCTAATGTCAAAGTTTAGGCAAGCTGAATTTAAAGTTTCTGAACTCAGAAGATAGGGAGCTGAAGTGGATATGGATGACTTACATGAGGCTGAATTGCAACTAAGTACTTTATGGGCATAGGAAGAAAAATTATGGAGAGAGAAGTCTAGACAGAACTGGTTAGCTGGTGGAGACAAGAACACAGCTTACTTTCATGCATTAGTAAAAGGAAGAAGAAGAAGAAACACAATCAATGTGGTTTTTTCTCAGGCTAGAAAATGGATTGAAACTGAGAATGAAGTTATTGATGAGTTCCACAATTATTTCTCAGATCTCTTCTCAGATGATTCTAGTTTATATATTGGTTTTATTACCAACAACATCAAAAGAAGAGTCACTTATGACATGAATCAGTCTCTTATTTCTCCTTTTTCTGATGAGGAAATCAAGAAAGCTTGCTTTGAGTTAGCTCCTGACAAAGCACATGGCTTTGATGGTTTTACGACAAAATTCTTCCAAGCTCACTGGGATATTGTGGGAAGAGAGATCTGTGAAGCCATTCATGATTTCCACAAACATGGCAAACTCCTCTCTTGTCTGAATCTCACTCACATAGCCCTTTTTCCTAAGGTCAGCAATCCAAGCTCAGTCAAAGACTATATACCTATTAGTCTTTGCTCTGTTTTATATAAAATTATGTCTAAAACCTTAGCCAATAGGTTGGCTCCTCTTATGGACAAGTTAATCTCAGAAAACCAAATGTGGTTTTGTGCAGAATAGGCTTATCAGTGATAATATTCTTGTTGCTCAAGAAATTATTCACTGGATTAAAAATAACAGAAGAGGAAGGCATGGTTGGATGGCTATCAAACTTGATATGCTAAATGCATTTGATAGAGTTAGGTGGTGCTATCTTGAAAAGGTATTGAAGAAAATGGTGTTTCACTTCAGATGGATTGGTTGGATCATGGCTTGTGTAAAGTCAGTTAGCTTCAAATTCCTTATTAATGGTAAGGCTAGTGATTTGATTCACCCCTCTAGAGGCATTAGGCAAGGTGATCCCTTGTCTCCATTTGTATTTGTTCTATGTGCTGAGGGTCTCTCATCCACTTTGAGATTCTTTGAGGAAAGAAGGTGGTTTTCTGGTATTAAACTTTTAAGATCATGTCCATCAGTTAGTCATCTACTCTTTGCTCATGACTCTATTATCTTCTGCAAAGCTACTCTCACAGACTGTAGTGCTATTAATACTATTCTTAATCTATATGAGCGGGCATCTGGACAAGCAGTCAACAGGGATAAATCCCAATGTTTTTTCAGTCCAAGCACAAGCACTCTACTCATAAAATTTATTCAGCATTACTTGAGAATCTCCAAAGACTTCAAAGAAAACACTTATTTGGGATTGCCATCATTCTTGGGAAGGTCTAAATTCCACACTCTCAAGTTCTTAAATCATCAGATTGAATGGGTGGAAAGAAGCCTTTCTCAGCTCTGGAGGTAGAGAAGTGCTCCTCAAATATGTTTTATTTGCTTTACCCACCGATGCAATGTCAGTTCTTTTACTTCCTAAAGCTCTTTGTAATGAGCTTAACTCATTGATGGCCAATTTTTGGTGGGGTGGAAAAGATCAAAATGAGTCTAAAATTCACTGAAAAAGTTGGGCCAAACTCTGTGATGACAAGGCTTTGGGGGGAATGGGCTTTAAAGAGCTCCACAACTTTAATCTGTCCTTGCTAGCCAAACAAGCATGGAGACTTTCAAGTGATGGCTCATCCATTTTAAGAAATTCTTCAAAGGAATTTTTTCCCTAATGATGAGTTTTGGAATGCAAAAGTCCCTCAGGGCTGCTCATGGTGTTGGAGAGGTTTGATTGAAGGTAGAAAAATAATTGAAAAAGGTTGGAGAAGGGTTGTGGGAAATGGTGCTAATATCAGAATTCGGGAGGATCCTTGGCTTCCAAGGTCAAACAATTTTTTTGTTGATTCTGCTAAAGTTCCTGGCTGTCCTGTTTCACTTGTTTCTGAACTTGTAAGTTTTGAATCCAGGAGCTGGAATGGTGATCTTGTTAGAGGTCTATTCAATGATGAAGAAGCCTCTTTGATTTTCTCTTTGTCTGTTGGTTCTTCTTCCTGCCAAGATAAGAGGATTTGGCATTTCTCATCTAATGGTTTATTCACTATAAGGTCTGCATACAAGTTCATTAGAAATTTACAAAATGTGTCTTCAAATCCAGATTATGCCTCAAGCTCATTCAGTTCTTACCACTGGGACAGAATGTGGAGTTTGAGAATCCCTCAAAAAGTTAAAATCTTTTGCTGGAAATTGTTACAATTCTGCCTTCCATGCTCTGTTGCTCTTCATTTCAAAGGTTGTAATGTTAACCAAATCTGCAAGTTATGTGGTGAAGAGCTGGAAACTGAGTTGCATATATTCAGAGATTGCTCCTTTGCAAGATTGGTATGGAAACTCTCCCCCTTAAGGTTTATTAGTTCTTCTGATTCAAGTCTCTCATTGTTAGAGTGGTGGGATTGGATTAATCATGAGGTTAAGAGCAGCTCTGATAAATTAACAGCTCTGGGCTTATTTGTTTCAATTTGTTGGGAGCATTGGTTGGCTAGAAATGATGTTGTTTTTGTTGGAAAAGATGCCCTAGAGGCAATCTAGTTTAGTATGAATTTATTTGTGGCTAGAAATTCATTTATTATTTATTGGATATTTAATATAATGAAGTCCTTAGATTTAAAATTGTGTTGTTTATCTTAAATATCCCTAGTCCAGTATAATGATTAATGGAACAATCATCTATAGACTAGTATGGGGTTGGATTGATATGGAAATATCATGATCCAACACATAGGTGTGCATTATGGAATGTTGCACTGGATTGACCCATCTCCGAGAAGGCTACATACACGTTATGTTGAGTCACAAGCGCTTCTCGCGGTGCAACGGTATTGTCATCCTTAGAATTGAAGTCACTAGATATTCTAGTTGTGGATTATTGTGATTTTGGTAGCGTTAAACGCTACACCGTAACTGGGTAGTTATAAAGGCGTGTACTGGATACAATAAGAAGCAAGCTTAGAGATCATAGTGGACGTAGATAGAATTTGTCCCTCCCACATAACGGGAGAAAATATCCTAGGCCACTCGAGGGATAGTGCTTATAGAATGTCTGGCCAGACTCAAATAAATCAATATGGGATATTGATGTTATTTGCACGAATAAGGCTATTCTCATGGATCGTGAAACTATGGATTGGATATACGAGTGTGACTTGTATGTCTCGTGTCCAATCCGGATATAGAGACAAAGGGATGAGACAATTACTTGTACAAAGATTGTCAAGATGACTATTCTATTAGTTGGCTAGAATGGATGTTTTGCTAGAAACCGCTCCATATTAGCAAATAGTTGCTACCAACTAGATAGAACCTATAGGGTCACACGCTATATAGAGTTGAACTAGATTTGGGAATTAATTAATTGGATTAATTAATTAGAAGGATCACTTTGCAAAACCTTGCAAACTTAGTAGGGACTAATTTGCAAGAAAGGGACTAAATTGAATTCTAGTAGGACTAGAATAAGTCCTTTAGTTGGCAAGGAGTTGTTGGACTATATAAAGGACCTTCCTTCCTTCCTTCCCACAACTTATGCTCATTATTGAACATAACAAAGAGTGGGAGAGAACAAAAGGAGAGACAGCAAGCAACAAGAGGAGCCGACCGCCCCTCTTGCCGCCGCCCATCCTGTCGGCCATAAAGGAGGCCGAGACCCTCCTTTTGGGTCTCGTTTTGCGTGATTCCTCTTCCTCTTCCTCTTCCGGGCTAGCACCAAGGACTTGGGAGATCTAGGATCAACTCTAGGCGTGGATCAACCATAGAGAACGTGACACAATTCGCGTTTGAAGTCATCAAAGGAGAACCCTAAGGTGTGTTATTAATTTCTTCCTTTACCATCGTTATGTCTCTTGACTTGTGATCCTTGGAGGGTTTTGCATGGTTTATTTTGTTTCCGTTGCGCATCCATGAATCAAACCCAACAGTGGTATCAGATCCACAGGTCGTAGAGCATAAACGTGGTTTATGTGTTACGTTTTAGTTATTTTACACCTTAATTTGATTCTTTATCGCGTAAAACAAAACAAATCAAGCATGGGATGCAATTTGTCTATAATTAATCATAACAAGATCTAATTTTTGCATTGGATGCATGAATTGGTGAGTTTGAGAAATTTTAGGATCTTAGATCTAGGGTTTGGGCATCCATGGGGAAGAAGGAGTTCTTCCAAAACAAGGAAACAACCAAACTTGGGCACCAAGCAAGGGAGTTGTTTTGGAAATAACTCCCTCAAGGAGGTTCGGCCCCCCTAGGGGACCGCCCCTCTTGCTTGCCGCCCAAGCTTGGCCGCCCTAGGGGCCGGGCGGCCCTAACCCGCGGCCTAGGCTTGTGGGTTTTGGGCCGGGCCGGCCCTAGGGCCTTGTGTTTCACCTTATTGGGCCCGGGCAATTTGATTTTTGGGCCCATGGACCGTTTTAACCTTAGAAATCCTAAAATCAATTAAAATTGACCAAGCGCGTTAAAATTGGATTTTAACTGTTTATGTGCGAATCGCATGGTGATTGGATATGGCCTTAGGATGTGGTTTGATGTGGTTGTTTAATTTTGTGGTTTGGTTTTACGGCCTGCGAGCTGATCAATTAATTGTAATAATTAATTAGGGTTTTATGGCCTGCGTGCTATTTTTTTCTCAACTTGTGAGATATATTTTATTTAGTATAGAAGTTAGCTAGTGCTAGATAAAGTAGATTGTTAGCCAAGATTGAAGAAAAGAAGCCCAAAGCCAAAGAAGCCACAAAAGATGGAGCATGGAGCATGGAGCATGGAGCATGACTATGAAGGATGGACCAAAATATCAAGACGCATGGAGATGTGTTTGTTTTAGGGTTCATAGATAATTCCATTGGCTTGGAATTATCTTAGTCTAGTAAAGGTCATATCCACATCACGTTTAATTTATGTTTTGTGGTTGTTTATTTTATTGTCTTATTATTGTGTGGTTGGTGTATGGATGATGCATGCAATTAGGATAATAAGATAATTAGACAACCCGGATCTATTATTTGGAGTTGTGCCCAAACTCAAATAGATAGAATAGTTGATATTGATCAACAAAACAATTAAAATTGAATTAAAAATCCCTCAAAATTCAAATATTGTGTTCTTGCCTTCTCGTTATTTAAACACTCATTATCATCATTGTTTATCAAGTTCGTGCGTGCCAAAGCATGGCGACTTGGTTCATAATGATGGAATGCGATGGCACGTAACAATGTGCAATTGTTTAGATAAGAGGTTGAACACAACTGGGCTATTAATTGATTAAGAAACCTAGAGGCAATCAATGGGGACTATCCATATGGATGGATAAATAAGGAGTTATTTGCCCACCTAAAGTAGTCAAATTATGGGTGACTTTCCAAAGCAAGCTCATAAGGAGATGAAAGATGGATCTTGGCCCACTAGAAAATATAAGGATATTTTCCGCATTAATATCTTGAGGGTTATTAATCCGTAGAAAAATTGTGGGAGCTATATTTGATAAACTAGCCATTATTGAATATAGTCAAAAATTCACAAATACTAAACTTGCGTATTTTCCTTTTTGTAGAATTCCAAATGGCAAACAACTCATCGAGTTCACAACATTCCCTACGATCTGTCCTTGAGAAGGACAAGCTCTCTGGAACCAACTTTCTTGATTGGTACAGAAACTTGAGAATTGTTCTCAAGCAAGAGAAGAAACTGTACGCAATAGAGGAGCATGTTCCAGAAGGTCCAGAGAACCAAACACCTGCTGCCCTAAAGGCGTATCAAAAGCGTGTTGATGACGCTAATGATGCGGCCTGCCTTATGCTATGCACCATGAGTTTTGAGATTCAGAAGCAACACGAAAACATAAATGCTGTCGATATGATCGAGCATCTGAAGCAGCTCTTCCAAGAGCAGGCAAGGGTAGAGAGGAATGAGGTCTCTAAGGCACTGTTCAAATGTCATCTGGCAGAAGGGAACCCGGTGGGACCCCATGTACTCCGTATGATCGGGTAATTGGAGAATCTCGTCCGACTAGGGTTCCCGGTCGGCCAAGAGTTGGCAACCGATCTCGTGTTGCAATCGTTGCCCGAGAGTTATGGACAGTTCATCATGAACTATAACATGAACGAGATCGTGAAACTACTGCCAGATTTACTCAATATGTTGAGGACGGCTGAACAGAGCATCAACAAGGGTAAGGGCAAGGCCATTATGATGGTACAGAAAGGAAAGGGCAAAAGGTTTGCCTCATCCTCCAAGGGCAAAGGCAAGTCAGTTGCCAAGTCCAAGGAACCTGCCCTTAAGCCTGTTGGTGGCATTGCCAAAGGTGTGACTAAAGGTGAGTGTCACTACCGCAGTCAGCCTGGACACTGGAGGAGGAACTGCCCAAAATATCTGGAGGACAAGAGGCTTGGAATAGTGATTCCACCACCACCAGGTATTTTTGTTGTAAATGTCAATTTAAATGTCTCTACATCATGGGTATTAGATACTGGATGTGGATCTCATATTTGTCGAAATATGCAGGATCTAAAGAGAAGTAGAAGATTGGCTAAAGGAGAGGTAGATCTGCGCGTTGGGAATGGAGCAAAGGTTGCTGCGTTGGCCATAGAAGTGTGCGAGCTATCTCTGCCTTCAGGATTAGTTTTAGAATTAAATAATTGCTATTTTGTGCCTGCTATGAGCAGAAACATTATTTCTATTTCTTGTTTGGACAAGGATGATTTTATTATTTCAATAAAGAATAATTGTTGTTCCTTTTATTTAAATAATATTCACTATTTTAGTGCGCAATTATTTAATGGACTTTATGTCCTTGATCTAAGCAATCCTGTCTACAACATTAATACCAAGCGGATTAAAATAAATAATTTAAATCCTGCTTATTTATGGCACTGTCGTTTAGGCCACATAAATGAGAAATGTGTATCTAGACTCCATAAGGATGAATTACTAGACTCATTGATTTTGAATCCTATGAGACATGTGAGGCTTGTTTATTGGAAAAAATGACTAAGTCCCCTTTCAAAAAGAAAGGTGAGAGGACTAGTGAGCAATTGGCGCTCATACATACCGATGTGTGTGGGCCATTTGCCACGCCTGCCAGGGGTGGTTATGTCTACTTCATTACGTTACTGATGATTACAGTAGATATGGATTTGTGTACCTTATGGGGTCAAAATCCGAATCCTTTGAAGTGTTCAAAGAATTCAAGAATGAAGTAGAGAAGCAACTTGGCAAAAGTATCAAGGCTCTACGATCGGATCGTGGAGGAGAATACTTGAGCCAAGAGTTTGACGACTATCTTAGAGAGTGTGGGATTGTGTCCCAACTCACTCCACCCGGAACGCCGCAATGGAATGGCGTGTCCGAGAGGAGGAATCGAACCCTATTGGATATGGTTCGTTCTATGATGTGTCAAACCGATCTTCCATTATCATTTTGGGGCTACGCTCTATTAAGTGCAGCTTTCACCATTAACCGTGTTCCATCTAAATCAGTCATGAAGACACCATATGAGATGTGGAGTGGGAGGCGTCTCACACTATCGTTCATGAGGATTTGGGGCTGCGATGTCTATGTAAAACGTTTACAATCAGACAAGCTAGGGCCGAAATCGGATAAGTGTAAATTTGTGGGGTACCCTAAGGAAACTAAGGGATACTACTTCTACAATCCAACCGAGAACAAAGTGTTTGTTGCTCGGACCGGCGTGTTTCTAGAAAGAGAGTTTGTCTCTAAAGAAGCAAGTGGGAGGAATGTAGAACTTGAAGAGGTTCAAGAACCACAAATCACTGAACCGATTATGGAACATGAACAGGAACCACAAGCAGTTGTGGAGCAACCTGTTCAGGTAACACAAGAGCTTCGTAGATCTAGTAGAGTGCGCCAGGAACCCGAGAGGTATGGACTTCTCGTGACCGATTCCGGTGACACAATGCTCATAGATGATGAGCCTACTACCTATGAGGAGGCCATGAATGGCCCAGACTCTCAGAAGTGGCTAGAAGCCATGAGATCCGAGATGGAATCCATGTATACCAACAAAGTATGGACTTTGGTGGAACCACCCGATAAGGCGCGGCCTATAGGTGCAAGTGGGTCCTCAAGAAGAAGATCGACATGGATGGTAATGTGATTACATATAAGGGTCGATTGGTGGCTAAAGGATTCAGACAGATTCATGGTATTGACTATGATGAAACCTTTTCACCATTCGCTATGACCAAATCCATCCGAATCCTACTTGCAATTGCAGCATACCACGACTATGAGATTTGGCAGATGTATGTCAAAACAGCATTCCTTTATGGGAATCTCCTCGAGGACGTGTATATGATACAGCCGGAGGGTTTTGAGGATCCAAAGCAAGTCAACAAAGTCTATAAGTTGCAACGATCCATTTATGGATTGAAGCAAGTTTCTAGGAGTTGGAATCGACGTTTTGATGAAGTGGTCAAAGAGTTTGGCTTCATCAGAAACGAAGATGAGTCTTGTGTCTACAAGAATGTTAGCGGGAGCTCTGTAGCTTTTCTGGTCTTGTATTTGGATGACATACTACTCATTGGAAACAACGTTCCCATACTACAATCTGTTAAAGATTGGCTAGGAAAGTGTTTCTCAATGAAGGACTTAGGGGAAGCAGCCTATATACTTGGTATATATATCTATATATATAGATTTAAGAGGTTGCTAGGCCTAATTCAAAGTACATATATTGACAAGGTGTTGAAACGGTTCAACATGCAAGATTCCAAGAAGGGATTCTTGCCCATGTCACATGGAATCACTCTTTAAAAGAGTGGTTGTCCTTCCAATGAGATTGAGAAGGAACGCATGAGTAGAATTCCCTATGCCTCGGCCATAGGATCTATCATGTACGCCATGTTATGTACTAGACCAGATGTGTCATATGCCTTGAGTATGACAAGCAGATACCAATCCAATCCGGGTGAGAGTCACTGGATTGCAGTCAAGAACATCCTAAAGTACTTGAGAAGAACTAAGGATGCTTTCTTGATATTTGGCGGTGAGGAAGAGTTGCGTGTAAGGGGTTACACTGATGCAAGCTTCCAAACCGACATAGATGACTTTAGGTCACAGTCAGGATATGTGTTTTGCCTAAATGGAGCAGCGGTGAGCTGGAAGAGTTCCAAGCAAGAGACGGTGGCTGATTCTACAACAGAGGCTGAGTACATTGCTGCAAATGGCGCAGCAAAGCAAGCTGTTTGGATCAGAAAGTTTGTTTCTGAACTTGGTGTGGTCCCTAGCATTGCGGATCCAGTCGAGTTGTTTTGTGACAACACTGGGGCGATCGCGCAATCAAAGGAACCAAGATCGCACCAGAAGTCCAAGCACGTGCTCAGGAAGTTTCATCTGATTCGAGATATTATCGATAGAGGAGACGTTCGGATATGCAAGATTCCTACAGATGATAATCTGTCAGACCCGCTTACAAAGCCGCTCACGCAGTGGAAGCATGAAGGGCACACTAGGAGTATGGGCATACGAGATGCGCCAGATTGGCTCTGGTGCAAGTGGGAGACTGTTGGAATAGATGCCCTAGAGGCAATCTAGTTTAGTATGAATTTGTTTATGGCTAGAAATTCATATATAATTTATTGGATATGTAATATAATGAAGTCCTTAGATTTACAATTGTGTTGTTTATCTTAAATATCCCTAGTCCAGTATAATGATTAATGGGACAATCATCTATAGACTAGTATGGGGTTGGATTGATATGGAGATATCATGATCCAACACATAGGTGTGCATTATGGAATGTTGCACTGGATTGACCCATCTCCGAGAAGGCTACATACACGTTATGTTGAGTCACAAGCGCTTCTCGCGGTGCAATGGTATTGTCATCCTTAGACTTGAAGTCACTAGATATTCTAGTTGTGGATTATTGTGATTTTGGTAGCGTTAAACGCTACACCGTAACTGGGTAGTTATAAAGGCGTGTACTGGATACAATAAGAAGCAAGCTTAGAGATCGTAGTGGACGTAGATAGAATTTGTCCCTCCCACATAACGGGAGAAAATATCGTAGGCCACTCGAGGGATAGTGCTTATAGAATGTCTGGCCACCCTCAAATAAATCAATATGGGATATTGATGTTATTTGCACGAATAAGGCTATTCCCATGAATCGAGAAACTATGGATTGGATATACGAGTGTGACATGTATGTCTCGTGTCCAATCCGGATATAGAGACAAAGGGATGAGACAATTACTTGTACAAAGGTTGTCAAGATGACTATTCTATTAGTTGGCTAGAATGGATGTTTTGCTAGATACCGCTCCATATTAGCAAATAGTTGCTACCAACTAGATAGAACCTATGGGGTCACACGCTATATAGAGTTGAACTAGATTTGGGAATTAATTAATTGGATTAATTAATTAGAAGGATCACTTTGCAAAACCTTGCAAACTTAGTAGGGACTAATTTGCAAGAAAGGGACTAAATTGAATTCTAGTAGGACTAGAATAAGTCCTTTAGGTAGTTGGCAAGGAGTTGTTGGACTATATAAAGGACCTTCCTTCCTTCCTTCCCACAATTTATGCTCATTATTGAACATAACAAAGAGTGGGAGAGAACAAAAGGAGAGAGAGCAAGCAACAAGAGGAGCCGACCGCCCCTCTTGCCGCCGGCCATCCCGTCGGCCATAAAGGAGGCCGAGACCCTCCTTTTGGGTCTCGTTTTGCGTGATTCTTTTTCCTCTTCCTCTTCCGGGCTAGCACCAAGGACTTGGGAGATCTAGGATCAACTCTAGGCGTGGATCAACCATAGAGAACGTGACACAATTCGTGTTTGAAGTCATCAAAGGAGAACCCTAAGGTGTGTTATTGATTTCTTCCTTTACCATCGTTATGTCTCTTGACTTGTGATCCTTGGAGGGTTTTGCATGGTTTATTTTGTTTCCGTTGTGCATCCATGAATCAAAACCCTACAGCTTTCAATAACTTGAGGTGGAGAGCTGATCATGAAGGCTGTTTCTAATTACTATGAATTTGATTGTCACAGCTTTTCTTCTGAAAAAACCATTCTGCCATCTCCTAGTAAGGGTTTTACACCTTTTAATGGTGTCAATATTTTCACCGATGCTGTTGTGGATCAAAGAAGAAATATTGGCAGTGTTGCAGCCATTTTCAGAGATAATGATGACAAGCTGCTGGGAAATATCAGTAAAATTTTTGAAGGGAAGTCCAATCCTTTGGTTTTGGAAGCAGAAGCAGTCAGATGTGCTCTAATCACAGCAAAAGCAAAAGGTTTTTCAGTTGTTTTCATTCTCTCAGATTGCAAGTCTGTGATTAATTCCATCATGAATCTCTCCTTGCCTAATTCTTCAATAGCAGCAATTATTGAGGACTGTAAATCTCTAGCTGCTGAATTTGCTTCTTGTTTTTTCTCTTTTATTAGTAGAAGCCTCAACAATTATGCTCATTGTAATGCTAAGCTAGCTCTTGAGTCTTCATCTTCCATGGAGGTTTGGCTGTAAGTTAGGTCTTTCAGTCTTTGCTTTCCTTGATGGTTGGTTGTATTCTGCCTTCTGGCTTTCTTTTTTTAATAAAATCCTACAGATTCAGTTGAAAAAAAGATGATGAACAAAATGAAAAACATGAAGATGAGAAGCTAGCGACCCATGACTCTTCTATTGAGCCAAAGCTTTTTGAATATAGTGTCAGTTCAATTCAATTGAAGCTTACATTGAAAGATTACTAAAGGTCTGGTCTTTTTTCCCCTCAAATATCAAACCATATTTAGCTATTTAGGTATCAGTGAACTTTATTTATTTTATTTTATTTTTGAGAAATGGCTTGGCAACCTTAGAATCAGACAAATACGTTACATAACACAATTTTAACTATATTTGAATATCTGAACGCTAGACACCATTAGTGAGTGTGCATCTATATTGTTATAGCATATAATAACATGTGATGTTTAACATATGTCAATGTTAAAACTCTGTATGTAAAAAGAGCGTCTTTTTCTAAAAAAATTGGACGTCTGTGCTCCCCGTTTTGTTAGTCACATTTGTTCATCATCTCATATCTGATAATATACGATTGTTGGTAAGTATTTATTTAATCTTTTTGTAATCACATCTGTATTGATGATAACCCATATAGAATTAAAGAAGAAGAAAAACAGGTGACATTAAACATTTCTGCTTTAATTGCATATTACGGCAAATAATTGCAGTTTCGTATTCTGACTATCAACCAATTGGTCATTTTAGTACAATGGTATTATCAAAAAACAGGTACTTACATTTTTTTCAATGATCTAAAAATATGATAGGAGACCCACGATCTGACAAACGGCGAGTGAAATTTCATCGCCATGCAAAGAGTTAACCCATTTTTTAGTTTGCAATAGTCAAATGTATAATGTGTTCTCTCCTCAAAAACAAAAAAAGGAGTCTAATGTGTTGGTGTTTTACTTCCGTAGAACCTCAACAAATTAAGTGGCGGAGAAAATAGCTAATCAGAATTCGAATTTGGCAGAATTGCGCAGATGTTATATAGCAAAACCTCAATAAATGAACACTTGAGAAACAAATAATGCAACCCTTTGTTTAATACTATTAAGCCCTAGTCTGCTATTTTAGTACTTTTGAGATTTAATTGACCTTGAGACTTAGAACCCAAATGAGACTATGACCACCTAAGTAGATAAACGTGACTACGACCTTATTTGACTTTATTTGTTGCATTGCGTATGTCGTAAAATGATTACTTGCTACTATTTGTTATGTGAAGTTACTTGTCATCCATGTGATATAAACTCTGTTAGATAGTTACTTGTTAGATAATTTGAATATTATGATTAGTCGTTTGATTTTAGCTTCGAGGACGAAGTTGTGCTTAAGGGGGGAAGGATGTAATACCCCGTTTATCTAGCAGGGGTAAAACAGTCATTTTAGAAGCATAATAATAATTAATTTGCAATATAATATTTTTAATAATAAATCTTTGAGTTGAGTTTATAAAAAGAGTTTTAGAATAATATAGAGTAATAGTTGATAATTAATTCGTAGTTGTTTCGCCAATTTTAGTTAGTTATAGCGCGAGTATTGATAGTCTTGCCACACCCAATCACCCAACCACTTAGTACTCCACCCACACCCAATTATTGCCAAAAATATTATTTAATTTGAAAACTTTTGTCTCCAGCAAGCTTTCTCTTCTCCTTCCTCTACACGATTCTTCACCATCATCACCACCACCTTCATGAAGCTACTAGCACCGCCCTTGTCACATCATTTGTGCTTGGAGCCCAAGTAAACTCAGCTATATAAGCTCCCTCCAGCCTCCCTCCTCCCACCAGCAGCCACTCACAACAACCACCACCTCCCTCATCACCATTGCCACCATCTTCACCAACACCACCCGAGAGAAAAACAACCCTGCCACTACCAGCAGCAAACTCTCCATCTCTCCAACTCTCTGTTGCTCTCTGTTCTCAGCCAATCCCACCAGCGGCAGCAGCCATAACAGCAGCCAACCACCACCCCCGTCGCCATAGCCACCGGCGAAAAAACCCGAGCAGGAACAACCCACTGCCTCCACCCTCTTCACTCTCTCTTTCTCTCCCTCCCTCTCTGCTCTCAGACCTCTCCAGAGCAGAATAGAAGCAGTGGCAGCAACTACCACGGCCGCCATCGCCGCCGTCGGACAACCACAAAGAAGACCCACTTCTCTCTCTCTCATCCCCGGAGGCCTCTCTGTCCATCTCTGATCATCCTCGCCCTCTCCTCTTCCCTGAAACAGAGGCTAGCAGCAGCTGCAGAAGCGGGACAGAGGAGTACAGCCACTGCCGCCACCGTCGCAGCCATTGTTACCGGCCAAGCTTCGGCCAAATTCCGGCGAGTGCTTCGTAGCAGCACCCAGTCCACTTCTTTGCTTCCAGAAGACTCTTAGGGCCCCGACCAGCTCACTAGGAGCCTCAAACCAGGCTGTGGAAGCCATTAAAGCCGGCGACGAAGGTCCAACTCCGGCGACCCCGACGCCAAGCTTCGACCCGACCAATTTCTTAGCGATTTCCGGCCATTTTTGGCCTAGGTATGTCCTATAACTTCTGATTAGTTGTTATATGCTGCTAAAATTGAGGTTTGATAGCTTGAATCAAAGTAGGATTGAAGAAATTATAGTTGTTGTAGAAGGGGGGTAAAAGTGTAGTTTTTGCAAACTGTTAAACATGGCTTAGGGGTGCTGTTTGTAATTTCAGAAGCTTTAGGGGCTGTTAGTACACTATATTAAACTTGTTTTGGTGGCTAGTTGAGGAATTTGTAGACTTTTAATACGAATGGGGGTTTTTGTGTATTTAACTTAAACTTGTCACTTTTCGCTAAAAATAAAAATCATAATTTCGGAATATAAATAATTTCTAAAAATACTATATTTCATCCTCGTTTTAGAAAAGTAATTTTGGTATTAAAATAGCATGCGGTTTATTCGTTAAAAATTTAATAAGAAATATTTTTTAGTTAAACTTTAAATAAATATTGTTAAATAAATATTATTAATAACTTGGATGTTGAATACTTGCAAATTTAATATTTTGCTAGGCTTTAAATATTGTTTTGTTGTGGTTAGTATTTAGTAGAAGTTTTCTCTTTAAATTGAATAGTTTTGAATATTGCATAAATAATTATAGAAATAATAATGTCTTTTTCATTAAAGATAAATTAGTTTGTTTTCACTTCTATATCAAGTATTTTATAAAATAATTTCTCTAATTAGTTAGACACTTTTAGTTAATAATAATACTATCAATAATAGCCGTTTAAATATAAACACGTGGCTTTATAATAGAAGTTTATAACGAAATAAAATATTAGGAAAAATAAATAACTAGAGGGGTTGGGTAGAATTAAAAGAGAATATTTTAGGACGAGTAGTACTTTGTCGGATTATTTAATTGACATGAAAAGTTACGGGTTGTAGGTGACGGTTTGTAGGCCGAGACATTTCTAGAACGTGCTAGTGCTACGGAAGTAAGGTAAGTAACATGCCAAGCCTAGAGCCTAGCTTCCTTCGTGTCTTAATATGACTTTTATTTCTTGTCTCAAAATGCATTTCATTTGGTTATTTATTTACTTGTTTTACTTGAAGTCTCCTTTTATTTCAAAGAAGTTGTTTGAACTTGTCACACGATTAATAATAATGCGTAATTAACGTAAAGTGGAAAGAGTTGTGCAGGAGAAGCAATTTTTATTATTGTCGTGTGACTTCGATCACTCGACCAGAGATCAGATTTTATTTTAACCCGGTCGCAACCTGCCGGGTCGCTCCATGTACTCACCTCTTTGGCCGCAAGAAGTCTTAGGGGGCTGCCGGCAGTTAAGGTCATGGTTGCTAGTGATAGATTAGTAGTTCCTTCCCCGTATCAACAAAGCTAATAATACAGTTTTTGGCATGAGTTTTTGAAAGGAAAAAGAAGATGAGATTGAGGAAGATAATACCTGTTTGGAAGAGATAATGAGACAAGAAGAATTTTTATAGAAAGGGTCCCTACTTTATTTATGAAGTTCTTTCTTTACAAGTTTTTATTCCTCCTGTTTTATTGCAAATAATAAAGTAAAGCTCCTTCTTCTGTTTTACATGTTTGGGTGTTATTTACTCAGCATTTCACAGCTGACTTTAGAAACTGCGGTTCTGTTTTCCTTCCCACCGCAGGCTTAGAGGCAGGAGGCTATGGCGAAGCTGGGTACGGGACTCACGTGTAGTGCTAGGTAGCAAGCATAATGATGTATAGCTTTTGGAAATCACTTTTGTAATGTTTAGTGACTTTCATGAAGTTTAATGATGTTTAATAAATAAATACTTTTGGAATGTTATGTTTTGATTCCCGCCGTCACTTTTAGCATCGGCCCCTCCCGGGCTTTCCGGTCCGGAACGGAAGGTTTGGGAAACCACGGGCCGTTGCAGGTGGTATCAGAGCAGGCAGTCCATAAAAAGGGAATTTAAAACCTGTAGGGCAACTAAAAATGGACATAGGGCAAAATAATTAAAATTGGATAAGCCGTGGGGGTTACGGGTAGTTTAGGTCTTGATTTCTCCCACCCACCCGCATCCTGATTTTCAGCTTTATGGGTTCTGAGTTATTTGAGATGCATATCTTTGCTGATATTTTTGAGAAGGAGATAGAATTTAACTTGCACAAGAAGTTCTTTCTTGATTAGCTGAGTTATGCAGATATAAGCCTTATGTGCTTTTATTGCAAAGTTGTTATTTCCTGCATGTTAGTTTATGTGATAATGTTAGATATTAATTGCGAAATATGATTATTGAAGTTCCCGCGACCTTAACCAAGGATACCGTAGGATGTGACTAATAGACCGTTCCATTACCACTATAGGAAAGTTTAACCAGGATAGATGGCTGATAACATCCCTATGGAGCAATTTTTCGCGCAAATGGCTCAGATGATGAATAACGGGGGACAGGCAGGGAATAAGTGGGCCAAGAAAGTAGCGGAAATGAAACCCATGGAGTTTACTGGGAAAGAGGATCCTGTCGAGTTAGAAGACTGGATCATGGAAATGGATAAGATTCTTGAGGTGATAGAATGCCCCGATGACCGGAAGGTCAACTGCGCAGTCTTCTACTTGAAGAGTGAAGCGAACCTATGGTGGAGGAATGTACGAGAAACTCTTCTGGCCGAACCCAACTTCAACTGGGAGGCGCTTCAAACCGCCCTCAGAGCTCGTTTCTACCCTCATCACGTGAAGAGGAGCAAGGAACAGGAATTCCAGAACCTGCGACAGGGAAATGACTCAGTGACTGAGTATTTCCGGAAGTTTACCGAGCTGACACGATTCGTAGGCAACATGGTGCCGGATGAAGACTCCAAAGTTTCCAGATTCATCGGCGGATTGCACGAAAGGCTGCAAGAGTCTCTGCTGAGCAGGACTTACTCTTCGCTTCATGAAGCCTACGACAGAGCTGCTGACATCTATCGAGTCTGTGTCACCCAGGAGGAGAATCGCAAGAAACGCAAGCTTGAGGAGGTAGGAGGAAGCAACACCAACTTTTCCAAGGGCAATCAGAGGTTCAAGCCTAACAATGGAGGAGGTAACCAGGGGCAGTATCGTGGCAATCAGCAGAATGTTGGGACTCAGAAGAATTGTCGCTATTTCTGCAAATGGTGCCCGCGAAACCACCCAGGAGCAGACTGTGAGGGAAATCCGGTCACTTGCAACAACTGTGGCAGGCGAGGACATCGAGCTTATGAATGCCGATCTCAACCAGCCGGGAACCAGCTGATGATCCAAGGAGGCAACTTTGGAAGGCCACAGCAGAACAACTACCAGGGCAACCGTCAGCAGAACGGGAACAACTTTGCCCGCAACCAGCAGTTCGGGAACCAGCAAAATGGAAACCGCAACCAGAACAATGGAGGAAATGGATATGTCAGGCAGCAGAACTACAACCCAGGCAATGCAGGCCAGAACGGAGGCCAACCCAGGATCGGAAACACCAATGCTGGATACGGGAACAACCACAATGGAGCTGGAGCAGGAGGAGCAGGAGCTCAAAATACAAACGTGGGAAGAATTGCTGTGTTGACAAAGACTGAGGCAGAAGCTGCACATGGAGTTGTCACTTGTACTTTCTCTATCCATGAGCAACCTGCTTTCGTGCTATTTGATTCTGGTGCATCCTATTCCTTTATATCATCCTCGTTTGCTGAGAAATTGGGTTTGCTTAGCTCATCTAGTATATCTATCCCAGTAGCAACCCCTAATGGCCAGATAACTGTCTGTGATACCATATTCGAAGGGGTAGAACTCGAAATCCTAACCTGCACCTTACCTGCCAACCTAATAAAATTTAACCTAGGAGGCATAGATGTGATCCTAGGGATGGACTGGCTTGGGAAGTATAGGGCAGTTATTGACTGCTATGATCAGAAGGTTCGATTAAAGGGACCTAAAGGAGAAAAGATCACCTATCGTGGAATCACCACGGAACCTCGAATCAGACTAGTGTCTGCCTTGACTATAATCAACCAGATGAAGAAGGGGAACTTTGCCTACTTGTGTTATGTCCAAGACGTAACCAAGAAGGAAAATGTGCTGGACGAGATACCTGTCGTGAGGGAATTTCCTGATGTATTCCCTGACGAGATTCCCGGAATTCCACCTCAACGACAAGTGGAGTTTACTATAGACTTGGCACCTGGAACTGCACCCATCTCCAAGGCGCCGTATCGGATGGAACCTGTGGAATTGAAGGAGCTGAAGGAGCAGATACAAGAGCTTCTACAGAAGGGGTACATACGACCTAGTGTGTCACCCTGGGGAGCACCAGTACTGTTCGTCAGGAAGAAGGACGGGAGCCTACGATTATGCATCGATTACCGGGAGCTAAACAGCGTCACTATCAAGAACAAGTATCCACTACCCCGGATTGACGATCTATTCGATCAGCTGCAAGGAGCCAGTGTCTTCTCAAAGATCGACCTGAGATCTGGTTATCATCAACTCCGCGTAGCCGAGAAAGATATTCCAAAGACGGCCTTCAGCACAAGGTACGGTCACTACGAGTTCACGGTTATGCCGTTCGGTTTGACCAACGCTCCTGCCGTGTTCATGGAATTGATGAACCGAGTAATGAAGTCGTTTCTAGACCGGTTCGTGGTTGTCTTCATCGATGACATCCTGGTGTACTCGAAGAACGAAGAGGATCACGAAGAGCATCTCCGAGAAGTATTGCAGACCTTGAGGCAAGAGCAGCTGTACGCCAAGCTCTCAAAGTGTGATTTCTGGTTGGATCGTGTGCCGTTTCTAGGCCACATCATCTCCAAGGAAGGGGTATCCGTTGACCCAGCAAAGGTCTCAGCGGTTAAGGATTGGCCTACGCCGAAGAACGTATCCGAAATTCGAAGCTTCCTAGGCTTAGCCGGTTACTACAGGCGGTTCGTGAAGGATTTTTCGAAGATTGCCAGGCCATTGACTACGCTGACGAAGAAGGCGGTGAAGTATCACTGGGACGACAGCTGTGAAGAGGCGTTCCAGACTCTAAAGGAGAAGCTCACTACAGCACCAGTGTTGGCATTGCCAAACGACTCTGGGGAATTCGAGGTATACAGCGATGCGTCAAAGAAAGGACTTGGATGTGTGCTGATGCAAGACCGGAGGGTAATCGCCTACGCTTCAAGGCAGCTGAAGCCTCACGAGGAGAACTATGCTACACATGACCTGGAACTGGCAGCAGTAATCTTCGCGCTAAAGATATTGAGGCATCATCTCTACGGGGCTGTTTGCAGGCTCTACACAGATCATCGCAGCCTAAAGTATATCTTCACACAGAAGGAACTAAACAATAGGCAACGAAGATGGCTGGAGATTATCAAAGACTACGATCTACACATCCAGTACCACGAAGGGAAGGCTAATGTAGTCGCTGACGCGCTAAGTCGTAAATCGAGCCATGCAGTGAACGCCATGGTAGTCTTATCAGACTGGTTATGTCACGAGTTCCGGAAGCTCAACATCGAAGTGGTGGAACAAGGAACGGTGCAAAAGCTGCTCGGGAGCATGACAGCAGTACCAGACTTATTCGAAGAAATACGAAGCAATCAAGCAGGAGATGTGAAGCTCGAGAGGATCAAGAAGAAGATTGCAGCAGGAGAGGCCAAGGAGTTCCAGATTCACGAAGACGGGAGCATTCGCTACAAAGGAAGATGGTGCGTGCCACAGAAGTGTTCAGAGGTTAAGGAGAAGCTGATGCAAGAGGCACACAACACTCCATATTCAGTTCACCCTGGAGGCGGTAAGCTTTACAAGGATCTGAAGAAGACGTTCTGGTGGCCCAATATGAAGAAGGAAGTAGCTGAGTTCGTGGCTAGATGCCTAACATGCCAGAAAGTGAAGTTCGAGCACAAAAGAATGGGAGGTCTACTACAACCGTTGGATGTTCCAGTCTGGAAGTGGGACTCCATAGCGATGGATTTCGTCACAGCTCTACCTACTTCGAAGAATGGACTCAACCAGATATGGGTAGTTGTAGACAGACTAACCAAGACGGCGAGATTCATCCCAATGAAAGACACGTGGAACATGGAGCAAAGGGCAGATGCGTACGTCAGAAACATCGTGAGATATCATGGGGTTCCGGGTTCGATAATCTCGGACAGAGACCCTAACTTTCTCTCTCATTTCTGGAAAGCGCTTCAAGAAGCACTAGGAACTCAGCTGAAATTCAGTACGGCTTTCCACCCAGCCACAGACGGTCAGACGGAGAGAACTATACAGACGCTGGAAGATATGTTAAGAGCCTGTGCTATGGACTTCCAAGGCTCATGGGTTGATAAGCTGCCGTTAATAGAGTTCTCCTACAATAACAGCTACCACGCTAGCATCGGGATGGCACGTACGAAGCCCTCTATGGAAGGAAGTGTCGATCGCCGCTGTGTTGGAGTGACATCAGCGAAACGGTGATCATTGGCCCACAAATGATTGAAGACATGACGAATCAAGTGCGACTCATACAGCAGAGAATGAAAGCAGCTCAAGACAGGCAGAAGTCGTACGCAGATCAGAAGAGAAGGCCACTGGAGTTTCAAGTAGGAGAGAAAGCTTTCTTGCGAGTCTCACCTACTAAGGGGGTAACCAGGTTTAACCTAAAAGGGAAATTAAGCCCTAAATTTATTGGTCCATACGATGTTATTGAAAAGATAGGAGAAGTTGCGTATCGACTGGACCTACCATCAAATCTGGGGCGAGTACACAATGTCTTCCACGTATCCCAGCTGAAGAAGTATATACCAGACCCGTCCCATATCTTGGATCCAGAACCAGTGGAATTTGATCCATCACTGACCTACGAGGAGCAACCTATCAAGATATTGGATACAAAGACAAGGGATACGAGGACCAAGAGTGTCAAACTGGTCAAAGTCCTATGGACCAATCACCAAACAGAAGAAGCAACTTGGGAAGCTGAAGAAGAGATGAGAAAGAAGTACCCACACTTATTTAATGAGGTACGTGGAGTTCCGGGGACGTCACTCTCTAAGGGGGAGAGGATGCAACCCTTTGTTTAATACTATTATGCCCTAGTCTGCTATTTTAGTACTTTTGAGATTTAATTGACCTTGAGACTTAGAACCCAAATGAGACTATGACCACCTAAGTAGATAAACGTGACTACGACCTTATTTGACTTTATTTGTTGCATTGCGTATGTCGTAAAATGATTACTTGCTACTATTTGTTATGTGAAGTTACTTGTCATCCATGTGATATAAACTCTGTTAGATAGTTACTTGTTAGATAATTTGAATATTATGATTAGTCGTTTGATTTTAGCTTCGAGGACGAAGCTGTGCTTAAGGGGGGAAGGATGTAATACCCCGTTTATCTAGCAGGGGTAAAACAGTCATTTTAGAAGCATAATAATAATTAATTTGCAATATAATATTTTTAATAATAAATCTTTGAGTTGAGTTTATAAAAAGAGTTTTAGAATAATATAGAGTAATAGTTGATAATTAATTCGTAGTTGTTTCGCCAATTTTAGTTAGTTATAGCGCGAGTATTGATAGTCTTGCCACACCCAATCACCCAACTACATAGTACTCCACCCACACCCAATTATTGCCAAAAATATTATTTAATTTGAAAACTTTTGTCTCCAGCAAGCTTTCTCTTCTCCTTCCTCTATACGATTCTTCACCATCATCACCACCACCTTCATGAAGCTACTAGCACCGCCCTTGTCACATCATTTGTGCTTGGAGCCCAAGTAAACTCAGCTATATAAGCTCCCTCCAGCCTCCCTCCTCCCACCAGCAGCCACTCACAACAACCACCACCTCCCTCATCACCATTGCCACCATCTTCACCAACACCACCCGAGAGAAAACAACCCTGCCACTACCAGCAGCAAACTCTCCATCTCTCCAACTCTCTGTTGCTCTCTATTCTCAGCCAATCCCACCAGCGGCAGCAGCCATAACAGCAGCCAACCACCACCCCCGTCGCCATAGCCACCGGCGACAAAACCCGAGCAGGAACAACCCACTGCCTCCACCCTCTTCACTCTCTCTTTCTCTCCCTCCCTCTCTGCTCTCAGACCTCTCCAGAGCAGAATAGAAGCAGTGGCAGCAACTACCACGGCCGCCATCGCCGCCGTCGGACAACCACAAAGAAGACCCACTTCTCTCTCTCTCATCCCCGGAGGCCTCTCTGTCCATCTCTGATCATCCTCGCCCTCTCCTCCCTCTCCTCTTCCCTGAAACAGAGGCTAGCAGCAGCTGCAGAAGTGGGACAGAGGAGTACAGCCACTGCCGCCACCGTCGCAGCCATTGTTACCGGCCAAGCTTCGGCCAAATTCCGGCGAGTGCTTCGTAGCAGCACCCAGTCCACTTCTTTGCTTCCAGAAGACTCTTAGGGCCCCGACCAGCTCACTAGGAGCCTCAAACCAGGCTGTGGAAGCCATTAAAGCCGGCGACGAAGGTCCAACTCCGGCGACCCCGACGCGAAGCTTCGACCCGACCAATTTCTTAGCGATTTCCGGCCATTTTTGGCCTAGGTATGTCCTATAACTTCTGATTAGTTGTTATATGCTGCTAAAATTGAGGTTTGATAGCTTGAATCAAAGTAGGATTGAAGAAATTATAGTTGTTGTAGAAGGGGGGTAAAAGTGTAGTTTTTGCAAACTGTTAAAACATGGCTTAGGGGTGCTGTTTGTAATTTCAGAAGCTTTAGGGGCTGTTAGTACACTATATTAAACTTGTTTTGGTGGCTAGTTGAGGAATTTGTAGACTTTTAATACGAATGGGGGTTTTTGTGTATTTAACTTAAACTTGTCACTTTTCGCTAAAAATAAAAATCATAATTTCGGAATATAAATAATTTTTAAAAATACTATATTTCATCCTCGTTTTAGAAAAGTAATTTTGGTATTAAAATAGCATGCGGTTTATTCGTTAAAAATTTAATAAGAAATATTTTTTAGTTAAACTTTAAATAAATATTGTTAAATAAATATTATTAATAACTTGGATGTTGAATACTTGCAAATTTAATATTTTGCTAGGCTTTAAATATTGTTTTGTTGTGGTTAGTATTTAGTAGAAGTTTTCTCTTTAAATTGAATAGTTTTGAATATTGCATAAATAATTATAGAAATAATAATGTCTTTTTCATTAAAGATAAATTAGTTTTTTTTCACTTCTATATCAAGTCTTTTATAAAATAATTTCTCTAATTAGTTAGACACTTTTAGTTAATAATAATACTATCAATAATAGCCGTTTAAATATAAACACGTGGCTTTATAATAGAAGTTTATAACGAAATAAAATATTAGGAAAAATAAATAACTAGAGGGGTTGGGTAGAATTAAAAGAGAATATTTTAGGACGAGTAGTACTTTGTCGGATTATTTAATTGACATGAAAAGTTACGGGTTGTAGGTGACGGTTTGTAGGCCGAGACATTTCTAGAACGTGCTAGTGCTACGGAAGTAAGGTAAGTAACATGCCAAGCCTAGAGCCTAGCTTCCTTCGTGTCTTAATATGACTTTTATTTCTTGTCTCAAAATGCATTTCATTTGGTTATTTATTTACTTGTTTTACTTGAAGTCTCCTTTTATTTCAAAGAAGTTGTTTGAACTTGTCACACGATTAATAATAATGCGTAATTAACGTAAAGTGGAAAGAGTTGTGCGGGAGAAGCAATTTTTATTATTGTCGTGTGACTTCGATCACTCGACCAGAGATCAGATTTTATTTTAACCCGGTCGCAACCTGCCGGGTCGCTCCATGTACTCACCTCTTTGGCCGCAAGAAGTCTTAGGGGGCTGCCGGCAGTTAAGGTCATGGTTGCTAGTGATAGATTAGTAGTTCCTTCCCCGTATCAACAAAGCTAATAATACAGTTTTTGGCATGAGTTTTTGAAAGGAAAAAGAAGATGAGATTGAGGAAGATAATACCTGTTTGGAAGAGATAATAAGACAAGAAGAATTTTTATAGAAAGGGTCCCTACTTTATTTATGAAGTTCTTTCTTTACAAGTTTTTATTCCTCCTGTTTTATTGCAAATAATAAAGTAAAGCTCCTTCTTCTGTTTTACATGTTTGGGTGTTATTTACTCAGCATTTCACAGCTGACTTTAGAAACTGCGGTTCTGTTTTCCTTCCCACCGCAGGCTTAGAGGCAGGAGGCTATGGCGAAGCTGGGTACGGGACTCACGTGTAGTGCTAGGTAGCAAGCATAATGATGTATAGCTTTTGGAAATCACTTTTGTAATGTTTAGTGACTTTCATGAAGTTTAATGATGTTTAATAAATAAATACTTTTGGAATGTTATGTTTTGATTCCCGCCGTCACTTTTAGCATCGGCCCCTCCCGGGCTTTCCGGTCCGGAACGGAAGGTTTGGGAAACCACGGGCCGTTGCAAATAATCTCGCCAACTGATTTTTCTTTTCCATTCCTAACTTGGGCAAAGGGACTAAGTGAATGTTCGACAAACACTAGAGCTCTGTTTGGTTCGCAGTAAATGTTTTACAAGAGAAAATATTCTACGCGTAAAATATTGTGTGAGAAAGTTCCCTGCAATTACTTTCTCGTGTTTGGTTGACACTTGCCAAAACAGTGGGCCCGTGACGGCAGTGGCAGTGATGGGTGGCGGACTTGCGCTGATGGGTCGTGGTGGTTACTGGTGGTGGAGGTGTTAGTATGAGTTGTTGTCGTGCTCCTTCACTCTCCGGAAAATGGATCACAGATTTGAAATGTGTATATCATTTTACATCATTTTAGGGAAAACATTTTACATGAAAATATTTTACCTCCAACCAAACAGCATCAAAATACCAAAACAAGGGAAACCATTTTACAGGAAAATGTTTTACCACCAACTAAATGGAGCAGCAGGTATTAATGAAGAGAAAGGAAACTCTTCGAACAATAATCCATGGGCTGAGTTTTATTCGATTTTATGGAAGATTAAGTGTACGAAAAAAGTTCAACATTTCATATGGCGATGCTTCCACGAATCTTTACCCACCACGGATAATCTTTGTCGAAGGAATTTACAATGTAAGAATAGTTGTCCTATGTGTGGAGCTCATGGAGAAACTGAAGCGCATATCCTCTCGCAATATTCAAAGGCCCGGAAGCTTTGGAGGAGAATGGGTTTTAACCTCATTCACTTGTCTATACAAGTCCGTTTGAAAGCTTGGATGGCGAACTTATTTAGGCGAGCAAATAATGAAGATAGGAGTAAGATGAGTTTTTTCTTTTGGGAAGTGTGGAAGCTGAGAAATGCCATCGTATTCAAGGGCTACTAGTTGCTCTATCAGGACCCTAGTTTTTTCTTTTGGTAAAGAATGATGAAGGCTTCTGTAAAGCAGATGATGACCAAACAAACGAATGGGTCCAATGGGAAGGCAACTTCTAGAATATTGCGATCAAAGACTCTGGAGAAGCTGCAATGGCAAAACCACAAGTGAGTTATGCAAAACTGAACTTTGACGGCAGCTATGATGGGATGAATCGGATGATGGGAGGGGCGATTGCCCTCAGAAATTGCAGAGGGGAGATAATGGCAGCGAGGGCGTTGAGAAGAAGGCGAGGAGATAGTCCAAGAATGGCGGAGATGACAGCCTGAAGAATGGTATTCAGCTTGCTATTTCAATGGAGATCAAATTGTTGCAGATAGAAGGTGATGCGAAGGTTCTTCTCCAAGACATTACCCGACGAAGGTCTAGCAATGCCCAGATTGATACTCCGGTAACTGAAGATCATCTTGAAGAAATTTTGGAGCTTTTGTTTGCTTTCGAAGCATTAGATGTGTGTTGGGTGCCACGGCAACTCAATGTACCAGCGCATCTGCTTGCTGCGAGATCAAACCAGTTTAACGAGGAGAAACAATGGAATGACGAATGGCCGCCTTGGTTAATTGATGCAGTAGATACTGATGTACACGTTGTTCCCTCTTGAGTTGTTTTGAATGAATTGTCCCTCAAAAAAAAATGGAGCTTAGTTGACATATGCATGGGAGGAAGGGGGAGTGAGTTGTAATTTTCTCAAGTAGGGCACATTCGCAATAATCACCAGCACGTCTGTTCCTTATTGCAGCCGAGTAGCAAACACATGAAATAACTTGTGCTGCTTCAATGACACCATTCTAGAGATAGTCAATCTTTCAGTAGTAACGACCAAAAAGAGATTGTCTGGAGTGGGAGGAATCGAAATCAAAACCAAAAAATTAAGGTTGGGTCACGATGTTGTTTCGGCTATATGACATCGTATATGAGTAGAGCTGCATACCGGTTGGTTTAACCGACGATTTCGGTTAAAACTGAACCGGTTAAACCGACCAGGAAGGAACCGAGAGCCGAACCGTGGAAGGGGGACCGAAGCCGAGCCGGACCCGGATATCTAACGGGTACAGTTCGGTTGCATGTTTTACGGAACCGGAACCGGTTAGGAACCGAACTTGAACCAGACCCGTTGATTCCAACCGACTTTTCAAAAAAATGTACGTTGCATGTCATGTCACATCCCGCTGAGCATGTCATGTCACATCGCGTTGCATAGCCCAGCACCGGTTGGGAACCGGAGCCGAACAGAATAAAACCATCGGTTTTGGTCCACGGTTCCGGTCCGGTTCCAAATATCCCCATTTACCAGTTCGGTTGAACCGGAAACCGAAACACCCACCGAGACCGAAGAACCGAACCTAGAACCGACCGGTTTTGGCTTAACCAGTTCGGTTCCGGTTCGGTTGAACCGAATATGCAGCTCTATATATGAGTAACAAATGTAGAAGACGAAGTTGCAGCATCTCCAATAATCTATGCAATATGTATATTTTAACCTCATAACTACAAAATGTAAAAATTGCATTTTACTGCTGGAGCAAAACCAAAAATGCGTGTCATGCAAAATTTAAAACATGCAAAAAATACCTACTACTATTGGAGATGCCCTAAGTGAAGATGAAAAGCAACTAATAAAGTACCACCAAAAAACAACCACTGCTTAAACACAAGCCTGCATATACTGAGATTCAATAGAATTGCGGTTTCAAAATGATTCCTATAGAAGCAAACAATCTATAGCACGCAAATAGATTCTAAATTGGTTTGTACATTACACTGTCCGCAAGAAGGCACGCACTTCAATGAGGAAGTTGTGTACATTCTTTCTGAACTTCTGATGGTTCAGGCGGTCAAGGTTAGAAGAAAGGTTGTTTGAACTTGTCAGCATCTGTAGGGCATTTGCCAATCTTGACTTGAATGTTGGATTTGCCTGTCTCTCTATCAACTCGTTGCCTAGTCTCTGCAAGAAACCAACCCGACAAAGTCAGAACTTAGCCAAAATGTTGCGTAATCTACTTCGATGGCGAAAGATTGTATGGTATACAAGCATAGTTGTCAAAATCGGGCAATTCGTGCGATTCGTATCGTACGATTCGGTTCGATTCATGCCTAAACGATTTAGAATCGTACATGAATCGAAAGTGTGGCGGAATCGTGTCACCGAATCGTGAATCTAATTGCTGAATCGTGAATTGGCCGATTCGGTTTCGTAGTCTTTTTTCAGGCACATATGGATTTGATAAGCGGGTCAAGAACAAACAATCAATTATCAATTCTTGAATACCTAATTTACAGTCTATTTTCTTTAAATCTCCTCAATCTACGCCGTCTTTCACAACTCTTGAAGGCTTCTGGACTCTTCATCCTCCGTACTTCCTTCAATTTCATCAAGAACAATAGAACATCACATGTTCAACTTCTAGACCTTCTCTTATTGTTCGTTATCCTTCACCTCAGATTTACTCTTGAAAGTAGGTGAGGATTATTTTGAAGGCCAATTTCACAAACAAATATATTTAAAACTTAACTTCTGTTATATCCTAATATATATTACATCTTATTTCTAAGACCAAGAAACTTAAATTCGATCAAAATTATGAGTTAGATGATGAGGAAAATGACGAGTTTGATATGGATGATTTCAGTGTCTTTTAGATTGGAATTTGAAGGGCACAATACTGTTTTCGTTTTTTATGTGGAACTTGTTTGAAGTTCTTCATGCTTGCTTCCATGTAGAACTGGAGAACTGAACTTACTTGGATGCTATTTTATGATCATAAGTTTTGGACATAACTTATGTAGTCATTTCATTTGGATGCTATTTATGAATTAAATGATCATATATTCATAACCTTAGATTACTAGTAGTCTCATTGGTATAAATGGGTATTTTTATTAGTTAAAATATGAATTTGACCGAATCAATACGATTCATGATTCGATTCAATTCACGATTGCAAGCAGAGGCAGTGCACCATTACGATTCTGAAAAGCTTTTTGTCAGGTATGTCGAGGGAAATAAGAAATAACAACCTCGTGACCACTAGAAGGTGAGCATGAAACACTACCAAGGCGTAAGGGGTTTATATGTGTTGTGTCAAGGTCTCTTTTGTTGCATAAATGTAGTATACAACAAACTTGAACCTCCTCCAACCTCTTCCATCATTCAGCAAAAAATTTGCAACAAATAGTATTGGCTGATACTGATGCTTTTAATACACAAACAAAGCATTTCTCATTATTCTTTGATCAAGTCATGACCCGTTTCAGAATTCAGACGGCAATGACCTTTACGCAGCAATCATTACATCCTTTCCGCCAACAGAAAACACCGCAGTCACTGACTTGCACTAAGAAGTGATGCTCTTGAAGCTTCATAAGCAGGCCTTAGTTCACCACAATATTCTGATCTCATACTATTCCATAAACAAATCATAAATATTTGTGCCAATCAAAAGTAAAAAGGAGTTATCATTTAGATATTTAGGATTTTCGGATAACAGGACTTCTTTATTAAATCATCGTTTAATTATTGAAGGGGTTACCTCATTAGAAGCCTTTCTTGTAATAAATATGTATGACACTAGTCTATAGTTATTAAGGATTCTTTAACTCTCTAAGTGTTGCTGCTGTCTGGGAATTATGATATGTTTATATTGGTGCTGATCTTTTCTCAATCATTCCCTGGGTTCATATACAATCCCGATTACCCTGCATTGGGATGGTACTTCTATATTATTTTTTCCAGTTGGCATCAGGCAGTGTCCCCCAGAAGACAGCTAGAGACTAGTCCTCTCTATTGGTGGCACAGAGACCACCAAAGTGGGTTTGGCCTCTCCCAACAGTCTCTTCCGATCCCAGACCCTCGTGCTAAAGGGGCCAGCCATCTCTCAGTAGTGGCAGACCTTGTAAAGTTCTAATGATTTCATGTGGGTAGATAGCCGATCATCGAGGAAATAGTGTAGCGGCAGAGTAATTAAAAACCAGCACGTGCCTACTCCCAATCACTCGGTATTTTAGTTTTTTTGTCAATCACAATAATTGAGCACTAGTGTTTCATCAATAAAATAACTCACTTCAGAAATAGTTAAACAAGTTCATCACGGTTTTGAAAATAAACTGCAGGTGGATTACCTGGTAGAAACCTTGTTCGCAGAGGATCAATGGAAGAAGCGCATCAGCTGCAGCACTGATGAGATCAGTACTGAACCCAAAAAGAAACAACCATAAGAATCTCTTTCCAAGATGACAACAAACTGACAGAAAGTAGTACTCATAAAACCATATAAAAAAATGGATCAAATATATGCAACCAAAAAAGTTGGGTCCTAAATTATGTGTCAGATAACTCAACGATCCGTTAGTACCATGCAAGTTCAGTACCATATATCACTAGACTATTACCCGTGCTTGGGGGCACTACAGAAGGAGAAAAAACACTACATGAAATCATATTTACCGCTATCGATTTTTTAAACATTATCGAACTTCGAGTATCTCAGTAGGGATGTAACTGTAATTTTGTTAAGGCCAAATATAATTTTCAAAATATATAGGGGCAGAGCTGAAATAGTTGATATATGAAAAAGGACGAGAGAGAAAGAATAAAAGGTGAAAAGGAGTGGGATCATGAGTCTGCTTAAGTAAAAGGTAAATAGGATTTGGTGGTCAGAGACTAGGAGTCGTAGGTGGGAGAGTTTGAACTTGGGGTTAAAAAATCATAACCGTTCATCCCAACTGATCCAACAGTGTAAAGCTTGACCAGAATACATCAAAAAACAGGAAAACACCCTTCTGTATTAGTATATGATAGAATTGTACCTGTAGTCTTCAAAAAGTAGAAATTGAAGCAGCAACCGGAGGAATCTACTTAAAATGCCCTCTTGCAGTCTTCCATCAGGGTCTTGATAGCCAGTGGCTTGAGAGCCTAACCCAACTTTACCAGCTTTTGTTTCCTTATAGTGGTAGGAAGCAAGTGCTTTCAGTGCTTGCAAACACTTGTCAACAATTTCTGGGTCCTGTTGTGAAAGTAAGTGTAGGACAGAGTTAAAAAAAAAAAAAAAAAAAAAAAAAAAAAAAAAAAAAAAAAAAAAACAGAAGAAAAAATAACAATAAAAGGATAAGAGTAGCGGTTGAAATTTGACTAATAAACGGATAAACAAAACCATTATCGTTATTAAATAAGGCAAGCCACTCAAGCACCAACCAAATACATCTATATCAGAGTATGTGGTTCGAAATATAATCTTTTTAAGCAGACAGTGCATTTTCTTACCTGATAGTGAAGACCGAAATCAAGAGTGCCAAGTACATGAGAAAAGGCTTCATTATTTAGCTTTGCAACCATTTCAGGATAAACCTCCAGCATATGCGATAGCAATGAAAAATACTGAAGAAAAAATACATTAGATTCTTTTGATGTATGCAAAGGCCCCATGACCACCTTCATCATTTTTCGTTGTGTGAAAACATGAATAGAAATCTTACATCATGCGACAATTTTGGGTACTTGAGCAGATCCAAAGAAATCAATGGTGTGATGATGTGAAGACCAAAATACACCACCTGCACGAGCATGTATCAGATGACATTTGGAGAAGCATAAATATGGTGCAGAAGATACTTACCTGAGAAATGTTTGTGCCCTGTGTCTCAACAGAATCTGACGAGAAATCGATCTGCACATTGTTTTTTTTTTATATAGGGACAGTACAAAAGCTATCATGGAAAGGAATTATTTTTATTCAAGGGAAATATAAGCTACTACCATATCTTTTGAGCAGAGGCTTGCTAGGAGCTGCAGAAGAGCACGCAAATCTCGATATCTCTCAGTTTTCGCTTCATTTTGTAAGCTGCTTGAGAGGCTAAGAGATATCTACAAAAAAAGTGGAGGAAGCACGTCAGCGGATCCAAGAAAAATACCTAAGACATCATCAACCGAGAAAATACTTCTGAAATGAGAGAGAATATAATAGTCAAAAAGAAACTAAAGAACTCTTGAAATTGAGGAGAGAAATATTCAGTCTCAAGCTATGATACCGAAGATGTGAAATCAATGCATACTTCAAAATTGACATATTCCAGAGAGGTATGGTTAACTTTTTCCGAGATACCGGTAATTCTGTTTGTATTGCCACTGCTAACTAATGGCAAATAGGCTATCTTAACTGTTATCATAGGCAGCATCCTATAATGAAATAAGGACAATCTTTATCTATTAGAAAACCGGTGAGTAATGTCCCTTTTAATAAAAAGGAATGCTATTGATGATAAGAGATAATGTAAATTTATATTATTTTCGGATGCACGAGTTGGAGTATATATAACTTTTTGAAAATAATAATATACCATAACACCTTCCCCGTGCCTTCTCACAATTTACTAAGATAAATAAATAAAAATAAGAAAATAATAACTGTGATAACAGTAATAAGCTATAACGGATAACAATTTACAAAGAACAATTTATAACAACATTGATAAAATTTCTGACTGACAATCCTAGGTTTTTCTGTTTGAAATATTCCATTCATAATTCAGAAACACTAAATGATTTAATATAATACACATGCACACATAAACGAGTAATAAACTGTTGACATCGCGGAGAAAAGATAGGAAGTCGAAATGTATAGAGAGGTACTACAAATTTCAGTTTTGAGCTCAAAGGTTAATGAACAGGTAAACATGAAAATTAGTTAAAGTAATATTTTATAATTTAAAAGTTGGCTTGGGGTAAACTTGCAAACTCATAAACGAGTGCCAAATATGGAAGGAAATGAATGCTTTTGATCAAGGTATAGATTGGTACATCAAATTTCAGTTTTGGGTTCAAAAGTTAATGGAGGGGCAAAATGATATTTAATTAGCAATGTAATTTCATAATTTAAATTTAATGAATTAGGGTAAACCTGTAATGTAAAACAGTAAAAAGTTCATAAACGAGTGTCATGTTGGGGTGGAGCCCTGGTTTGTGGGCGACCCATTTTATGAATCGACCCGGTTCATGTTTTGCTACGACCCGAAAAAGGAGACATGATTCGTGGAGCGAAGGCTTGACCCGTTTGGGCTTGGATCCGGCCCTGAGGTCGTCTATTTGTAGAGTTCTTAGGGTTAGTAGCATGTTATGTTGAGCGTTTCTGATTTCGCTTGTAATTCTCTCTGAGACGATTCGTCTGTTTTAGTGAAATCTCTACAACTGCGTGGAAGTATGCTGTTTTGCCGAACCACGTAAATCTGTGTGTTTCGATTCTTTCTTTCTGCATATTTCGTTTTTTCACAACAACTGATATCAGAGCCTGGTTGTGAAGGGGTACCAGCAGAACCAGGGAATTGATTATTCTAAGATATTTTCACCTGTGGTGAAGCTTACAACTATCAGGTTGGTGCTGAGTATGGTTGCTAAAGAAGACTTACATCTTGAACAGTTAGATGTAAAGACTGCATTCCTTCATGGTGACTTGGAGGAAGAATTATTTATGCATCAGCCAGAGGGTTTCGAGGTACAGGGAAAGGAGAATCTTGTGTTCAGGTTGAAGAAGAGCTTGTATGGTCTGAAACAAGCTCCTCGGCAGTGGAACAAGAAATTTGATAGTTTTATGTGCAGCTTAGAGTACACGAGATGTCATGCAGACCATTGTTGCTATGTTAGACAGTTTAATGGCTCCTACATTATCTATGCGTTGATGATATGCTTATTGCTGGATCCAGTTTGGATGAGATTAACAACTTGAAGAAGAAATTGTCTACACAGTTTGCCATGAAGGACTTGGGCCCTACAAGTCAGATTCTTGGGATGAGGATAGTCAGAGATAGAGCCAGAGGTACTCTGTATTTGTCCCAGGCAGAGTATGTGAAGAAGATACTAAGCAGATTCAGCATGGATCAGGCTAAGCCTGTGAACACTCCGTTGAGAGGTCATTTTAGATTGAGTAAAGGTGATTCACCAAAGACAGTTGAAGAACGGGAACACATGGGTAAGACTCCATATGCCTCAACTATTGGTTCGTTGATGTATGCTATGGTTTGTACTAGGCCAGATATTGCCCATGCAGTGGGAGTTGTGAGCAGGTACATGAGTAATCCAGGAAAGCAACATTGGGAGGCAGTTAAATGGATCTTAAGATACTTGAGAGGTTCTTCAGACACGTGCTTATGTTTCGGTGGAGATGCTTTGAAACTTAAGGGTTTTGTTGATGCTGATCTTGCTGGTGATCTTGATAAGAGGAAGAGTACTACAGGGTATGTGTTCACCTTGGGTGGTACGGCAGTGTCATGCTAACTTGCAGAAGGTTGTTGCTCTTTCAACAACGGAAGCTGAGTATATTGCTATCACGGAAGCTGCAAACGAGATGGTATGGTTGCAGGTTCTTAGGAGAGTTGGGGAAGATACATGAGAATGGCACGCTTCACAGTGACAGTCAGAGTGCTATTTTTCTTGCTAAAAATCTAGCGTTCCATTCTAAGACCAAGCATATTGAGACAAAGTATCATTTCATCCGTGAGTTACTTGATGATGGTCAGGTACAGCTTGAGAAGATTTGTGGAAGTGAGAATCCAGCAGACATGTCCACAAAGGTTGTTACACTTCAGAAACTGAAGCTGTGCGCAGTTTCAGTGGGTCTTCTTTCTTGAAGAAGATGAGTTGGGTTGCAGGGATGGAGCTTGATTATGTTAGGGGATGTGTGTTCTGGTACATGATGTTGAACCAATCTCCAAGTGGGAGAATTGTTGGGTGGAGCCCTGGTTAGTGGGCGACTCGTTTTATGAATCGGTCCGGTTCATGTTTTGCTACGACCCGAAAAAGGAGGCATGATTCGTGGAGCGAAGGCTTGACCCGTTTTTGACCCGTTTGGGCTTGGATCCGGCCCTGAGGTCGTCTATTTGTAGAGTTCTTAGGGTTAGTAGCATGTTATGTTGAGCGTTTCTGATTTCGCTTGTAATTCTCTCTGAGACGATTCGTCTGTTTTAGTGAAATCTCTACAACTGCGTGGAAGTATGCTGTTTTGCCGAACCACGTAAATCTGTGTGTTTCGATTCTTTCTTTCTGCATATTTCGTTTTTTCACAACAACTGATATCAGAGCCTGGTTGTGAAGGGGTACCAGCAGAACCAGGGAATTGATTATTCTAAGATATTTTCACCTGTGGTGAAGCTTACAACTATCAGGTTGGTGCTGAGTATGGTTGCTAAAGAAGACTTACATCTTGAACAGTTAGATGTAAAGACTGCATTCCTTCATGGTGACTTGGAGGAAGAATTATTTATGCATCAGCCAGAGGGTTTCGAGGTACAGGGAAAGGAGAATCTTGTGTTCAGGTTGAAGAAGAGCTTGTATGGTCTGAAACAAGCTCCTCGGCAGTGGAACAAGAAATTTGATAGTTTTATGTGCAGCTTAGAGTACACGAGATGTCATGCAGACCATTGTTGCTATGTTAGACAGTTTAATGGCTCCTACATTATCTATGCGTTGATGATATGCTTATTGCTGGATCCAGTTTGGATGAGATTAACAACTTGAAGAAGAAATTGTCTACACAGTTTGCCATGAAGGACTTGGGCCCTACAAGTCAGATTCTTGGGATGAGGATAGTCAGAGATAGAGCCAGAGGTACTCTGTATTTGTCCCAGGCAGAGTATGTGAAGAAGATACTAAGCAGATTCAGCATGGATCAGGCTAAGCCTGTGAACACTCCGTTGAGAGGTCATTTTAGATTGAGTAAAGGTGATTCACCAAAGACAGTTGAAGAACGGGAACACATGGGTAAGACTCCATATGCCTCAACTATTGGTTCGTTGATGTATGCTATGGTTTGTACTAGGCCAGATATTGCCCATGCAGTGGGAGTTGTGAGCAGGTACATGAGTAATCCAGGAAAGCAACATTGGGAGGCAGTTAAATGGATCTTAAGATACTTGAGAGGTTCTTCAGACACGTGCTTATGTTTCGGTGGAGATGCTTTGAAACTTAAGGGTTTTGTTGATGCTGATCTTGCTGGTGATCTTGATAAGAGGAAGAGTACTACAGGGTATGTGTTCACCTTGGGTGGTACGGCAGTGTCATGCTAACTTGCAGAAGGTTGTTGCTCTTTCAACAACGGAAGCTGAGTATATTGCTATCACGGAAGCTGCAAACGAGATGGTATGGTTGCAGGTTCTTAGGAGAGTTGGGGAAGATACATGAGAATGGCACGCTTCACAGTGACAGTCAGAGTGCTATTTTTCTTGCTAAAAATCTAGCGTTCCATTCTAAGACCAAGCATATTGAGACAAAGTATCATTTCATCCGTGAGTTACTTGATGATGGTCAGGTACAGCTTGAGAAGATTTGTGGAAGTGAGAATCCAGCAGACATGTCCACAAAGGTTGTTACACTTCAGAAACTGAAGCTGTGCGCAGTTTCAGTGGGTCTTCTTTCTTGAAGAAGATGAGTTGGGTTGCAGGGATGGAGCTTGATTATGTTAGGGGATGTGTGTTCTGGTACATGATGTTGAACCAATCTCCAAGTGGGAGAATTGTTGGGTGGAGCCCTGGTTAGTGGGCGACTCGTTTTATGAATCGGTCCGGTTCATGTTTTGCTACGACCCGAAAAAGGAGGCATGCTTCGTGGAGCGAAGGCTTGACCCGTTTTTGACCCGTTTGGGCTTGGATCCGGCCTTGTCTGATAGGTCGTCTATGGAGTTCTTAGGGTTCGTAGCATGTTATGTTGAGCGTTTCTGATTTCGCTTGTAATTCTCTCTGAGACGATTCGTCTGTTTTTAGTGAAATCTCTGCAACTCCGTGGAAGCAGGCTGTTTTGCCGAACCACGTAGATCTGTGTGTTTCGATTCTTTCTTTCTGCATATTTCGTTTTTTCACAACATGCCAATCTATACCTTGATCATATATGATAACAGATCTTATTCTAATAACAAAATCTGCACCTTAAATTCGCTTTTAAGGTCCAGATTTAGTTATCATATATGATAACAAATCATATTATAATATGTAAAAAGGAACTCAGATTCTTGTGGAGTACCATATTCTGTTAGAAAGGAATAAAAGCACCTTAAAGTTACTATCGTTCATTCTTTGGAACATATTCCTTTTCACATCATTTCACTTTCCTTTTCTTTTTGAGGAGAAACATCATTCCACCTTCTATTATTTGTTAATCACATATGATATGTAGTTAATGGAATATAACTGCCTGGTTGGAGGTGTCCAAGGGAAGAAAAAATAGATAAGCAGACATTCAAAGAAGAAAAAATGTACACATACACTCCGTAATACATGTGTATTCTTTCTACAAAAGGTAAGAATTTGTATTCATGTACTCCAAAACAAATTTTCAAGTCCACTTCTTCTGACTAAGTAACCTGACCAATCACATTTCTGAATATAAATATTCGGGGGGTAACAGATTTAAGATGCCCAATAAACCACATAGTTGAAGATTAATTAGCATGATTTTTTACTATAAGTTGTAATCTTACTATTTCCGAAGTTATTTCTTTGTAGTATATATTTCTTATTTATGATTTCAGTTTAAAATACATATTTCCAAATATATGTGTGATCTAGTGCCCTAATTGAGTCATGTTTCTTGCTTGTCAGTCTATCAATAAAATGTGTGATATACTTCCTCCACTTTCTCAACAAGCTTCATGCACATAAAGTATCATGAGTGGCATCAACTTTCAGGAGAATGAGGTGAATTATGAAACAAAATTAGCTACTTGCAAAGTTACTAGCACCAGCATATTGAATTATTGTTGGAGATATATTCAAACAACATATATTATTTGCTCTTTAACTCAGGGAAAACTCACATCGATAATGGTATTGCAACATTCATCACTGGTCACTTGCTCATAACAGAACTATGCTAGTATAACTGTAAAGACAACCACCAGTGGAAAGTGACACTGTTTCGCTACTAGTGAGGAGTTTTTTTTCTGTATTCCAGATAGGCTACAGAAGGTACAGCTGTCAAACACACACATAAGTGCAATAATGTATATACTTAGATGGGTAGGGTAGACATTACAGTGTCATGTCGGAAACATCGATTATCATAAGACAAACATAGACATAAGTGCAATAATGTATATTGATGTTCAATAATATCAAAGGTTTCAACCTTTTCCCACAGAGTACAAAATGCAATATTCTTGGCGATAAATTGATTTCTTCCGTGCAATAAGAAAAATATGCTCCCTCCGTGCCGCAAAGACAGTCCGTCATTGGAACTATAATTGTTTTGGTGACATACAGTTAATGCATCCCACTACAAGTTTTGATATGCTATTTCCATAATTATCCTTGACTTTTTCAAGGACAATGTACATTGAATATTAATGGGCAGTGTTATATATTTAAGATTTAAAAGGCAAGTGAACAAACGATTTGGGGCATCCAGAAAAGGAAAAGTGGACTATGTTTGCGGGATAGAGTAATAAATATTTGTAGAATCAGTGAAGAATGAAGAAGAGGAAATACCACTCCGATATTGTGAGATGAGTAAAGCTGAAGCAAACGCATACAGAAGTTAACAACAGTGGCAGTTTCTCCAGCCTCGAGGTAGATGATTTGGCCATCCACCCAATCAACTACAAACTTGAGCAATAAGTATATAACTGCAGGCTAAATAATAGGCAATGATCAGCATATACTTCCAACTTTCTAACAATCATTATATAGGAAGTAAAAAGCATTAAACAGTTTAAAGGAAAGAGCTATAATGATCAACCCAATCCCTGCCCACCAGTATTATTCAAAGAAATGACTGTGTCAACAAGGAAATGACCTGTGAAATTTCTTTATCTAATGAGAAGCAAGCCTATAATTACAGAACAAATAAAAGTTCAGCGCTCCCATGCACAGGTTTATACACTATCAGCTAGCAAAGCCAGCACATCCATAATGCCCTCACATCCTTCAAAGGTGCAGAATCATCATAGGCTTCATTACTCTTATTCTCAGTGGCACCAACATCATATCCCGTTTTGTCATCCTCCCATCAACGAATCTGACTACTGGCATATCTTTGCCATTTATCTTAGTTCAGTACCAAAGCCAGGTATTAATCAGCGAAACGATCTTGAAGATCAGTGGAAAAAGATATAGCAGAATCATATGATTTTCTACTTTGCCTCCCAAGAATTTTGACAAATATCTGTGAACAAATGGGACAAGTACATAACTGCTGTACTGTATTTAATCCCCACAGGAATACCCTCCATGATTCCTACTAAGCCATTCGTACGTCCCAACTATCATAGCTTATGTTATCCAAGCCTATTAATTTGTCAACCCTCAACCATCAAAAGACCTCCCCTTCAGGATTCACCCTACAAGCTTCCATTGTTACATCCCAACTATTACAGCTTATGTTATCCATGCCTATTAATTTTTCAACCATCAACCACCAAAAGGCCTTCCCCTTCAGGATTCACCCTACAAGCTTCCGTCAGGGTCAAATGGCAGCAGTTGCGTTTTCTATGGCTGAAATACTCTATCTGGCTATTCTCATTACCCTTGTAAAATTACACAATGCACAAACGGAAGGAGAACAATTAATTCACTCTGACACTCTCAAATCAAAGATATATGGACGAAAATTTCTGGATATCATCAGTCCATGTCCTAGTAATCAATTCCTTAAACTTAATTCATAAGAGGAGATGACTAGTAAAGTTCAATATGCTCCCAATGTGGTGCAAGGAAACAAAACATTAAATAGTGAATTGAGCTAGTACCTCATGTTTGTAAACTTCAAGAAAAATTAGAATAGGGTTGATTACAGAAAACCCAATCTCATAGATTGCTTTCTGAGATCGAGGTTCAGATGCACTGGCAGCTCCACGCAACCGCTCCAACAAGCAACTTAACTACATATCAGCCAACACAAAAGAAAGAATTGACTGAAGCGGCAGCTTGTGCATAACCTTGAGATGATTTATATTCAGTTAAGTTTTGTGCTTACCAAAAGTATAACGTCAGGCTGTTGGGCAACATCTTTTAAATCGCTTCTATTAGACAGCTCAACTAAATAAGCTGTAACATGAACCATGAGGTCTCGCACATACCTTCAACAAATTGTAACTCCGCATCAAACATTTTAAAAGACTTAGCAAAAGATACTACCTGCTTGACACCTTCTCTATGTTGTCGAATTTTAGCAGTTGTGGTCAAGGAATAAGGGGGAGCTTACCCATTTGACTCTTCTAAACTGCTCATCCCAGAAGCCGAAAGTGTTAGGGTTTGAGCCAGTGAACGCTGCAAGGGGTGTACAAAACCTTTTAATTACTGAAAATATAAGTTGTAGACAGAGGAAAATGAATCCTGGCATTTATGATTCTTACTTGGTGAGCAGCATTTAATTTGAAAAAGTTGCTTTCATTTGCGAAAGAATTCACCAAGTCACGCCAAGAGGCCTGCAGAAGAAATGGAGGCATATCAATCAAGCAATACTTTTTTAACCTGAATCTTGAAGTCAAAAAGATTACAAACAAAGAATATGCATTGCATAACAGCGGCTACACAAAAGTTGAAACTCAAATTTTAATATTCTGCTAAAGAAAAAAAAAAGTTCAGAATTTCCTGAAGAAACTACATGTATGCCTAGAATAGGAAACTGCAACCCAACTTAAGAAGGGAACCTTGTTTTTCTTCTTAAATAAAGCTGAGAAACAACCGCTGTTTCTGAACAAATCAAACAAGAATTGGTGAACGGATATGACCTAAGGTTGGAGGCTCATTGAGCAAAAGTTTCTTCCCCTATTGGGCTCTAACTAGGCTTAAAGGACTTCAAAGTAGGCTTACTTTCCCCTTGGCCATATAGAGAGATGATCTTCTTCAATAGCAAAGGAAAGATGCCCTGGGCAAAGTACCGCTTCATGATCTTCTCAGCTTTATTTTCTTCTTAAAAAAAGCTGAGAAACAACCGCTGTTTCTGAACAAATCAAACTACATGTATGCCTAGAATAGTAAACTGCAACCCAACTTAAGAAGGGAACCTTGTTTTTCTTCTTAAATAAAGCTGGGAAACAACCGCTGTTTCTGAACAAATAAAACAAGAATTCCAGGCGTGATACCAAACAATCTCCAAGCAACAGGCCAATGAAAAGAGAGATTGAGTTATGAGTTCTAATTCTGTCCTCCACATTATGACTGTATGCTCCTTCAGGTAACGCGGAATCTTTCTTTTATTTTAGTCACTTGGAATACTATCAGCAGTCGGTGGAACAAGAATACTCTCCAAGGAGATAAGTTTCGTAGGACATGCAGAGTGTAGTGGTCCGTCAGCTTGCAAAGCTCATTAAAAAAACGATCTGTAACAATGACCAAAACGTATATCCTGGAGAATCATCTGAGCTTCATGGATATAAACATATCTCTTATCAAACTTTGATCATTGAAACTCATAACAGGAATAATCCCGTGGGTTATCTGGCGAAGCCATGTTTGTGAATCTTGTTCACAAAACCAGTTTAAACATGCTTTAATTAGATTAGTTTAGAGATCTCTTTTGGTGGAAAGAATTGGAAAGAGAACTGAGGTGTTGGATTATCTTATTTTCTATATGGTATGAAGAGAAAATAACAGGAGCAATCCTCAAATACCATGTAATAACTGAAAGTCCTCGTCAAATACTCTTGAGGTTTCAGTATTACAAAATGTCATTTGTGATTGTAACAGATCTCCCTGAAGTCAGAAATACAAAGTAGATATCCAGATTTACTTATGGTAAAAAATAGATAAAAGTTATATGCGAAAAGAACCTTTTGCATTTTCAGAACTGTAACATCTACTTTGTTAACTTTTATGGATGCTAATCCCCGAATTTTTTTTTTTTTTTTCATTTTCTTGTTTCTAAGCAAACCACAACCTAGTAACCTACACTAATAAATAATTTCCATAAAAGTAAATAGATCGAGATATCATCATCATCATCATATTTTGAGCAACACCGGGATCACCTTATTAATAAATACTTACAGTCGTCCATCCATCATTTCTAGAAAGGAAATGTGTGCGTGATATTTGATCACTTTGGACGAACAGTGAAGTGACTGGTTTCTCCACCCAAAAAATAAAAAAATAAAACAAGCTAACCAAGTACAAGAATATCGGTGACATGGACATAACACAATTTAATAATGCTGGATCATGAGGATATTCAAGCTACAAATTAATTATGATTAGGTGGCACCATTTATCTGCTCAGCAGATATTGTGTAAAGTCAGGCATATGAAGTCACAAGGGTTTCAACTTCTATTGCTTCTGATGCCATCTGATTCAGAAATTTGTTTTAGAGCTTTGTCAAGACATGACCATATTTACAGGTTACCATCAAGAAATTGAGAGCTATTCGAATATGACACGATTCAAAATTTAAGTTGCATTACAACAATCTCTTGCTGATGTAGGTTAGGATACAGGGTTTTAACCTGGATTAAGGGATTAGGGTTCAGAAGAATTGAAGTGACTGTTTTGGCTGATGAATATAACTCGCGAACAGCGAATCGTGAATAGTGCGTGAAGCCGAGGGTTAGGCCAATTCTGATAAATGCATTTACCACTAATTTCGTATCTTCTTAATTGGAAAACATAACGATTTTACATGCAGGGAATTAAGACTAAACACTACTTGCTAGAATACCCTCAACTAGTAAAATGTGAACTTCTAAGCTAGACCCCAAAAAGAACTAAAATAATCTAATCAATCCTGTAAAAATAAATTCCACCAGTTTCTAACAAAAAAATACATAACATTTATAGGAAACCTGGACGTCAAGACATCTCAAAATTTATGTTCTCTTCTTTACATGCCCAGCATCATTCTTCACTGCTTTCAAAATGTTTTTAGTATGATTAACATGGAATTGCTGAATCTGAAATATCCTAAGTTGTACTTCTTCTATACATGCCAGCATCCCTTTCATTACCGCTTTTTCAAGTCAGCTGTGCATTGGTATCGAGAACAAAAGAACAGGCTTTCACGTACAAATTCGGTTAATATTAAGTTAGCGTTAGCCTTTTCTATGCACGGATTCTGGAGTCTTGCAAACTTCAAATACGTTACTACAACTCTGAAAATTATAAGAATAACTATGGAGCGGCAAAATAAAAATAAAAAAATGATTCAATTGTGACAAAAAAAGTTAAATCTGAAGATTCTTGCTTAATGGTCATGTAGCAGTGGATTTTAGAAAAAAAACCATTACAAATTAATCTGATTTATTTCATTTTAAATTCAACTCACCGATGCAATGAGATGCACACAAATATTCTTTCTCCAAACCAGTCCATGAAGTAGCTGGAAGCAAGTAATCTCCTGTAAAATTAAAACAGAAACATTTTAGTATTCTTCAAGAAAATAATATGTCCCATGAAAGGGCACCAAGGGGGCGCCATCCTGCAATTTACATCATACAACACCCAACAAATTATGAAAATTGGAGGCACCCCACATGGAACCCAACTATGGAATAACAGAGAGGAAACAAACCTATCAGCATAAAAATGAGGCCGCACGACAACAAAGAATATGTTGAAGAAACACTTTGGCACTATAACATTCATTTGCCGAAACAAATTGTGTCATGGGACCTAAAATGGTGTGGCCGGCCCCACTTGTTTACCTACTGATCAAACTATACATTTCATAGACAAGACAACCAGTTAGGGTCACCATAACGTAGGGATTATTAGTGTAAACAAGTGAGGTTGAAAATAGTTGCCCAAAATAATATTTTGGCTATTTTGTTTTTCAAAGTAATTGGCACCGAAAATGAAGTTGATTGATAAATACACCCCCCCCCTCCCCTTTCCCAGGAAAAAGAAGTTGGTCCACTTCTAACAACAGGCAGTATCTCTATCAGATAATTGGAACTTTACAGCTATGAAATCTCCTAGGATCAATACATCAAGAGGCACTGGTCGCAGATTCTGCAGGGTTGTTCGGAGGCTGGTGTTTTAAAGACAGCCTAATGATTGGGGAAAAGTTGAACTGGATCCGTTTCTGACAGCTTTTGCACGTTGTTCATCTACAAGTAAGCTGTAGAGCTTTGGCCTGGTTTAGGGACCAAGATTTTAATTTTGCGTTTTATAAAGATTTTTCAAGGTGTGGTTGTGTGTGTGAGAGAGAGAGAGGTTTACCAAACATTGAAAATTAAGATAAAAAGAAAAATAAAAATCTTGGTCCCTAAACTAGGCATTTGATGAATCATTTTACAGGTTGTCCTCCCAAGGACTCTGATGAACCATCTTCCACACATGGGTTGCTGGAAATGATATTCAACAATTAGAAATGCTTCGGGATTCCAGTTTTTTGTGAAGGAAATCTATCAATGTGAACTTTATTCGAGTAAATAGAATAAGATCAATCACCAAGTTAATTCTTTTTGTTCTACTAGGACTTCTTGTAGACCTTTACAACCAGATGGATGGGACTATGCAGTAATCATAAAAGTAAAAGTAAAGAAGCAGAGGCGTCAAAAAGTACTAGATTTCACCGAGCAGATCTCATCATCGTTTGTCATCAATCTGACTACCGAGCTTCAAACTCCAAGCAAGTATACCATGCACCTGAGGCCTGCCTTTCCAACTAATACACCACTTGAAAAGATATTGGTGACCCATGACCCCATCCCTTAACCTAAGAACATTCTAAGGCACTAGAAGAAGACACTGAAAGCATAGTCTCCCTCTTTGAAACAAGTCATTGTAGACTATATGTAATACTAAAATCTTAGGAAGAGAATCCTTCACAGGCCTTAAAACTCAAAAATTCTGGACTTCAGCTAAATCTGAGAAAGCCAGCAAATTGACCTAACAGTGATCCAAACACAAGAATCAAGTTGTAAAATGGCACTTCATGTTGCACAAAAATGACAATTTTGCGAAGTATCATCTGCGACATAAATTTTACCAACTAAGGACGGTACAACATAGACCGATAGTGAACAACATTTCATTAGTGAATCTAAATGTTCAATTGTAGCCTCTATCCCAGCAAACAGTTTTGACAGTACTAAATTATGTGAGTACCCGGAAATGAAGTAATCTGTACAAGTGCGGTTAATACGCTACCGGCCTACTCATGTGGTCATGATGAATAGCAGAAGTGAGAAAGAAAAGGGAGTTTAAACAGAATAACACGTCTAGGATACTCATGGCACCAAACACACGCCAACCTTTTTGGACCTGACGATAGTGGCTGAAACAACAGACTGGCTCTCCAGTTTAAGATCACTGTAAACTGTCGGGTGGAGCCTGGTTTTGGGCTTCCCCTTTTATGCACCCAGGTGGTACGTGTTTTGCTACGACCAGAAAGGAGAAAAAATGAGACATTATTCAGTGGAGTGGAGGTTCCGGCTGGTCACCGGAGTGCTCACCAACATGTTTCACTGGGGCTCGGGGCCAGCGTAGCCTAAAAACATTTTTCGACCCATTTTGGGCTCGGATCTGGCCCGGTTTCATGAGTAATGTATTTATAGAGCAGTTAGGGTTCGTAGCAGTATGTTGATAAATCTTTTTCTGATTTCCCTTGTAATTCTCTCTGATACGGCTTTTTCTATTTAGTGAAATCTCTGCAACTCTAGATGAAGGCTGTTCTTGCCAAACCACATAAATCTGTGCATGATTTGTTCTTGCTTGTATTTTTATTTAAAATAAATAAACATAAGGGAACAGAAGCGTGGAAACATGATTATCCACTAGAAACCAAATCAGAAATGTACAAAAACCCTGCAACTGCTGACCTTAAACAAAAAATATTACCTATGAATTCAGGTCTTCAATGGGATGAGTGAATATATTATACACAATTTTTCTCAATAGCATATATGCTTAATTCACAACATATAACCAGGATGAGAACTGTACCTGCAAATCCTTCTCCCCAGGATAGGCTTCCAATGTTATCTTGGAGATCCTAATAATGATGTCCAACACAAGTTTACCCTGATTTTGGTGTCCAAAAAAGGTTATCCAAGCTTTTCTGGAGTTCTCTGATTGAAGACCATTTGCATTCTCATTATCTAAGCTGCGGTGGTCCGTATTTCCCGTACTTTCTTTAGGAGGCATTAAGTATGTGCAAGACCATCTCGCTAAAAACCATACAACTGCCTGTATAGAACATCAACTCGAGTAAGTGACATGGCTTCATTACTTGTCACGAGAAAATGTCCAAGCTTACCTAACAAGTATTTATTTTGGTTCGCAAACATCAACAGATTATATGTACAATAAAGAACTGAAACGATAATGAAAAGACCATGGTGTCCAACTCGAATTCGGAAAAGCATTTCAGAGAATCTTGGTAGCAGATGCAAGTGATGCTATCTACACAGTGCAACCTAAGAACAGTTCAGTCGGCCAGAAAGTTGTTCAGGAAAGATTTATGGACAAAGCTCAGTAGAGGATTTAACTGCCAGTATGTGTTCGGTGTGTAATGATTCTATGATTCATTTACTCAACATTTTTCTGAACAGTGTCTGTATAGGATGGCAAGTTCAAACTCAAAAAACTACAATCCGAGCCACCGGTTCGGTTTAGATTGACATATGGTTTGGTTTGCGGTTCGGAAAAATTCCAAACTGTTACATATGGTTAGGTTTCGGTTCGGAAAGTCGGCAATTGAATAAAGCTAAGGAAAAAGACAAACTCAAGCAAAGCAATATTTTTATCACAGCAAGCAAAGTTCAATTGACTAAGCCAAATTGTAACATAGAATGAAACATGTTACATATTCGCAGGAGAGCACAATTTACATTTACAAAACACTGTCAAACAAGTGTTCGTTGCAAACAGATTGCATCAAAATGGAGCACATTTGAGGAAAAAAATAAGACTTTTGAGAAAAACAATGCTTTCTAAGGCACCATGGTTCGGTATATTACCTCCATAAGTCGAGGACTGAAAAATGATGCTCTCAACTCTGAATCTATACTCTGCTCAGCAAACCTTACTATTGAGCTGAATCAATAAGGGAAAGACAAGGAACGTGATCGTTAGCTGGTTGTTCATTAAATTAGAGGGGTGTTACAGGAAGGTAGAACAAATAAATCTACATGAAGCACAAAAAGAAGTGTTATTCCAAAATGTGTTAAACTGACATCAATCAACTTTAACATGGTTCACAGACTAACGATGATATAATGAGCATGACCTTCCCTGCAGATTTATAAAGCTTGGCCCCATCCATGTCTACATGTCTATGCCTTTTTTCTCCCCATAGATGTAAAACCAATCCTACTCTTACTCTCCAATTGGATCTAACTCCGTAGAGTAAAGCACTGACCTATGTTGCACGCACATTCCTTCATGGCGGACGTTTGCGTCTTCAAAACTCGGAAACCCAGACGACAATCCTCCAAACATTGTGTATTTCATAAAGTTTGTCTCCTTTAAAATGTGTGGGACTCACACCGCTCTCTTATTTATCTACTAGATATTGCCCGTGCAAAAATGCACCATCTAAAAGATTTGTGCGTCACAGTATAGTTTGTACAAAGTTTATGAGTTTTAATATACTTTTTATATATACCATTAAGTTTGTGATCAAAATATAAATTCTACTATTCTATAATGTTTGGGTCGTGATGTCTTTCATAAAGTTTGTAAGATATTTCGTAATTTCTATATTTATAGTTTTATACATAGCTTTTGGATCATAATATAACTTTTACAAAATTTATGGGTCATAATATAACAAAATATAAATACAAATGGTCTCACAAAATATGTGAGAACCACACCGCTCTATCTTATTTATATAGATACTGATATCATATGAAAGGAGAATTTTTGGTGCAACATTCAATATTCTGAAAATACTCACTTTTGATGCAACTTTCGTTATTCCTAATTACCCTTAATAATACAGAAAGGGTGAGTATTAGGATAACTACCAAATACTCACATATTAGTTTTCCTCCCCCATAATCACACAATTCATGTTCAGAAGTTGATAGTATCAGAACTGCCACATAGTCCCTCTTTGACAATCGCATGTTGTGGTTAAAATTTTGTTGAAGATAGCCGCCACACATCGTGTGGGCACATTACTAGTATAGATATGCATAAACGCACAGACATGGTGTGCCGGTGTTTCTCCATTTTTTTCAAAACCAGTGGTCAAAATCAGTGTGTTGGCGTCACCGTGTCGTTTGGTCTCCGTTTCAGTGCAATATAGGCACTAGCTACCACCAGAGACCACTAGTATCAATTATGCCAGATTTCTCCCAACGAGGTCTGAACTAACAACTGATTCCCAGACCTTTACTGCTAAGCCACCCTGATGGGTTATATCAACAAGTTCATACTGATCGCCATAGTAAAATTATACTCTTCTCATATAATACTTTAATTCAACCAAACGGGGACCAAAATCATCGAAGCAAAATAGAATTCAAAAGAAATACGGAGAAGCACAAATAAACGCATGATTCACATAACGCATAGAAAAGTTGTCCAGATAGGTAATCTCAATCCATAGGGTATATAGAGCACAGACTTCAATCGCAATATGAGGAAACATGTGACATCAGATTTCACTCTATCAGAAAGCCACTGCAATGACCTTCCCGACCATACAAACTGAAAACAGAATTCCTTGGGAGTTTCTCATTCACCAAGTCACTGTAATACAACCAAATTCCTGGTGCTGACTGACAAGATTTTCCAACTATCAGAGTAGAGATATGCATATCAAATCCTAGCGCCTATGAACCCTGATTGATGCTCTCTGATTCCATGGAACGGGTGCAAAATTTGTGCACCCGTTTTATTGAAGAAAGAGGTTGGTATGATTCTTGACTTCTGGACAAAGATGATTTTGCAGTGGAAGATTAAGAAAGGAGATGGCAGGCTCTGACACTAATTGGTTTTCATGGGCTACTAGTTGTGTTAATGTGTGCGCGCGCAGTGAAGCTAGCAGATAGACCGATAAAATATTTTGCGTGGTGATCCTCTGAAGCTAGACTTCTTTCAATTGAATATGCATGTCTCCGAAGTTAGAGGACAAGTCTTAATACTTCATATATGATTTGAAATGCCTAAAAAGAAGGGGAAATTAGTGATTTATAAAGTATCGAAATGAGGATATACTCATATACTAGCAACCTAATAAGAGGAGGGTGATGCTTTCATTCTGCTCTAACTAATCAAAATATCAGGTCATGTGCATTACCCCATGCTCTTTGAGTGATTATATATTGTCATGTTAGAGAATTGGAACATCATCAATTCACACGAAATAAGTTACGGACTGGCTAACAGGATTTGATTGATTTTCTCTCAAAAAGAACTAGTCAAAGAGGATTGCTAAGGTTCTTGATCATAGTAATGACAGAAAACCTGTCATTGTAAACAGCTATTGCAGTAATATTCAATTCCTCGATTCCCTTATAATCATATCCCCTATGTAAACCAAGATAGGTCTACCCAATCTAGTCGAATTGTTAGCAAGACACGTAAGTGCAGTAAAACATGTAATACAACAGAAGGCTAGGGTAAAGTTTCAGACGAGGTCATTGTATTTGCAGGATTCGATTCTCACCATTACTCACACAACCCATTGCAACAGATGGTCAAATACAGGGCCGCCCATGGGGTAGGCAGGCGAAGCAGCCGCTTTGGGCCCCATGGTCCAGCACGGCCACTTCATATGTATAGAGGTTAATTATATATCTGAACGTAAAGGTAACATGGATTTAACGTTATTGCAGTAGTAATCAATTGTCTTCGCCACAAATATGACTCTGGTCCGAGTCTCACTAATGTTGTCTTTATTATTATTATTATTATTATTATTATTATTATTATTATTATTATTATTATTATTATTATTATTATTATTATTATTATTATTATTTATTTTTTTGAGGGGAATTATTTTAATTATTACTATAACTTAAAACACAAAACAAAATGAGTTTTTTTTTTTTATTAAGGGCCCCAAATTTTCATTCGCTTTAGGACCCGAGATGTCTAGGGCCAACCCTGGTCAATATATCAAGTATCAACAGAATATCAACAAATGACATGTTTGACGGTGCAGAATATCAACTGTTGTTCAAAGGTCACTGTATTGTCACAGCTGTGTCTTATAATGGTTATGACTTCATTATTTTTTTCAGCAACTATTTCAAAACAAAATGAGTTTTTTTATTTATTTAGGGCCCCATATTTTCATTCGCTTTAGGACCTGAGATGTCTAGGGCCAACCCTGGTCAATATATCAAGTATCAACAGAAAATCAACAAATGTCATGTTTGACGGTGCAGAATATCAACTGTTGTTCAAAGGTCACTGTATTGTCATAGATGTGGCTTATGGTTGACTTCATTATTTTTTTCAGCAACTATTTCAAAGTATCTACCACTACCGCTCCTGCTCCTCCAAGTCTCACATAACTATTGGTACTAAAAGTTGAAGGTACTTGAATAGCTTCTGACATCAAAACAATTTTCTTTTTTTAAAGTGAGAAATAATATTCAGTATCCATATTTAGAATTCCTAATTATGAATACTGTAGGAATGGAAACATATGTAAGATATCATACGGCTTAGAAAAAATTGCAATCCATGTAGCAAAAATAAATTTAACGCAAATCTACATAAAGAACATATTGCTGTACATGAGTAAGAAACGTTACCCAGAAAGAACTATGATCGGATGTTTGTCTATTTCCACCGCATCCGTGATATGATTTTGGATAGCCTTTGGGACCTGATATAAGCAATGAAAGCATTACCCATGCTTAAGTAAGTTATAATCGCTAACCGTACTCATACTTCCACTTCAATATCATATTGAAAAGTAGGCAGGTTCATAAACAATGGTTTACATATGTGTTTTCACGCACCACATTTGCTAGTTCCATGCTGTGTGCCTTTGTTTTACTCCAAACTTGAACCATTACATATTATAACCATACGACCATTATTTCCTTTTACTAAGTTTTAGGGTCAATTACTTATTACCCATGTCCAGTTTGGGGTAATGATCCCGTTACAATTTTGAAACTCACTTATTGCCACCTCCAGTTGTTTATTGCTCACAATCAACAACTGGGATAATTTCTGTCCAAAATATTCCGTTAGTTGACGATTCTTTAAGGGCAAAATGTGTATGAAGATGATGAACAGTTGCCGGTGCTGCCACCTAAAACCCAGATTCCGGCGCATAAAATTTTGATTCCAGGAAGTTTAGTTTCTTTCCTTATTCCCAATTTTCTTTCTTTTGGACCAGAATAACCTTCAAACTCCGAAAACCCAACATCCAACACCCATAAACCCAGCATCAATCGAGCTTCGCCAGTCGAAGCCCCCAAAATCCACATCGCATATCAAGAGAGAGGGGCGGGGATCCGAGAGAGAGTGATAGAACATCACAGAGAGAGAGAGAAGAGATATGGGTTCGATTGCTTCTGAAATAAAGCTTACTGGAAGGATCTTGTTGAAGATGCCGGCGAGTGGGAAGAAGAGATCTGGCGACGGAGGAGACTGAAATCGGAGGATTTGACTTTAATCCTCGAGAGTTGGATTAATGCCGAAATCGAAGCTTAAACAAACCCGGTACTTCGACGTCCGACAGTGTGTTCCGGTCGGTGGTGTTCAAAATAAGAAAACGCAGGTGACTAAGCGATGAATGGAGCTCAGAGTATATGCAGAAAGGACTAAGGAGTAGTTGGAAATACCCCGAATGCATCTCTTATCTTAATTTTTTTGGTTTCTTATTTTTCTTTATCTTTAATTTTTTAAATGGGTTTTTATATGGACAATTATACCCCTAACACCGTTATCTTTTTGACGGAAAATTCACCCCCGTTGTTAATTGCAAACAATTAACAACTAGAGGTGGCAATAAGTGAGTTTCCAAATTGGAGGTGTTAACTGGATCATTACCCCAAACTGGACATGGGTAGTAAGTAATTGACCCTAAGTTTTATTGCCCCAGAATCTTCAAATTCATGAACACAGTCCAAGAGGACATGGAAATATAAGCACCCATCCCTTAGAAAAATATGAAACTTGATCTGGAATCCCATTTTACTTGCAATTATAACTCAAATTGAAGAAGGTAAAATAAAATACATAAAGTAGAACCATAATTAAAATATATCGACAACAGAAAACGTTATAGCTCTTGAACTTTTAATGAGTTAAGAAAACAAATGCTACCAATCATCTTCTCTACTCAAACCACATGCATGGTAAGTTGGACTAGCGTTGTAACAACTATTCAATAATTGTCCCAGAAATTGGTTTGGAACTCATGATGCAATATACATACAGTTCCAAGAGTTCATTTGGCAATTTAAGAGTGGTTCCAGGAAGTTTAACCATGGATATGACCTGGGCCTATGCTGGATACCAAAGTGAGTTTAGAACTTTCAATGGCTAAATTTTCAGAACAAAATATCAGATAGAAAGGTCATGGGAGTTGAATTTACTACCAAAGGCAGTTCTCCATCTGCTTCATCTGCAAGAACATGCCCAGTTATCAGTAACAGCGAGTAAAGCTCCTCCAATGTTGCAGTGGGGTCACTTATTCCTCTTCCCTACAAACAATAACCAGAACTAAGAGAGGTAAGCACATGAAACCCCAACAATTAACATGGACAATAAATAACTTAAATGAAACAGATATCATAGCACGGCATGACTAAACCCGTAAATATAAAGAAAAAACAACCAGATCATACACATGATGCACAATGAGGAAAGCACGTCTGGGGAAAGAACTCCTGAGAACATTACAAGGTTCAACATTTTAAGTACTCTAAAGGATTTCCACTTTGAGTCCGGCAAAAACAATAGCGATAACTGAGTTCAAACTGGGTGATCAGACCATTTTGGTGATAATATATCTATTACCCTTCGACCCAAAAAAAAGTGAACACTAAATTTATAGGAGTGTGATCTTGTAGGGGAGCAACTGGATAAATCAAAACATCTCAAGGTTCTTCAGCAGAAGTTCTTGAGTCTCATCCTAAGAAGCACGGGTGCAGGTGCCCCTGCGGTGCGGGTGCGGCAATTTTTGAAAAGGTAGGGGTGCGGGCGGGTGTGTTTGTGTGTATAGTTTATGTCAGATATTCATTTACATGCAAAAATGAAAATAATAACAATAATGCTCCACATCGTATACAAAAACCAAACACTAAAAAGTAGTTGATACACATCAAATGTTCACAAGTCATAAAAGATCCACCATTTTTATTATACTGAAGTTGTAGTTTAGAAGACAACTACAATATAAGATAGTTGGAATCCTTCTTCGTCCCACATTAGGACACTGTTTCACATGTGCCTAATAAGGTATTTGGGCTACTGACCTCATTGCCAATTAGTTTTGAGGTGGAAACCCAGGATTCTTAACTTGGAACCAGAGCCTGTCTGATCTGTATAAATCAATTCATGGGTGTCTGTTTCGCACGCTGTGCGTGAGGAGTGTGTTGAGTGTGTGATTCGCACGCTGCAAGTGAGGGGCGTGTTGAGAACCAGTGTTCGTCCCACATCGGGACTATGTCTGTTTCGCCAAATGCTGGGTCTTTTAGTTACCCAAGAATATAAGAAATTGTGTTGTCAATGGCCAATGCATTATCCAGACTAAAACTCATGTCAAGTTGTTGACATTTGTCCCACATCGGGAGTTTGAGATTGAGATCCGTGTGTGTAGTTAATTAGTTCATGGGTTAGTCCCCTCATTGCCAATTGGTTTTGAGGTGGAACCCCGTGGATTCTATTATGGTATGAGAGTTCTAAGAGCTCCTGGTGATCTAATGATGCAGAGTAATTCTTGTAAAATCTTAATGTTTGTGGACTATCAGAATTCAAGTTTTTCAACATCTTTTTAGTACTTTAATAGCAGAAAGTGGGGCTTGGCAAGGTACTAGAGAAGAGTAGTTTCAATGATTGCCAAACTCTGGACCAGGGCGCCTTTTGCATCCTTTAACCTGCAGCTTAGTCAGCCTATTTGCTGGCTATTAACCAGCAGCTTTTTTTATATTTATTACTTTGTTTGCTTAGCCACGAAGTAAAGGCTATAGTTTGTTCTTACTTAGCCTTTAAGTAAGGTAGGATTAAGGTTATATTGGTCTTTTTGGTCATTGAGGCAGCAACAAGGAGTGCTATAAATAGGAATATTGTAAAAACCCTTGAGAAGCTTATTTTGTGTTGAACCTTTTAAGGGAAACAAACCTAGAGTTCTCTTAGGTTGTAACCTTAGAAATCGAGAGTTTCTGTATTTCCACTTCAATTTACTAGTCTTAAATCTAGTTCTAGGATTTACTCTCCTTCTCAAGGTGTACCTTTGCACCTATTGTAGCATTAAACCGCAGGTTCACTCCTGTGCAGCATTACCTAATTACAGCTTCCACTCCCTGGCCGGCGGCTCTGCTTCTTCTCTAGTCGCCCGCCAGACCACTCATTGTCTTTTTACTTTTTTGTTTGCTTTCTTTCCCCGTGCTACTGGAGCTCTCAGTTTTGCTCCTCATTGGACATCCATGTTGCTGTGTCCGCCATGCCGCTGCCTCTGAATCTCCTCTCCAAGCTTCAGTACCAGTGGCAAATCAACACTTCGGTTTCACCAAATCCATCCCTATCCCTTTTTAATGCTGTGATTCTCACTATCAGAAAAATCCAACTGATTTTGCGGCATTATCACCGCTGACCTCTTCTCTGCCTCACTGGCCAAACTCCCAAGTTAAATGCGCAGGAAACCACAGTCTGCCATCATCAACTACTACTTAAAGCTGGAGACCGCTGCTGTTGATCAACAAGTTCAAAGCTTTTGCTCCTTGCCACCACTACCACCAGACCTCAGTGCCCCTGTTTCAGCAGTCACCACTGCCGCCGGATTCTAATCACCTCCAATTGTTGTCTCAGTGGACGAAACTGCCCCCACCATCGTCCATCCGACTGTCTCATCATCATCACATTCTTCTTCGACAGACCATAGAGTTCTGATCGCTCTGTTTTTCAGCCGCGTCCGTGTTTAGCCCTGATTTTAAATGACATTACAAGTCGACCACCATGTATCTACCTATCTTCAGTTGGCGCCCTAGAAGTTCCTCTCGACTGCGCAACGCTAATTCAACTTCCTCGTACTGAAACCCCTTCAACAGGCCTAGTGCCCTGGTTTCAGTAGTCATCACTGCTGCCCGGTCTTCTCGATTCCCCAATCAACTAAATGATACTCCAAGTCAGTCCTTATTTCCCCAATAATTGACACTCCCAGTCTTCTCAAACCTCCTAACACAAACAAAAGAACTGTGGAGGAGATGGAAAATACATGGCTGTAACTAAAATATAACCGCTGAAAGCCAAATGCCCCCTTGGAGTCTGCCTTCTCTAAACGCCTCATATCCAACTTCCAAATGCAATCCGATGCGCTTACACAACTGAAACATAGAAAATGCAGTAACCCACTGCCGGAAAACAACTGTAACAGCCTCTATCTTAACCCAAACCAACCAGAACGACCTCAAAGCAAATAGAACTCAAATGTGGATAGTTCAGCCCCAAACCATCATCATTAAAAGGGCATGTGTCAACCTAAAAAAGAAAAGATCCAAATGTATAACCTTCGGCACTACCAGTCTGAAACCCTAAGTAAGACCTCTCAGAACACCCCCCTCACCATCCAGAAAACCTCTGCCTCGGATGAAAAATGAAGATAAAAAGGGTTGATTCCCTGATTCCAACCTTGAGATGGTGAAAAACTTTGGGACATCTATTAACCAAAATAGCTAATAGAGCACTCAAAATATAACTCATAAACCACCTACGCCACTCATCACAAAAGCCTTCTCCTTCAAGAATATCAATTCACTTCAGCACAAAACTTCTTTATTTCACAAACAAAGAGCAGAGTCGGTGTCAGTTATTCTATATCAAACCAACACACACTTACTAGCAGAAACCATGTCCCAACTCTGTGAATGAGCCACAGACATTGTTCGGGCACTAGGAAGTACGAATCAAAGCTTGCAAATCCAAGGCGAACACATCAGCCAACATCTAATAAAGTCGCAAGCCATATACAGCTCCAGCCCCCCAAGTATTTGCATCCACTTTATTCGATCCAGAAAAGCTTCATTAATAAGTACTCCACTTATGCTCCATTTTTAGAGTTAAAATCCCTCACTATTTGCATAATCACATTCACAAATGCCAACTATTCCGATAGAAAGTAAAAATTCTTTATTATATATACACACACACACATCCACTCAAGGAAGGAATGCAATATTTTCTTATCAGAAGGGCATCTACATGAGCAACTCCAATGCTTGATTCCTTGCTACATCTGAAATGCTCTTAACTCCTTACTAGCATAATCTCAACAGCCCAAATTTGTCTTTATTGGCCGTCCTACACTGAAAAATGATGCTAAACCTCCTTCATCAGCCTCAACTAAATGATAAAAGAAAAGTGTTCCATTTCATTTCCTAACGTGTACCTTCAACTTCTTACCAAGAACAAAATGAGATAAGCCCCCATTTCTTAACTCCATTAAAATGATATCCTTTTGCAATTCAAATGAAAATAAAAATACTTTCGTCAATCTTAATCTGAGCAGCAAAATTAGATGCAAGGTTATATATGCCCTGAAGATGTCAAAAACCTCAAGACACTAAGGTTGTTATAGAATAAAGAATTTATTACAGCACTCAGCCAACTGATGCCAATCCAGTATATTCATCTAATGTTAGCATGGAAACCAGACTAACTTGTTCAGTAATTTCATGAAAATCTTCTCAACTTTCTGATGATACCTAAGAAGTATCAGCGATCATATTGCCTGTGTAATTACTCTCAGCTTTCCTACCATCATTTCAGGCTGTACCCAACTCATGCTCTATAACATTAAGCTAGGACCCCAACTGGACGTAGAACGGTATAACATATGGTCCCAACCAATGGGGGTTACTAATAGAGACCAACTCCTAAAGCTTTTGTAAGTATGGGCTTGATTTAAAACAATTGGGTTGATCCCTTTTTTGCGGTCAGATATCTGCTGAAACTCCAATTGAAAATGTGGATTACTAGTTACGATGATTTCAACACTTCAGATATTGTGAGAAACTGCCTCCGCACAAAGCTGTCATTTTCTCACGCATACCGAACTCCCAGCCCCAAGAAGCTCAAACAAAACGAACCTGATGAAGCCTTGCGAACCGCTCTGAAAATAATCTCGTGAGTAATGGAACTGTGACATCAATAGCTGCCCGTGCAATAAGAGCATAACAGCTTAGTCTTTCATCCATAGCTGCAAAGAAACATACAGACTGAAAAAAATCAAAACAAGGACTATGATAAATTACATGATTCTAGCTGTAGTCACAAAGCAAAGAGAGACTGAAGTTTGAAGACACATTTGGATAGCATAGTTGCATACCAGAAATAGAAGCAGATTCATCTTCATCACTGAAGGCTGACGCAGAAGCCGCTATATACATAAAATGGTGATGTTGTTATGAGCCAAGAAATAATCAAAGAAGAAAAAAGAAATTACATGCTTGTGTTATGATCACTACCTTTAAGTTCAGACTCTACAATCAATGCAAACAGATTGGCTGCAGCACTAATACCTTCTGGTGGAAGCAGATCACTCTGCCCAGTATATTCTATTGACTGCAGAGAAAACAATTACAGTTGTATAAATTGATATGCCCGCATAGAATAATGTTATCCCAGAATGTGAATGAAATCAGTTAAGGAAATACACGCATAATGAACAGACAAGTGAGCTAAAGGTTAAACAACTGGAACTTATAAGATATGTCAAAGGTTAGCACAGCACATACCGCAAGAAGTGCAGTCCATGTATCTAATAAGATATCACGAGCTACCCAACTCCACGTCTCTTCTTCAGTGGAATTAGCCATAAGGAATTTAACAACTTCGCACATCAAGGCGGACAGCAGGCTAAGAGTGCCAAATGGGCTAAGAATAAAGGCCAGATGTCAGATTTAAGTTATGTATATACTAAAATAGTTAAAGAATGCTAAAAAAAAGTTTCACCACATTCAACACATTACATTTGGGACTATAGTGTATTATCAGGCTAATTTAGCCAAATGATTCGTGAAAGTGCTGCTATCAATCTTATGATTTTCAATGGCATAGCTGAAATTTCCACGAAAAACTTAGTGATAAATCGTACTCCCTCCATCCCATATTCTTTGTCTTCCTTTCCTATTTGGGATGTCCCAAAAGTATGTCCACTTTCCATACACATTAATATTTGTATCACCTACTTTCCACTAACTACCCTTGTTGAAATTTGAATTTTAAAAGGACAAAGGGTAAACTAGACATCATCTTAGTCAAAAATCAATTTCTTAACCTTCGTGCAAAGTCAATCTGGGACGAATGGACTTACTATTATTCCTCTTTTCCCACAGATTTTCTTTTCCTTTAAACATGTTCCTCATATATATTAAAATTGTCTAAGACGATATGTTTATACTCTAAAACTTAGACAAACAAAACCCATAGCACTTTCAAGAATCAAACTGACAACAAGGTCACTATGCAAACTAACCTTATGGATTTCAGAAGGCGGTCAAACGCAAGGGGTGTTGTTACAGTTGCAATTGCTAAGAGTGCACGGCAACCATCAAGCATCTCACTGAAGACAACCAAATAAGGGCTATGGAATCAGAAAACACAGAGCACGGAACATATGATGCGGAAAAACAGCAACGCTGCCTAGGGATCAAAGTGAGTGCTGGCAGTACCTTTCACTTCTTCCGCAATCTATTGCTTTAGAGACGATGTCAGGAGGACTGATCCACGGTAAAATTCCGGCAAGCAGTTGGACAAGGTGTTGTTCTTGCATTTGTCCATTATCTACAATGAATGAAACCGTAAACACGCAAAGATAAAAACAATACAGAGGCAACTACACGTAGATTGATAACATTGGAAGATATAAATTTATCAGAAATACTCATATAATGAAATCATACAAGATCTAAATAGTAATTATTTACGGAGTTGTAACTTGTAACAGGAGGAGAATGAGACTGTTTCCAATATTGTCTTGGTTTTCTTACTGAATTAATTAGAAAACGAATCCAGAGAAATCTTCACTGACAAATTATAGGAACCATAGAAAAGCCGTCATATGACACAATTATTAAAGGGCCATAAAGTTCCAAAACCAATAGGGTGGCATAAAAAGGAGCTACAAAGTCTCATTTGCAAACTAGGAATGACATACAACAACCTTTTTGAGGTTGAGGAGAACACTCGCTAGTTTCTATTCAATGTACTGATCTGACTATCCTCGTATTGTGAGGCATTACTGATATAAGCTTGAATCTATAAGTTTTCGGCTGTACCTAGCGGCCTATACAGAGGTTAATTCTAAATATATGAACAGACTGCAATAGAAACTCATTAGTGGTGATACCCGCTAGTAGGAGTATCACTCGTATTGCCTATTAAGTAAATGAATTTTACGTTCCTCCAGCAAGCCTTGACCTTTTTATTCGAATTTTCTTTTACTATAAAACCTTTTGAGATCATTGAGAGGTGATTATACAGTGGTAAAAAGTGTATGGAACAAGTTCATCTAGTGGTGGATGAAACATGCACAGTAAACTACGAGAAAGTATTTGTACAAGTGATACTAAAAAATGCCGAAAACATGAGATGGAAGAAGCTAGAAACCTTCAAGATAGTTACAAGACAACAACTAATACTGTCAGCTTATGCTTCTGCGTAAGTTAAGTTTTGAGACAGGCAATTGTTCTCTAGCAATAAGAGGCATCAGAGATAGGAATCTTCAAGCTTCTCTTTTACTTCCAATCCAGCCAAAGCATGATATTAGGAAAGTTAATATGGATGTTTGCAAGAACATGAAATGAAGTACACCAACTGAAGACAGTTCGCCCATATTTACATAGACCCATGACGACCATTGTGGATTCTCTCTGCCGCTTGGTCTGTAGGGTATGATACCAGCCCATACTGGTTGCGAATAGTTCAAATGTAACTCTTAGCAACATTTTGTTTTTGGTATAACTTCTCACCAGTATTGCTGCATGCTCTCAAGTCTTACCTGTACTTAAAGGACTAAACAAATAGACAACCACATGCTAGAAACCAGCATGTGCTACCCTTCCTGGATTTTCCCTAAATTGTGGTGGCATAGATCCCTTGTTAGCTATTGTACTAGTTATTTCTTCTTGAAAAACAGTAGCTTGCCCTAGCAATTTAGGATTTTATTCTACGACTAAAAGAACATGTGGTTTATACCAAAATTGCCTGAGTTAACTTAGGTCTGAGTGAAGAATATGTCCAGTAACGAGAGAGAGAGAGAGAGAGAGAGAGAGAGAGAGCATGAAAATAATTGCGCAGAGGTACTTGTTGGTGGAATAAGCAACACAATAGAATAAGTATTACTTTTCCTGGCTGTGAAGCTTTCAAAGTTTATGAATGTCCATTCATAGACTGCGCATGATCAAGTGATTCCCTGTCATGGTCCAGCTACTTATGTGATACATACTACTTTTACCAGCTCAAGCATGAAAGTAAAGTAAACTATTCAATATAAAAAGAATATAGATATTGATACCTGATGGAAATATAGTTCCCGTCAAGGAGAAGAACTGCACAATAAGTTTCCGAGCAGAGACAGCAATCGGGCAGTCAAGCCAGTAACCTTCGCATGAGAACTTTTGTCGAAGAGCAACATACAAGTTCAGAAGCCATGAAATGTGACCGCTTGTTATCAGAACATCGCGCCAAGAAGGGCCAGGCTACAAACAACATAAGCTGAAAGTAAGCAGAAAATTCCAAATTCAATAAAGATGTGGCATGGAGGATTGATACTGCAATGCCGAATTAGACAATAAGAAATAAGAATATTCACTAGCAAAAACCAGTAGAAATTCAACACTAGCTTTGTAGATTCATGTTCAATACACGACCTAGAGACAGATCTGAACAACTGGCATCCTCTATCTTTAATTGGAGTTATCTTCTATATTCTCATTGACAAGTAACATAAAATCAACATGGGTGTAGATTATTCCCTTGTGCTGCCTTCTAAAACTTCAAAAATAAAAGGAAAGAGAGAAAACCAATTTAGGTTCATAACATAGCTGGAAGAAGTACATCCTACCTGCACTATGATGCAGTCAGACCTCCTTGCACTTTCATACTTAACTTCTGTGAAGACATCAATGCCGCTTTTTGCACCTCTAGCTGAATTTATGGTGTAACGGAAATCCCAGTTCAGGATTTGAAGCATAAGTCGCATGGCTGCAGCACAGACGTTCACCTCGGGTACAGCCGAATCAGATTCTATTATTTTATTGGTCACGCTTACACCAGCCTCTTGCGCCCAACAGTAAAAAGTCTGTGAATCATGAAAAAGAATGAGAACTAAAATAAAACAAGAGAAATGAGAGACAGAGGGAAGGAGAGGCAGGGAGAGAGATGGGAGTGGGTGGATTTCTCCAGGAGAGAGCATTAAGACATGGATTTAAAGCTAAGAATAGCTTTTCGCAAACATAACATAGTGCCACTTATATATCCTGCACCTTTGATTACAGTGTCCAAAGTCTAAACTGAGACATCTTCCAATACGGGGAATAGATGTTAGCCAGTCAGATTTAACGCGAATCAAAAGCAGACCACGAAAACAGTCAAATAATGAACTAACAGAAAAACTAGTACATCTAAGTGAAGCAGCACAACGAAGCAACTTCACAAGGACAAAGAGAGACCTTCAGATAAGTCTGCTCCATCGACGATCGGCATTGCTCGTGGAACTCCCTGGGTAGACCCATAGCAGTGGAAGTAGATGGTGAAAATTCAGATACCTGAACCAGGAGTCTTGATTACAAAGTGGAAGTAATTGTCAAAACATCAAATCTAATGCAAAGGACAAAAAGAAGCAGATATAACAGTTAGACGTACCAAAGATTCTAGAAAGTTGATTCCGCGATACTGCACATCGAGACTGTGGCTTCCTGTGACAGCTTGTTTTAACTGTAAGAACAAAGCTGTTAGATATATCAAGATAAATTACAAACATATCTGGAGAAATATCAGACCGCAGTTCATTAAATTCTGTTAACTTAATTACAAAATAAGTAACAGAAACTTTATAGTTAATTATGTTGGAGAAACAGGATCACATACGTTTGTCTTCCTACAAGCATTTATATTTTCGCATGTACTGCACATAAGCATGCTTTAGAGCAGTGCTTAAATACTATTTTTTGAATATCTGAGATCTTTTGAACCTTATGTGAGAAATGGTATAGCATTGCAAAGTATACTGTGTGAAGCCAGATAGTCCCATCATACCTGAAACTCATCAAGACAAGAGAAACCAAAAACCAGACTTGTGGAGAGACATGAATCATAGTTTTCTAACTAGACTTGTGTCTGCAAATTCTCCCTCCTCCCTCAACCACTCAATCCCAAAATACCAAATAACCTACGATTCAAACTATCCCTACATACAAAACACGACCTTGTTTGTTGGTGAGCTCTAATAATTTCAAAGTACAATTAACTTTGCATGCATGTTAGCCTGAAATATCATTTACCTCGATTATAATTCGGCCGCTGATGTACCCCTAACAAAAGAGGTAAAAAGTACATGGCCAGCATCTAATTTCCTACAGCAGTTAGTTACTTAAATTAATAAGGTACCAAACTATAGATCTGGCAGGCCTATAATGATACAACAGAGATGGGACTAGTCGTGAGGGAGGAAGAATAGAATATGACATGAAGTTTTGGCACAAAACTAACCAAGTAAAATTATTGATTGCACGAGATAAATGAAAGAAACAGCTGCCAAAAGGCACTAGAAAGCAAAACTATAGCTAGCTAGGCAAGAACGAGTATCATGACAACATTGGTATACCTGAAACAAGAAAGCTTCCCTTTCAGCAGCTGTAAAGTCAAGCCTACACAAGTAGCATACATTCTAAAATAAGAATAAGGATTTCTAATTTATGTTAGTGGCTATAAGAATATTATTAAGCATTAGATAAGAGTTAAGACACAACGGTCCCTGACGGGGATTTGGATGGAAATATTATTCCGTTAAGCACCTCACAATGAGAGTGTTTCCAAGATTTGGGTTTTGGACCTTGACCTAGAGGTTGCAGTTTTAAAAACTTCAACATAATATAAAAGGTAATTTACAGTAACTACCGGACGTATGGAAAGATAACAGATATTCCTATCATTCAGCATATTACCAAAACCACACATATTTTGTCAAAAAGTTGAAGAGCGAGACACCCTTGACTACTGCTCTGCCAGTGAACTACACTGATACCCTGTGATTTGGGCGTAAAACATCCGCACCCCCCCCCCCTTTATAGGAAGATACACTCCTACTGTTACTACTAACTCTGTTCGTAGAAGTAGAAGTGATGGAACGTATATATTTCCATAATATATTTCCAAAGAAAATACATTGAGAGGCTTTCCGCCTATCTGTACGGAAGACAGAAGAGACACCACGGTAAGGCATGCAACACATAGCAGTAACAACAAAAGTAAACTCAAATGCTCGCCACGAATCATAGCATGCGCTCTTCAATGCAATGCTAAGAAGTTGTAACAATATTAAAGATCGACATACCAGCCCCTTTTCATCAATTGCGCAGCCACTGAAGAAACTTTTGATTGGACGTAGCCCTCGGGTGAACTGGCATGTTGCATCACAAAACGCAAACAAAAACTGCACAGAAGGTATCTATTATGAACTAAAATTTTGTACACGCGCAACAAGTAAAAACTTTAGTGAGAAACAGTGTCAGAAGAACTATGGACTGGAAGAGAGGAATAAGACAGAGAACAAAATTTTAAACATGCATGAACTATGTATAAACTTGCTAAACTGTGTAGATTCAGCCACAACTTCTTCTACAGACTACAAAGAGAACGCACCAAAAACTATGCTAACCATACAAGACATAGATATATAACGCTATGGGAAACTGTAAACACTCAAAACAGGGCTATAGAAATCACAAAAATAGTTATACAATTTGGTTCTCTTTCTCTATGCGCTCGTCCAAAGTGCAGAGAGCGTCTCGCGTCGTAATAACTCCAGGTTCTCTTCAGATAAATACAAAAAGGTTGCTAAAGATAAAAGGAATGAGTGGTTTGGCAAGCTAATATTTTGGATTTAATCAAATAATACAAGGCATAGGAGATCTTCTGTAGAAACCTTCTTTTTTTAATGTAAAAGTAACAGATATGAGAGTAAAAAAAAAAAAAAATCAGATACTATTGACACAAAAATAAAATAATCTGAAGTAGTCATTTCAATCATTAGTAATGTGATTGCTAACTGAATCCATAATCAAAGTTTATTTTCTGTTAACTTTGTACAGGTTCAAACTGTTTCAGTGGTCGATTGCATTGGACCATGTAACACAATAGCGAAAGAAAACTTAAATTCTGGTAACTATTAAATGACCATGATCCACTAAAGAGAAAAATGACAGCATTCAATATGATTCTCTACAAGCAAGTTATATGCTATGACGACCATAGGGGAAGCCAATTTAAAAGTTACCTAATCAAGCTTATTTTCTCCTCAGCTGTAAGAAAGGCCCACTCTCTGATAGCTGCATCCCGAATTGCAGAAGCAGCCTGAAACCTTGCAGCTGCCATCTGAGAATTCTCTGGATAACATGTAGCAGTGTTAGTATGACTGATTAGAGCCCTCCTGAATTCCTTAGAGATACAACCGTTGAAGACAAGCAGGAAATAGAATGTAGTTCAACTATCCTTTTCCAGATATTGAGCTTGATATCTTAAAAGAACCCACTCCAGAATATACAATTAACTCCAATAAGAGAAAACCAGATTGCCTGTTTAAGCCTGAAAAGGTAACTGTTTCGGTACTTGTAGTTGCTGCCTTGCCATTTTGGTCTATCCATACATAATTTCAAGGGCCTGTTTGTTTTTTTGGCTTAAATGTGAGGAATTGATAGTGCTGGGACTATTAGGGGTAGTTTGAGAATGCTGTGGCGCTGCTAGAAGCTGCTGTGTGAGAATCCATGTGGAAAAGCTGTTATGAGTTTTAAATAAAATATTGTTTGGTAGATATTATGTGAAAGTTGCAATGGGATATTGATATAGTAATTTCATGTTTGGTAATATCAACTGTGAACCTGCTGTGAGAAGATAAAATGACAAATATATGACATGTATCATAAATACTTAAAATTTTCAAAATTTAAGGTTAAATCGATTGTAGATAAATTAATCAAAAGAAAGTTCTAAAACAGCATCTCCCCCCTTGCTTCCTGAAAGCAGTTGTGAGACGAGCAGAAATTGTCCGAAAAAGTTAAAAAATATTTTAACCGAACGCCCTAAAACTGCTTCTGCTGTCGGAAAGCAGTTGTGCTAGCAGAATGGGATTGATAGTACTGGGATTAATAGGGCTGAGTGGTATCTAATCTGGTGCTTGGTTTTGCATTGGAATAGGTATAGGATTGTCACTAAAATGACAAGTCTACCCATTATGTTAAAAACCCATTCAACAGCCTCTGTCTCCAACATTGCCCTTATAGCCATGACCACACCAACCTAAACCTCAATCTTGAGCTCAACCTCAACACAAAAGTTTCAATTTCTGGTATTTAGTTCAGCCACCATCTCTTTCAAGCACTAATATCTCCATGATTGACCATTAATTAGACCACAACCAACCCTTAGATACATCACTGCCCATGAACCAAACATCATGCCAGGTCAATAAAACTATCAATGGTTGTTAAGCTTTGGTACATAGAACATTACAGAGAGAGAGAGAGAAAAGGTAGATGAATTGACATACAAATGAAAAAAGAGTGAGATGGCAATCAGACATAGGTGAAAAAGCAAGCACAAGAGCAAGAGCTAAGATGGCAGGGCCGAGTTCAGTTTCATCTGATCAAGGCTTCAATTGAGTTTGAGAAGAGGGACGGAGGGCATTGAGGATAAACCGGTCTTTTTTCTTCTAAGCCAAATAGCCTTCTTACTCATATTTGAACCCCTAGGTATGGAATAATCCCCCATATGAGGGCTTGGGTGTGGGCCAAGTACTAATAATACTTCGCTGAATTTTCTTAAAAAATAACAATCTTACACTGTTTTGGCTTGTAAATCCTATCCCTGATTCACAAGCCAAAAAAAACAGGCTCTAACAGTATTGACAGGAATCCTGATATGAGAGATGTAAATTTTAACATGGGCATCAAGAAAATTTCAGTGAAAAGATGTTTATGCTAGTCTAACTAATCATCGACAATAATTGTAAATAACTGTTTTATTTTGGGGAGGACCACAATAAGCAACTCCACGAAACCCATGATAGCAAAATGCCACTACAAAAAAAGGATCTGATTGTGTATTAAGAGCAAAGTTATCAGATACGTTCGTGCTAGAGACTACTTGTACATATTTGAATAGATTGAATAGGTAACTGGTAACTACTCTACTTACCGTGGCATATCTTATTAATCAATGTGTCCAATCATTGAAGTTCTCGAGCGACATCGCATGAAAAACAAGACTATTGAGAAGCAGTGACGCACCTATTTTAAAAGGAAAAGTGGTGTAAAGTTCTGCAAAGAGTAGTAAAATTCACTAAAAAGATGTCTTGTTGGTGTCCATTCGGCACCACCATTCCATGCCAGAACACCATCAGCATCACGATCTATTCTGATATTATAGTAGAAAGTAGTAAGATCCACAAGTTGGTCAATTTCCCATTCATTGACATCTCTTCTAAGAAAAACTCTGAAAGATTGCCTCCTGATTCTGAGGAAGGTAATCACTAATTGAGATTTCTTTGTTGTTTGGCCTAAAACGAGAAACATTTAGGCCATCAGTGAGCACCCTGACGGCATCACTGTCGACTGCAATTCAACACCAAGATTCTTCCTGAACACACGGAGGTAGAATGAGTAGGATAGAGAAAATAGTCATGTAGGATTCTAAAAATAAGTATTTCCTACATGGTTGGTGAGTGAACTTCACTACTGCTCATCACATACCTATGTGTCAGTTACTGAATGGTGTACAGCACCAGATGTCGATGCTTACGTGGAGCCCATTTAGAAACTAAACTCTAGCAAATGAAATATCATAACGCCATTTACGAGTTGAAATTGTCACTCTATCCCTTTCACAACTTGTAGATAATCAAAAGGTTGGACAATCTGAACAAAGTCTAGCACCAAAAATGGTTATTTACTAATCACCTTTTTCCATAATTCTCTTCGGCACTTACGAAGTCAGCACGGCCCATGCCGAGATCATGTAGTGATATAGCTTCAATGTTCCAGGATGAAGAAAATATAACTCCTATGTTCAAGATATACTTACACGTGTACAGTAATAATATCTCCATTCAATTGTCTGCAGCTTATTGTTTGACAACAGTTACATATATTCATTCTCTCCAATAATTGGTTTTTCCTTTCCTATTTGTTCATTATTTTACTTGTTTTCTAAACTAGGAAATACTAGCTGGAAATACACCAAATCTATCAGCACCTACATCCACCGGAGGACTTTACTTCTATATCGTTCTTCCTTAAATGAGATGAAGAAGAGGTTCTGGAAACTTCTCTGAAATCTCACCGAATCACTCTCAAAACTCAGGAAGTAATAAAAGACAAAGAATTATGAAAAATCTAGAAGTGGACGCTGAATTTCACATCATTTGCTAGATTGAGAAGCTTCGTATTTTGAGTCTTCCAATTTTCTACTACCAGCTATCCCACCAAAATTGATTAGGTGGCCAAGTCGTCAAGATCTACTCTGGAGAATCTCAGTTGAAAATCCCTCTAAAGATGCTACCTTCCAAGGGCTTAATGCTTCCTTGCCATGGATGCCACCGTTCAAAGACTTTTAGCCATACAGCCAGCAAGTAAAGTCACCTTGTTCACACTTGTTAGCAAAACAAATGTGAAATATTGAATCTTGAATGCAAGACAATATCCTAAACCTATGGAATCTTACCTTTGATATATTGCTAGCTTCAGAGAACATTTGAAAGATATCTCTTTGAAATTGAAAATAAATCAACTTGAGATTGTTCACCCATTTCACATGTTTCTTTTGATCTTTTTGAGTACCGCTAATAGGGAGTACTTTGTTTTACCAAATAATATTTCGCTACTCTGGAATTGTCATCATTCGACTTTGCTGATCCCTCTTTCCGAAAGAGAGCTCTCGCAAAAGCAAATACTTCTGCTCCAGTGGTGCTTCACCCTGATGACTGCATGATACGGGTACGAACCGTATCAGGACACGGTGCAGGACACGGCGTTGCAGTGAAGTAGTAGCTTTATTTAAAGTATTATTAGTTAATTAAATAGTTATTGAAAGTGTTATTAGTTCAGGGGTGTTAGTAGTATTAATTAATTGTTAGGGGGGCTTGAGGGTAATTAGTAGCTGTGCTATTAGTATTTATATGTTCGCAGGGTCAGTGTTTTATCTATCAATGAATGAAGAAGAATTTAGTTATTTAGTAGAAACCCTAGTTTGGAGATCTCAGCTTCTAGATTGCTGAATTCGAGACCGAAGCTTTCTCAAACTGCTTCTCTATCTTCTGCTATCAATTGGTGCTTTCATTGTCTTTCACCATTCGACGGGTGAAATCATGGAGAAATCGTTTCAGCAAATCATCGCTGGAATCCTGAACGATATCGCCGAATTCCAGAAAAACACATTCGAGATATTGGACAGCCTTCGCGAGCAAGAACAAGAACAACAGCGGCAACCGCCGCCAGAGCCGCCGCGAACCCAGATCGCATCCCACGAAGCCATTCCTGCCCTCCAAAATCAACCACCGGAGGAAACACATCAGCAGCAGCCGCTGCAATTGCAGCAGGCCCCACCTCCTCTGTCGACGTCGTCGTCCTCCCAACCTACGCTGCCGGATGAACAGCCAGCATTACCGCCCAACCTCCAGCCGGACTTCGCTGTTCTTCCGGGATTTCAGCAGCAGGCACCATTGATTCCGGCGAACCCACAGATCCCCTCGGTCCTTTCCGTCGGTGGCAACGTCCTCCCATGTCTGCCACTCCAGAACCTGGTCAGGCCACCACCAAAATAGCCACCCCAGCAAGGGTTACTGCCGCAACCTCAGCTAGGGTTACAGCCGTCGCCTCAGCTAGGGTTACAGCCGTCGCCTCAGCTAGGGTTACAGCTGCCCCCTCGGCTAGGGTTCCAGCCGCCGCCTCGGCTAGGGTTTCAGCCGCTGCAGATCCAGGCCACCGCCGTGGCCGACCAGCGCCCAGCGCCACAGCCACAACAGGACCAGCAACCGCTGTCGAAGCAGTCACAGTTTGGACTTGCAAAGCTGGATCCTACAGGAGACAAACCTCATGTTTCCACCAGAGTCATGGGTACCTATGGTTACTGTGCTCCTGAATATGCAATGATTGGACAAGTGACACTAAAGTAAGTTGTTTACAGCTTTAGGGTAGTTTTCTTGGAGCTTATTACTGGACGTAAAGCTAGTGACGGTACCCGACCTCAAGGCGAGGATCACTTGGTTAGTACCGCAGCAACTCGTAAAAGCAATTTCCCGTACGATCCTGGAAAAACAACACAGCAATTTCACCTTGAGGTCAAGGTGAATGTCAACGGGAGGGAGGTTGATACGGGTACGAACCGTATCAGGACACGGCGTTGCAGTGAAGTAGTAGCTTTATTTAAAGTATTATTAGTTAATTAAATAGTTATTGAAAGTGTTATTAGTTCAGGGGTGTTAGTAGTATTAATTAATTGTTAGGGGGGCTTGAGGGTAATTAGTAGATGTGCTATTAATATTTATATGTTTGCAGGGTCAGTGTTTTATCTATCAATGAATGAAGAAGAATTTAGTTGTTTAGTAGAAACCCCAGTTTTGGAGATCTCAGCTTCTAGAATTGCTGAATTGGAGACCGAAGCTTCTCAAACTGCTTCTCCATCGATAGCTTCTGCTATCACCGCAGCACCAAGGATTTTAGCCATTAGTCATCTTATCATGCGGACATCAAGGTTTTAAAAAACAGAAGCGGCTGACATATCGGTCACGGTCACGTGTAACGGGATCAGACTATATCGGAGGGACTGTACCGGAAAACGGAGATCAAATGTGTGAATTTTAGAAAACATTCACGGACATTTTCTCCGTTTTTCCCGTTTTTCCAACACGAAACGGCCGTTTTTCCCGTTTTCCCCGTTTTTTCCAATGTGAAACGGCCGTTTTTCCCGTTACCGACGCGAAACGGCCGTTTTTTCTGTGAATAAAATTCACACGACGCGCAACGGAAAAAACGGTCACGCTCTCTGTCGTTTCCGTTACAACACGGCCGCTCCGCACCGCTTTTGCCGTTTTTTGAAACCCTGGCGGACATACATGTTTCAAAATTGAACCTTTAAAATGGTGGAGAGAGATGTTAATCCATCTAGAGAAGGTTTGCAATGTGGTAGGAATTGATTATATGTAACTGAAATGTTTAGAATCAATACGTAACAGAAATGCTTAGTATCGGTTGTTTTGCTTCCTTCTTTCATTTTGTCAGTTGTGAGAGTATGACCTATTGGTTCCACCTAAAGCAACACTTTACAGGTAAAAGGAAAGAACAAACCGACAGACCAAATATTTAATCAGTTTTGTTTCCTAAACCCACTCACTTTTCTGGAACCAAAATGATTTTCCAAAGGTTTTCTTTCTTGTACTCTCACTATGTTTTTCTTCTAATATTTAATGGTACTTTCAGGAGGATATAAAGAAAGGGAAAGAGATGGTGTGATGAGTGAGATCTGATTCCTCTCTTCTCAACTCCTTCGTAAAAAGACTTCGGAGTCATTAAGCACTAAATCTACTCTTACGGGTTTGTAAAAAGGAGGCGCATGTTAAAGAGCACAAACACTATACAGGGTGGTAGGTGATTTGACCACAAGTTTTAATAAATCAATATATCATGTACAAAATTTCTTTTTTTCTTTTCCTGAAATCATAATAGCACCAAAATTTATGGGTACGTCAATTAAGTCTTCGGAAAGCCAAAACCAAATCAGTTTTACTTTCCCTGTATCATATAAAAGACTTCCACTAATAAACTTTATCTGTTCCCGGCTTTGAAATGAAAAACCTGTACTTCAGGAGTCGGATTAGTTAGATTTGATATTCTTTTAATTTGTATTTGAAACGAAAGTAAAATCTTAAATATAGAAGCAAATTAATCTGGAGTATATATCTCTGTTGCCCTATATTTGGTCCAAATATAAAGGAATCCAGGTACCCCTAACGTTTTAGGACAAGCTGCATCTCTTTATGCCATCAGTCCATAGCTAAGCTAACATTGATAGATTAACTGAGGTATAAATTAACATAGCAAATAGATTATGGACTGTCTTGACTCTTGACCATTGTGACTAAATTCACAACCGCATATTCATGTGTAGCTGACAGAGAATTAAGTATCCAAAATGTCCTGATTGAGATGTGTCGAAGTGTATATACTTCCAGTGGTTATCCATGTTTACCTTGAGTTACTGAAAGGTGAATTGCACCATAATAGGTCTATCCACAGATCTAGCTTAGAAACTACCGTTCAGATTTTTAGCTCATTCTCAAAGACCACATATGAGTGTCCTAAAACCACCATGAAAATCAATATCCAATTAGGGTAACCAATAAAATCATGTTAAATCATTGAAACTTCGACAACTTACCCAGAATAAATTGGCATGCCTGGTAAGGCCGATGTGACTGACATAGAGACAGAATAGTAGCTTCAGCTTCTGCTGGTTTAACATGCATCTGTCAACAGAATTGAAAGGTGTGTTAGTGTGTCTTCATATATGCTGCAGCTTCATTTGTAAGAGAAATAACAAGTAACCCTAATGTGAAAAACATTTGCATTAGAATGTAACATACAAAATAAACATAGAATTAATTACAGTTGTCCCAATTGGATAAGTCATCCTTAAAGAAGTCAAAAATGAAAATCATAGACAAAAAAGGCATGAAACAGTAAAACACCACGGTCCTGAACTACTAATTAAATGAAATGGCATGGCGAACCAACGATAATACTGACGTCGGACTGTGCCAGCTCATAGGTACTCAACAATGACATTATGAATTTGATATCAACTTCATAAAGATCAGGACAACACGTAGAGATAAATAAGCCCATCCAGACCTCTGTCCCTTTGGGTTGGATAATGGAGACTATGTTTCTCACTAGTCACTAGTTTTACTTGACCAGGGAAGTAGAAAATAAGGTTCAAGTGAGACCCACGGGTTCAATGTGGGAAGTAGAAAATAAGGTTCAAGTGACACCCACGGGTTCAATGTGGCATATCATGACTCATTATATGTACCATACACCTTAAAACAAAGAGGGATGAATATCATATCCCTGTTCTGTTTATTAGGGGACAATCCATAAGGAGATAACATTGCCTTAGGGTTTCGAGTTTGTCGAATCCACCTGTGAATCAGTAATTTTCTCCATTTGCTCCTGCATCCTACTATTTGCCTCCCATACCTAACAGTTTATATCCTATTCATCCCATCCAAATTCAAACCTCGAGAGCAATAAACAAAGAAATGGTGGCGAACCTGTATGGAATTACAAGAGAACTCGATAGCATGCATGATGGCTTGGAGCTGAGCCAAATCCGGAGCTCCATTGTTGAAATGCCCTTGGTTCATCTTCAATCTCTGCTATAACTGTGGAGAGAAAGGGTTAAGCATCTAGCGTATGAGGAATTGAGTACGAAATGAATCAATCGGAGGTTCGAGTTCGAACATACCTCCGAAGGAATGAACTGAGACGCTTTTTTCTTGTTGACGGAATCGAGCGAGCCGGAAAATCAGAAACCACCGGTCATTTGATTCCGGCGACGCGCACTGTGAGTCTCTTGCGAGTATAAGAGAAAGCAGCAGTAAAAAAATGAAATATTCAATAACAGTGTCGAATAAATATACTCGGGACGAGGGTGGAAAAGGGCGTTGATCTTGTCCGACTTGTTGGACTAAACCTATTGTTACGGTTACGAATCTGGACCGTTCATCTGAAATTGTACCGGAGTGAACTCGTGCAATCGTGCCTAAGTGAACTCGTGCAATCGTGCCTAATGGCATTGTTCTAGAATTATCACCCAAATACATTTGGACCCCTCATGTTTAAGGAAAATACACTGTGCCCTGTTTCATTCACAAACTCTTACCCCCAATATTCTATTATTATTTTTCTAGAAAACAGATTTGTATTCCATGAAATTACTGGTTTGGGCTTTGAAGCCAGCTACAACAGCCGTCAAGGATGTCTTAACTCAATCGGGTTCTTGCAGGGCCGGCTCTAGGTTCATGGGTGCCCTAAGCAGAAAATAAATCCAATGCCCTCGGTTTGTTCCCGTAAAGAAGTTTTGATAAATGTTCTCCAAAAAGAAAAGAGTTTAGATTAAAAAATGAGCAATTGAATGAAATGTCTTGATCAATTTAGAGACATCAAATTCCAACCCCAAAATTGAAAAATACCAAATTTAAGTTAATAACATATCAAAATTCAGATGAATTAAACTCATTGTACAAAAGGAAAATTGAAATTTTAACTTCTATATGAATTAGTTCTACAGGGTCATTGTAACTTGGAAGTCTTGAACAATTGTAATAATTGTAAATAAATAAAAAAACGAGATGGGTCACAAAGTGAACAAATCTGACTCTTTGTGTGATTGAAATCGAGATAGGTCATAGATTTAACAAAAATAGCCTGATTTATCTGATTTCATGAGCTGGGACAGAATATTTGAAACGGGTTATTACACCGTTCTAGTGGAGTTATGGGCATAAATAATGTTAGAGGAGAAAAAAAATTATCGGAGAGATTTTAGGAGAAAAAAAATGAATAGAGATCAGGATATATTGATTGATTTTCTCTAACGACCCGAATTGTTAGGAAATTGTGAACGTAATGCTATAATCTAAGAGATAAGTAATTGAGATTTTATCAATCAAGATCAACGTTAATCTATTAAAAACGTGTTAAATATAATAAAATCATAAAAGTAGTCCTAAATATTCTGAATTATGGTGCCCTTTAAAAATGTGCAGCCCTAAGCAAGAGTCTAAATGGCTTAGCTATTGAGCCGGCCCTCGGTTCTTGTTTTGACCATATTTCTTCCTGGTCCAATTTGAGGCCCATTTTGCAAGATGACGTGCAACATTAATCGCCGTACGATTGCAGTAGCGGATTCCTCTCCCTTCGGTTGTGCAGTACGGTTATATATAGTCTTTAAGAAGTTTCCGCTTTCTCAAATCACAACTCCTTCCACCTTTCATCGCCTTTAATTGTCTCACCACATTCGACGCATTTGTCTCAATCTCCACCCCCTTTGAATCCCATCTCCACGACCATGCGAATCCATGCTCTCAACTCTAATAATTCTATTTCTGTTTTAGTTAATTTGAAGCCCTTGAGATGGGGCAATATGTGCCGCAAAAAAAAAAAAAAAAAAAAAAAAAAAAAAAAAAAAAAAAACACTTTTTTATCCCCCTTTATTATTGCGCATGCACCATCTCTACTTGTTTGGGGTCCCAAGCTCCTTGTATGTTGAGCTAGTAGTTGTTTACTCAAGGAAGTTTCCATCGTTGGTCTTCTTCTGTAGTTTCCAGAATCTGTTGTTGAGAGGGATCTGATTTTGTTGCTTGTCGGTAATTTGATAACTAATGTCTTCCAAAATCCACAATCTTCTATATTGTTGTCTCTTTCTTTTGGAATAGCTTGCGATTTTATATTCCACCATATGGACCATAAGAAAACACACACAAAAAAGCTCTTGCATACACTTCGAGGTATTGTATCATTTGAGGAAGTCAATTTGTGAGAGCCCTAAATCTTTTATGCATAAACTAGTTGTACAAACAAATTAATGCTATTGGAAACAAATGCGAGAAATCTGGTGAAACGAATATATTTATTGATGATTTGATGATGTGGATTACAATCTCTGATAGTGAATTTCTAAACAGAAATAAAATTCCCTGATTATTCTCCTTGAACGTCGAACGAGGGCTTTGCAGCTTGATCTCGGATCAAACGGGATGAGCTAGGGATGGCAATGGATCGGATTCGGATCGGATTCGGATCGGATCCACCTATATCCATATCCGAATCCGATCAAAATAAGTGGATCCATATTCTATCCAAATCCGACCGGATCCTTAACGGATTCGGATCGAATCCGGACCGGATTTAATTTGCGATATCCGTATTCGATCCAACAATTCAAATCTCCAAAAACGGATCTGATTCGGATCCAGATTCGGATCCTGAGCATTTATTTTTTTCTACTTCTCATGATAAATTCACAACAAATTCAGAAAAATACGTAAAAAGAGTCACCACATGAAATACCCTAAATTTGCTAATAGGGGTGATTGTGCATTTTCTTAAAAGTATTTGTTACAAAGTTGGGCGTAAAACCTACATTATTAGAAATCAAGGGGGGGGGAGTAATTGTCTTTTACATAAAATAATATATAGTAATGTATTTATACGGTATATATACGTGTATTTATACCCGTACCCATACAGTACAATATACGTTAGGTATATATATATGTACAATACCTATATTAATAACAACAATGAAAATAATAAAATAACAATGAAAAAAAAAAAAAAAACTCTCCTGAAACCCACATTCCCCAACACCTTCCCATCCCCCAACGTTTTTTTTTTTTTTCTTTTTTTATCTCCTCCTTTCTCTTCTTAAACACCAGCTCCTCCTCCTTCTTCCTCCATCACCCGACACCATCACCAACACCAGCCACCACCTCCACCACAACCCATCTCTCTCCCTTCATCTCTCCCTCCCCTGTCTTCCCCCTGTTTTGTCGGCGACAACAACCCAGCAGCAGCGGCGGCAGCGGCACAAGGCCGTTGTCATCTCCGGCGAACCACCACCACCGCCTGCAACTCTCTCCATCACCCAGAAATCTCTCTCCCTGCCTCCCTCTGTTTCGATTTCGTCATCAGCAGCAGCAACAGGGAGCTGAAGAAACAGCCGGTCAAGCTTCCACCGTCGCCGGCCACCATTAACGCCGGCGACAAGTTTCGAGGCTTGAAACCGAGGCAGCCCAACACCCTTTCTCTGTCTCTTCGAACTCCTGATCCTCCAAGGATCTCGAAGAGGCATTTAAACGCGACCCGAACCAGCCGGAAGAACCCCGTCGACCGCCAAGTCATCGCCGTCACCATTGTTGCCGGCGAGTTTGAGCCCAACCAACCCATGGGTACCCAGCCCTTGAAATTTGTTCCTCTGCGTTCGTGAACACCCCAGGAGCACGAAGAGCTCCTCAATCGCACCCAGGCGCAGCTGGAGTGCCGTCGTCGAGCACCGCCGCCGGGATCCTCAATACTTGACTGTTTTCCTCCGTTCTTCGTCTGGGTACACACTAAATCCCCTCCTGGTCCGTTTTTAATCATCAAAATCGAATTTTTATGGCTTAAACGCATGATTGCATCAAAATGATATGGGTTGTGTATATGTTTGCCGATGAGTATTGTTTGGGAGGGGGGCTGTTTTGTCATTTCAGAAACATAGAGGGTAGTTTTTGTATAATTTAGAACTCATTATATTACCATTAGGGGTACTAGTTGTAGTTTAGCCTTTCTTTGTATTTGATTAAAAGCACTTGATAAATAATTTAATAGCTTATTTGCTGAAATAAAAAAAAAATAATAACAATAATACGTTTATAATTTTGTAACTTGTTATTAAAGTTGTTTTTATAAAAATAAATACTTGATATGAAATTTTAGTGTTGTAAATTGGGAATCTTGTTTTCTTCCATAATGTCCATCTTAATTTTGAAAAGAATTTTACTCTTAACATTTAATTAAAAGAGTTTTATGATTATAACCGGGCTGAAATAGATATTACTATACTTTCGTAAAAACGAAACTAGCTATTATTATTATAAACAAGAAGAGCGTTATGTTATTAAAACTTTTGAGTTCATTATTCTTTGGAATAAAAATAAGCGAATCTCAATATTTTCTACGAAGGGAATATTTTATAATAAGTATGTCTTTTTAACCATTTCCTTTAATTAAGAAAACTTATTTTGTCTAGAATAATAATAAGACATTTGCTCCATTAAAATGTGATATCTTTAATAACTATTATGTATTATTGTTCCTGATTGAAAACTATGACTTTTACTTATAATTAATTATAAGTTATTAGAAATTTTCTCTTTCGAAATAGTTGCCCAAATAAACTTTAACTTAAAACTATTTTTGTTTGTCTTAGAATAAAATAAATAAAATAAATAATTCTCCTAAATTATTATGGCCTATAAATAATATCTAGACTTGTCAAGAATAAACAAGTCCTTGTAAATCACTTTAGGGATACAAATGAGTTGGAAAACAAAATAATAATAAAAAAAAAAAAAAATTAACCGGCGACATGTATTGCATATAGGGCCAGATTACATTCGTTGTACGAATGAGCTATGTATTGATTACGATACATTTCGTATTTGTAGACACCCGGTTCGTAGACGACGAGTTTATTGAGCACGAGTACTAGGACATCGCTTTTCGTGCGTGCACTCCTCTACTTGTTATCGGTAAGTTCATATGTGCAATACCTTAAACTGTCAAATGTGATTATGCGTGTGTTATCTTCAAAGGTATGAACTTGTTATAACTCGTGATACTTGGAATATTTTACGGACGGATCAAACGCTTGAGAATCATGATATTGAGAACCAGTTTTGAATATCCCGTTTGGATAAATATGCGGTTATGATATGATCTTTGAATCGAATGTCACAGTTCTGAAATGTCGGTTGAATAATGCACTATAATATAATTGGGGCGATGTAAAGAGGATGTGCGTGGAGGCTACGGCCGGGGGCGCAAGGTTGCGATCCACCCATATATTCATGTTGAGGCTAAGGCCGGGGGCGCAAGGTTGCGATCCACCCATATATTCATATTGAGGCTACGGCCGGGGGCGCAAGGTTGCGATCCACCCATATATTTATGTCGAGGCTACGGCCGGGGGCGCAAGGATGCGATCCACCCATTTATGTGAAAACTATAGAGTACTACTTATGTCTGTTTGGGTCACAAAAGCATAGGGGTGTCGACACTTAAGGTCTCATAGTTGTATTTTGAGCGGGGATTGACGTATGGGCTCCCACAACGCTCGGGTGAATTGGGATCGTGACATCCCAAGAGGCACCCTTATTGTGATATATTGCATCGTGACCTCTCTGTAGACATCGTTACCCACTGGGCTATAATACGTCTCGGCCAAACTAATGACTAAAGATTTGAAATCAGTTCTTGTTTACAATTGATGTGAGTTTACTCCAGATTCGTTGATTTATATAATTGTTGAGCCAAAAACTCGTTTTACATGTTGTAGTATGATTCTTACTCAGTTTTTAGTGACTTAAAATGTTTTCTGCGGTCGGCTTTCGCCATTTCAAAACCCGCAGGTTACAGATGAGGAGGGGACGTTCACGACACTGCTGGATAGAAATGCTTGCTGCTTAGAATGTCACCTAGTATTTCCATCTCACCAAATAAATGTAATCTCATTTTGTAAACACTGTTAACAGCTATCTTGAGTTTGTAATAAATTATGTTGGATTATCGATGGTTGTACTAACTGTGAACCGACGATCCTTATCCGTTCCCAGTGAGGCTCATCACCTCGGGCGGAGGCATCTTTCCAAATGTACGGTTCGGCCGGCCGTATGATTTGGGGGGGTGTTTCAGTTGGTATCAGAGCCGACGGTTCTAAGTTAGTGCGATCATTCGATTTCCACTAAATAAGATTTTCAGATTTAAAATGGACATAGGACAACTAAAACCGGTAATAAAATTGAACAAGTCGGGGGTTGTTGGGTAGCTTAATTCGTGATTAACTTCATAACTGCTGGATATGGTGATTACGGTTGGCTAGTAGAGTTGATTGCTATGATGTGCTTAATTGCAATATTCTTGGACATGTGTGATCATGATCGCCTGTTTATTTGATGAATCGATAGTAGTGCACGTGGACTTTAGAACCTTTATACGGCCTTATTCTTTCGAATGGCCTCATACTCGAGTGTTACATGCATGTGAATGAAATAGAAATTATATTGAGTAAGATTATATTTGTAAGGTACCATGCGATTTTCCGACCCTCATCGCTACTATACCAGGAGACGCAAGACTCAACAATCCGAAATGAACCAAGGAAACCAACCACCTCGAGCGGAACCGGCCCCAGAGTATGACCCGATCCGGTTCCAGAACATGGAACAAGCAACACTGACTTTGACTCAAATTCTGCAAAATACCCAAGGCGGGGGAAATGACATGATGAGAAGGATCGCGGAGCTCCGGCCCGACTTCTTTTATGGGACCGAGGATCCGACAATCCTGGAGAACTGGATCCGTGACTTTGGAAAGACGCTAATCTCGGCACGCTGCCCAGAGGACCCGCAAGTGGAAGTAGCCGTGTACTACTTCAAGAAGGAGGCTGACAACTGGTGGTCTGCCAAGGGAAGAGAGCTTCTCGCACAACCAGGATTTGGCTGGGAACAGTTGAAGACAGCACTGCGCGAGCGATTTTACCCCGATCATGTCAAGACTCGAAATCTTAAGGAGTTCTTGAATCTAACACAAGGGAATGATAACATCTCTGAATACTATGAGAGGTTCATGGAACTCATGCGGTTCGGAGGAGAGATTGTACCGACAGAAGCAAGAGCAGTAAAGAGATTTGTGGAAGGCCTGAACTTCCAAATCAAGAGGACCTTGGGTGTGACTCGTTTTGAGACACTCCATGAAACTTATGGGGCAGCACAAGATGTACAGCGGATGTTCGATGAGAACTTTGAGGAGAGCCGTAAAAGAAAATCAGGTGCACAAGCAGCACCAAATCTCCACAACCGCGATAATGGAAACAATGGTGGAGATAAAAGAAACCGAGTATACCGCTGCTACCGTTGTGGCAACGACCATCCGGGGAAAGATTGCCATGGGAACAAAGTGACATGTTTCAATTGTGGCAGATTGGGCCACCGGAAGTCCGAGTGCAGGATAAAGGCTCGAGCGGACAACAATGGTAGATACAACAACAATGACTACAACAATGGCAGGAATAACAACAATGAAGGAGGCTTTAACCGAACAAACAACTGGCAAGGTAGGAATAACTACAACAACCGACCCCAGGGAAGCAATGTCCCATCAGCCTCAACAGCACAAGCAGCCAGAACACGTAGCGCGGCAGGAACAATCGATGCCATGAATCAAACTCAACCTGATGGGGAAACCGTAGTGACCGGTACATCCCTATTCATTCCACCCCAACGATAGTTTAATTGATTAGTTATGGAACGTCGTTTTACTTTACCTCGTCATCTTTTGTTAAGATTCCAAAAATGCCTGCCTATGCCTTGTTGATCTATCTGGAATTCGACTCATAGTAACCGGTGACACCAAGTAACCCAAGTCAAAATAGGGACCCCAAGGGGAAGCTACCATTAACCGATTCTAGTTATTTTGGAAAAAAAAAAGGAAGTTGACAAGAATGACAAGGGTGTTGAGAACCACCAGTATGTGCTTACTATTTCCTATAGCCATCAACCCATCACGTCTTCAGTAGAGTTGCATCTCGCTGGTTGCATTTAGTTACACGGTTTGAAGTTGGGAGATATTGTCTTACGCTTCGGGGACGAAGCGTTGTTTTAAGGAGGATATGATGAAATACCCTAAATTTGCTAATAGGGGTGATTGTGCATTTTCTTAAAAGTATTTGTTACAAAGTTGGGCGTAAAACCTACATTATTAGAAATCAAGGGGGGGAGTAATTGTCTTTTACATAAAATAATATATAGTAATGTATTTATACAGTATGTATACGTGTATTTATACCCGTACCCATACAGTACAATATACGTTAGGTATATATATGTACAATACCTATATTAATAACAACAATGAAAATAATAAAATAACAATGAAAAAAAAACAAACCTCTCCTGAAACCCACATTCCCCAACACCTTCCCATCCCCCAGAGTTTTTTTTTTTTTTTTTTTTTTTTTTTTTTTTACTTTTTTTTATCTCCTCCTTTCTCTTCTTAAACACCAGCTCCTCCTCCTTCTTCCTCCATCACCCCACACCATCACCAACACCAGCCACCACCTCCACCACAACCCATCTCTCTCCCTTCATCTCTCCCTCCCCTGTCTTCCCCCTGTTTTGCCGGCGACAACAACCCAGCAGCAGCGGCGGCAGCGGCACAAGGCCGCTGTCATCTCCGGCGAACCACCACCACCGCCTGCAACTCTCTCCATCACCCAGAAATCTCTCTCCCTGCCTCCCTCTGTTTCGATTTCGTCATCAGCAGCAGCAACAGGGAGCTGAAGAAACAGCCGGTCAAGCTTCCACCGTCGCCGGCCACCCTTAACGCCGGCGACAAGTTTCGAGGCTTGAAACCGAGGCAGCCCAACACCCTTTCTCTGTCTCTTCGAACTCCTGATCCTCCAAGGATCTCGAAGAGGCATTTAAACGCGACCCGAACCAGCCGGAAGAACCCCGTCGACCGCCAAGTCGTCGCCGTCACCATTGTTGCCGGCGAGTTTGAGCCCAACCAACCCATGGGTACCCAGCCCTTGAAATTTGTTCCTCTGCGTTCGTGAACACCCCAGGAGCACGAAGAGCTCCTCAATCGCACCCAGGCGCAGCTGGAGTGCCGCCGTCGAGCTCGCCGTCCAGCACCGCCGCCGGGATCCTCAATACTTGACTGTATTCCTCCGTTCTTCGTCTGAGTACACACTAAATCCCCTCCTGGTCCGTTTTTAATCATCAAAATCGAATTTTTATGGCTTAAACGCATGATTTCATCAAAATGATATGGGTTGTGTATATGTTTGCCGATGAGTATTGTTTGGGAGGGGGGCTGTTTTGTCATTTCAGAAACATAGAGGGTAGTTTTTGGATAATTCAGAACTCATTATATTACCATTAGGGGTACTAGTTGTAGTTTAGCCTTTCTTTGTATTTGATTAAAAGCACTTGATAAATAATTTAATAGCTTATTTGCTGAAATAAAAAAAAAATAATAACAATAATACGTTTATAATTTTGTAACTTGTTATTAAAGTTGTTTTTATAAAAATAAATACTTGATATGAAATTTTAGTGTTGTAAATTGGGAATCTTGTTTTCTTCCATAATGTCCATCTTAATTTTGAAAAGAATTTTACTCTTAACATTTAATTAAAAGAGTTTTATGATTATAACCGGGCTGAAATATATATTACTATACTTTCGTAAAAACGAAACTAGCTATTATTATTATAAACAAGAAGAGCGTTATGTTAGTAAAACTTTTGAGTTCATTATTCTTTGGAATAAAAATAAGCGAATCTCAATATTTTCTACGAATGGAATATTTTATAATAAGTATGTCTTTTTAACCATTTCCTTTAATTAAGAAAACTTATTTTGTCTAGAATAATAATAAGACATTTCCTCCATTAAAATGTGATATCTTTAATAACTATTATGTATTATTGTTCCTGATTGAAAACTATGACTTTTACTTATAATTAATTATAAGTTATTAGAAATTTTCTCTTTCGAAATAGTTGCCCAAATAAACTTTAGCTTAAAACTCTTTTTGTTTGTCTTAGAATAAAATAAAATAAAATAAATAATTCTCCTAAATTATTATGGCCTATAAATAATATCTAGACTTGTCAAGAATAAACAAGTCCTTGTAAATCACTTTAGGGATACAAATGAGTTGGAAAACAAAATAATAATAAAAAAAAAATTAATTAACCGGCGGCATGTATTGCATATAGGGCCAGATTAAATTCGTTGTACGAATGAGCTATGTATTGATTAGGATACATTTCGTATTTGTAGACACCCGGTTCGTAGACGACGAGTTTATTGAGCACGAGTACTAGGACATCGCTTTTCGTGCGTGCACTCCTCTACTTGTTATCGGTAAGTTCATATGTGCAATACCTTAAACTGTCAAATGTGATTATGCGTGTGTTATCTTCAAAGGTATGAACTTGTTATAACCCGTGATACTTGGAATATTTTACAGACGAATCAAACGCTTGAGAATCATGATATTGAGAACCAGTTTTGAATATCCCGTTTGGATAAATATGCGGTATGATATGATCTTTGAATCGAATGTCACAGTTCTGAAATGTCGGTTGAATAATGCACTATAATATAATTGGGGCAATGTACAGAGGATGTGCGTGGAGGCTACGGCCGGGGGCGCAAGGTTGCGATCCACCCATATATTCATGTTGAGGCTAAGGCCGGGGGCGCAAGGTTGCGATCCACCCATATATTCATATTGAGGCTACGGCCGGGGGCGCAAGGTTGCGATCCACCCATATATTTATGTCGAGGCTACGGCCGGGGGCGCAAGGATGCGATCCACCCATTTATGTGAAAACTATAGAGTACTACTTATGTCTGTTTGGGTCACAACAGCATAGGGGTATCGACACTTAAGGTCTCATAGTTGTGTTTTGAGCGGGGATTGACGTATGGGCTCCCACAACGCTCGGGTGAATTGGGATCGTGACATCCCAAGAGGCACCCTTATTGTGATATATTGCATCGTGACCTCTCTGTAGACATCGTTACCCACTGGGCTATAATACGTCTCAGCCAAACTAATGACTAAAGATTTGAAATCAGTTCTTGTTTACAATTGATGTGAGTTTACTCCAGATTCGTTGATTTATATAATTGAGCCAAAAACTCGTTTTACATGTTGTAGTATGATTCTTACTCAGTTTTTACTGACTTAAAATGTTTTCTGCGGTCGGCTTTCGCCATTTCAAAACCCGCAGGTTACATATGAGGAGGGGACGTTCACGACACTGCTGGATAGAAATGCTTGCTGCTTAGAATGTCACCTAGTATTTCCATCTCACCAAATAAATGTAATCTCATTTTGTAAACACTGTTAACAGCTATCTTGAGTTTGTAATAAATTATGTTGGATTATCGATGGTTGTACTAACTGTGAACCGACGATCCTTATCCGTTCCCAATGAGGCTCATCACCTCGGGCGGAGGCATCTTTCCAAATGTACGATTCGGCCGGCCGTATGATTTGGGGGGTGTTTCAGTTGGTATCAGAGCCGACGGTTCTAAGTTAGTGCGATCATTCGATTTCCACTAAATAAGATTTTCAGATTTAAAATGGACATAGGACAACTAAAACCGGTAATAAAATTGAACAAGCCGGGGGTTGTTGGGTAGCTTAATTCGTGATTAACTTCATAACTGCTGGATATGGTGATTACGGTTGGCTAGCAGAGTTGATTGCTATGATGTGCTTAATTGCGATATTCTTGGACATGTGTGATCATGATCGCCTGTTTATTTGATGAATCGATAGTAGTGCACGTGGACTTTAGAACCTTTATACGACATTATTCTTTCGAATGGCCTCATACTCGAGTGTTACATGCATGTGAATGAAATAGAAATTATATTGAGTAAGATTATATTCGTAAGGTACCATGCGATTTGCTGACCCTCATCGCTACTATACCAGGAGACGCAAGACTCAACAATCCGAAATGAACCAAGGAAACCAACCACTTTGAGCGGAACCGGCCCCAAAGTATAATAGACATGTGACACTATTCAATTGTCCGCAAATTTTACGTGTCTATAAATGCCCCCTCGAGACTAGTACGCCGGCTCTTGAACTTGTTGGCGGGCGAGTCTCGATAAAGTCGTTCCTTAACTATCCTTAACTTTGTAATCGACCCTGAAAACTTGGATTGACCAATTTCTTGTTTGTGGAATTTAAATGATCGCGTTGTCGAAGAGTTAAGTGTTTTGTCAGTGTAGACGTTGCAGCCAAAATAGAGTAGTAAAACCTTGAGATAGTCACTGCCCACACGGATTGTTTTGGTGTGGACTTTTAGCCCATTTCTCTTTTATGCTTCCTTTTGTTCATATTGTACCTTACTTCATTCTCTCTTAACCATCCATGCGGTGTGACCGTGTACTCGAATTAAACTCCTTACACTACTCTAGCTTTGATAGTAAAGAATTTTTTGTTTTGGAAACATTCTCATCCGACTTGAGAAAGGTCTCGCATTTTCTGCACAAATTTCAGTATGTGTTGTGAAACGAGAATTGAGAGAGGCAAGAAATAAAGAGAGACAAATATGTGTAGGGAGAATGCTAGTAGATGTGTATTATTCTCCAACCCTAAGCCTCCTTATATAGGCATTAGGTGGGCTTCTGGACCAGAATATAATTATACAAAATACACCCAACTATGTGGTGGATATTCATATTTTTAACGACCCGGGATCTCGGTTCAGGGTTAACGCGACAATCGATAACCAAAAGTAGATTATTAACTATTAAGTTTACATTTCGATTAAAGTACATAACAAAATTACGAAAAATAGGTACAATCCAAAACAAATCGTGTGTGATCTACTAAGTGATATGACTTAAGCTAAACTTCTTCGTCTCGATCCGCGTTCCCATTCCCCAAACTTGATTGACGACCTGCGGTTTTAAAATGGCAAAAGCCGACGCAGTTTTGAAGAAAATGATCAGTAAAAACTGTGTAAATACATACTACGACATGTAAAGCAACGAGTGACACGGAAGCATGAGTTGAAACAAATTAGAAGATTTAACAGTAAAACTATCATGTTGGAGAATTTGGAACAACTGGAAGTAACCGAGCAACAAAAAAAAACCTCTCAATTTAATAACATTGAGAAAACACGAGTAGTTGGTAAGATATCCAGAGTAAACAAGTCGATTTAAGAGAGTAACTTAGTTCATGGGTAGCCAAAGCATTTCAAATAATTTCAATTTATTAGGGCAATCCTGAGCCACAAACAACATCAAAAGAGTAATCAAACTTTCTTTCAATTCCAATTTAACCGTTAAGTTTAGCTGAGGCATGTCCAGAGCCACCAGCAGGATCGATGTAGACAGAGGGATCACGAAATAATCACTAAGGGTTCCTTCTAGGGTCTACCAAACCCTATTTCACCCGAGCGTTAAGGGAGCCCATTCGTCAACCCCGCTCACAACATTAGCTAAAAGGCCTTAAGTGTCGACACCCCTATACCGTAGGGACCCTTACAAGTATAAGTAGCACTCTATAGCTCTATAAACCCCTTGGCCTCAATATCTTGATAATTTTGGCTCATCGGGGCGGATTTGTGAACATTAACGTTCTATCCAATAATAAGAAGCATTGCTTCAATGGTCTTAGCCATTAGAAAATGGAGGATCGCTTGGCGCCTCCCATTAATAACAGTACTATGTACATCGTCCTAAGTCTATTAGAGGTATTTTATTTCTTCTCTTTCACATAACCAGAATCCGAATATCAACATTTCACAAGTAATTTCCGAGAGTTCTCAAAGGAGATGAATAAAATAGTTTAACAACATTTTTAGTGGAAAACATGCATTCTCATACTTTTTCATATAACAAGTATTCATTTGAAACGTCAAACACATGCGCACATTTGATATGAAAAGGTCGTACATATGTACTTACCACTGAGATGAAGCACATTCAAAATCAAGAAACTAAGCCTAGCACTCCGACGACAACCGCTCTCTCCTACGAGGTCGATGTCTACAATCACACGTATGACGTACTTGTTATAACCAATTTACACATGCATATTACAAATGCAAAAATACATGTACATATTCCTAAATTTCACTAATGCACATATAATGATGTTTATTTATCAAAACAAGTCCAACAAAACACCTAGAAGTTTAAAAATTCAAATTTCTAAAAAATGTGAAACTACAATTCCGGACAGAATTGTAGCTCTGACTTTGGAGCCATATTTATCATATCAAATCATCTCCTAAAATTTTGAAATTAATTTATGATGAACCTACATGTGTCTAATTTCAGAAAACACAAGAAAATCATGCATAGCTATTTTAAAACTCAAGTTACAAAAATAACAAACACTGCTATGCAGAGACAAGTTAGGAAGAAAGTTTCAAATTTGAAGAACAATTACTACTACTTGGAGAATAGGAAAAATGCTCATATTCTCCAGAATGAATACCTTATGTGTCTAGTTTCATCAAAAGAAAGATTTGGTGCCATAAGTTTCTGGAAATGAGATTTTTAACAAAAACGGTAAAACTTGTCCTAAAACATATTTTCAGAAAACATTCAACTTAGAATGAGCATATCTCCCTAACCAAAAAGGATATGGAGTTTAATTTTCTTTCAAAATGACCCTCTCTGAGTCTAGTTTCAGAATATGAAAAATTTAAATATTTCGTAGAGACAAAACTTGGAGATAATGTACGTTTTTAAGAAACAGGTCAGATTGTAAAAATGTGCAATTTTCACCTAGACCACTAAAAACATGATCAAATCAATTATATGACACTTGCAACTTATGGAGACTTGATTTTCACCCAAATTACATTAACTAAGAATTTTACATGCTATTGAAACAAATGATCAAAATCCTCTTGGGTAACAATGCAAAGAAGATGAGATTCACAACATGCATGTGGGTTCTAGTTTGGGTTTCATGAAATAGACAAAACTTTGGAGTTAAACTCTTGATCAAAGCATGAAAATGAAGAATCAATGATTGAAATGAAGAAATCTAAGCTAATCAAAGGTAAAGTTAGACAAGCAAGCATGGATTTAAGTCTAGGAAGAACTTTACCCCAAGATTCAAGAAGATGATGAGCAAGAAGGTGAATTTGACCTTCAATTCTTGAGTAGGATGTTGGAAGAACTCCCCTCCATGATGATAACAAGGTTGGACTCAAGATTTCCATGATTTAGAGCCAAGAAAGTTTAGTTTTGATGAAGTTTTGTGGAGGTCAAGCTCCAAAAACGGGAATTGAGTTTTAGGAGAGAGAAGAGAGGTCATTTGAGTGTTCTTGAAGAGAGAGTATGATAAAAAATGAGAAGGAAATAAATGTGATTGATGTGGAGATTGGTGGTGAAGAATCTCACAAAAGATGTACATACAAAAATGATAGGTATGATTGTTTAATATGATAGTTGACTTGCATGTGGGAGGAGGAGGAGCTTGAGTGGAATAAAAGTCTCCCAAATTAGTTGGGGTAGATATAGAAAATGTCAAAAATTGAGGGGTGAAAATATTATTTTCAATTAATATATAACACATAAAAGCTAATTTATATGAACTAGAAAATTGACCAAGCAATTCAAAATAATATATTACGTATATAAATGTCAGGACCCATCCTTTTAAACAGCTACAAAGAAGTCCCAAATATACGCAATAACTTTCGTATAGTATTACACAACTTTCCGAAACTACAAAATAACTCAAAATAAAGTTCTAGATTATCGTAAATTTCAAATGACTCCCTTATATTTTGAAACCAATAATAAGTCAAGAACAAGTTTGAAATAAAAATTTCTTAAATTTTTCATTTATATTTCGAAATTACTAAATAATCCCCAACTAAAATACTGGGTATTACAATATTAGTCCAATAACATATTTCATAACACTCCCCCTTGAATATTCACCACTACGATGCCTCGTTAAAACCTTGTCATGAAAACCTTGTGGGACAAAATCAATGACCAAGGAAAAAGAGTACATCTATTGAATTCTATTAGCTCAACATAGGAGATGACATTCTTCTGGAACGCATCTGGATAATCTTCGAAAGCCTCATTAAAACCTTGCTAGGAAAAACCATGTAGGACAAAAAACCGTAGCGAAGGAAAAAGAGTGCCGCGCTTTTAGCATTTCATTTGATCTCCCCCTCATTGGAATATCCTTGTACCTGACAAACAAAATTCATTGCAAAAACAACATCTAAAAGAAATAATTAACAATCATAATTGATAAAATGCATATGCACCTAAAACTACTCGCGAGTGTACACCTTTTGATTTGCTTCAGGCAAATAAGATATTTCTCATGGGAACCAACCTCCATGGAATTCCACAAATTTGTGATTCGTACGATCGTATTGTAACTAGTTACTTTTCAACCCATCTTTTGTTGTTCCTTAATCCCCGTCACTAAGACAACATTATCATCATTCTCACCACAAGATGATTGTATTTATGAGAATTCATCATGAATACCATATCATGTTCTCATTTATGAGTCCCACGCTTAAAAGCGGACATAAACGTTAACATAAATCCCACGCATACCAGCGGATTTTGAACCTTAACATGAGTCTCACGCTTTATAGCGGACATATAATAACTACATAGATCCCACGCTTACCGGCGGATATGTAGTCTCTGCATAGTATGTAATTTCTGCTTTGGGTTTTGTATGCTCTACATATTCAAAATGATTGTACCCGAACAATTTTCTATGCACTTGTTGACTTTGTTTGGCCATTTATTATCTAGTCAACAATTTTCCCTTTAACCCATATGATTTGTATGGCGCTTAATATAATAATCATTAATTGTAGGATCATAAGATTGTATTAAGGTACCTTTAGCTATTTCCAGAACTATATGCATCTTCCAGGGCTATTTGGTTACCAACGTTGGTTTTGATCCATACTAATGATAACATTTCAAGATTTTCCTCGCAATCTTGTTTTCCCATCTTGTAGAGCAATATATTCATATCCCAACTTATTTTGGATGCTTTGATTTATGTTCCCCTTCTGTAGGATCAACATATGTACACAAAGCAACCATTTTATGCTTAAAGTGTGTACTCAAACCGACACCTATTTGTCGAGAAGCTATCCATTTGTTGGGATTTTGCATTAGTACATACCCGTAGAGACAATGATATTTTGGCTCATGTCATGTAATAGGACCCATTCTCCCCCTCATGACGTGAGCAATATGATCATAACCATAATGATACTTTGTTGGTGCTTCAGGCATCAATTTGTCTCATATGTACTTTGTATAAACCAATCCTCAAATTAAAATAAAAACATTGACAATACGCAAATCTCTTGGACGCCGTAGTTCTCTAATCAAAGTTTCTTCAGGAAACCCAAAAAGAGACGTAAATGTCAATACCTTTATTTAAAAGTGAGTGGTTGTAGATTCTCTGTCCAGGGAGATCTTAAGATATTTTTTATAACTCCGTGTTATAAACATCGTCATAATTTCATAACTTCTGGTATGGAAATCACTTTTTACGCATATAAAATGCGTTTGTCCAATAAACCCTCATGGACTAAGGACATCTTCTGGATGCTCTAACAATGTATAAACGTCAAAGTACTAGAAAAGATTAAAAATAAATGCGTATCAAGAAATAAACATAATATAACTTCTTCAGGAGGGTGGATCATTATTTGAATTGCAGCGATCTCTTCGGGAGATAATCGTTTATAATATTTCATAACTTCAGGTTACGAAGTCATAACTGCTGGTTATGAGTGATATCATGTAATATGTAACTTCGGGTACATATGACATGGCCAGATAGGGATGGCAATGCGGTCCGCTCCGATCCGAGATCCGGGGTGATCCAACCCTAATGGAGCGGTCCGAATCCGATCCATTTGCCTTTGGATCGGATTTGGATCACAAGTATGCGATCCGTTTGGATTTCGGATCGGATTCGGATCATATTTGTAAATATCCGATGATCCGATCCGATCCGACCCGATGTGATATATACATAAAATATCCGATAATCCGACCCGATCCGATCCGAACTACATATAATATATGTATAATTATATAATACAATTATAATTATATAATATAATCATATATTATATATATAAGTATATAATAATATATAATTCGACCCGATCCGATTCGTGATCCGTTCTTGTGATCCGTGATCCGTTTTCCTTATGGATCGGATTCGGACTTTTTGGGTGATCCGTTATATGATCCAATCCGAATCCGATCCGGACCCGAATGGATTCGGATCGGATTCGGATCAGGAGGTTTCATTTTCGGATCGGATCGGATTATTGACAGATCCGATCCAAATCCGATCCGTTGCCATCCCTATGGCCAGATTTAACATCGATGGCGATTTCGAATGCTCTTCAGGAGGTTCGTTTTTAATCCATAATACGAGAACAAAAGAAAAAGTAGCAAAAAAAATTATAAAAATTAGATAAAGCGAGGTAACAAAATATGACCTCTTCGGGAGGTTTAGAAGAAAATTGCTGGACATCTCTCCAGGAGATAGTAACTAAAAGTATGACTTCAGGTCATACATAAAAACTATCGCAACTTCAGGTTACAATTAAATCGTCGTGCATTCCATAACTTCAGGCATGGAGCGTGACTTTTATAAGTATAATAATAGCTTAGATTGTTAAACGCCTCTTCAGGAGGACTAAAGTGATGACAAGAGTCTTAGATATCTCTTATGGAGATATAATAATAATCGATTATGACTTCAGGTCATAAACAAAATTGTATCGCAAATTCAAGTTACGGTTAAATCACTATGTAGTTCACAACTTCAGGTGTGAAAACATACCCTTTTATTTTTAACATATCAACAACCGGACCACTTAATAGTCATGAAATATGACATCATATAGATATTCATTTATAATAAACATGTGTGTTAGATTTCAGTAAATCGACTGAAAAGTAATTTGAACCACTTGAACAAGCATAGTTAGTCATATTAACCAATTTGGAACAAACAAGTACATGTTTCAAAACTTTTTCGAACAAATATGTACATGTTTCAAAACTTTGTTTACTTTATATTTATTTTTTTCTTCTTTACCACAACAAAGTATGAACGGAACGGGCAAGAGAGAAACGGTGGCCGGATTTGGCACTGTGCATGTCACATGATATAAATCTTTCAAATATAAAAGAGGGTGACATAAAGAACGATATATGTGAACTGATTATTTGCTACTTTGAACTTGCAGTATTTCGCCAAAGACGGAAAAAAAACATTTTATATGCATAAGTATGGAATAAAGTATAAAAAAAACATGACCTTCAATCAATTACTAAACAAGTGAATTTTGAACAAAAAGATTCACCATGTGATGCCCCCAAGGAAAATTCATATATTCATTCAATTAAACACGCAATACATGTTCCTTAAATCAACCAAACTCTGAAATTCCGGAAAAAAAAAAATCTGCACATTCTAAGACGCAGACAGGCAAGTATCGAACCCGTGATTTTTGGTTCAAATCTTTGGTCTGGACCTCTCCAGGAGTTTATCGGTAACAATTCACACTGTAATGGTGCTCAAAACGAAATTAAAATGGTTTGATTTTATTACAAAGAAATCTGATACGCGAGTTGATATATCGGTTCAAGTCAAAATATTCTATGTGTTTTATAACTTCAGGTTATAAAAACATGCCAGATCTCTTTGATTATCAACAAATATCGGCGTGTTCATGACTTCCGGCATGAAACACTTATACTAAGCATATCACTTGCTCGAAAACCTTGTCCAGTCACTGAAACGATGACTTCTCATAACTTCAAAAACTTATTACCAAGTCACTACCAGATTATGGTCCATTAATTAGAGTACTAATATATAAATTATTGACATGATCATAGAACCAAGATAGCTTGTGTATTGTAGTGCTCATGTCTTTACCTTATTCTGCTTGTCATATGATGCCTTTTGGTACAGGGTGGATGATGGCGGCTTCTTTGATTTTCCTCAACCTCCAGAGCGTTATCGTGCTGATAACGTGTTGTGAAACGAGAATTGAGAGAGGCAAGAAATAAAGAGAGACAAATATGTGTAGGGAGAATGCTAGTAGATGTGTATTATTCTCCAACCCTAAGCCTCCTTATATAGGCATTAGGTGGGCTTCTGGACCAGAATATAATTATACAAAATACAGCCAACTATGTGGTGGATATTCATATTAGTCCAATAACATATTTCATAACAGTATGGTAATTTTTATTTTTTATTTTTTAAAGCAAGGAAATCTTTCCATCAAAAACACCAACAATGAATTTTCTTTCCTTGCCCAATAAAGTAACAAAGCTAATTTTCCAATGGTGGAGAATTTATGTATTAGGAAACATTCCATGAAGATTAATAAAGGAAATTTTCTTGCCATGTTTGAATTTCGTCTAGATCCTTCTTTAATGCCCTATAAAAAAACGGCAATACTAGCGGGATAGAGCACACAACGAAGTCGCGCACCGGGTGACAGGTAATCTGCTCGGTTTTTTTCTTCTAAGGTCTTTTGTTTTTCTATTCATATGGCCTTTAACTCGTTTCATGATATGTTTAAGTGCTCAGGTATGAGAGCACAGAAACATTGTTTTCCTTTGTTCTCTGCTTACACACCACCTTATGCATCCAGATTTATTCGCGTATGTAGCCTATACATCACGCCTCTTTTGTCATGCTTTTTTTGTGTCTTGGTAACTTGGTTGCATGTTGTTTTTTTTCCTTGCAGAGATTGTTGTACACACAAATTTTATGCTAATGAAAAAAAAAAGCTAAAAAATTCGGAGTAACAAATATTTATTGATGAAAATAATGTAGCGGATTACAATCTCTGTAATGAATTTCTAAACTAAAATTACGAATCCTCTTATTCTTCTCCTTGTGAAATACCCCGTTATTTAGAAACGGGTATTATGTGTATTTTATATAGTATTAAGTGCATTTTAGGTCATATTATGTGTTAGTATGTTAAACGGGTATTTTATAACAATATTGGGTGTTAATATGACATTAGTATAAGTTAGGGTACTAGTTATAATTATTTAAAAGTTAATTTTTATTGTTATAAACTACCTAGGTGCTTTTATGTATTTTCCTATAACTATTATAGTGCCTTTTATTTAACTAAAGAGGTGGTAGTTGTACTAAGCCTAAAGTTAGTGGGGTGAAAGTGTCTTTAACCCTAAAAGAAGTCATCTTCTTCCTCCAACTCTTCCATGGACTGAAGAGTACTATTCACCACCATGACCACTCCAAATCCTCTTCAAACTTGTTGATTTTCGTCCCAATTCAATCCCAATACGATTCCAACTCAACACAGTTCGACAATTTAGCATCAAGCAACCCAATTTTGCCAATTTTGGTCCTGATTCAAAACCAAAACTTTTGAAGTGGGTCTCCTACCACTCGCCAGATTTCTCATCTCTCTAGTCTATTTAAACCCCTCAAACCTAGAGAGAATTCACACAACTCAAGCTCTCAATCTCTCTCACCAATCTCTCTCTCTCTCCCGTTCGGATTTGCAAGCGAGCCCGACCCGAGCCGAGCCCGCTGCCCCCGTCGCCGCCGCTGCCCCGCCGCCGCCGTTCTCGCCGTCGGCCGGCGTCCTCCGTCCGCCACCACCTCCGTCTCTCTCTCTCCGGCGCAACCGCCGGTCTCCCCATCATCACCATCGTCTTCTCTGTTCGGGTAAGAAGAAAACAACCCGTCAGTGCCTTCTTTCTTGTCTTAGTTTGTTTGTTTTTTTATTAACATAAACTGTTAAGTCGTAGAATTACTGTCTGGGTAAAAACAACAAGTAAGACAGTGGCCCAGTGGTTAAGGTGATTGTTAGTATTGAGGTTGGTCTTGAGTTTGAATTTCATAGTTGACAACTATTTTTTTTACTACTCTACACTCAATATTTAAAAGAGAAGTTTTGGGGGAATGAAAGCCTTGTTTAAACACTTGAGAATTATTTCTTTAGGAAGTTTATTTTCTTGTTTAAAGGTTAATCTTTTGAAAAATAATACTCTTGGGTTATACTTTATAGTAGTAAAAATTAGCTAATATTAGAAGCTATGTTTTATAATTATAAACAATAGCCATTAAATATTGTGTTGTAACAATAGAATTATTATTAAGTTTGTGAAAATAATAAGGGGGGTACACTTGCATTGCATATAGGACTTTGTTTGTATTTGTGTGTTAGCGATAATTGATTAGAATATTATCGAATTGTAGGGAACGAATTCTCCGACGAAGGATACGTCGAATACTACGATTGATTTACTGTGACTGCTATTTCTTGAGGTAAGTAAACATGCCAGGCCTAGCGCCCATTCCTCTTTTCGTGTCAAATATTTTCATTCCTACTTGTCTCAAAATGATTTTATGCAAAATATGTGCTGCTTGAATACTTGTTTCAAATTGTTGAAATGTTCTCTGAAAACATCACTGCAATCTAATAATCGATGATAACGTTAAGTGGAAGAGTCGTACGGGGATGATTATTGTTGTATGGTTACTATTTGCATCGGGCGTGTTGACTTCGGTCTCTCGTCCAATTTAATTTATTTAATCCGGTTGCAAGTCCCCGGATAGCTCCTTGTACTCACTCTTCTGGCCGTAAAAAGTCTGTAAGGGGGTGTCGACACTTAAGGTCTTGGATGCTTGCGAAGTGGTTGGTTGGTTTTTCCCCGTATCAACATGATAATAACGTGGATTTTGGAATTTTGGATCTTATGGGAAGAATGTGAATTTGGAATCCCTTAATACGAAGAATGGAATTGAAATATCTCTTTATTTCTCATAAGTGTCAAAACCTTTTGTTACCACTTGATTTTATTTAAACTTCTACAAAATACTTCATGATTTATAAATTACTTCATAATCTTTTTACATGCTTGGGTGTTACTTACTCAGTATTTCCCCTGATTTTTGGAACTGTGGTGTTCTCTTTTTGTTTTCTGCACCACAGGTTAGATGGGAGCTTGGTCCGAGGGAAAAACATGACTCATGTAACATTCACATTTAGTTTCTTTAAACATTAGCTAGTAGTTTAAATTTTTAGATTTGGAATAATGCCCATATTTGTGGCAAGACAAGTTTTAAAGTTTCAATTAAATATTTTTATGGATTTGGTTTGGAATTTCTGTTGTAAAACCTCCTTGTATTCGGGTTTAACCCCGGGTACGGAGTGACACCCCTGGGTTTCCGGATTAACCAATTTGGGGGTGTTACAGTTGGTATCAGAGCCTAGTTATCCAAAAGGGAAATCTAAAACCTGTTGGAAAATCTAAAATTGACATAGGGAAATAATTTAAAATTTGACAAGCCGTTGGTAATTTGGGTAGTATTGGATAGGGTTGTTATGTCTTTAGAAATTAGGCTTGTGTGCAAATGCATGTGAAACTAATTGTTGATGATCAATGTGTTATATTACTTGATTAGCTGCTCACTATATGCCATGTATTGCATTTTTTACTTATACTTTAGGGTATTGTATGAATGATACAATAGGTTATTGTGTAGGATTATGGCTAATAGATCACACCAATACTACACCAGGAGAAGTAGTCAAGTCCCGATGGCAGCCCCAAACAACAACAACAACAACATGGAGCAGTTCTTTACCCAATTTACTCAGATGGCTCAGAATATGAACAATGGAGATCATAATGCAGCCAAATGGGCAAAGAAGGTGTCTGACATGAAGCCTGGAAGTTTTACAGGCAATGAGGATCTAGTGGAACTTGAAGATTAGATCGATGAGATGGACAAAATCCTTGAATTGGTTGAGTGCCCTGAAAACCGCAAGGTAGTTTGCGCGGCGTTCTACCTGAAAAATGATGCAAACATCTGGTGGAGGAACTCGCGCCAAACTTTCTTGGCTCAACCCAATTTTAATTGGGAAGCTCTTCAGACTGCTCTTCGCACTCGCTTCTATCCATCTCACATTCAGGATCAGAAGTACATAGAGTTCGTGAACTTAAAGCACGGAAGTGATTCCGTGAAAGAATACTTCAAGAAGTTTATGGAGTTAGCCCGATTCTCAGGACACCTAATGCCCGATGAGGCAACTAAGGTTAGGAAGTTCATGGCAGGACTGCAACTCCATCTGCAGAAAGACTTAATGTACAGAACCTATGATACTCTCCAAGAGGTGTATGATAGAGCTGCACCTGTTTGGCGTATCCAAGAGATTCAAGACGAGAATCGCGAAAAGCGCAAGATTGAGAATGCTCAAGGTAATGGTAGCAACCAGCGTCGAAACAACAATGGTGGACAGGACAAGAAGTTCAAGACGAACCATGGAGGAGCTTATCAAGTCCAGTACCGTGGCAACAAGCAGAACAATGGGGATGAGCCACCTCGTCGTTATATCTGCAAAAAGTGCCAACAGAACCACCCAGGAACGGACTGACAAGGTAATGTAATCACTTGCCATAACTGTGGCAAGAGGGGACATCGTGCTTTCGAGTGCCGTACACGAACAAATGGGAACCAATAAGGAAATCAGGGAGAGAACTATCAAGGAAACCGACATTTCAATGGCGGTTTTGGGGGTGTTACACCTTGAAATTCGGATGAGGGCTTCGCACCTTGTAACCCCTTTATATACGCACTTGAGTAAGAGTTGTAGTCCTATTACAACTCATACAACTAATTATCTTTTATTTATTTATTTAATAAAAGAATAATCTCCACCAATCACATAATTAATAAATTCTTATTTATTTAAGAATAATGATTTATTATAAGAAATGTATATTTCTTATTTTCTGCACTGATTTGACAAGTGGCGCGATATGATTGGCCGTACTTGCTTGTCTTGATAGCTGCATCAAATTGACAAGTGGCACTCTTTCACTGGTCGTACTTGCTAACTTGTAGTCATGTTGTGTAGTGACATGGCGTCTCCATATGCAGTCCTTGGTTGTAAATAAATTTAGTCTTGTTTACAATTTAGTCCATGTTTAATTGTAGTTTAGGACAATAACTTATCGAGTAGTGCTTTTCGATCCACCAATTTGCCAAATGATTAAGAACACGTGGTGCCATTTAAGCGGCTGAAAATTTACGTGTCTACAAATGCTCCCTCGAGACTCGCGCTTTGTTGGCTCTTGAGCTTGTTGGCGTTGACGTGTCTTGATCTATTTGCTTGTACTCAAATTTTTCCTATGGAGTTCGATATTACCCAACATTGATATGAACATCCTTTAATTTGAATTTGATCGCAAATATTGTGCCAAGATGCCCATGAGTCGCCAGTAATTACCGCCGTCTTGCGCACAAACTTTGAATACCAATCCTTGCTATGTGAGCTCCAAATTCTTCATCGAAAGCTTCAATATTTGACGGACATCACATGTTTCGCTCAGGGTTTCACTTTACAGGAATATAGTGCAATTCCTTAAGCCAAAGTTGGGCAAGTTTGAAATCCCTCTTCTAGTTTAGCAAACTGCCAATACCATCATTAATGTCAGTTTACCATCATTAATGTCAGTTAACATCCACAGGGCATGATCCTCAGTCAAATCATAGAACCTTCATGACTGTTTGTAGAAGGTGCATAAAAGTGACCAAGAACATGTATCCAATATAGCTAACATTGATTTCAAGTTAGTCATGTAGTCACTTAATGAACATGACTTCAAATTGATTTGAAGTCTCCAATTCTATGATCTACTATTGTTTTCAAGTTTGGTCATGTAGTCACTGATTGGCGGCTCCAAAATATCAACAAAATTGAGACACTCCCACACTTCGTCTTAATTATTTGTCCAAGGGATACATGAATTACCACAACATGAAGCTATTTGCAATGTCTGCAGGTGATAGGCAATAAAAAGTGCCTCTGCCTTGGACAAACATTACATGAAGAGATTTGTTTTAACCTGATTCTGATATCATGGTAATGCCATGCCTCCTAGCATGATACAACCATGTTCAACCTGACAAGTATTTCTATCATATCCGACTCCGAAAAGGATTTATACTTTTCCCTGTGCAAGAAAGGAAAAACCAACAGTGGGCTGATTTCAGTCGATCAGGAGCAAGTCGTATCAAAATTGCGGTTCTCTCTTTATATAAACGCCGCAGGAGCATCAACATTATTTGTAACACAGCGTTCAGACAACGAAGGCGAACACGCATTGCTTCAAGTTAGTTTTTTTTTTCTCTGACTTTTTTTTACCTTCAGTTCCTTTGCTTGCTCTTTTTTGTTTCAATCCCAAAATATAGCTTTTATTCACGCAGATGGCACATAATCGCTTTATGTTTCGGTTTTCTTCTCAGAATTCCTTTGTATCTCGACACGATTTTTTTTCTGAATTCTATAGAAAGAATCAACAACTATTTTTCAAATAAGGTAGTAATTTACTGTAACTTGGCAGTGATAGCCCTTGTTTGAAGACTAGATTGAGCAATGCAACCAACTGAACTTAAGGAGCAGCATTGAAATCGTGGTTATTCCTTACTGTAGTATAAGCTTGCTTCAATGCTTCCTACTCTGCCTTATCCTTTATTTTTTCTTATTTTTATACTGACTTTTCATTATCCGGCTCGCTTTACTAGTATCTGACCTTCTTCGCTTCTTATATGTTTCAGGTCCTCATCAAAGTGCTGACAGTGGTGATTCGCATGGTTCGTGCTTTTCCGCCAAGGGTTTCGCACACTGTTCAACGACTTGATCCGACACCTGCATCTTTGCAAGGGTGTTCGTAGAGTTCAACGACTCGGTCCGGCACATATTTTTCGCAAGGGTGTTCATAGTGTTCAACGACTCGGTCCGGAACCTGTTCTCTACGAGAGCCGTGTTAATACCGAAATAAACCGACTCCACACTTGTTCAACTTGCGCTAAAGCCGTGTTAATACCAGAATAAACCCAATCCACGCTCGTTCAACTTGTGCTAGAGCCGTGTTAACACCGAAATAAACCGACTTCACATTGTGTCTTCACCCAGGGCCAGCTTTACCCCTAAGCCGTTAAGGCGGCTGCTTAGGGCACCAGAGCATGTGAGGGCACCAATTTTTCAAAAACTCAGGGGTATTTTTGTGATATCATTAAAACAAATATCAGTATTACCTCTGTTTCTTCTCTTTCTCCTTCGATTGACTTTTTTACCCGTAGTTGGGTCACTTTGACTCGGTGATTTGGATATCAAAACGATATAATTTTTTGTCATTTTTTTCATAGTATTGTAGTGTAAAATTTACTCTACAAGGTCATGTAAAAATTACCAAATTCGTATATCTTTTTGCTAACCAAATCACCGGGTCAAAGTGACCCAATGAATAGTGTCAAAAAGTGAAGTAAGGGGAAAGAGAAGAAACAGAGGTAGTAGTATATAATAATATTCTGTATCCTTACTTAGTACCAGTAGTAGAACTGGAGTAATCAACTTTTTAGTCAAACCCATTACCCTTTTCATTTAACACAATCCGTTCTTATCTCTAATTTTGTCCCCTCAAATCTCTCTGGTCTCAACTATCGATCCATCTTCCTCCAAGGCTCCAACACATATGAAAAATTCAATCCCCATTATTACGCTTGCGATTCTACCATAGCCATGATTTGGGTAAATACATCCACTAAGATCGTGAAAATTCACACAATCGACAGTTTTATATGTTCTTCGTACAAGATTACCAACGAGGCTCTCTCTATCTCCGTCCAATAATCTGCAAGACTGTATATTGTATGCAACCCACTCAGAAATCATTACTCTTGACAATTGGAATATCACTAATTGACAATTGAAGACTTTAAGTTTGTAAAAATTTAGGTTTCGAATTTTTTTTTGTATAGATTTATGGACTGTTCTTCTTTCAGTTTTGATAGTTTATTGTTAAATTCGCCATAAAAGAGTTAGTGGGTTAGATTTCAACTTCTGAGCTCTAGAAATTGGAAGTTCATAGCTAGATGGTTAGATCAATATGTACTTATGGTATGTATGTTAAGTGTTAACAATTGGGGGTTTTGTCAGGTGGCTCATGTTTTAGCCAAGTAATCTCTTCTCATTTTGGTACAGGTGTGGTGTAATTTTATTGCATAGTAATCTGATTTATTTTTTTTGTTTGTGAGTTGTGGCTGCTCTTAGTAAAAATTACATGTTTATTAGTTAAATTCTTGATATGATAAAGTTTTTATTTTTGAATGTAAAGGGCCTCAATTTCGTTGTCCGCTTAGGGAAACCGAAAAGCTAGAGCCGGCCTTGTCTTCACCATGGTGGTTTTCAAGGATTCTTCGCTTGACGGCCTCGCCAACCTCACAATTTCATGTGAAGGTGAAGAACATAGCACAGTGATAACTCTGCCCGTCTACCCTTCTGATGGGACCATTGCTACTGACCACACTGTTACGGGACCTCCTCATCCCAAGCTATACATTTGAAGTAACAAATATTTTATGCTAATGAAAAAAATAGCAATAAATTAGGAGTAACAAATATTTTACTGATGAAAATAATGTAGCGGATTACAATCTCTGTACTGAATTTATAAACATAAATTGCAAATCCTCAGATTCTTCTCATTGAAATTATAACAAGGGATTCGTAGCTTGATCTCGGAACGAACAAATAGGTTTTCTTCAATTTCGGCGAAGAACGCGTTGAACGTCTTGAAGAATGCAAAGAACTTGTTTGAAGATTTCCGAATGTCTTGAAGAACCGGGCGGCGATCTTGACGATGGATGTATGAAATCTTCAGGGCTTTAGCAGCTTGATCTTCAGATCTCTCTACTTCTTGCAAGATCGAATTGTGTGATTTATGGCCTAGGGGTGACCCCTTTATATAGGCACCGGAGTAAGAGTTGTAGTCCTGTTATAACTCATACAACTAATTATCTTTATTTATTTATTTATTTAATAAAATAATAATCTACACCAATCAAATAATTAATAAATCCTTATTTATTTAAGAATAATGATTTTTTATAAGAAATATATATTTCTTATTTTCTGCACTAATTTGAAAAGTGGCGCGATATGATTGGCCGTACTTGTTTGTCTTGATAGTTGCATCAAATTGACAAGTGGCACTCTTTCACTGGTCGTACTTGCTAACTTGTAGTCATGTCGTGTAGTGACATTGCAACAACCCCCTTATCCGGCTCGGACAAGACTGGGAGGGTGATGCTAAAAGTAACGGCGGAAATCAAAAGCATAACATTCCAACTTAATTAATACATAACATTAAGCATCCAAAAAGTCATTAGATATTACATAAGTCTTAACAAAGTTACCACAATAGGTGAGCTAGCCAACTACATCACTACTCGTGCTGATAACCGTCTACGTGAGTCCCGTACCCTGTTATGCCATAGTCCTCAGCTCCTAAGCCTGCGGTGGGAAGGAAAACAGAACCGCAGTTTCTAAAGTCAGCTGTGAAATGCTGAGTAAATAACACCCAAACATGTAAAACAGAAGATGAAGCTTAAATTTATTATTTGCAATAAAACAGGAGGAATAAAACTTGTAAAGAAAGAACTTCATAAGTAAAGTAGGGACCCTTTTTATAAGAATTCTTCTTGTCTTATTATCTCTTCCAAACAGGTATTATCTTCCTCAATCTCATCTTCTTTCCTTTCAAAGCTCATGCCAAAACTGTATAATTAGCTTTGTTGATACGGGGAATGAGCTACTAATCTATCACTAGCAACCATGACCTTAACTGCCGGCAGCCCCCTAAGACTTCTTGCGGCCAGAGAGGTGAGTACACGGAGCGACCCAGCAGGTTGCGACCGGGTTAAAATAAAATCTGATCTGTGGTCGAGTGACTAATAGTCAACACGACAATAATAAATTGCTTCTCCCTCACAACTCTTTCCACTTTACGTTAATTACGCATTATTATTAATCATGTGACAAGTTCAAATAAATAGCTTCTTTGAAATAAAAGGAGACTTCAAATAAAACAAGTAAATAAATAACCAAATAAAATGCATTTTGAGACAAGAAATAAAAGTCATATTAAGACACGAAGGAAGCTAGGCTCAAGGCTTGACATGTTACTTACCTTACTTCCGTAGCACTAGCACGTTCTAGAGATGTCTCGGCCTACAACCGTCACCTACAACCCGTAACTTTTATGTTAACAATAATTCAACAAAATACTACTCGTCCTAAAATTTTCTCTTTTAATTCTACCCAACCCCTCTAGTTATTTATTTTTCCTAATATTTTATTTCGTCATAATCTTCTATTATAAAACCCCGTTTTTATATTTAGACAACTATTATTATTATTATTATTATTATTATTATTATTATTATTATTATTATTATTATTATTATTATTATTATTATTATTATTATTATTATTATTATTATTATTATTAACTAAAAGTGGCTAACTAATTAGAGAAATTATTTTATAAAAGACTTGATATAGAAGTGAAACAAACTAATTTATCTTTAATGAAAAAGACATTATTATTTCTATAATTATTTATACAATATTCAAAACTATTTAATTTAAAGAGATTTTTTTTTACTAAATACTAACCACAACGAAACAATATTTAAAATCTAGCAAAATATCAAATTTGCAGCAAAATATCCAATCTGCAAGTATTAAATATCTAAGTGTTTTAAAAATATTTATGTAACAATATTTATTTAAAGTTTAACTAAAAATGTTTCTTATCTAATTTTTAACGAACAAACCGCATGCTATTTTAATACCAAAATTACTTTTCCAAAACGAGGATGAAATATAGTATTTTTAGAAATTATTTTTATTCCGAAATTATTATTTTTATTTTTAGTGAAAAGTGACAAGTTTAGGTTAAATACACATAAACCCCCATTCGTATTAAAAGTCTACAAATTCCTCAACTAGCCACCAAAACAAGTCTTAATATAGTATACTAACAGCCCCTAAAGTTTCTGAAATTACAAACAGCACCCCTAAGTCATGTTTTAACAGTTTTCATAAACTACACTTTTACCCCCCTTCTTAACCAACTTTAATTTCTTCAATCCTACTTTGATTCAAGCTATCAAACTTCAATTTTAGCAACATATAACAACTAATCAGAAGGTATAGGACGTACCTACGCCAAAAATGGTCGGAAATCGCTAAGAAATGGGTCGGGTCGAAGCTTGGCGTCGGAGTCGCCAGAGTTGGACCTTGGTGGTCGGCTTTAATGGCTTTCTCAGCCTGGTTTGAGGCTTCTAATGAGTTGGTCGGCCTCCTAGGACCTTACTTCAAGCGGAGGGGGAGTGGGTGCTGTTGCGAAGCACCTCGTCGAAATTTGGCCGGAGCTTGGCCGGCAACAATGGCTGCCGACGGTGGCTGTGGCTTCTGCTGCTGCTAGGGCTGCTTCCTTGGGCTCTGCTCAGGTCGGGGATGAGCCCACAATCGGTCAAGGAGCTTGGGTAAGGCAGCGGGCATGAGAGAGAGAGAAGTGGGTTCTCTTCGGAGGTTGTCCGACGGCGGCGATGGCGGCCGTGGTAGTTGCTGCCGCTGCTTCTGTTGAGACCAGAGAACAGAGAGGGAGGGAGAGAAGGAGAGAGAGAGCGAGAGAGAGAGTCTGCTGCTGGTGGTGGCAGGGTTGTTCTTTCTCGGGTTCTGCCGCCGGTGGTTATGGCGATGGTAGTGGTGGTTGGCTGCTGCCACTTCTACGCTGCTGCTGCTGGTGGGGTTGTTGAGAGCAGAGAGCAACAGAGAGGGAGAGATGGAGAGCTGGGCAGCGAGAGAGGGAGAGAGCTGTAAGTGGTGGTGTTGGTGATGTTGAAGGTGACGATCGTGGAGGGAGGTGGTTGTTGCTGCTGGTGTTGTTGTGTGTGGAGGTAGGGGCTGCTGTGAAGGCCTTATATAGGCAGGGAGTACTTGGGGACCAAGCATGGAGGGTGGTGAGGTGGCAATGGTGGAGGCGGTGATGAAGGTTGGGGCGGTGTAGTTGTTTTGCCGTGAAGGCAAAATTTGGTGAAGGAGGTGATGTAGAAAAAGTATAGGGTGTGGTTGAAGTACTAGAGCTTTTGGTGATTCGGTGTGGCAACCACACCTAGTCTCGTGGTGGTCGGGTACGCGTTTAAAATCATAACTTTAACTAAATCTACGAAACGTTATCGTATTTATTCACGATTGTAAATCTAATAACTATTTTAAAATTTTCTTGCAAATAAAACTCTAAAATATATTTAATCATTATTTTGTCAATAAAATTATTATTATGCTATTATAATGACTATTTTACCCCTACTAATTAAACGGGGTATTACATCCTTCCCCCCTTAAACAAAGCTTCGTCCTCGAAGCTAAAATCAGGCAACTAGTCATGATATTCAATCAATCCAACAAATAACTATCTAAGAGAATTACTATCGCACGACTGACAAGTAATTTCACGTAACAAATAATAGCAAGTAGCAAGTAGCCATTTTAAGCTATACGTAGTGCAACACGTAACACCAAATAAAGTCGTGGTCACATCTATCTAATTAAGTGGTCTTAGTCTCATTCGGCTTCTAAGTCTCAAGGTCAAACGTATCTCAAAGGTATTCAAACTTATCTAAAAGGTACTTAAGACGTGAAAATATCAAACTAAGACGTAATGGTATTAAACAGAGGGTTGCGTCCTCTCCCCCTTAGAGAGTGACGTCCCCGGAACTCCACGTACCTCATTAAACAAGTGTGGGTACTTCTTTCTCATCTCTTCTTCAGCTTCCCAAGTTGCTTCCTCTGTTTGGTGGTTGGTCCATAGGACTTTGACCAGTTTGACACTCTTGGTTCTTGTATCCCTTGTCTTTGTGTCCAGTATCTTGACAGGTTGTTCCTCGTAGGTCAGCGATGGATCAAAATCCACTGGTTCTGGATCCAAGATATGAAACGGGTCTGGTATATACTTCCTCAGCTGGGATACGTGAAAGACATTGTGTACTCGCCCTAGATTCGATGGTAGGTCCAGTCGATACGCAACTTCTCCTATCTTCTCAATAACATCGTATGGACCAATAAATTTAGGGCTTAATTTTCCTTTCAGGTTAAACCTGGTTACCCCCTTAGTAGGTGAGACTCGCAGGAATGCTTTCTCTCCTACTTGAAACTCCAGAGGCCTTCTCTTCTGATCCGCGTATGACTTCTGTCTGTCTTGAGCTGCCTTCATTCTTTGCTGGATAAGTCGTACTTGATTTGTCATGTCTTCAATCATTTGCGGGCCAATGATCACCGTATCGCTGATATCACTCCAACACAGTGGTGACCGACACTTCCTTCCATACAGGTCTTCGTACGGTGCCATCCCGATGCTAGCGTGGTAGCTGTTGTTGTAGGAGAACTCTATTAATGGCAACTTATCGACCCATGAGCCTTGGAAGTCCATAACGCAGGCTCTTAACATATCTTCCAGCGTCTGAATAGTTCTTTCCGTCTGACCGTCTGTGGCTGGGTGGAAAGCAGTACTGAACTTCAGCTGAGTTCCCAGTGCGTCTTGAAGCGCCTTCCAAAAGTGAGAAAGAAAGTTAGGGTCTCTGTCCGAGATTATCGAACTCGGAACCCCATGATATCTCACGATGTTTCGGACGTACGCATCTGCTCTTTGCTCCATGTTCCACGTGTCTTTCATTGGAATAAATCTCGCCGTCTTGGTTAGTCTGTCTACGACTACCCATATCTGGTTGAGTCCATTCTTGGAAGTAGGCAAAGCTGTGACAAAATCCATCGATATGGAGTCCCACTTCCAGACTGGAACATCCAACGGTTGGAGTAGACCTCCTATCCTTTTGTGCTCGAACTTCACTTTCTGGCAAGTTAGGCATCTAGCCACGAACTCAGCTACTTCCTTCTTCATATTGGGCCACCAGAACGTCTTCTTCAGATCCTTGTAAAGCTTATCGCCTCCAGGGTGAACTGAATATGGAGTGTTGTGTGCCTCCTGCATCAGCTTCTCCTTAACCTCTGAACACTTCTGTGGCACGCACCATCTTCCTTTGTAGCGAATTCTCCCATCTTCGTGAATCTGGAACACCTTGGCCTCTCCTGCTGCAATCTTCTTCTTGATCCTCTCGAGCTTCACATCTCCTGCTTGATTGCTTCGTATTTCTTCGAATAAGTCCGGAACCGATGTCTTGCTCCCGAGCAGCTTTTGCACCGTTCCTTGTTCCACCACTTCGATGTTGAGCTTCCGGAACTCGTGACATAACCAGTCTGATAAGAATACCATGGCGTTCACTTGACACGATCCAACTGCAAGTGCACAGCTGTCGTGTGTAGTAATAAACCGGAAATCCGGGTTGTCGAACCCAAGGGACTTTGTTTAAATTAATTACTATTCTCAACCTTATGTGGGCACGTCGCAAGTTGTGTTTTTATCTAATTCTAAGAAAATAAACGCAAATTCTCAATTAACCAAGTGAAATAGTTCACGATTAATAAAGAATGAAATTTTAGGGTTTTATCAAATAAGAGAAAAGTACCGGGAATTCTCTAGGTTCACTAGGTTGATCTAAATTTATATTTTGATTTGTAAAACAACCACGTGTTATTCACTATTAATCAAGCAATATTAAACTTACCGAGTTACCAAGCAAGTCACTATACTTTAACTAAACCAAACCGAGTTACCAAGTCTAATTTAGCTTCAAGTATGCATTAAAACCATATTTCTACTTTAACGATCCTAGTTAACGATGTCGAGTTACCAAACATTGATACGACTAGGTGGATTATTCAATTTACCGACTAATTCTCACGGAGTTACCACGTGAAAACTACTCTAGTTTACCTCTACGTTAGCTACTCGCAAAGATAATATAATGAGGAACGTAAATAATCCATAATAGTAAATAAACACGTGAGATTAAGCTAGAGCATGCATTACAATCATCAAAACATCAACTTTAGATCAAACCCTAGCTACACCAAACGAGAATTCCCAGCAAAAAGTGTTTAGCTACTCATATTCATAATCAAAACGATAAGTCTAATGAGTTTAAACATAAAAATCAAGAAAAGACGAGAGTTTAGAATCCAAACGAATGATCCAAAGCTCCTAAGCTCTCCCAAAGGCTTCTTGATCTCCAAAAGATGTCTCTAATGTCAAAAACTACTGAAAAAGTCGACCTAAAAGGCTTAAATACGTTTCCATAATCTTATTACAAAGTTTGGATAAACTACGAAAAAGCCCCAAAAATTCTGCACTTTCCAGCGATCTCTTCGCACGAAGACATTTGTCTTCGCACGAAGAGTCTTCGTACGAAGACATCTGATTCTTCGTGCGAAGATCTTCTCACATAGATACTGCGAGCATGTTTGAGAAGACTTTTCTGCAGAGCCAAAATTTGGCTAAGTCTTTTGTCTTCGTACGAAGACATTTGTCTTCGCACGAAGACTCTCTGGTCCAGCCCTCTTTCTTTGACTTTTCTCTTTCTTCCTTTGACTTTCCTCTTCCTTCCTTCTTCCATTAACCTTCCTTTGATTTCCTTTGACTTTCCTCTTCCTTTTGACTTGCCTTTGAGTTCCTTGTTTCCGAAGTTCGCTTCCATATCCCGCACGATCCTCCAAGCCCTGTTTTCCTGCGAATCACAACACGAAAACACAACCCGCGATCATATCACAATAAAAGCTCAAAAATCTAAAGAAACGCCCGGATTTAACAAGTAATGCATATGAACTCACATTATTACATTTAAGCTCAATTTACTCAAAAGACGACGAATTCTCCATGATAAGCACGCAAAACGTAGAAATAAAAGGCATAAAATAACTCCGAAAACGGAGTTATCAACTACCCCCACACTACCTTTTGCTCGTCCCGGGCAAATCTCCCAAGTCAATACCATTCCTCTCAAGCCAAAACTTCTCTCGCTTTCCCGCAATTCATCCAACTTTGCATATCAACCTAATTACTCATTGCATAACTTCCCTACGCCATTTGCATACTTTCACCTCACATTGCATACAAAACCATTAACACTTGCATACTAGTCCGAGTAGAACAATTCACCAACCATCCTTCTCACTAGTCGACACGACTCGATTATACACAATGCACCTATATGCAAATGCAATATTCACAATGCAAGTATTGAAATAACAAATTTTCTTTTTCTTTTGTGAGATTGGGCAATCTCCATTAGCTTAAACCGATTCACACGAAGCGATGAGAAATCTAGACACAAGGAATGATTTGAAATCAAATTCGACAACACGAATTCCCCTTAGCTAGTATAGAGAACCTAACTTTACTAAGTACAAGAATGCAATACCTTTTCATGTGTGCCACAAAATAAGAGGCTACGCTAGGCTAAGCCACATTCAAGGTCCGAGCTCCTAATCCGCTAACGGGTTTAGAATGATGAGGCTTTAGGGACAAATAGGATAATAATCAAACACAAGTCCTAAGGCGTCACATTCTCACAAATACCGTAGCTCACACACCCTCACAACAATGATAGAAACCAAGCTCGAAACTCACCATCTCCGGCCCTCGATCCCCTCACACCCCGGTACAATTACGATCTCCGCGGCTATTGTCATGAATGATGTATAAGCCAAAATTTTCCCGTTCGTGAACTAGTTGCTTCACCACTCGTTCTTCCACAAAGCTTTTCATTCTTCATTTATTCATCTCTCTTTTTTTTTCTCTCTTTTCTTTTTTTTTGATTTTTTTTTTTTTTTTTTTTTTTTTTTTTATCTCTCAAAATCCTGCACAATTCCTTCAATATCTGTCTCGAGTGGTCTTCCAAGTGCCAAGCTAACATATGATCGTAAGGAGAGACAATATCCAAATCAACACGTATAAATCACAAATAATTGTCTCTCCCTATCTCGATGAAATCCTCGGTGCTACTAACAAAGCCGCTAACATAATAGAGCACGTGTGGGGATGGAGTCGTCGCAAGCGCAATCTCGATGTCCGAAGTCAAATGTCGACACCCCCACACTCGAATGTAATCCTGTCCCCTCTCAAGTAGTCAATCAAATATCTGTCTCGTGCCTAATCCAACCAAACCTCCTACACCATGATGAGTAAGATCCGGTACCTAGCACGATCCACCTATCAAATTCCCCCAACCCAAGTTTTGTGTGTATTAGATGGTACACACTCACGGCTCTCCTCACTTGTGTCCATGTTGTAATGCCATGGAACACCGCCACACCGCAGTGCGCAAGCCTACTCTCACTCCCCCTCGCATTCCCCTCGAAGATCACAAATGAAGTGCATGCGATTATGCAAGACTCACACAAATATAGCATGAAGTACTCCCTCATCGAACCCCCTCAACTACAACACCCTCGTGACGCACTAAAGCGGTGATTCTAACCAATCAGTGATGAAGGCCAAGAATCGTCACCCTAAGTCCAAAGGTTGTCAAAGAATCCATGGTTCAAATCAGGGTTTACTAGTGGTCCTACAAGGTAAGTTCTATAAGCAGTGAGTGCTCTAATACACACCTCGCACAGCTGTTCTGTGTGCCACTACGAGGCGGGTTGGCAACTACCTAAGACGTACACAAGAACGTTCGGCTTGTTTAGCTCACACCTAGCTCAACTCTTGTAAGAAAATTAGGCACACACTTTAGATTTGACAAAATTAAGTTCGTGTGTAAAATAGGCACGCATTCCCGTAAAGAAAGTTTCTCTATACTTACTAAGGGAAACTCACATCGTCACTCTCGATCGCAATTCACGCCCTATGCCTAAAAGTCTCACACTTCTCGATTTTACCGAATTTTCAGCTTCTTTCGATTGCCCTTTCTCAAATTTTTAATTTTTTTGGTGTTTTCACATTTTTAGTTTCTTTTTTTTTTTTTTTTTCTTTTTTTTTTTTTTTTTTTTATATACCTACACTATATGCACGGCCAACTCGCCTAATGACTCAACAATGGTGGGATGACTCAATAATACCAAAACGTGCACGCAAAAAGATGAATAATAAAAAGAAAAATAAGGACATAACGAAAAATTTCTAACTACATGCTGACACGGGCGATGCAAAGACTCAACACTGACTAGCAAAAAGGACTCAACCACCCCCACACTAGAATGCATCGTTGTCCTCAACGATAACGCGAGGACTCAACAATTCTAGCACGAGGGCACACTCCACTACTCGTCGTCTTCTTCCTCCTCTTCATCTTCCTCCTCATCATCTTCTTCTTCCTCATCCTCACTCGGCGGAACCGGATACTCAAATTCATCCTCCTGGAACCACGGATCCGCCGTCGGGACCGGTGGAACAAACTCCCTCGCCGCCTGACCACTCGACTGTATGACCCACTGGCCCACCATCTGGATTAATCCCCCCAGCTTCGCCTGATTGTCCCGAGTGTGGGCAAACTGGCGTCTTCTCTCGAGTCTATCCCGGGCCATCTCCTCTCTCAGGTGGTCATAGGCAACCTGGTTGTCAAACCTAGAGGTGTTCATCCTCCTACCCTTGCCCTTCTTCCTTGCTGTCTCATCAAACCTATGCCACTTCCTAGCAGTAAACGGTTTCAAATCCATGTCTCTCCCAATGACTACTTCAGAAGTTTTGGCTAGGTGAGTAAGCAAGCAAGTATGACCGGGACCCAATTTGTTAGTCCTCGACACTCTCTCTAGACAATTCTCCCAAATCAGCTTAGGGATATTGATTCTAACCCCAGTGTAAAGACAGAGAGCCCAAACCGATAGGCGGAAAGTGTAACTAGGGTTTCGTGTGATTCCCAAAACCCAGTTCTCTAGCAATTCACAGCACCACCTTGCCTCCGGCCTATAATGCTTCTTTTCGGCCTTCCAATGAATCACCTCCCCTTTCCTGTCCCATGGATCAACCCCTTTCGCAAAACAAAAAGCATTTAAACGAGACCAAAGATTCTCACTACGAAGAACCGTCTCGTACCCACAACCCTCTTTCAATGCGGGGAAACCCATGGCTAAAGCGATAGTCTCTGGCGTGAAGACTATCCACTCGTTCCGACAGTACACAAGACGAGGGTCTTGGCTCTCACCATCTTTTGCATAACGCAAATTGAAACAAAACTCTCGCGCAATATGCGAACTAGACGGCCCTACTAGCTTAAACCAATTGGTAAGCTTCTCGCGCTCAAAAATTTCCTTGATTGCTTGAGGCATGTCCTCGTGCAATGGAAATGCCTTTTCGGGCTGCCCGTTCTTAGTCAAGTAGGTATCTTTGCGAGAGTCAAGATGGGCCTCGTAAGTGACGAAACGGAAACTATCATAGTACCCGGGCCCAATACTACTTTCTTTCAAATTAGCCTTAGCCTTTCGTCGGCCTACAATGCCCGGTTTAGCCGGGAAAGGGGCATTCAAGATAGCATATTGGGGAATGGGCGGTATTTCTAATTGCGGCTCGCCCGACCCCGATGCTTCTTGCGAAGTACCCTCTCCCGTCTTCCGTTTCTTGCCACCCGCCATTAAGAATACAATTTCAAAATTAAACGAGAAATTCAACTATTGTGCACGTGACAAGAAGTGTGTACTGAATGAAACACGTAGGCACGTAAGCAAATAATTCCTAGGACTTTACGCAATCGCCCCCAAAGTACGCTATTAAGCGCAACAAAAAATAATTGGGCTTTTACTCAATTTGTGCCTAGGACTCGAATATTGAAATAACAAGTTTAGATTGTACCTACGTGTCCGGAGTAAATCTTACGGACACAAAAATTTCAGAATTTGACAAACCGGGCTGATTTTTGAGGTTGCCGGAAGAATTTGTTGAAACTTGGAATTTGTTGATGCTCCGTACTCCTTGTGTAGTCCCCGTTAGTGTTGCCTTCTTGACCGTAAGCTGAATCAAGCTCTAATTCGTCCAATTTCTCAATTTTGCTTCAAAACCCTAGTTTCCTCCTTCACTGATTTCTCTCTCGTCTCTCAAGCTCACTCAAAAACTCCCCTCAATCTTTGTTCTCCTCTGAATTGCGAGCAAAACCCTTGGTAGCTTGCTGAATTTGATGAAGAATCAAGTGAGGGTGCGATTTGGTGTAGTGCGCGGCTATGGAGGAGAAGATGAACTGCTGGGTTGTGAATAATGAAGAAGAGGACGACCTGCTGTTGATGAACTCTTCTCTTCGTGCAAAAAGTCTAAAAGGCCCCTGTGGACTTGCCTCCATCCTTTGTCCGTGCGTGGGCTGAGAAGACTTTTCGCCCGATGTCTTCGTGCGAAGACAATTGTCTTCGTGCGAAGAGTCTTCGTACGAAGACAATTTGTCTTCGCACGAAGGTCTTCCTATATAGATACTGCAAGGTGATATAGGAAGACAATTCAGAGCTCCAAAAATTTTTCTAAGTACAAAGTCTTCGTACGAAGACAATTTGTCTTCCTACGAAGACAATGCTGAGCTTGCCAAAAACATCCTTTTCGTCAAATTTTCGCGTATCCGATCGTGCCTTTGCTTTCAGAAGGATCTCCTCGACCTCGAGACTCCCTTTTTACCTTAAAACACTCCCAAAATCCGGGGAGTATTTCATTTGTCAATTTCACGCGTTCCAAGGCACGTTTTGCATTTCCGGATGCTTTTGGCCTCGTTTTACTCTCTAAAGCATCCTTTTTGACGTATCTTCTTCATCCGGACTCCGATTTGCGCGATCCACCTGTCTACAGAAAGCTCTCGACCACCCCCACACGTTGGCATTATTCAATCATTATTTCAGTCTGTCCTTCAAAATTTCACCTCGTAATCCGTGCCGGCGTGCTAGCTTTCTCCGTTCACTAATTAAATTCTTGCGCAAATCAAGACGGGGAGTCCGGGAACATGATCTTCCCCAGGTGCGTGTGTTGAATAGGTGCAAGAAATGGCTTCTATCTTCAATTCCTTCACTTCGGATCCCGATACGCGTATTGGGCTGCAAATCTTGACTTTTTACTCTGTTTCGCACGCGCGCATCAAGAAGGGGGATCCGAAATAGGCCTTTCACCTCGTATTCCTGCACATACTCATTGGAAATATTAAATCCACTCTCTCGCACCTCTCAATAAAATCAAACCGAATAAAAATTACAAAACAGTATTAAAACCTATCCTAAAGCAATAAATAGGTTGGGTTGCCTCCCAACAAGCGCTGTGTAATTTAAGGTCGACGGCCCGACCCAGTTACCTCAGAGATTTCTCAAATTGCGGGAGTTGCATGAAGCCATTCAATGACTCCAATGAAATTCCCGTCCACGTACGGTTTCGCTCTCTGGCCATTCACCTTAAACCTGTTCCCATTTGCATCCTCTACCTCCAGAGATCCCCATGGATAAACTGCAGTAATCGTGTAGGGACCACTCCACCTAGATTTCAATTTCCCTGGAAACAGCTTTAGTCTGGCATTGAAGATCAATACTTTTTGTCCTACCTTGAAGTCTCTCGGGATGATGTGCCTGTCGTGCCACAGTTTTGTCCTCTCCTTATAGATTCTCGCACTTTCATACGCCATCAATCGAAATTCTTCAAGTTCAAGTAGCGCTTGCTTTCGTAGCTCACCTGAGAGCTTAGCGTCCAAATTGATCTTCTTCAAGGCCCAGAATGCCTTGTGTTCAAGTTCCACCGGAAGATGACATGACTTCCCAAATACTAACTGGTAGGGAGACATGCCTAAAGGAGTCTTGTAAGCAGTCCTATACGCCCATAAGCTATCATCTAAGTGCAGAGACCAATCCTTGCGTCCCGGGTTGACTGTCTTCTCCAGAATCCCTTTTATCTCTCGATTAGAAACTTCTGCTTGCCCATTCGACTGCGGATGATACGCCAGTGATATCTTATGCGTCTTTACCCCATATTTGCTCAAGACATTGGCAAAGACTTTATTCACGAAATGCGATCCTTCATCACTGATTATGGCTCTGGGAGTTCCAAACCGTGTAAAAATGCTCTTACGCACGAATCTATCTACAGTAGCTCCATCGTTTTTGGGGCAAGCCATTGCCTCCACCCACTTGGTCACATAATCCACAGCTAACAGTATATAAAGATTGCCAAGTGAAGACGGGAATGGTCCCATGAAATCAATGCCCCAGACATCAAAGGGCTCTACTTCCAACACGAAATTTTGAGGCATCTCGTTTCGGTTGGAGATATTGCCGGTTCTCTGACATCGATCACATTGCTGTACAAATAGATGAGCATCTTTATGTAAAGAAGGCCAGTAAAATCCACTTTGCAATACCTTTGCCACAGTACGCGTTTTGCCAAAATGTCCTCCGCAATTAAATTCGTGGCAGTGTCTAAGAATGTCCAAAGTGTCTGGCTCAGCTACACATCTTCTCAACACATTGTCAGCTCCCAACCTAAACAAATAAGGGTCATCCCAGAAATAGTGCCGTGCATCTGCGAAAAATTTCTTTTTCTGATGAAAAGACATGTCTTTCGGGACAATCTTGAGCGCCTTGAAATTTGCCAAATCCGCAAACCAAGGCACAGCTGCTACCACTACCATAAGTTGTTCATCTGGAAAATCTTCTAATCGGCACATCTTCTTGTTTTTCGTTATCCAGTCGTGACAAATGGTCTGCAACAACGTTCTCCACACCCTTTTTGTCCTTTATCACTATGTCAAACTCTTGCATTAACAACACCCATCGGATCAATCTAGCCTTCGCATCCTTCTTTGCAAGAAGGTATTTGAGGGCTGCATGGTCCGTGAAAATAGTCACCTGAGAACCCACAAGGTATGGACGAAACTTGTCCAATGCGAAGATAATAGCCAACATCTCTTTCTCCGTGGTGGCATAATTAACCTGTGCAGTATTAAGAGTACGACTAGCATAGTAAATTACATGAGCTACCTTGTCTTTCCGCTGTCCCAGCACTGCTCCCACTGCGTAATCGCTGGCATCACACATAAGTTCGAATGGTAAGGTCCAGTCTGGGGTGGCTATAATGGGAGAACTAATCAGCTTTTTCTTGAGCAAATCAAAAGCTGTCTTGCAGTCTTCATTGAAATCAAACACGGCATCTTTCTCAAGCAAACCAGATAAAGGCTTTGTGATTTTCGAAAAGTCCTTAATGAAGCGCCGATAGAAACCTGCATGTCCCAAGAAACTCCGTACCCCTTTGACAGACGTAGGGTAAGGAAGCTTCTCAATCACCTCAATCTTCGCCCGGTCTACCTCTAAACCTTTACTGGAGATCTTGTGCCCCAATACTATTCCCTCGGTCACCATGAAATGGCACTTCTCCCAGTTGAGCACTAGGTTGGTGTCAATACATCTGTCCAGTACCCGAGCTAGCTGCTGGAGACAGTCTTCGAACCCATCACCATAAAGCGAAAAATCATCCATGAAGACTTCAAAATTTTGCTCCATCATGTCTGAGAAGATAGACATCATACACCTCTGAAACGTAGCTGGGGCATTGCATAGCCCCAAAGGACATGCGTCTGAATGCAAAAGTCCCATATGGACAAGTAAATGTCGTCTTCTCCTGGTCAGCTGGCTCAATCGCTATCTGATTATACCCAGAATATCCATCCAAAAAGCAGTAGTGTGAATGGTGAGCCAGCCTATCAAGCATCTGGTCCACAAATGGGAGGGGAAAATGATCCTTCAAAGTGGCATTGTAATACCCCTAATTTCCGAGAGAATTCTTAGTGCAATATCAAGACTTTGGGGGCGAATTTGTAAATAGTTTGTCACGACTTTAAAGTTTGAAATTCGGAGTGTTCGCAATATTTGAGAGTCGTAGAATGATTTTGGAGCACTAGAGATGTTCGGGGTGGTTGCGCAATTATCTGAAATTAAGTAGGAACCTCTATTTCTAAATGTACCCTAAAGTTTAGAAAAATACACTTTGACCCACATGCATGCTTGCCACTTGTCTACTCCAATTTGGCACATCTCTAGGTGAGGTGGCAACATCTTCTCCACCTTACCCACAATCATATTGTGGAGAGAAAGAGAGAGAGAGAGAGAACTCATCTCTTTCATCATCTTCTTCTTCTTCTTCTTCCCTCAAGAACAACCACCACAACTACCACCCTAGCACCACCACCACGCTTCCATTTCAAAAGCTGCTATAGATGGAGATAGAGGGTGACGGGGAGAGCAAAAGGCACAAATCAATTTCATGGTAGGAGGTGTATCGAGAGAGAAAACCCGTCTTGAAGGTATGAACCCTAACTGCGTAATCGTCCAAATTCTCCTTCCTTGTTGAAAATTAATCGATTTGGGTCTTGGATTTGTGATCCTCGTGACCAGGCGCAGCTAGGGAACCCAAATACAAGCTATGGGTCGAAGAATTGACCCTTCGCCGGAGTCTGGGTTTGGAAACCCGACGTGGACCGCCGGCGGACGTCGAGCTTCAGCGTTCGGTTCGTTCTGGGCTGTTCTTCCCTCCAGGCGACTTCCCATGTGACCTCTAGACATCTCAAGACCCTTCAATCAACCCAGAATGGCTGGGAGTTCGCCGGAGCACCCGAAACCAGCCGGCGAACCGCCGGAATCCGCCATGGCCGACGGGAATGAGGTAACTCCCTCATTTCTTCTCCGTTTTTGCCAATTTTTGCACCAAAATGATCCTTAGAACATTTAGAACAGCTCTAGACCCTACATATAAACCCAGATCATCGTTTGATTCGGTTTTGAATTCATTACTAGGCGTTTTTCGGCATGTTTTTGGGTTGGATTTAGGAGACTATAACTCCCTCGTTTTTGATCCGTTTGGAGCGATCTTTGGCTTGTTGGAAACCCTGGGCATTGTTATTTAACATGATATAGGTTGGATGCTGTGATTTCCTCTCTAAGTTGCCTAAAAATCAGTCCAAACATGCTAGGTTTGTGATGGTAGTTGTAATGTGTTCTTGGAGTTTTTGAATTTTGGCACAAAACTGCCCCTGTTCAAATGCGTGTAACTCCCTCAATTCTTGTCCAAATCATGCACGGTTTCTTTCTGTGTAATCTTGGGTATGCTAGCTACAAGTTTCGTTTGAATTTCGTGGTCCAATTTCATCTCTAAACCCTCTGATTTTGGCTCCAAAGTTGCTGCAATGCTAATGTTCTTCGCTAGCAAAGAATTCAAAATTTTTCTAAGTATAATGTCATGGTGAAACACCCATTTTCAAACCCTTGTATCTTCTTCAAAACTTAATGAAATTTAGATTTGTTTTCTCCTATGTGTAGCTGGTATATAATACTTCAAATCATCGTCTCTGGGTCATGTTCAAATTTATAACGGATTTCTCACAAAACGAGCCTAAAGTTGCTAGTTTGAACTCGCGAAGCACTATCGAATTTTTTCTAAGTATTGAATCGTAATTTTCATCCAACTTTGACTAGCGATATTTCTTTGAATACTTGGAGTTTTTAGGAGTTCAAATATGTTCTGGAATCCTTGAACTATCGTCTTCAAAACCCTATTCTCAGATTTTCAAGTATCCCCCTCAATTGATTACAAATCAGCTCTAAAGTTGACTAGTTGAGTCGATTTTCTTCTATATTTGACTTTTGAATTCGACACTCTAAATGACATTTCTAGCCTTAGTGTTCTTCACGAAACTTGCTCGTATTCATATTCTGAGTCTAAATATCATGTTTGACCAAGTTTGACTTTTCGCAAACCCTAGTTTGACTGAACTGTATAGGAGGGGCAAAATAGTCATTTCACTTAAACTTTGAATTGAGGTTAGTTTAGTAACTTGGAGTTTGTCAGCATGTCTTGTATGCGTGTTTGGAGTACTTTTATGTAATTCTGGGCTAGGGTTGACCAAGTCAAATGTAGGGGTCTTTTTGCAGTTTTACTAAACTTCGGGGGCCTATGTGCAATTAATTAAAACTTTGCATTTGAACAAAGTTAATGTTTTGAGACCAACAACCTGACTTAGAAGGATACTTGGGGCCTTAAGAATGAATTATTTGACTCGAGAGTTATCAAATCAATGGTGGGGGTCTTTCTGTAATTTTAGCAAACTTTAGGGGCCTAAGTGTAATTTACTGAAAGTTGTAGATCTCGATGCTAAGTTCATATGGATGAGTTAAGAGTCATTCTTGGATGTTGTTGGGCCAGTATGAGTGTAATATGGGGTCCAGGCACAATCAGGGACTGTTATGGACAGTTTCAAAGTATTAGGGGCCTTTTTGGTCAAGTTAGCTTGCGTGACCTGCATTTTATTGCATTCTTGCATACAACCTCATATAGAGGGTAAATGCTAATAGACTGTATACTTGACTTGTTTATAACCAGCCGGTGTTGAGGACTGTTCCACGATAGACGTATGTGCTCGTAGTGCCGCTTTGACTATACGACCCGGATCCAATGTGAGACCAGTGTTGTAGGAGTGCTAGCTTTGCTTTGCGCCTTTCATGGCTCAGAGGTAAGTACATATGTACGGCCTTTTCATATCAAAATATGCGTAAGTGCTTGATGTTTCAAATGAATGTTTGTTATATGAAATAGTATGAGAATGCATGTTTTCCACTCGAAAGTTGTTAAACTATTTTATTCATCTCCTTTGAGAACTCTCCGAAATTACTTGTGAATTGTTGACATCCTGATCCTAGTTATGTGAAAGATAAGAAATAAAATACCTCTAATAGACTTAGGACGATGTACAGAGTACTGTTATTAATGGGAGGCGTCAAGCGATCCTCCATTTTCGTATGGCTAAGACCATTGAAGCAATGCTTCTTATTATTGGATAGAACGTTAATGTTCAAAAATCCGCCCCCGATGAGCCAACATGTATCAAGATATTGAGGCCAAGGGGTTTATAGAGCTATAGAGTGCTACTTATACTTGTAAGGGTCACTACGGTATAGGGGTGTCGACACTTAAGGCCTTTTAGCTAATGTTGTGAGCGGGGTTGACGAATGGGCTCCCTTAACGCTCGGGTGAAATAGGGTTTGATAGACCCTAGAAGGAACCCTTAGTGGTTATTTCGTGATCCCTCTGTCTACATCGATCCTGCTGGTGGCTCTTGACACGCCTCAGCTAAATTAAACTGTTGATTGAAGTCGAAATTCAAAATTGGCTACTTATTAATGTTGTTTGTGGCTCTTGATATGCCCTTATTGATTTGAAATGAATTGTAAATCTTGGCTACTCATGAAGTACTATCGTTATCAGTTCAAATGAACTTGTTTACTCTGGATATTTTACCAACTACTCGTGGTTTCTCAATGTTATTAAATTGAGAGGTTTTGTTACTCGTTTACTTCCAGTTGTTCCAAATTCTCCAACATGATAGCTTTACTATTTAAATCTTCTAATTTGTTTCAACTCATGCTTCCGTGCCACTCATTGCTTTACATGTCGTAGTATGTATTTACTCAGTTTTTACTGATCATTTTCTTCAAAACTGCGTCGGCATTTGCCATTTTAAAACCGCAGGTCGTCAATCAAGTTTGGGGAATGGGAACGCGGATCGAGATGAAGAAGTTTAGCTTAAGTTAGATCACTTAGTAGATCACACACAATTTGTTTTAGTTTGTACTTAATATCGAAATTTTGTTATGTACTTAAACCGAAATGTAAATTTAATAGTTAATAATCTACTTTTGGTTATCGATTGTCACGTTAACCCTGAACCGAGATCCCGGGTCGTTTCAGGCATCATTGAGTTTGCGGTAGTCCATGCAAACTCTCCACCCAGTAACGGTACGGGTGGCAATTTGATCACCTTTTTCCCCTTCCACCACAGTTATACCTCCCTTCTTGGGGACACATTGTACCGGGCTAGTCCACGTGCTGTCGGAAATCGGATAGATGATACCTGCTTCCAACCATTTAAGCACCTCTTTCTTCACCACCTCCTGCATGTGAGGGTTGAGGCGGCGCTGAAATTGAACTACCGGCTTCTTGTCTTCCATGAGCCTGATCTTATGCTGGCAAACTGTGGGGCTGATCCCCTTAATATCTGCTATGGTCCATCCCATAGCTGCTTTCCTCTTCTGTAATACCTTGAGAAGCTGCTCCTCCTGTTCCCTGTCCAAACATGCAGACACAATCACGGGTAAAGTATCACTAGATCCCAAGTATAAATATTTCAAATGAACAGGTAAAGGCTTTAATTCTAAAACAGGAGCAGTAATAAGAGAAGGAGTAAGAATCTTCCTGCTTCCCTCATTAAAGAGGGGTAATGGTGGGCGCCAATGAACATCTAAGGCTTGCTCTTTCTCGCTGGAATCAAATAGAGCAAGCTCCTCATATAGTTGCTCCAACAAAGTATCGTCTTCCTCGTCCAGCGTGTATGCCTCCACCCCAAAGCACTGCTCGCTCACCGCGTATGCGGGAAACTTCATAGCCTCAAATACATTGAAGGCTACCTTCTCATCGTTGATCTGCATAGTCAGCTCCCCATTGGCCACATCAATGATAGTTCTCCCAGTGGCCAGGAATGGACGGCCCAAAATAAGGGGAACATCATCGTCGGCCTCCATGTCTAAGATCACAAAATCCGCTGGGAAGATGAGTCCTTCAACTCTCACTAATACATCCTCTAAAACACCCCTGGGGCGTTTTATTGTGCGATCAGCCATCTGCAAGCACATCCTGGTAGGCTTAGGATCTCCCACACCAAGTTGCTCAAAAACCGACGTGGGCATCAAATTAATACTTGCACCAAGGTCACATAATGCCCTCCCATGAAATGCGTCTCCCAATGTAACAGGAATGATGAAACCGCCCGGATCTTTCATCTTCTTTGGTAGCGCCTTTTGCACAACTGCGCTACACTCCTCATTCAGAGTTACGGTTTCAAAGTCATCCATGCGCCTCCGATTAGAAAGGAGGTCCTTGAGAAATTTGGCATATTTAGGCATTTGTGAAATGGCCTCCGCGAAAGGTATATTAATGTGCAGTTTCTTGAAGATATCCACAAACTTCTTGAAATGCTTGGCATCCTCTTGACTCTTCAATCTTTGCGGGTATGGCACTTGCACACTGTATTCCTCCCTTGGCTTCTGTTTCTCATCCGACTTCCTCACCGTGTCCTTTGATTGGGGATTCACGGTAGGCATGAGAATCTCTTCATCCAAAGCTTTCTCAGTGGCCTTAGTCGCCTCAGCTCGCGCGTGGCTAGGATATGGGGGGTCCTCAGTAGTGATGCCACTGCGAGTTGTGATGGCATTTAGCTGCTCATTAGGAGTGATGGTATTTGCTGGAAGCATACCTGGTGGAAGCTTGATATTTTGATTGGCGATCTGCCCAATCTGAGTCTCGTGGCTTTTCATTGTGGCTTGTATTGAGACAATCGTGCTTTCCATCCTGTCTTGATTAGCTAGGAGCTTTCTCAATAGAGCATTCGTCTCTTGATCTTCTTTCTGTGGAGCCTGCTGTTGTGGAATTTGCCTTTGAGCTTGATATGGAACATTGGGTCTCTGACCGGGTGCATATAATCCACTGTTCGGATTGGCATAGCTGAAGTTGGGATGATTACGATTGTTGGGATGATAGGTGTTAGGCCATTGCTGCTGTCGCATAAAATTCACATCTTCAACACTATTATCATATCCCTGGCTTTCGTCTGCTAGTAATTCACCCATGGGCTTCTGTGTTGGAGGGTGCATACCGTGAAATGCTGAAGTCATGGATTCCAGCTTTTGTTCCATCGATTCAATCTTGTTGACTAAGGATGTATCCCCCGGTTTGGAGTACCTACGCGTTTCAGATCGTGTAGACTCTCTCTTTGACGCGTTGTTCAGCAGATCTTGAGCTCGCTGTGCTCCAAGTCCCATAAAATTACCTCCAGCTAGCATATCTAACTGGTCAGCTGTCTCCTTGTCTAATGCAGTGTAGAAATAATGGAAGAGCTTGTGCCATGGCTCTCCATGATTCGGACATCTACGGAGAATTTGACTGAACTTCCTCCACGCATCTCCCAACGAGCTGTCTTCATCCTGAGTGAATTTTGCAATCTCAGCCATCTGCTAAGCGACTCTGGATGGTGGCAAATACTTCCTCAGAAACTCATGACAACAATCCGCCCATGTTACTATGCTACCTGCTGGCAGCTCCATAAGCCACTTCTTGGCTTTTCCAGATAACGAGAAGGGAAATAGTAATAGCTTAACTGTTTCATCTGGAACTCGTTGATCGTGCAGGGTTGATGTGATTTGCTCAAATACCAGCAGATGGTGATTGGGATCATCTCCTGGAGCTCCGTTGAATGCACACTCATCACGAACCATATTGATCATATGTTGGCGCAACTCGAAGTGTTGGGCATTGATATGTGGCCTGACAATGGTAGGCTGATAACACGCTGGAGTAGTTCTGAAATAATCCACCATAGGGCGTTCTTCAATCTCAGCATTGTTCTGCCTGTTGTTTTCCCCATTATTCCCATTATTGTTTCCACCGATGTTCGCCACTTGTGCCCCCACACCAGGACGTGGTGGATTTGGGGGAGCCATTCGATCCATCCTTGCCTGCATCTCAGCCATTTGAGCTCTCACCTCCTCAGCTTCCGCGGCTCTGTTTGCAGCCTCCTCTACAGCTGCAGCTCTAGCTGCTTCCGCATCTTGCATACCTTTGCGGATTCTCTCAAACTCAGCTCTCGTCTCTTCATCCATAACTACTGAGCTTGAATTCCTCTTGTCTCTACGCTGTGCTTTTAATAAGGATTCCGGGTCTTCAAACGTTGGATACAAAGGCTCGTCTCGAGAACGGGTCATGCACCGTGTAAATCAACCTGAAATCACGAAATACGCAAAACGTAGGTGAGTAACGGATATAAACAATAAATTAAAATCCCTAAGGCTAGGAATTATAACTAATTTAGCCGAAGTCCCCGGCAACGGCGCCAAAAACTTGACACGATCCAACTGCAAGTGCACAGCTGTCGTGTGTAGTAATAAACCGGAAATCCGGGTTGTCGAACCCAAGGGACTTTGTTTAAATTAATTACTATTCTCAACCTTATGTGGGCACGTCGCAAGTTGTGTTTTAATCTAATTCTAAGAAAATAAACGCAAATTCTCAATTAACCAAGTGAAATAGTTCACGATTAATAAAGAATGAAATTTTAGGGTTTTATCAAATAAGAGAAAAGTACCGGGAATTCTCTAGGTTCACTAGGTTGATCTAAATTTATATTTTGATTTGTAAAACAACCACGTGTTATTCACTATTAATCAAGCAATATTAAACTTACCGAGTTACCAAGCAAGTCACTATACTTTAACTAAACCAAACCGAGTTACCAAGTCTAATTTAGCTTCAAGTATGCATTAAAACCATATTTCTACTTTAACGATCCTAGTTAACGATGTCGAGTTACCAAACATTGATACGACTAGGTGGATTATTCAATTTACCGACTAATTCTCACGGAGTTACCACGTGAAAACTACTTTAGTTTACCTCTACGTTAGCTACTCGCAAAGATAATATAATGAGGAACGTAAATAATCCATAATAGTAAATAAACACGTGAGATTAAGCTAGAGCATGCATTACAATCATCAAAACATCAACTTTAGATCAAACCCTAGCTACACCAAACGAGAATTTCCAGCAAAAAGTGTTTAGCTACTCATATTCATAATCAAAACGATAAGTCTAATGAGTTTAAACATAAAAATCAAGAAAAGACGAGAGTTTAGAATCCAAACGAATGATCCAAAGCTCCTAAGCTCTCCCAAAGGCTTCTTGATCTCCAAAAGATGTCTCTAATGTCAAAAACTACTGAAAAAGTCGACCTAAAAGGCTTAAATACGTTTCCATAATCTTATTACAAAGTTTGGATAAACTACGAAAAAGCCCCAAAAATTCTGCACTTTCCAGCGATCTCTTCGCACGAAGACATTTGTCTTCGCACGAAGAGTCTTCGTACGAAGACATCTGCTTCTTCGTGCGAAGATCTTCTCACATAGATACTGCGAGCATGTTTGAGAAGACTTTTCTGCAGAGCCAAAATTTGGCTAAGTCTTTTGTCTTCGTACGAAGACATTTGTCTTCGCACGAAGACTCTCTGGTCCAGCCCTCTTTCTTTGACTTTTCTCTTTATTCCTTTGACTTTCCTCTTCCTTCCTTCTTGCATTAACCTTCCTTTTATTTCCTTTGACTTTCCTCTTCCTTTTGACTTGCCTTTGAGTTCCTTGTTTCCGAAGTTCGCTTCCATATCCCGCACGATCCTCCAAGCCCTGTTTTCCTGCGAATCACAACACGAAAACACAACCCGCGATCATATCACAATAAAAGCTCAAAAATCTAAAGAAACGCCCGGATTTAACAAGTAATGCATATGAACTCACATTATTACATTTAAGCTCAATTTACTCAAAATACGACGAATTCTCCATGATAAGCACGCAAAACGTAGAAATAAAAGGCATAAAATAACTCCGAAAACGGAGTTATCAACACTGCATGGCTCGATTTACGACTTAGCGCGTCAGCCACTACATTAGCCTTCCCCTCGTGGTACTGGATGCGTAGATCGTAATCTTTGATAATCTCCAGCCATCTTCGTTGCATGTTGTTTAGATCCTTCTGCGTGAAGATATACTTCAAGCTGCGATGATCCGTGTAGAGCTTGCAAACAACCCCGTAGAGATGATGCCTCCATATCTTCAGCGCAAAGATTACTGCTGCCAGCTCCAGGTCATGTGTAGCATAGTTCTCCTCGTGTGGCTTCAGCTGCCTTGAAGCGTAGGCAATCACCCTTCGGTCTTGCATCAGTACGCATCCAAGTCCTTTCTTCGACGTATCGCTGTATACCTCGAACTCGCCAGAGTCGTTTGGCAAAGCTAACACTGGTGCTGTAGTGAGCTTCTCCTTCAGAGTCTGGAACGCCTCTTCACAGCTGTCGTCCCAGTGATACTTCACTGCCTTCTTCGTCAGCGTAGTCAATGGCCTGGCAATCTTCGAAAAATCCTTTACGAACCGCCTGTAGTAACCGGCTAAGCCGAGGAAGCTTCGAATTTCGGACACGTTCTTCGGCGTAGGCCAGTACTTAACCGCTGAGACCTTTTCTGGGTCAACGGATACCCCTTCCTTGGAGATGATGTGGCCTAGAAACGGCACACGACCCAACCAGAAGTCACACTTTGAGAGCTTGGCGTATAGCTGCTCTTGCCTCAAGGTCTGCAATACTTCTCGGAGATGCTCTTCGTGATCCTCTTCGTTCTTCGAGTACACCAGGATTTCATCGATGAAGACAACCACGAACCGGTCTAGAAACGGCTTCATTACGCGTTTCATCAGGTCCATGAATACGGCAGGAGCGTTGGTCAGACCGAACGGCATAACCGTGAACTCGTAGTGACCGTACCTTGTGCTGAAAGCCGTCTTTGGAATATCTTTCTCGGCTACGCGGAGTTGATGATAACCCGATCTTAGATCGATCTTGGAGAAGACACTGGCTCCTTGCAGCTGATCGAATAGATCGTCAATCCGAGGTAGTGGATACTTGTTCTTGATAGTGACACTGTTTAGCTCCCGGTAATCGATGCATAATCGCAGGCTCCCGTCCTTCTTCCTGACGAACAGCACTGGTGCTCCCCAGGGTGACACACTAGGTCGTATGTACCTCTTCTACAGAAGTTCTTGTATCTGCTCCTTCAACTCCTTCAATTCCACAGGTGCCATCCGATATGGCGCCTTGGAGATGGGTGCAGTCCCAGGTGCCAAGTCTATAGTAAACTCCACTTCTCGTTGAGGTGGCATTCCGGGAATCTCGTCAGGGAATACATCAGGAAATTCCCTCACGACTGGTATCTCATCCAGCACATTTTCCTTCTTGGTTACGTCTTGGACATAACACAAGTAGGCAGAGTTCCCCTTCTTCATTTGGTTGATTATTGTCAGAGCAGACACTAGTCTAATTCGAGGTTCAGTGGTGATACCACGATAGGTGATCTTTTCTCCTTTAGGTCCCTTCAATCGAACCTTCTGATCATAGCAATTTATAACTGCCCTATACTTCCCAAGCCAGTCCATTCCTAGGATCACATCTATGCCTCCTAGGTTAAATTTTATCAGGTTGGCAGGTAAGGTGCAGGTTAGGATTTTGAGTTCTACTCCTTCGAATATGGTATCACAGACAGTTATCTGGCCATTAGGGGTTGCTACTGGGATAGATATACTAGATGAGCTAAGCAAACCCAATTTCCCAGCAAACGAGGATGATATAAAGGATAGGATGCACCAGAATCAAATAGCATGAAAGCAGGTTGCTCATGGATAGAGAAAGTAACCGTGACAACTCCATGTGCAGCTTCTGCCTCAGTCTTAGTCAGCACATCAATTCTTCCCACGTTTGCATTCTGAGCTCCTGCTCCTCCTGCTCCAGCTCCATTGTGGTTGTTCCCGTATCCGGCATTATTGTTTCCGATCCTGGGTTGGCCTCCGTTTTGGCCTGCATTGCCTGGGTTGTAGTTCTGCTGCCTGACATATCCATTGCCTCCATTGTTCTGGTTGCGGTTTCCATTCTGCTGGTTCCCGAACTGCTGGTTGCGGGCAAAGTTGTTTCCGTTCTGCTGACGGTTGCCCTGGTAGTTGTTCTGCTGTGGCCTTCCAAAGTTGCCTCCTTGGATCATCAGCTGGTTCCCGGCTGGTTGAGATCGGCATTCATAAGCTCGATGTCCTCGCCTGCCACAGTTGTTGCAAGTGACCGAGTTTCCCTCACAGTCTGCTCCTGGGTGGTTTCGCGGGCACCATTTGCAGAAATAGCGACGATTTTTCTGAGTCCCAGCATTCTGCTGATTGCCACGATACTGCCCCTGGTTACCTCCTCCATTGTTGGTCTTGAACCTCTGATTGCCCTTGGCAAAGTTGCTGTTGTTTCCTCCTACCTCCTCAAGCTTGCGTTTCTTGCGATTCTCCTCCTGGGTGACACGAACTCGATAGATGTCAGCAGCTCTATCGTAGGCTTCATGAAGCGAAGAGTAGGTCCTGCTCAGCAGAGACTCTTGCAGCCTTTCGTGCAATCCACCGATGAATCGGGAAACTTTGGAGTCTTCATCCGGCACCATGTTTGTAACACCCCGTATTTTTCTAGATATTTTTGACATATTTTTCGTAAAATTTAAACAAGTATTTTTGAATTATATGACTAGTAGGGGAGGTAATTACAATTTTGGATAATATTATATAGTTATTTTTTGGGGTATATTTCGTCTTTTACAAAACTTGAAGTATTTAATACTTATATTCTTGTATTTATACTATATGTAGTACATACCGTATTGATACTTATACTATACGTATTTTATACTATACCTATACTTTATATTACAATACTTAATAATAATAATAATAATAATAATAATAATAATAATAATAATAATAATAATAATAATAAAATAACAACACCCTCTCCTGACTTCTCCCAATCCCCAACAAATTTTCAAACCCCAACACCCTCATCTCTCACCCTCTCTCACGTCTCTCTCTTCCCGTCTCTATCTCTCTTCTCCCTCTCCCTATTTATTCTCTTCACTTCTCTTCCCCTTCGGCAAACCCACCCGACACTACCTCCTCTCTCTCTCCACCCTCTGCCACCACCATCTCCATCTCTCTGTCTCACTCCCCCTCTCCCTCCTCTGGTTTTACCGAGAGGAACCACCACCATCGCCAACCCACCACCATCACCGGCGACACCACCATCGCCAACAACAACATCACCACCTCTCCACCATCACCCTCTATCTCTCCCTCTCTCTGATCTGACGACGAGGAAGCAGCGACAGTAGCAGCTGCAATGGCTGCTGCCAACTCCCGCAAGCCGCCGCCGAGAGACCCACCGTAACCACGTCACCACCACCACCCTCTCCATTCTCTGACCTCACCCCCGTCGCTCTCTCTCTCTTTCTGCTCTGCCAGACGAAGAAGAAGCAGCAGCAACAGCAGCGGCAATAGCCGCTGCCACCACCGGAGAGCCCGCCGGAATCCATGGCCGCCAAGACCACTGCCACCCGTCTCTCTCTCTTTCCCTGCTCTCTTCCCCTCTCCACCTCGCTTCCTTGCTCGACAGAGCCACCGAAGGATGAAACTTCAGCAGAAACCGCAGCAGCAGCCAACAACGCCGCCGCCACCTCCATTTTTCCGGCGAGCTCGACGAGAGCTTCGAGCCCAAGCGAAGCAGTGGCCTCCAGCCACTTCCAACCATCCCCCTAGCCTCCTGGAGGTCCGACCAGGTCCGTGGAGGTCCAAGACAAAGCCAAGAGCAGCCGGAGAAGCCCCGGCGAAGCTCCATCTCCGGCGACCCCGACGGCGACCTCGACCCGACCCGTTTCTTCGTCGTTTCTCGCGATTTTTGGACTGGGTATGCTTGAAATCTTCCCCTGAGTTGTTTTTAGTAATCAAAATCAAGTTTTAAGGCCTCAAATCTACATTTTAATCGGTTAGTTTGAATGTTCATGTTTAGGGGGTTAAAGTGTCTTTTTCAGAAAGTTTTCAGGGGGGTTATAATGTCGTTTTAGAAACTTTGGGGGAGGCAGTTGTCATTTCAGAAACTTTTAGATATTATATGCAGTTTTTAATTTCAGATTTAATTATAAAATTAGTTTCTCTTAAATTTATTTAGATTATTATTTATAAAATTATTTTGGGGGTAAATATTATTGAAGAAAATGTTATTTTGGGTTTATAAATAAGTTAAAATTAGTATTGTCTTGAGAAAAATAAAAGGAGCTAGAATTAAAGAATAGGTTGTATATTTGTTGAGATTATATTAAGTTAGAAACTCCGATTTGTAGGTGAAAATTTCGTAGACGAGACGAATTAGGACGTGCTTGGATTTTCGGTAAGTTAATATGCCTAGTCTTGCGAGCCTTTCATTTCTTTCGTGTTATCGCGTGCGTTATTTTCGAAATACCACAATACGTGCTTTATGTGAATTATTTACTCGCTTCGGAATATTCTATATTGAAGTACACATGAATAACGATAGTCTAGAATGAGAGTCCGAACGACGCCGCTAGAAGAACAGCTAAATCCTATGTTCGAAATGAAGTACCGATTAAAACACGACCACCATATATGAAAGAAATTATACATGAGTATATCCCCCCTAAGTGGGGCAGTATTATGGGAGTATACCCCCCAAAGTGGGGCAGAATTATTGTTATATCCCCCTTAATGGGGCAGTTTTATGAGAGTATACCCCCCTTAAGTGGGGCAGAATTTATGGAATTATTTCCCCTTAATTGGGCAGTATTATGGGAGTATACCCCCTAAGCGGGGCAGAATTATTGATTCACAAATGTCGGAATTATAAATGATAATTGGTTGAGAATGTCAAATAAAGAGTTGGAAAATTTATACTGTCTCGTTCTTGGTCGCGTTAGTGTAAGTTAATATGCCTAGCCTCGCGTGCCTTTCTTTCATTTCGCGTATCGCGTGAGTTATTTGTGATTTACTACCGTACTTGATTTATTTGAATTGTTTATACTCCTCTTTGAAGTCTCGTTTGAAATTGGTATCCAAATCTAAATAACAATCCGAAAGTGAAACATCTAAATGACATCGTGAAATACTTGTAAAAGTGATTCCCCAAGACGGACCACGTCATTGGGTTGGACATACGAAATTTCAAATTGTTGCCTCGGTTACCAAGAGTAGCACACCGCTCACTTTTTGGTCGAATCTGAATATCTCTCAATCATACATCGATTATTACTTGTTTTATGCCACACCGGCTTTTTGTTTGGAGCTCCTTACACGATTCTATACCTTGAATGAAAATACGTAATTATGTAAAGTGGAAAGACGTTGTGCGTGGGTTTGTGCCATATCCCTGATACGATACATTTCTGACATATTGTGTTGGTTACTGTTATGAGATTATGAGATTATGAGGCTCTGACCTCCTTGATTAGTTATGGTTATGAGGCGCTGTGATGCGAACCTCCTGTGATTGAGTTATGGTTGTGGTAGTGCTTTTGCACATATGAGAAAGAGGTTGTGGATTGGATATGGTCACGCCCCGTATCAACTAGTTACTAAAATGAATTTCTGGACTCTAATCCTATGGCTATGAGATAGCTTGAGATTAAAGTGATATTGTGAATTGTTATTAACAGTGAGTTCCCGAGATGGACCACATCTTCGGGTTGGAACACGAAATTTGAGATCGTTGAGTTGGACACACCGAATCAGTTGTGAACGCTTTTCCCGCGAGTATTTGATATTTATTTATCAGCGAATTGGTTATTCCCGTCATATGTCTCATCATCTATTTACGTGCTATGGGTTTTAGCTTACTCAGCCGTTTGCTGACTATTTTCTGTAAAAACTGCGTCGGCTTTTGCTATTTTAAAACCGCAGGTTGGCTATCGAGGTGGGGGAACGTTCACGACACTTTGGACAGGAAAGCTTGCTAGTTGGAAGATCACATAGTATATTATCTCACCTAAAAGTGTATTCCCTGATTTTCAAAAGACTATTACTGTTTGTACTTGTATGGAAATTGTAAAAGTTATAATTTGAAGCTTTATGTTATCGATGGTTGTACTTGCTGTGAACCGACGATCCTTATCCGTTCCCAATGAGGCTCATCACCTCGGGCGGAGGCATCTCTTCCGAACGTGGGGCCCGGCCGGCCCTGCGGCTCGGAGGGGTGTTGCAATGTTACCCACGAACCGTGTCAGCTCAGTAAATTTCCGGAAATACTCAGTCACTGAGTCATTTCCTTGTCGCAGGTTCTGGAATTCCTGTTCCTTGCTCCTCTTCACATGGTGAGGGTAAAAAGGGGCTCTGAGCGCAGTTTGAAGTGCTTCCCAGTTGAATTTGGGATCAGCCAAGAGTGTTTCTCGTGCATTCCTCCACTAGAGGTTTGCTTCACTCTTCAAGTAAAAGACTGCGCAATTGACTTTCTTATCATCGGGGCATTCGATTGTCTCCAGAATTTTATCCATTTCCACGATCCAGTATTCTAACTCGACAGGATCTTCTCTCCCAGTGAACTCCATTGGTTTCATCTCAGCTACTTTCCTGGCCCAGTTAGTTCCTGTCTGTCCCCCGTTGTTCATCATCTGGGTCATTTGGGTGAAGAATTGCTCCATGGAGATGTTATCAGCCATCTGTATGGGTTAAACTTTCCTATATAGTGATAATGGAGTGGTCTATTAGTCACGCATTACGGTATCCTTGGTTAAGGTTGCGGAAACCTCAATAATCACGTCATAAGTCTACAATAAATCCAGCATAAACATAAAATAACACGCATAACACAGCAATTCTCTAATAATGCTCATGTCTGTAACTCATCCAATATAATTCAAATTCTGCTTTCCTCCTTTTTACTATAATGATCAGAGATAGTAATAACTCGTGAAACTTGCAAATAGGATGCGGGTGGGCGGGAATACTCAAGACCAATCTCCTAAGCTACCCAAAACCCGAACGGCTTTCCAATTTTAAATTAACTTGCCCTATGTTCATTTTAAGTTGCCCTACAGGTTTTTAATTTCCTTGTTTATGGATTGCCTGCTCTAATACCACCTGCAACAACCCCCTTATCCGGCTCGGACAAGACCGGGAGGGTGATGCTAAAAGTAACGACGGAAATCAAAAGCATAACATTCCAACTTAATTAATACATAACATTAAGCATCCAAAAAGTCATTAGATATTACATAAGTCTTAACAAAGTTACCACAATAGGTGAGCTAGCCAACTACATCACTACTCGTGCTGATAACCGTCTACGTGAGTCCCGTACCCTGTTATGCCATAGTCCTTAGCTCCTAAGCCTGCGGTGGGAAGGAAAACAGAACCGCAGTTTCTAAAGTCAGCTGTGAAATGCTGAGTAAATAACACCCAAACATGTAAAACAGAAGATGAAGCTTAAATTTATTATTTGCAATAAAACAGGAGGAATAAAACTTGTAAAGAAAGAACTTCATAAGTAAAGTAGGGACCCTTTTTATAAGAATTCTTCTTGTCTTATTATCTCTTCCAAACAGGTATTATCTTCCTCAATCTCATCTTCTTTCCTTTCAAAGCTCATGCCAAAACTGTATAATTAGCTTTGTTGATACGGGGAAGGAGCTACTAATCTATCACTAGCAACCATGACCTTAACTGCCGGCAGCCCCCTAAGACTTCTTGCGGCCAGAGAGGTGAGTACACGGAGCGACCCAGCAGGTTGCGACCGGGTTAAAATAAAATCTGATCTGTGGTCAAGTGACTAATAGTCAACACGAAAATAATAAATTGCTTCTCCCGCACAACTCTTTCCACTTTACGTTAATTACGCATTATTATTAATCATGTGACAAGTTCAAATAAATAGCTTCTTTGAAATAAAAGGAGACTTCAAATAAAACAAGTAAATAAATAACCAAATAAAATGCATTTTGAGACAAGAAATAAAAGTCATATTAAGACACGAAGGAAGCTAGGCTCAAGGCTTGGCATGTTACTTACCTTACTTCCGTAGCACTAGCACGTTCTAGAGATGTCTCGGCCTACAACCGTCACCTACAACCCGTAACTTTTATGTTAACAATAATTCAACAAAATACTACTCGTCCTAAAATTTTCTCTTTTAATTCTACCCAACCCCTCTAGTTATTTATTTTTCCTAATATTTTATTTCGTCATAATCTTCTATTATAAAACCCCGTTTTTATATTTAGACAACTATTATTATTATTATTATTATTATTATTATTATTATTATTATTATTATTATTATTATTATTATTATTATTATTATTATTATTATTATTAACTAAAAGTGGCTAACTAATTAGAGGAATTATTTTATAAATACTTGATATAGAAGTGAAACAAACTAATTTATCTTTAATGAAAAAGACATTATTATTTCTATAATTATTTATGCAATATTCAAAACTATTTAATTTAAAGAGATTTTTTTTTTTTACTAAATACTAACCACAACGAAACAATATTTAAAATCTAGCAAAATATCAAATTTGCAGCAAAATATCCAATCTGCAAGTATTAAATATCTAAGTGTTTTAAAAATATTTATGTAACAATATTTATTTAAAGTTTAACTAAAAATGTTTCTTATATAATTTTTAACGAACAAACCGCATGCTATTTTAATACCAAAATTACTTTTCCAAAACGAGGATGAAATATAGTATTTTTAGAAATTATTTTTATTCCGAAATTATTATTTTTATTTTTAGTGAAAAGTGACAAGTTTAGGTTAAATACACATAAACCCCCATTCGTATTAAAAGTCTACAAATTCCTCAACTAGCCACCAAAACAAGTCTTAATATAGTATACTAACAGCCCCTAAAGTTTCTGAAATTACAAACAGCACCCCTAAGTCATGTTTTAACAGTTTTCATAAACTACACTTTTACCCCCCTTCTTCAACAACTTTAATTTCTTCAATCCTACTTTGATTCAAGCTATCAAACTTCAATTTTAGCAACATATAACAACTAATCAGAAGGTATAGGACGTACCTAGGCCAAAAATGGCCGGAAATCGCTAAGAAATGGGTCGGGTCGAAGCTTGGCGTCGGAGTCGCCGGAGTTGGACCTTGGTGGTCGGCTTTAATGGCTTTCTCAGCCTGGTTTGAGGCTTCTAATGAGTTGGTCGGCCTCCTAGGACCCTAATGCAAGCGGAGGGGGAGTGGGTGCTGTTGCGAAGCACCTCGTCGAAATTTGGCCGGAGCTTGGCCGGCAACAATGGCTGCCGACGGTGGCTGTGGCTTCTGCTGCTGCTAGGGCTGCTTCCTTGGGCTCTGCTCAGGTCGGGGATGAGCCCACAATCGGTCAAGGAGCTTGGGTAAGGCAGCGGGGATGAGAGAGAGAGAAGTGGGTTCTCTTCGGTGGTTGTCCGACGGCGGCGATGGCGGCCGTGGTAGTTGCTGCCGCTGCTTCTGTTGAGACCAGAGAACAGAGAGGGAGGGAGAGAAGGAGAGAGAGAGCGAGAGAGAGAGTCTGCTGCTGGTGGTGGCAGGGTTGTTCTTTCTCGGGTTTTGCCGCCGGTGGTTATGGCGATGGTAGTGGTGGTTGGCTGCTGCCACTTCTACGCTGCTGCTGCTGGTGGGGTTGTTGAGAGCAGAGAGCAACAGAGAGGGAGAGATGGAGAGCTGGGCAGCGAGAGAGGGAGAGAGCTGTAAGTGGTGGTGTTGGTGATGTTGAAGGTGACGATCGTGGAGGGAGGTGGTTGTTGCTGCTGGTGTTGTTGTGTGTGGAGGTAGGGGCTGCTGTGAAGGCCTTATATAGGCAGGGAGTACTTGGGGACCAAGCATGGAGGGTGGTGAGGTGGCAATGGTGGAGGCGGTGATGAAGGTTGGGGCGGTGTAGTTGTTTTGCCGTGAAGGCAAAATTTGGTGAATGAGGTGATGTAGAAAAAGTATAGGGTGTGGTTGAAGTACTAGAGCTTTTGGTGATTCGGTGTGGCAACCACACCTAGTCTCGCGGTGGTCGGGTACGCGTTTAAAATCATAACTTTAACTAAATCTACGAAACGTTATCGTATTTATTCACGATTGTAAATCTAATAACTATTTTAAAATTTTCTTGCAAATAAAACTCTAAAATATATTTAATCATTATTTTGTCAATAAAATTATTATTATGCTATTATAATGACTATTTTACCCCTAATAATTAAACGGGGTATTACAGACATGGCGTCTCCATATGCCGTCCTTGGTTGTAAATAAATTTAGTCTCGTTTACAATTTAGTCCATGTTTAATTGTCGTTTAGGACAATAACTTATCGAGTAGTGCTTTTCGATCCACCAATTTTCCAAATAATTAAGAACACGTGGTGCCATTTAAGTGGCTGAAAATTTACGTGTCTACAACGACTCATCCCCAATCTCATTTTTTTTTTGCTGAATTTGCCATCCAATTTAGGCTTTACTCGGTCGATTTATCATGATGACATTCTCCAATTCCTCTTTTCACGGACCTGACACCCTTATTATAGCTGGCTAAGAGGACACGGATGATAAAGCGTTAATGCTTCATGTCTGTGCTCCAGCCATTGGTGCCTTTTTCTCCAAAATTAGTCTCAATTTATAAACCGACTATATTGCAAGAGACTTGGTGTTTATGAACACCACTTCATTCTCCGGAGGCTCCCTCGGTAATGATAATTTTCCTCTTCTTTAGTCAGCTCCTACTTGCATAAGAGCTGTGAATGGATCAACGTCGGCATGATTGACATGGAGATAACCTGTATAACACCCCCAAAATGACCAAGCCGGAAACCCGGGGGTGTGACTTCGTACCTGAGATAAAACCCGGATATAAGGAGATTGAAACAGAGGATCCAAGCATAAAAAACCATCAAGTCATAAATAATAATTATTGAAATTCAAATCTCTGTGCCTCAAACGTGGGCATTAAACAATCTAAAAATCAATAAGTTCTCAGAACTATTAATGTGAAAGTTTCTAAATATTGTGATGAGTCGCGCTCCCGCTAAGCCAACCTCCCATCTAAACCTGTGGTGCAGAAAACAGAAAAGGAACACCACAGTTTCAAAACTAGCAATAAATAATGATCAAATAAACACCCAAGCATGTGAAATGTTGATGAAGTAATTTGCAAACAGTAAGCAATTTTAAGTAGTTTAGCTAAAATAAAGTGGAAGTAAAAGATTTGACACTTATAAGAAAACAAGAGAGATTACAAGTTCATTATTTGAATTAGGAAATTCCAAAACCACATATTCATCCATTTTCCATCAAATTCAAAATCACATTGTTAACTCGTTGATACAGGTAAAAAGAACCAACCATATCTCAAGCATCCATGACCTTAAGTGTCGACATCCCCTTAAGACTCTTGCGGCCAGAAGAGTGAGTACAAGGAGCTATCCGGGGCATTGCAACCGGATTAAATAAAATAAATTGGGCGAGAGACCGAAGTTAGCACGACCAAGCCAGTAGTAACCATATAACAACACCGTACAACTCTTCCACTTTACGTTATCATCGATTATTAGATTATAGTGATGTTTTCAAAGGAATGTTTCAACTAGTGGGAACCAGTGTTCTAGTAGCACATATTTCACATAGCACGTAAATTCATTTTGAGACAAGTAGGAAAGAAATCCTTTGACACGAAAGGGAGTTAGGCACACTAGGCCTGACATGTTTAATCACCTCAAATAAACGCTGTAGACACGCAAAATTTGCGGCAATTTACATAGTGCCACGTGTCTTTTATCGCCTAATTAAATGTTGGGGTCAAATATCACTCACTGCCAAATTGCTACCCTTAAGCAATAATTAATAGAGCACTAAATTGTAAATGAGACAAAACCTTATTTACAAGCAAGGACTGTGTATGGCGACGCCACCTCACTACATGACATGACTATAAGTCAGAAAGTAAGGCCAATCACATTGCTCCACTTGTCAAAATGATGCAGCTATCAAGACTGGCAAGTTCGGCCAATCACGCCGCGCCACTTGTCAAAATGATGCAGCTATCAAGACTTGCAACTTGATCTCGGATCAAACGGATGAGCGCCTTCGATTTTGACGAAGAACGCGATGAAGGTCTTGAGGAATACAAATGTCAAGCGAGGGCTTTAGAGGCTTGATCTCGGGTCGGGCGGATGAATCTCTTCGATGTTGATGAAGAACCGGCAGATCGCCTTGAAGAACACGCGGCTTGCAGATCTTCGAGTGTCTTGAAGAACGTAGATGAAGATCTTCAACGGCTTGAAGAACTCAGTGATGATCTTTGAAGAACTTGATGAAGAATTTCGAAGGGCTTGAGGATGGATGAACTCGTCGGGGCTTTAGCAGCTTGATCTTCAGAGCTCTCTCCTTCTTGCAAGATGTAATTGTGTGTCCTTTATGCCTAAGGATGACCCATTTATATAGACATGGGCCGACTTGTTGTCCAAGGTAGAAAATAAATAATATTTAGTGTTTATTTATTTTCTGCATCAATTTGACAAGTGGCATGATTTAATTGGCCTTACTTTCTAGTCTTGATACCTGCATCGTCTTGACAAGTGGTGCTATTTCTTTGGCCTTAATTGCTGACTTGAAGCCGTGTCATGTAATGATGTGGCGTCGTCATAAGCGGTCCTTGGTTGTAAATAAGGTTTTGTCTCATTTATAACTTAATCAACTATTAAGTATGGCCTAAGGGTTACAATTTGGAAGCGAGTGCTATTTGATCCCGCCATTCAATTAGGCGATAATAGACACGTGACACGATTCAGTTGGCCGCAAATTTTGCATGTCTACACTAGTCTCCAAAAGCTATCTTCCAGATCTTGACCGATAGATGACACTACATGAAAAGATTGCTCTCCGGTTCGGTAACTCTTTTACCAATTGGACAAATAACCAAGCTTTCCACCCTTTATTAACAAATTTAACTCTACTGGCAAAGCTTTCCTCAATCCCCTCCAGATTGGGATGATACACTTTCTTGAAATATTATGCCTCCAAGGCTTTTGAAGCCAATGTTTTGGGGTTTGAGATGGCGTGGTTGCTCTGCTTGATTCCAGCGGTGAAGATCCCTTTATTTAACGATGTATTTCATGTTTCTCTGTGATGCCAGCATAGTACATATGCTTTGGGGGTTGTGTAGAGGTTGGTTGTGAGGAATTCCTCAACATCAATATGAAAAAGCTTTTTTACGCAGTCTAGCAGTGTTCCCTCAACTCCTTTCCCACTCGATGACTCGGCCACCGAGAGATCTTCTAAATTTGGATTGATGGTGGTAAGTCTAAAGGATTATGTTCTGCAAAGCCATGGATCTCTGAAGCAACGGGTTCTCTTACCATTTCCTATGTCCCACCTTTAATAACCGTCCCACATCGAGATATTGTGGATTGATATTGTGGATTAGATGTATATATGGTTGGGATATTATAATATTCTGTCCCACATCGGAGATTTGTGAGTTTGAAATCTGGTATATGGTAAACCTTGTGGATTACTGATAGAACCTTCAAGACTTAAGCATTTTTATCCGGTGGTATGGGTAAAGAAGTTATTGGGACAGTAATCTACGGGTTGTTACAAATGGTATCAAAGCTAACCCTGGACCCGCAAGGGTATTACCGTCCAACATCGAGATATTGTGGATTTATAATGTGGATTAGATGTATATATGGTTGGGGGATTTTAATATCCTGTACCACATCGGAGATTTGTGAGTTTGAAATCTGGTATATGATAAATCTTGTGGATTACTACTAGCACCTTCAAGGCTTAAGCATTTTTATCCGGTGGTACGGGAAAGAAGTTGTTGGGTGAGTAATCCACGAGTTGTTACAAACACCTTATGCCCCTCTTGACTAGATTCTACTAGTTAGTATACTTCGTCATGTATAAGAAGCCTATTTTGATTCGTTAAACTACAACATGCCTTTTTCTGGAAAATTTTTTTTTTTCATCACTCTGCTGAGCAATGATTATAGCATTTCGAGGAGGCTCCAGAACGTTTTGGCCAACATCACTACATTAAAGTCTTGTAAATCAAAAACCCCAATGCCTCCTTCAATTTTACGTACTTTTAGCTTTTCCCACGAGACCGAAGAGACTGGGTTTCGATCTCCGTCTCCTCCCCACAAAAATATTGGAAAAAAGTGATTTAAATATCTTACACAAATCCACCGGGAGCTTGAACTAGCTCATAGTGTAGACATTGATGCTTTGCCCGACTAATTGTTGAGCGTCTCTCTTTCGAAAAAAAGATAAGACTATTATTTGATTGATTTTGAGTTTGTTTTCTTATTTCTCCAACAAATGGCTGGAATATTTATTATAACACCCCCACCCCCAAGAGTTGAGAAATCCATCACAAGATCCCCGGAATCACAAGAGTGTCCTCCTCTATGGCATGAAAATGCCCCAGCAAGGAGTTAAACAATAACAATTATGTTACCAGACAGAATTAAATAATCTGAAAATCTTAAAGTAAAACTCACAATTGTACTTTTATATATTTATATTGGGTATGTGATACTAACCGCTAGGTGTTTGGATCTACTTACTAGTTCCCGTGTATTAATATGCGGAGTTATAAAAACATATAGATGAAAGAGACTGTCAAAAATAGTTTAAGAAAACTGCATAACTTGCAAAGATAATACTTAATATAAAGTTTTTTGAAAAGTTTATCTTAGTACTTACAAGCTTACAATCATTACCCATGTGTATACCCTAGAACAGAAGGCAGAGTTAACTATAATATACATAGCTCAGAGATTCCCCAACATCACCAGCCTTATACAGATGATTTGGAATCCCACTTCCCAGAGGGTTGTGTAGATCAAAATTCAAATAAGAATGGTTTAATCAATCCACAAGACAAACTAGACCTAAAGTGCCTACACGCTTTACTGAATCATTAGTCCAGTAGAGTAGTGCTAGTTGCCTACAACTAAGTACAACAGGTAGTCAAGATCATATATACAATGGGACTACGGAGACCTGCAAAGTCTCTACCCCATCTCCCGAGGTCCAGATCATGCTGAAGACCCAACCCATAATGTAGTTATATTGTCACCACAGTTCCAAAAGATTTCATATTACTGATATCCAATACGACTTTTATTTTGAATCATCATTTACGCATATAATAGAATAGGAACACATATTCTTACCTGACAGATAGCACTCGTGATCAACAGAGCTAATTCCTTACTCGAGCAACCTCTACACAATTCAAGTATAGTCACTATTGTAGACTATAGAGAGGGAGTTTACCTAGAGCGTACCCGAAGGGTAGCGGAGACGGGTTCCTAAGTCAAAAAATGCGTAGTCACTATTGATCCTTGTTCTTTAACTGAGGTAGAATGCACTGTGCATATGTCATGTTGACTGTCCATCTAAATTTACTATTTTGCCCCTAATAACACAATATCTTGAGTACAACCTATGTTTGTGTCTGAACCCTCAAGTCATCCTCATACAAGTCTATTAATATGAAAATATGTTCGTATCTCATCTTGATACACTCAGTATTAAAAAATTCAACCTTCACTTAATTGCACCAAGTCCTCTTAGTTTAATGAAACTAAATAAATCCCCTACGATTGAATTTTTAGTCAATTCCAACCCAGACAGGTACACACTGACTCCATATGTCATGGAACTGATTCAGAGGCATGAGATTACATGTTTGCCCCTCATACAGCTCAGTTAAACTAGGATCTCTTGAAAGTCAAACTTTGGTTAAACTTGACCCCTAGACTTACGATTTTACTCCAAAAAGGAGGGCATTTTGAAGAATTAGGTCATTTGATAGCTGAACTGATAAAGTCAAATATTATTGTGAAACTGGTCCCATAGTCAACTTTGCAGCTGATTTCTGGTCAATTAAGAGAGAATTTTGAGATTCGTAAAACAAGTTTTGAAGATTGAAGTTCATAGTCCTGAATATTTTTGAACTCCCAAAAACTCAAAGTAAACAAGGAGATATGATCAATCAAAGTTGGATGAAAACATGTTTCAACACTTAAAAATTTAAGAAATTCTTATAAGTTCAAAGCAACGACAGCAGTCTTGATTTACGAGAAATATGTTTGTGTATGCCCTAGTGGCAAGCTATTAGTACCGTGACATATTTAATGATAAATACATTTCATTATTTTTGTTATATATATGGTGATATGTTGACATAATGAAATCCTAAGAATAAATTGATGTATTCTTAAAATCCATAGTCTAGCATTATCGTTACTTATGATGAATGTAATGCATCAAGACTAGTATGTGGGTAGATGATACTGTAATATCCGTCCCACATTGAGATATTGTGGATTGATATGGTGGATGAGATGTATATATGATTGGGAGATTGTAATATCCTTACCTACGTCATATATTTGGGAGTTTGAAATCTGGTATATGGTAAACCTTGATGATTACTACTAGCACCTTCAAAGCTTAAGCATTTTTATCCGGTAATACGGGTAAAGAAGTTGTTGGGATAGTAATCTGCTCGGGTGTTACAAATTGTATCAGAGCCAACCCCCGTGGCTGTTCGTCGCCATCCAAGGGGATATGTGACTAGGCATACTCGATGAGGACGTCGAGCGTATAAGGTGGGGGGATTGTAATATCCGTCCCACATCGAGATAGTGTGGATTGATATGGTGAATGAGATGTATATATGGTTGGGAGATTGTAATATTCTTTCCCACATCATAGATTTGTGAGTTTGAAATCTGGTATATGGTAAAACTTGTGGATTAATAGTAGCACCTTCAAGGCTTACGCATTTTTATCTGGTGGTACGGGTAAAGAAGTTGTTGGGACAGTAATCCACGGGTGTTACAAATACGAGATATTAAGTCTAACACATGTGTACAAATTAAGAGTGATAGTGTACTGGATTCACCCGCCATGAGAACACTATGTAAATGTTATGTGAGTGTCACAAGTGCTTCTCATAGTGATAATGGTGTTGTGATCCTATAACTTGAAGTCACTACATTTTCTAGATGTGGAGTTTCATGTTGTTAACGTTTTCTAAGATCACTTGTGACAAGGTGATTATAAATGTGGTAATTGAACATTTTGTGAAACATTTTGAGGGGTGTGAGTTATGCAAATAGGATTTGTCCCTCCTACATAACGAGAGTAAATATTCATGGTCACTTGATGAGTAAGACTTAGGAAAATGCACGGGCGTGCTCAAATAAATCAACATGAGATATTTATGTCATCCGTATGTCTAAGTCTACTCAGAGAATCGAGAAACTACATATTGGATATACAAGGGTCACACTCCATGCATTGTGTCTAATCTGAATATATGGACAATGGGGTTATACGGCACAATAACAGTAGTCATAGAAGTTACATTCCTGTTACTTGGGTAGCATTGATGTGTTGCTAGATACCGCTCAAAATTTATAATTGTTATTGCCAACGTAATTAGGTACATACAGGGACACACACAAGAATGGATCAATAAGAAATTAATTTCTCATTAATGGACTAAAGGGAAATTATGGATCTCGGACGTACGTCCAAACTAATCATAACTGTTAGGATTAAAAGTAATCATAACTCTTACTTGGGTAGAATTTATGTTTTTTTAACACTATTCATATTAAATACATAATAAATAGGGTTTTGAGAGAGCGAAACTCGAGCCGTCCGTGATCAACTGAACTCGTTTGACAAAACCATTTATCTTTCTCAATCAGGCTAACATCGGTGAAGAGGGAGTCCATTTAAGATCCGTTTGTGTGGATATAGTAGATGCGCACAACTTTTAGCGTTTGTGACCGTCATCAGTCATTGCAAATGAGGCAAGCTTATAACATGAGATTATGCTCCTTTACATGGGTCCTTGGTGGGTAATAGGCATGAAAGTTTTTATTTTTTTCGATGCGCTCCTTCACATGGGTCCTTGGTGGGTAATAGGCATGAAAGATTTTTTTTTTTCGATGCGTTTGACTGCACAAGACCCAATAAAATCTGCTTTTTCCTTTGAAAATACCCCACGAGGAGTTATTTGAAGTACTCCTTACCAACGTTCAGTAGAAGAAAGAAGATCGAGATTTCATCTAGCATCAAAAGAGTTATGACTAGTAGAAGTTGCAACACAACTTGTGCTTGTTGCTAATCGGGTAAACTGTGCCTAGCAGCCTTTATCTGCCTGATGATAAATGACATGACTCTCATATGCCATACCATCGAGTGCCCACGTTTCTTATGATATGAGACAACACTCACAGTTAATGGGCGCAACATGGTACTAGAGGTGGATCCATACTTTAATTTTTTTTGATCAGTTCTCGCATTTCCTTGACATCGTGGGCGATTTCGAACTCATCGATGAGGTCGTCCTCCATCAGGCATATCACATTATACCACACTTACTTGTCTGCGGCCTCCCACTATCGATAAGCTTCAAGTACAGGTCTATATGATGTTGTGATGCTTGAATCAGGCACCACAAGCTCGACCATTACCGTTTTGCTGGTGGTTTCATCAACCAATGTCCAACGAGCAATACAAAGAACTAAAACTTCATATGTCATTATTTGTCACCATCAAGCTTCCACAGCCTTAGCATAATTAGCGATAATCCTTGATTTTGACACGATTGATAATACAAGACATTACTTTAAGAAATTAATAGTAGTATTACACATCACCAAAACGTGAGCCACGTTAACTCAAAAAAAATATATGAGCTACTAATCAAAAATCAATAGAGTCACAAAAACACTAAACCAAATCCAAGAGAGTCCTAGGAATCAAAGTTCATCCACTTTTCTTCCCAATTCATTTTTAATTATGTCTTGAATTTGAGCTAAGTTTTTAAATTCATAAAGCATGTTGATTATATATAAAAAAATACACAATCATGGAATAAACATTCACAAGCATATAAATAAACATGCATGAATGTTGCCGACAATGTTGCATTCTCATCAATTGAAAATACTCTTGTGAAGCCCTTGAATTCATCTCCTTGCATTCTCCATCAATTGAGAACACTTTAACTAAGGTCTTGAATTCTTCTTCTTGTGCATACACCATGCTTCATATTATCCGTTCGGTCCATATCTCGGATCTTCATTCTCTTACTAACTTATCTTATAATAAGAAGAACTCGTCTACGAGGGATTGAGATGATAACAAACGTATAAATAGATAGTAGAGAGAGCCACAACACACATGACGTAAGTTGACTACATCAAATTTACAAAAAATTAATCAAATCAACTACCAAATCATAAAGCAATGAAGTAAACATCCACAGTTTAGACCACACCCATGCACCATTCACCTTTCACTCATTACAAATACGAATAAATCACAAATATTATGAAATTTTTTAAAATTCAAATTAAAAAAACCTTTTTTAAGTAAGTTAAAATAATCAAATAAAGATACAAGTATCAATATAGCATGCAACCAATGCCAAACAATATGATATTTACCACAATAATTTAAAAAAATGGGTAAAAAACAGTGTTTAACGCCTCTCCTTGCCTTGAGAAGTGTGCCCGATTAATAACTATAGAATCGCAAAATTAAATAATTTTTCAGCTTTTCAAAAAATCATAAAAATATCCCAAAAATAATATACTTAATTTAGAGCGTACTTTAAAGAAATTGGTCGAGAAAGAGGCCGAGGCTGCCTCACGCTGGTCGGCTCGCCTCGTGAACAACAACACGTCAGCCATAGCTGACATGGATACCACGTGGCCGCTGATGCAGTGCTACAAAACCTGCCATGTGCGACGCAAGAGCACACATGTGTGCTCCACGTCATTTGACACATCAGCTCCCAATGACGACATGTTCACCATGTCAGTTCTAGATGACGTAAGCTGCCACAACAATCAAACCTTGGCCTGCAGCCCGTGCCGCGCTTGGGGCGGTGTTAGTCTGCGCTTGTAGTCCAAGTGCCGCCTTCTGGTGGTTCCTTTCCCACGAGACTTACGTCGTTCGTCTCGATTTTTTTCGTCCTGATCACAACTGTGTACGTAAATCCACAAAATGACAAGTTTGAAAACACTGCTATTATTCTATAATATCTACACTGTGCAACATGAGCATATTCATTTTTTCTCATAACTTTACTTGTATATCCGAAATTTACAAATCTTATATTTTCTGAATCGGAGAGAAAATATCTACACACATGTATATGATTCGTATACAGAAAAAATTGGACGAGGAAAACGAAGTAGAATGTACAATTCGAGTTTTACACAAATCAAGGCACAAAACTGCAACTAATGGCTCTAATACAAAGGTTGAATAACTGCGGTAAGCCCTACCATGATACTAATATCGAAAGCGATTAGGTTTACCTCTTGTAGTGTGATCGTTCCTCGAGCGATGTCCCATATCTTGTAGTTGATGTTCTCGTGCTTCACTTGCAGCAGAAACACACACTTTTTGGGCAAATCTTAATATCCACAACATGAACCCCTTGGATGCGTGAGAGAGGAAGGAGTGGAGAGAAAACTAGATTTTCTATTGTGTTGAGCTCTTCTCTAGCCGTTATGAGTTATTCTCATATGTGTAGAAAGTAGCTCTATATACAGACTAAATTTCTACCTATTTTCAGTCTAACCCCCTCTAGAATTATAAAAATTACGGAGTAGCTCCTTGAACGTATAATGTAATATTTATATCTAAGCCGAACGAGCCATCAAAAAACATTGGCAGTTTTGCGTTTTTGGTAGCATAGCCTTAGGAGCATCTCCAAGAATAAGGACCAATTTTTTGTACCTTTGAACCAAACTTGGACCTCAATCAAAATTTGGTCATTCACTTTAACGCCTTGCTCCAACAATGAGGACCAAATTTGCTCTTCCATGTTTTTAATTGTTTACCATATTATATTATACATAATATTTATAGCTAAATAAATTAATATTATTTTAAAATAAGAAACAAGGCCGGTGAATTACTTATATAATACTAATAATAAGTTACAAATTTATAATGATAGAAGGTTCGACGCATATTGTCTACTTAAAACTTACTCAAAATTTACAGTTAAACATAATAAAAATTAACATTATTCAGCTTAATTATTAATAAAAAATCATCTCAATACAAAAAAACTCAACACAAATGAATAAATTAAAATTTTAAAATATTAGTTAAAAGACAGTTACCAACCATGAGTTTAGGCATAATTGCACCCCGCTACCCTGTATTTTGGAAAAAGACACTCCGCACCCAAATAACGGAATATTTCGTGGATAGTTAGCACACTTCTGTTAGGATCCGTTAGAAAAGTGGGTGATTGGATTTTTTTGGACCGTATTACCCCTGTGTACTTTTTAGACATTTTTTGCCTCTTTATCATAAGGAACATCAAGAACATCCACTAAAAAATATCAACAGCACCAAAAACATCGCACTTTGAATCCAAAACATCAACAACACCAATAAACTAACTAATTTACCCCTATGGTGTCATGTTTTTGTGTTAATGTTCTATCAAGAACGCGAAGAACACAGAGAACACCAAACTAAAATTTCACTACACCAAAAACCACAAATAACGACTTAAACATTATGAAGCCTAATGCCTACCGATAGCATGAAATAGAACTTGCAAATTTTGACAATTCAGTAACACAATGCAAAAGGGGATTACTAGAGTTGCTGTCTCTTTAAACTCATTTCAAAGTAGCCAATTATTTTCCCAAACACACAATCAACTCGATGTAATCCCCAATTACTGATCAAATCTAGAAAAGTTAAATCACAATCACATAGAAAGGAGCATTTCTACGTGAACTGGATTTCCTGAGAATCACAATCGAGTCCAGAGCTTCAACTCGTTACTGGGTTACAGTGAGAGGGAGAGAACCTGAACGGAGAGAGAAGGGACATACGAGCACTAGTCCGTTTCCCATCTTCGTGTCTGGTAATACCCGCCACCAGAAGGACACCTTTGCTGTCGGTTCACTGAACCGAAGACGCCCATAGACATGTCATAGATCGCCCTCGCTCGGATCCGACAGCGTGGCATACGGGCTGTGAATCGCCACGAAGTCTCCGTCGCTGGATGAGTCGGAGCCCGCATCCGGCTGGTAGAGCTTCGCCAAAGTCCTGTACGCCGACTTGATCTCCGCCGACGAGGCATTGCTCTTCATCCACAGAACGTCGTATAAGCTTTCCGATCTGACGACGCTCATTCCAGGCGCCGCCTCGGCGAATTTGTGGACGGCAGATTTACATTGAATTTGTCCGGGGAAGGACATTTGACGGTCAGATCTAGGGGGAATCGAAGGAGATAGGCGGCGGGAAGTGGGTAGTCGGAGGGAAGTGCCGGCTAGGAGAGTTAGGGTTCCCGTCATTTGCAAGGATTTTGAGAGATTTTGAGAGATTTGAAGTTGACGGTGGAGACGAATAGGGAGAGAAGAAGATGAAGGAGAAGAGGAAAAAGAGGTGGCGGCTGGTTTCTCAGCAAAGGGAAGAGGGAAAGAGGGGGAAGAGAGAGAGAAATTAGGGTTAGAAATGAATGAGACATGGGTTAGGGTAATATATAGGGGGTAATTTTAGAACATTTTAGGGATAAAATTGTCTTTTTTTCCGTACAGTTAATCAACCGTTAGCCTCCATCCAAAAAAATGCAAAGTATGTTTTTCCAAAACACAAGGTAGCTGAGTGGAATTATGCCTAAACTCAGGGGGTGGTAACTGTCTTTTACCCTAAAATATTTGATCCAGTATTTGATCCACTGTTTTTTTTTTGTCCGAATTTTATCCACTGTTGGAGCTCTAGTTATGTTGTTTTGGACCAAATTTGGTAAAAATACTGAAATTTAGTCCATCCCTTGGAGATGCTCTAAGACCCTCTGCTAGAGACCAACTTGACTGAACTAACTATAAGGGCTTTACGTCGAAATCGGAAAATCATTTGATCCCTCACTGATACATCAATCGTGTACTCGTGAACCATAGAAGAGCACAAATAGCACGAAGAAGAAGGGTAATTTACAGTTTGTGCCCCTCGATTTATGTAAATAGGCAAACCCTACCCCTACTGTTCATCGATTGAAAGGGGACACCCCAATTTTGGATGGTTTGTAACGGTCATGGACGGAAAATGCGAAAGTACTAGTTTGCCCTTGTACCTTTACTCAATATTCATAGAGTAATTTACACAAAGCACCCTCAGGTTATGGTAAATAAGCATTGGGTACCCCTACTGTTTGCAAATCGGCAGGAGACACCCTTAATTTAGACAGACTCCAATAAAAAATGAATTAGTACGACAAAGACCAATCTACTCATGATTTGTTGGTTCATTTAAGACTTCAATAATGTTATTTCGATCAATTTTTTAGCGCTCCAAAAGAGCACCACGTGGTGCTCTACAACCAATGAGTGTCTACCAATCAGTGTCAATTTGTTTAAGAGTGTTGCATTTTCATTGGTTGTAGAGCACCACGTGGTGCTCTAATGGAGCACTAAAAAAATTCTCTGTTATTGCTACCGAATAATCCCCTACATGACTCTCCGACGACGATGGATGAAAGAAAGATGGAGATTTAATCAATCTACCACAACTTATAGAAAGCACTCAACTCGGATGAAAAAAATATCGCATATGTGTATACTTCATCTCTGCAAGTCTAAAAAACTGAGTCATCCAATAGATGCGCAAAAAAAAAAAAAAAAAAAAAAAAGGTGGGTTCAGGACGGCACATAATTCAGTTGACATAGAGAGAGAAGGAAAGACGCAAAAAAAAAGTATTTTTAATTTATTCTATTTTCTGATTTATTTAAGATGTTGCTAGATAGTAATAGAATTGTGTCTGTTTGTTACGTATCTCTTTTTATCTTATGTGTTTTTCTTCTGTTGACAAACACATTTTTATTATATTATAGCAAACTGAATTTTTTATTTTTTTAACTCAACGCTTGAATGTAAATAAACTTGGTTTGTATTAACTACTATAATTTTTAACAAAAAAAACTACTATGGTCCTCTTTATTTTAGCTTCGAATAATTTTCGATGATATTATTTAGTTTTGATTTGAAAAATTTATTATCATTCTAGTAAACAAACTACAGATTGATGATGATATTTGACAAGTACTCTATTATAATTAATTTTGTTAAATAAAACTTATTCACTCGGTGTTGGTTTTCATTGTCGACAAATTTAATTTTTTTCAACAATAAAATATGATCTATGATAATTTATAACCATCTATAGAGAGAAAAAAGAGTCATACAATTTAGTAGTATAAGTAGTAATATCGAAGTTTCTAAAGATTAAAAAGGGCATTATATATCACTAGAGGGCATAATAGGCATGAACCAAACACCCAAAGGTGTACCTCACTGCCAACTAGCAAAATAGGTTGTTCCATGTCAACTGACAAACAGTAACGGTGTGCATTGCATATTTACCTAAACTTGGGGGGTAATAAATGTAAATTATCAAAATTCAGGGGCAAAATGGGAATAAAAAATACCCCAAAAGTGAACCCCACTATCACTTAACGGTTCCCTAACGGAAATGGACGGAGGGGTATAATTTGTAATTATTATTGCACAAAATAAAGGTGTCCCCTGTCAATTGATGAATAGTAAGGGTAAGAATTGCCTATTTACATAAACCCGAGGGTGCAAACTGTAAATTACCCGAAGAAGAATGATATAGTAGGTGGAAAAATCTTCATGCCTCTACCTGAGTCGGTGAGTCATAGCAAGCCACAATTCGGAGGGAAGAAGCTTGATATGCTGAGTGCAAAATTTTCTAATCTTGGCATTGCTAAAATACCTGGACGGTGAACATTCGGGTCACGAGGAGCTAACCACTCCTGGACAATACATTCGGCCCAAAATGACAATCGTCTAGCGTGAAGCAGCAGCCTGTCTGAAGATCATGCAGAGTTTAATCAAACAGATTCATGTTCGATCAATTCAGCCGATTATTGGAATGAGTTGGTATACCCCCTGTGATCCGACGAGGTCATCATCGGATCAAGCAGGGGAGGAAGGGTACTGGAGGAAGTTTTTGAAGAGTGGGACACTGGTGGGGGATCCAAAGGGTATAGACAAAGCCTGCTCCGGAAGAGGGGCTGTGGAGGAGAGTAGGGACATAGTCGGCGGTGGTGTAACAAAGAGAATGAATAAGTTGAAGAAGAAATAAATGGAAAGTCGACCGGATTAAGAAGAGCTCAACAATATCACAACTGCATGTTGAAATTGTTGATTATAATTTCGCAACACTTAAGCATGGAAGGCAATTTTATAAAAACCAAACATCAAATGGTTTGTTCCAGAAAAAAAGAAAATGCTTAGTTCATGTTAGTCCTTTATATATGCTCGGAAACCACTTCTCCATAGAGTCATCAGGCTTCTACCATTAGCAGGAGATTTGATGAAACCTAATCCCAGACACTGCTCATGCCAATCCATGGCTCACAAAGCTCAAAATATACAAACACAAGATGAAGCATCTAGATTACAGTATTATGAGGTCAGACAAATGAGAAGAGAATTGAAACTGCTCCAAGTCCAACTAAGAAGCTCAGCTGATCATCCAACCTTCCTAAAACCTGCTCAAAGGTACAAATTGTGTGTCAGGATGCACCAGAAGAAACAAACCGCATGAGGGAGGCCTCTCTCAGGCTCCCGCAGACTTGCCTACAAATACAATCAAAAGGGGAAATTAAAAATAACAAGCACAATGGAGCATCGTAATCAACAATAATACCACTCAAGTGGCCTCCTGTATACGTAAGAAAACATATGCAAATGGAAATCAATGTTCTAAGGCAGTTTCCACCAACACAGGAAACATAAACTGTTTAGTTTCATGAATTTGCAACGGAAGAAAAAAAAGATAAATCAGTACTGGACACAATCAATGAAGAAGAGAACCTATGGTGTTTATGCTCTTGACGAATAACTTACCCTATTCACTACTCCATTGAGCCATTACGGCTTAATTAAATGATTCTCAACAACACAACAGTTGACACCAGTCCTGACCAGGAGAGAGAACTGAACTCTTCCCTTCCTTAGTGTAAAGAAACATATGAGCCAAGGGTGAGGTTGGGGGCTCGGACGGGTACTTCTAGCAATACATATAAAAGATCACTACAGTATATTTCCAAGTCACAACCAACATTCATGTCTGTTAAAAGATCAGGTATTTGTTCATTTTCGTGGATTTGGTACTGGCACCTAGTAGCAATTCTCATTAACTGGCCCAACAGTCTTAATGACATAATAACAATTTTTGAAAGAGAGAAAAATGAAAGATGCGCCCAAGCTAACCTTAAAGTAAAGATCTCATACATGTGTGATGCACGTACCATTTTGCTTTAGTGGTTTGGTGTTCCCTGTTCAAGTGGAGTTTATAACCGCGAAACAGGAGAATATCATAACACAGTAATGAACACATATTCCTCCACGGCACAGTGAACACACACACACACATGCAGGAAAAAATTATTAAAATGTTAAAATAAGATAATGTCCCAATATATTGAACATTTTGGCGTACAGATGCCAGTCACCAATTTTAGCACGTAATTTACAATAAAGTGAAGTGTTAGGTATACTAAAGCCTCAGAGGCATGACAGGAACTGTCAAAACAAAACCATTATATCAGGCGTGGTTTATATAGCAGAATCAAATTAATTTAAATCAAAACTACAAGCAGGATTACTATTAGAAAATCTTAAAACCCAAATCCGTCAACTTCCACTAATACAATTACATCAATTTCATTCAATATAACAGATCTAGTCATGATGAGCTTTATATTTTTAATTAAGACAAGAAATCCAGAAACATACATAAAAAATATAGAGAAGTCAAGGTACTACCAGCAAGCCAGCAACCAAAATATTGATAAAAAACAACAGGCAGCTAAAACTGGATAGCGGAGGGAAAAGAATACAAAAGTATTAAGGATACAAGGGAGGATACACATGCGAGTCATCCGGTGAATCCAAAATGACTTCATACTGCAAAGTTTTTAGATCACATGAAGTTAAAAACTAGCTTAATCAATGTGCATTTTTTCTCATGAACAACAAAACACTTATAGTCTAGCAGTTGTATATGACTTACCCAGTATAGAACCAGACAGCGCCGTAGTAATCTCTGAGATTACATGTTTCATATAATTCCAAGTACCCATTTTCATAACTAATCAGATCGAGCAAAATGATGCTATGGATCGTCGTCGGAGATGTCCTGAGATTGAGATGGATCATATCTGTCCCGAAACTCATGAGAGGTAAAAGAGCCTGATCTATGATCCCTATCTGCATGCTTTCTTCGCCTATCTACTATTTCTGGATTTCTATCACCTCGCTCTCTTCTATGATTAGTACGATCACGTGACCGACTGTGGCTATGTTCTGGGCTTCGACGATAATTCTTTTCCGATAACTCCACGACATCTGGGAGCTCAGATTTCTTACTCTTATCACGTGAGCGGCCATTATTTCTGTGTCTATCAGGACTTTCTGAAAGAGATGCTCTATTGTGGCTATCCACATCAATGCTTCTCCGACCTTCACGATGTTCACTATAACCTTTTCTATTTTCCTCTTGATCTTTAGGAACCTTATGTTCGAACCTTGCAGCATATGACTGTTTCTTGTTAATGTGGGTACTATGTTCTCGGGTCACATCATATGAGTTGCTTGCATTTGTCTTCACATCAGGCACATTTGTGGGAGTTTTATGCAATGGAGAGGTTACAGGTGAGAGTTCTGCAGCCTCTTCAGCTCCCTTCAAAGAGCAGCCAATACCACCCGCTTGGGTAATGGCCTCCATGTGGCCCTCTATTATATCCCTTACCACCTTTAAGAAAATGACAAAGGCGTGAGAGTAGCTTGGTGAAAGAAAAAAACAAAGTAGAACACAAAAAAACACTGAATTCCCACTGGTCGGCTGCTGCTAGAAGTTGCAACAGCAATACTTTTTTGGGTGCATCAAGATTAAACAAGCAAGTGACTAAGGCGATTATCTCATTTTTGTTTGACAAATCATTCAATCCATTGCATTTTTTTATTTCTTCATTTTAAAAGAAAACAAATTAAACAGCATCTACAATTCAATCAATTTCTAGCAAATTCCAAGATCTACTACAAAAGAAATTGAAGAAACAGAATAATAGCATTCTAGAAGTGTTTCTTATCCAATGTCAACAGTTGCAAAGGATGTCTTTAGATGAAAACAGATATTGACAGAGAATGAAGTGTAACAACGGAAGTTGCTCATTACCTGTGTTGTACTCCTTTTTAACTTCTTTCCACGATACGACATTCTCCGTCGTTTGTAATCCCTTGCTTCAGCTAATAACTCCTCTCTAGTCCTCATTTTATTTGTTCCCTACAAAGAGCACAAGAATTCTGAGATAAGAAGGGGGGAAATGCAGTTCCTAAAGGCTGAAATGCAGTGGTGGATTTCAAACAACTGCTGATTGAGCATATTAAAATTAACTGATCTGCCGTGTCAAAACCTGGAATTTTTAAGAATGAAAAAGAATCCTATTAGCTGGAAATATCATGTTTCTGATACAAGATGTTAATTTTCTCACGTATGCTGAGCCAGCATAAAAAATAACAAACTTAACCTTAACTTGTAAGGCATTCGATTTCAGTTAAGTTCGCCTGCTCCTAAGTCCCAACTTCTTTTCTTAAAAAAGTTAACTTTCAGCTCAAGTTAAAGAAACTCGTTCTACAAATGGAAATGCAAGAGTCAGCTTAGAACAACCCTTGTTCGTAGCCGTCAATATAATTTGTTAACTCTTTCTATCTTATCTTAACATAGTTCTTGAGAAGGGAGCACTAATCATCAATCAATATCGAGGAGATAAAGTTTAAGAAAGATGCCAAATGACTTTTCAACGAAAACTACGAGTATCTTCACCTGAAACTCAAACAAAGAATCAAAAACTCCAAGTATAGGTTTTAGACTTCAATAGATGTTTAAGATAGCTTTATAGCAGAGGCTCGAGTATAAGAATCCCTGTTTCACGTCAGAGTCTTAATTCTAATCATTGTCACAATTGACACTGCAGCCAAGTTCCAAATCTTGGATGGAATAGGTAACCAAATTTCTATACATCTAATGCTATATCACTGAATTTTCTATACTGCAGCAAACATATTGCAGCGAAACACTTCAAAAACAAAACAAAAAAATCTTGGAGACACTGCGGTCCACTGGTAAGGCTATGTTCTTCCTCAGATTACAATGACAAGGAATTTAAACCAGGCAGAAAGAGAGTTTTCCAGGATAAAGTCGAAGAAAATAGACTCCAAGAACCTTAAACATGTGTCATAGCCAATTTATAAGCACTTTATAAACAAATTCTCTCCAACTTACTTTGATTTCGAGTAGTCAGAACAGAGAATTCCAGTGGATATTAATATTGAAACCAATCTCTAAGGAGCTAGATCCATAAGATCTTACTATGTGGCGCTTAAGTAATAAAGCATTTACATCCAATGATCTAACAACGAAGAACAATCCAGAAATAGGTAGAGCACAGCCAAAATGTCAGGGGTCGAAGAGGTTTGCAAGTCTTCACAAAAATCGAGATGCTAGTCTAGTTGCCATCCGTTTGACGCAAAAAGTTGACATAAAGTAAGCAAATGTCAGAGGAACCCAAGCTACAGATAAAGAAGCTTCTTTAGAATAAATTCTACAGCAGAATGAAGTACGTATTCTTCCAATTCACAAGAAACCATCCGCCAATCCAATAGAAAAATGCAAACAAAGCACTGTCTGTTTTCCCATTATGGTCTAGCCTACAATGTCGGTTTCCAGTTTTGATTTATCTCGGAGAATTCAGAAAACAATGACATCCTATTCATGTACCAAAACATTAAGAATGACACCTCAAAAACAGTAATGTGAAGTCCTAATAATACCTCGTCCCGATGTCGCTGCCAGAAAAGCCCATCATGTTCAAGTAGAGGTCTATAGTTAGGTCGTTTGTGTCGCTCTTCATCAGCTCTCTTCGACACCGAAGTATGCTCAGCCAATCTGTATGGAAATTAGCTCTAGTGAGAGTCAGTAAAGCAACCGAAAAAGTGTATGCTATAAAACTGCATACGAACAATTAAACAAAACTTTAACTTAACAGCACAGAGAACACCCACATTTGGACACCGGGCATGCTGGACATTTTTAAGCAGATACTACACTGCACTTACATGCAGAGGTACAACTCAGCACCTGATAATTTCGGCAACTGAAAAAAAAAACACTTTCAACCTATGCCGCACCGAAACGGGGGCAAGGACGAAACAAAACAGGGTCGCCATAACAGCAATTTTCAAAAATTGGAGGCAAGGAATGCCGGGGGATTGGCTATTTTCTTATATATGTTTCCATACTAATTTTAGATGACATGTTTATTCTAAATGAATTAAAACTAAATAAATGCAATAAAACGTTCTTGAATGGAATTATTAATTTTTTTTATGAAGTGAGAACCGACAGCCGCTACCTTGGGTTGTCCACTGGGTAAACCCCCACTCTAGTGCAATAGCTTGCAAACCACACTAGAGAGGTAAACCCAGCCTTTAGAGCTGAGAACGCCAATAGGCAGCTCCTTGGGTTCCCTCAAAGTTTCTAACTCAAGACCTCTAGTCAAACGGCCAAAGACTTCAAGCCACCCCACTTCGATGAAGCATTTATATCCCTAACGATTAAAAACAAACAATTCCCTTTGAGATCCAAAACCTAGCCGCACAACTCTCTAAACCACGTCGGAAGAAGAGAACTGAGAATGATACAGCTCATCCTTCTTCCGCAGTCTCACTATGCAGCCAGGGTTCACTTGATCAATCTGAATTCAGATTAAAATTTGAAGTAGATATCTTATCTTTAACCAGAAATATTCCACTCGCGTTTCAAGAAAGAGAAACGAGTCCCGGAGGTTCCAGGAATCTCCCTGATTGATTTAATTACTAAAGGTGGCCTTCTCAGGAACGTTTCCAGGGGTTCCTGCCAAGTTCCAGAGATTCCTGGAACGGGGCCTCACCCTACATGGAGTTCACGTGCATCACAGTTTTTTACTATAGTAACAACTAATAAGATTATATATATGTGTATACACATACAGTATACACATATATATACTTCAATTACAAAGAGGTAGCTGTACACTAATATAGCCCAACACTCTGACAGTGAAAAAAAAAAGAGAAAAAACATTGAAATCCTCCAGAAGCAAAACCCCCTAGAAATAGGCACGAGTCAATGAATGTAACATTTTCTCTCAAGTACAGAACCTAACCTCCACTTCATTTCAACAAAAGCTGAAGTGAACTCTGAGGATATAAGAATATATGCAAACAAATTCTCTTTCTCCACAACGTCCTCCAGTTGTGGTCCCTCCAAACTATCATTGAAGCCAATGCTTTCTGCTCCCAAAGTTTACTTCTATGCTTGCAATGTGAATCACAGACTTAGCAATGAGGCACGAGGACACCATGAACAGAGCGACCACCCAAAGACCATATGACATAATCAAGCTTGAGGGGCACAAATAAGCTGTGGTCATAAATGTAATACCCCCATTTTTAATAGGGGTATTTGTGTGTTAATTCTTTAGTTCGGGTTTTGATTTATTGGGGGGTATGCATTTGTAGTTTTCTCAAATTAGGTGTGGGGGGTTAAAGTGTCTTTTCCTTAATTTTGGTGGAGAACCCACCTGTAGCATCTCTCTCACTCTAACAAATCTGAGAACAGAGCTCCACATCTCCCTCAACGTCTCTCCCCTTAACCTCCAACGCCATCCACGAATTCAAACCCGTTTCCCCTCAACGTCCACCATTTTTGCTCCCACGTTTCCATCAACTTCAACCCACATCGATATAAATCAAAACCCTGCTCCTCATCGTCACTCCATCTCACAAACCCACTGCTCTGTTTTGTTTTGCCGAAGAACACATCACCGCCAATCACCACCACACCTCTGCAAACTCCGGCGAAGACCCACAGCCAAGCTCGCCTCCTCTCCCTCTCCGTTCCGACGAACTAGCAGGAGCTATCAGAGCCATCTCCGGCTCTGTTTTGGCACAGACCCGGTTCCGACCCGAGAACCGCCGACGCCGAATCCGGCGACCCTCTTCCTCTCTTCCCGTTCAACGCCTTTCTCTCTCCCTCTCGCCACCGTCGTCCTCAATTTCCGACGACTACCGCTAGTAGCAGCAGCAGCAGTACTCACCCCACCACCGTCGTCGCTGTTTTCGTTCTTCACAGTCTCCTTCCTTCAATCGGTAAACACATGAAACCCCCTTGTTTGTTCTACCTTTTCATGATTAAGCTCTATTTCCGCCAATCTATGTATCTAATCATGCCTCTGTGCTGGTATATGATTTGGGTGGGAGTCATTGTAATGTGAAGAAGATGAAAAAGAGGATTGATTTGGGAATCGTTTAATTGAATTTGTGGAGTACTCTTGGCGTTTTGTGAAACTGTTGGGGGTGGTTGTGACATTTTCAGAAAGTTTTGGGGAGGTCTCGGTTATTAACTATAGTTGTTTTTAGTTTATTATTCTTATACTAATAATTAGTGTTTTATTTATTGAATATTACATTTAATTAATTAGTTTCTTTAAACATGAAAATAAATATAAGTTTTCTAGTATAACTTTATAATAAGAGTTTTATTAATAAAGATAAAATTAGTTTTCTTATGAGCTTAGTCAATTTGACGATTTTGTGTTTATTTCAAGATTTCATTATGTAAATATATATATACTCTAATAAGTAAATGTAACTTTTATTTAATATTAATATCAAAGTTGAATACTATACTTTTTTTTTAAATAGCTATTAAATTTTTTTAAGTATATTATTAATTAGTTTAAAGCTTGTTACTATTTTTTTAGTTTTATTATTTTTCTATTATTATTATTATTATTATTATCATTTTTGTTATTACTATTGTCAAAACTTTTTAACTTATCATTTCTTTCTAATACTAGAGTCGTTTAATGATTTTGGGGGTATAATTGAATTGTGAACTCGTTGGGGAAATTGGATTGCATTGGCATATAGGGCATTGTTGTATTTACATTTGTCGTGCAAATGAATATGTATTGATGTTAGGATTATGTGGCTATTGTAGATTCCGACTTCGTAGGCGATGAGTTTGTTGAGGATCTGTGCTACGACTATTAGTTCTGCTTGCTTGTGTGTGTCGAGCTTCCTTCGATCCAAGTAAGTTCATATGTACAGTTTTTACTCTCAAAATGTGATTACTTGTGAAAATGTCTTTGTATCTGCTTTATATATCTCCTGTTACGAATCTGTTCAAACCCCTGATTTGGAAAATACTTGTGGAAACTAATTGTTTGGAAATTATTGGTTCCGTGATAAAATAACGAAAGATTAATTCACTCTAATAGAAATAGGGCGATGTTCAGAGGATGTGTGTGGAGGCTAAGGCCGGAGGCGCTAGGACGCGAACCTCCTCGGGGGTAATCCATAGCGGTTACATACCCGCCCCTGTGGTGGCCAATAAGCACCGATGTGCTGAGGTAGCGGGGGGTTATTTATTGTGAAAGCTATAGAGTACTACCTATGCTAGTGTGGGTCACAACAGTATAGGGGTGTCGACACTTAAGGTCTTTTAGCTATGTGGTTGAGCGGGGTTGCGTAGGGTAGCCCTTAACGCTCTGGGTGAAATGGGATTTGTGATATCCCAAGAGGCACCTCTATTGATGATGTTTTATATTGCATCGTGACCTCTCTGAATACATCGTTCCTGCTGGGCCTTATGTGCTTCAGCTGAATTAACATCCATTTAAATGGTTCGTTTACTTGTTACGATTCCAAATTTCATTTCTTTTAAAGCGTGCTTTTAAACTTGTATTAGTTAGAGCCCAATCATCTGTTTTCACGTGCTGTAGTATGCTCTTACTCAGTTTTTACTGACTTAAAATTTTCCTGCGGTCGGCTTTGTCTATTGTAAAACCCGCAGGTTGGCATTGAGGTGGGGGAAACGCGCACACATGGTGAAGCTTAGACTAGCCGCAAATAAAGTTTGTTTAGTTTTCATTTTCATCACTTAGACTTTTCAGACGATGTTATTTCAATATTATTTCTTTGTTTCGAAACGTTGTTGGAGGGTTTTCTCCTTTTATTTATAAATAATGTACTTGGATTTTGGTTGAGTTGTACTAGCTGTGAACCGTGGTCCTTCGGGCTGTTTCAGTTGGTATCAGAGCGGACGGTTCTAAGCTAGTGCGATTCTCCATTTTCCTTTAATAAAGAGAAATCCAATCTTAAAAACATTTTCGAAAGAAATTTAAAATTTACGTAGGACAACTAAAACTGATAATAAAATTAAAGAAGCCGGGGTCATGGGATAGCATAGCAATATTCTTAATTGTCGTATTTGAATACTTGAGATTTTCTATTGATTGGAGAAGATGATTGTTGTGTTATATGCGTATTGGTTCATGCCTCATCGTGTGGATATTACTCTGATATTGCTAAATGTATGTGATACATGTTATTTGGTCATTTAGATTATTTAAAATTAATTTTCGTTGCAATTTGAGTGCATACGTGGATTAGAACCTTTCTGAGACTGTTTCTTCTATTTTCTCAGATGGCTGCCCAACCCGCACCTGCCCTACCAGCACTACAGCCTGAGGATTCCCCGCTGTTCATGACCTACTTAGGACCTCAAGAGGAAATGATCGATTACTTCATTCGTGTACACGAACGCTGCAACGATTGGAGCTTCTCTGCGTTTGGAGATGACCGCTTTCGAAACCGATTAGTAGTGGGTCACTGTATCCTCAATGGACTTCCCAACATGCAACCATGGCTGGCAATAAAGGACGACTTCGAAGAGCTGGTGCACGAGGGTGAAGATGGAAACTTGGTACCTAACGATGGATTTTGGAAGCATAACAGCGTTTACATGTTTCGACTCCATGACCTATATGATAGGTTACAAGAAGCGGCCGATCGACTCGTACAAGAGGAGAATGAAGAACCGGAAGAGGAAGAGCATGATGAGGAACCCGAGTCAGATCCGGAGGAACCGGTGGAACAGGAAGCGCAAGAAGAACAGATTCCCGAGGAGGAGGAAGTGCCCGATCAAGTTCTAGGGGAATATGGAGCAGGTAGACAGCCCATCCCTGCTTCTGATGACCTCACCGAGGCACACCGAACAGAGCATGTGATGTACCAGCCCGGTCAGGAAACCATTGCACAGTACTGTACCTATGTGACAGATATATGCGTTGCATGGGGGCACTTCGATGACCGGCATAGCCATCCGTTAACCATATGCTACTACATACTCCGAGGATTGCCTGATGTACACCCTTGGAGCAGCCTGAGGCATCAATACCGTGACCTACTCGTTTGGAACGTGTGGGGCGAGGCTGTACCTAACGAATCTAGGTACAAACATCGTGTGCAGGACGTCTACGAGATCGACCCACTTAAGATTCAAGGACGACTAGAAGACTTAGATCAGAATGGGGACCAGGAGAACATGGATGTGGGCCATGGTAACATGGATGTGGGCCAAGATGACATGGATGAAGACCAGGAAGAAGAGCATGACCAGGAGGAAGAGCACGATGAGTTTATAGATGATGAAGAGGAAATAGGTGAAGACGAGATCGACCTTCCAGAGACTGGCTCTGAGTGCCTGACTGACGTTGAGGAGCCTTAACACACCTGACCATTCACCCCGTAGTTGCATTTCTATTCTTCATTGCGTTTTATTTTCCAAGTGAGAACGATTAAGATTAGAATTTGATTCAGTATATGTCTTTTGTTGGATTAATTGGATTTCTTTGTGGATTATGTGGTATTTGAATCAATGAATGCGTGGTTGTTTTATAATTTGTCTCAAATGTTTATGATTATGTGGTATCTGATTCAGGAGCATTGTTCCTCTTTATCTCGTCACCTTCTGTTAATGGCCTAGGATTACTTACTCCTATCTCGCACATCTATCTCGATCTATTTAACCTGTGACACCCTATACCCTGGAATTATACTAGCTAACCTTGACGTAAGACTACCATCATACCTGGTTTAATGATTTAGGAAACCCATATATCGAGTGTAACTTGAGTGACGGGGACGTCACTCCTTTTAAGGGGAATGTGATGAAACACCCCATTTGTTGTTTGCTCGTTTGATATTCTTGTGCATTAGAATTGCATCATTTCATCGTGCATGTAGGCAAACTGTCCTCTTTGGGAAGTTACTGTTTTACGCTTCGAGGACGAAGCGTTGTTTTAAGGGGAAGGTGATGTAATACCCCCATTTTTAATAGGGGTATTTGTGTGTTAATTCTTTAGTTCGGGTTTTGATTTATTGGGGGGTATGCATTTGTAGTTTTCTCAAATTAGGTGTGGGGGGTTAAAGTGTCTTTTCCTTAATTTTGGTGGAGAACCCACCTGTAGCATCTCTCTCACTCTAACAAATCTGAGAACAGAGCTCCACATCTCCCTCAACGTCTCTCCCCTTAACCTCCAACGCCATCCACGAATTCAAACCCGTTTCCCCTCAACGTCCACCATTTTTGCTCCCACGTTTCCATCAACTTCAACCCACATCGATATAAATCAAAACCCTGCTCCTCATCGTCACTCCATCTCACAAACCCACTGCTCTGTTTTGTTTTGCCGAAGAACACATCACCGCCAATCACCACCACACCTCTGCAAACTCCGGCGAAGACCCACAGCCAAGCTCGCCTCCTCTCCCTCTCCGTTCCGACGAACTAGCAGGAGCTATCAGAGCCATCTCCGGCTCTGTTTTGGCACAGACCCGGTTCCGACCCGAGAACCGCCGACGCCGAATCCGGCGACCCTCTTCCTCTCTTCCCGTTCAACGCCTTTCTCTCTCCCTCTCGCCACCGTCGTCCTCAATTTCCGACGACTACCGCTAGTAGCAGCAGCAGCAGTACTCACCCCACCACCGTCGTCGCTGTTTTCGTTCTTCACAGTCTCCTTCCTTCAATCGGTAAACACATGAAACCCCCTTGTTTGTTCTACCTTTTCATGATTAAGCTCTATTTCCGCCAATCTATGTATCTAATCATGCCTCTGTGCTGGTATATGATTTGGGTGGGAGTCATTGTAATGTGAAGAAGATGAAAAAGAGGATTGATTTGGGAATCGTTTAATTGAATTTGTGGAGTACTCTTGGCGTTTTGTGAAACTGTTGGGGGTGGTTGTGACATTTTCAGAAAGTTTTGGGGAGGTCTCGGTTATTAACTATAGTTGTTTTTAGTTTATTATTCTTATACTAATAATTAGTGTTTTATTTATTGAATATTACATTTAATTAATTAGTTTCTTTAAACATGAAAATAAATATAAGTTTTCTAGTATAACTTTATAATAAGAGTTTTATTAATAAAGATAAAATTAGTTTTCTTATGAGCTTAGTCAATTTGACGATTTTGTGTTTATTTCAAGATTTCATTATGTAAATATATATATACTCTAATAAGTAAATGTAACTTTTATTTAATATTAATATCAAAGTTGAATACTATACTTTTTTTTTAAATAGCTATTAAATTTTTTTAAGTATATTATTAATTAGTTTAAAGCTTGTTACTATTTTTTTAGTTTTATTATTTTTCTATTATTATTATTATTATTATCATTTTTGTTATTACTATTGTCAAAACTTTTTAACTTATCATTTCTTTCTAATACTAGAGTCGTTTAATGATTTTGGGGGTATAATTGAATTGTGAACTCGTTGGGGAAATTGGATTGCATTGGCATATAGGGCATTGTTGTATTTACATTTGTCGTGCAAATGAATATGTATTGATGTTAGGATTATGTGGCTATTGTAGATTCCGACTTCGTAGGCGATGAGTTTGTTGAGGATCTGTGCTACGACTATTAGTTCTGCTTGCTTGTGTGTGTCGAGCTTCCTTCGATCCAAGTAAGTTCATATGTACAGTTTTTACTCTCAAAATGTGATTACTTGTGAAAATGTCTTTGTATCTGCTTTATATATCTCCTGTTACGAATCTGTTCAAACCCCTGATTTGGAAAATACTTGTGGAAACTAATTGTTTGGAAATTATTGGTTCCGTGATAAAATAACGAAAGATTAATTCACTCTAATAGAAATAGGGCGATGTTCAGAGGATGTGTGTGGAGGCTAAGGCCGGAGGCGCTAGGACGCGAACCTCCTCGGGGGTAATCCATAGCGGTTACATACCCGCCCCTGTGGTGGCCAATAAGCACCGATGTGCTGAGGTAGCGGGGGGTTATTTATTGTGAAAGCTATAGAGTACTACCTATGCTAGTGTGGGTCACAACAGTATAGGGGTGTCGACACTTAAGGTCTTTTAGCTATGTGGTTGAGCGGGGTTGCGTAGGGTAGCCCTTAACGCTCTGGGTGAAATGGGATTTGTGATATCCCAAGAGGCACCTCTATTGATGATGTTTTATATTGCATCGTGACCTCTCTGAATACATCGTTCCTGCTGGGCCTTATGTGCTTCAGCTGAATTAACATCCATTTAAATGGTTCGTTTACTTGTTACGATTCCAAATTCCATTTCTTTTAAAGCGTGCTTTTAAACTTGTATTAGTTAGAGCCCAATCATCTGTTTTCACGTGCTGTAGTATGCTCTTACTCAGTTTTTATTGACTTAAAATTTTCCTGCGGTCGGCTTTGTCTATTGTAAAACCCGCAGGTTGGCATTGAGGTGGGGGAAACGCGCACACATGGTGAAGCTTAGACTAGCCGCAAATAAAGTTTGTTTAGTTTTCATTTTCATCACTTAGACTTTTCAGACGATGTTATTTCAATATTATTTCTTTGTTTCGAAACGTTGTTGGAGGGTTTTCTCCTTTTATTTATAAATAATGTACTTGGATTTTGGTTGAGTTGTACTAGCTGTGAACCGTGGTCCTTCGGGCTGTTTCAATAAATGCCAGTAAAAGAATCCCAGGACGTGCAACCAGCGAACAGTTCATTAAGATTTTCCTCAACTACTCCATCGAGCATAACTTTTATGGTATCACAAATAAGTGTATGTTGGGAAAATGGGGCTATATGTAAGTGGTACGTGTACCTAGACACAGCCAGCAAAGCACTCAACTATTTGTGACCGCTTGAAGATTAAAAACTTTCTAGTAGATTGAATGTTCATTCAATTGGTTCCAACATTAAAACATCAGAGATTACCTTTATGGGACCATGGTAACAGACTATCAGTTGACAACTTGACATAACAGTATCAGGAATATTGGGTGTAACAGGAATTAGCAGCCAAGATGAGAGTCCTTTTGAAACGTGAGCAGATGTGCTAAACAATCTTTATTACATTTATGACGGAAACTACAATACAAATAAAATAATACCGATCAATTCCTTTATTCATTCCACCATAGAGATAATCTCAATCTCTGAATCATTTTTTACAATACTCACTCTTAACGTTTACATTTATTACGGGCATCTTGTTGATAGCTGCCCAATTTTATAAGTCATTAAAGCGTAATATAAATATCGGCCAACAATTGTGAATAATCACTCCTGTTAGTATCGACCTATCAGGTGTATACCACTCCCAAAGCAAAATCCATACATATTGGGCCGCAAGGGCATCTTTAGCACTCGGCAGTTAAAGAATCCGCTCAAGGTTAAGTACATGGTGGCTCTTGTTTGAAAAATAGTATACATCGAGTAGTTAAAAGTTCCATTCGTAGCTTGCAAAAACAAAGTCACACATTTCTGTCCATCTTTTACACATACTTTTAGGCCAAGACTACTAGTCTACTAGTTGCCTATTAATTTCCATTTCGGTATCTTATGTTTCCTTGCTCTACACACAGACCATCTTCGACCATTTTATCTTTCTATAGATCCATGAAGCTCCTAATCACTTATTATGGCTGCAAATTTTTGGAAATTTGTGTTTCCTTATTGTTGAAAAATGAATGTATTGTTCACACGTGCTTTGAGATTTAACGGAGATGTTATTCTATATACTTCAGATGATTTGAACCGAATCTTTACGTTTCATGATCCGATTCAATTTGCTTTGCGATTCAGTAAAGTGGAATTTCTACTCATGTTCCAAATCTCGATTTGACAACTATGGCTCATTCCCCCTTCTCCAATGTTTCTCTAACTTTCCCCCTTCCTTCAAATCCCCACTCCTTGTAAAACCAAACACAACACTGTATACCTTCACAACGCCTAGCTACAGCATGCTAACATTGACTATCCAGACAGATGTGTAATGTTTGTGCGTCCATTACATACAATCCGATTGACCTTTACTTAGACTAATTGGACTAAGATACATATTTAACAGCCACAATTAGTTGTTGGAACAAAGACTTTATTTATGGAAAAAAATTATAATTGCGAGTGCCATTATCGATTATTCTGACACTTGATGAATACATAACAAGTGCAAGCTTTTAACCTATATAAATGTTTGAGGCATTGAATAGCAACTACGGTACTTGCTTTTGTGTTCCTCGGTATGATAGCTTAATTAAAAATGAAAATATAAGCATGACAACACTGTATTATCTACCAAGACGATGAGAGTTTGATCTAGTAAAAAAAAATCTTGACGTGGAAAAATCTTACAACTAGAAAATGGATGAACGAAGTGATACATCAAAATACTAAAGACGAAACGCACCTTTGATAACTAGTGAGTTCATGAGAAACACAGAATGCCTTGATTTTTCTTTCAAGCAAGGCCCGCTCATGCAACGCAGCCACAGCCGCAGCTACTTGGGAAACAAAAATTACTCTTCTCTTAACCGTTTCACCCAACAGATCGCTCTTTCCATTCTTCACAAGTGTTACAGATGACTCCACAGATTCACCGTCCAATTCCTGGGACGCATCTCGATCAACAGGAAACAACGAAGAATTCAAAGAAGCATTCAATACCCACTGTTTAAACATGTTAAGAGCCAAAAGCTTCCCATTCTCCCTCCCGTACAACACGGAAAACTGAGATGACAACCAACCCAAAACTTCAACCAAAATAGGACCCTCGAAACTTGCAGCCGCCACATTCAACTCCTTAGACTCTCTCATAGATGCCAATTTCAATGAATTATTAACAGCTTCACGGACAATCGCTTTCAAACAAAGCCGAAACAACAAAACCATGTGATCCCTCATCGGCACATCAATCATTACACCATAGTAAGGCGAATTCACAATCACCCATCTCACGAAATCACGCTCCTGAACCATATTATACCCCAAAATGGCCCGAAGAACGATATAAGAGTAGTTAACAGGAAAATCAACCCATCTCTCCGTTTCAGTCCTAACAACCCACAATTCCGATGGAAGAACCTTCATTTCCTCATTACAAAACTCCCTTCCCCCATTCTCTGCATTGCCATTAAATACAAAATTCTCACATTCAACAAGAAGAATACCTGGAACAGTGAACGTTCTGCTACCATCTTGATCACAGGAACTCACCACACCGGGACAATCCATGTAAAAGAGATTGGACCCGAAATCGCAATACTCGTCCAGAGTGAAGCAGAGATCGGTTTTGAGATTTTGCAGGGTCTGAACAAAGAGGTTCTGTTTGGTCAATTCGTCGGAGGACTGGAGGGTGTTGGGGTAGTGGAGTGAGTTGACGAGGTCGGAGTCGAGGGAGTGAGCTGGGGAGGAAGGGCAGTGGAGGGAGTGTTTGAAGAGGGACTCCGGTGGGACGCGGTGGTGGGGGTTAAAAGGGCATCGACAGAGGTTGGTATTGGAGGTGGGTTTGTTGCGGAGGAGGGTTGAGATGGAGGAGAGTGTGGTTTCGGAGAGTCGTATTAGGTTTTTGAGAGTGGAGAGAGCTGTTGGGAGATCGGGAATTGGTGGTGGCGGAGGAGGGATCGACGGCGGCGGAGGTGTGCTGTTGGTGGCGGTGGTGGTGGCGATGTTGAAATGGGGGTGGAAATTAGGGTTGAAATTAGGGTTGGGGTTGGAGGGGAACGGCGTGAAGGTGAAAGGCGGAGGTGGAGGGGGGAGAAACTGATTCGGGGGAGGATTCATGACGGCGGTCCGGTGGAGCTACTGCATCTTCTTCTTCGTCGGGTCGATACGCAAAAAGCAAGGTGCCGTCTGTTTAAATTGGGGTAAAAGACACTTTCACCACCTCTAGTTTGATTAAAGGACACTTGCACTGCTTCAAGTTTGGGAAGGGACACTTGCACTTGCACTGCTTCACCTCTTTAGTGTGCGAGACTTCAGAAAACTTGCAAAGGCACCCCAATATTGTGACGTCATTAGAGCATCTCCAATAGATTAGACCTGTCATTGGGTCGGTTCAAAAACCCGACCCACCCGAATAAAGTTTGGCCCAGACCCTGTTGGTTCTAAACCTGTCGAACCGAAGATCCAGCGGGTTCGAACTTTTTACCCAACGGTTCATTTTGAAACCCAGCAAAATAAAATGGGTAAAAGACACTAACCACCCCTGGGTTTAGGGAAAAATTCATAGACCACCCCTGGGTTTTGGATAAAGACACTCCGCACCCATTTAACGGAATATTCTGTGGACACTTACCACCCTTCTGTAATGTTCCGTTAGAAAAGTGGTTCACTGAATTTTTTCGGACCATATTGCCCCTGTGTCATATTTTTTGTTTTGTTGTTCTTAGTGTTCTTGTTCATGGTTCAAGAACACCAAGAACACAATGAGATTCATCAGACCTAAACAAAAAACCAAACACAAAACGCAACGCACAAAGTATCATCTCTAATTTCAACCTCAACACAACCTGCAAAAGTTCAGACTACTGTGTTGATGGTTCAAACGCAAAAAACACCAATAACTAGTTCCACTTTGGATTCAAAACATCAATAACACCAATAACAATTGAAGAACATGTTGGAGGATGAAAAAAGCAATGAAAAACTAAAAAAACAACAAACCACAATTGACTATTGTGTTGATGTTCTTAGAATTCATGGTTCAAGAACACGAAGAACACACACATATTTATTCTATTTCAAATCCACTACAACAACCAACCCAATTTGTGCTGAAATCAAATCCAAAAACTCAATTTGCTATTTCAAATATAAACCCAATTGCTACTGAAATCAACTCAACATACAAATCCAAACCGTCATCAAAACCCATCCAAACCCTTATCAAAACCCGAACGAATCAATTTTGCACCGTGGATTTTGGTCATGACCAAACCCATAACGATTGAAACCCTCGTCAAACACCCCAACCCAGAAAAACTGACCCTCTGCACAAATTTGACAACAAAGAAGAAGAGGGAGAAACACGGCCTCAGCTTCAATCTGAAAGGAATGGGTTGCAGGACCGGTCTCATCTCAATTGATTTAGCCAAACACCTCCTGGAAGAAAACACTAACACCCATGCGGTGGTGATGAGTACCGAAAACAGAGAACCCGGCAACCAATTCCGCCACACACAGAGATCGAGGGAGCTTCGGGGTAATTTTGGTTTGAATCTACCGACGACCGCCGCCATCTGAGGAGAAGCTACCGACGGACTTGAAGCCGAGAAGTGTTGGAGACCGAAGTACTTGCATCGGGGAATCGACCGACCGACGACCGCCACACAAAGAGATCGAGAGCTTCATTGCCTTCCGTTTGTCAAATTCAGTCGTCTCTCTGTTGATTTTGTTTCACTGGCGCCGGCGTCTTCGTGTCTTCTAGGCACAGCCTCCACCATGAGATCTGAATCTGAGCCTCATCGTGTCTTCTCTGCAGGTTTTGATTGAGATTCAGGGAGAAACAGAGGGGTGGGGGATATAAAGGAGAATATTTGGTGGGTTTTGATTTGATTTAACCCAGATCGGAGAGGGAGCTTTTGATTCTGTACGATCTTCTCTCCTGTGGAGTTTCTTCCCGAACCCTAATTTTTCTTCTTCCATCAATGGAGTTCGTCGGGAGAAGAGTGAGGAAAGATTTCAAAGGGTTTGGGGTCTTCACCAGAGTCGTCAATTCCTACGATTCCAGAACTGGGTTATTCCAGATCGTGTATGAAGATGGTGATTCTGAGGAGATGGATTTGTCAGAAGTTTCTCAGCTCCTGAAAGCAATGGAAACCCAAAAAGAGGCAACGGGTTGCTGCTGATTGCAGTTCGGGCAAGGATTGACCACTGGTGGCTGTGATGTTGGTGGCGGTGGTTGGGTGTTTGACATGAAGAGGAAGAAGAGGTAGAGAGAGAGAGATGGGAGAGGATTAGGTTAAGAAATGAGCTAAAAGGATTGAGGGAGCAATAAATATGGTGTAATTTTATAAAATTCAAGGGGTAAAATAGTCTTTCAAGAAGTACTGTTAGTCAACTGTAAGCTCCATCCATAAAAAAGGTGGAGACTGTCTTTGTTCAAAACACAGGGTAGCAAGGTGGAATTAAGCCTAAACCCAGGGGTGGTCACTGTCTTTTACCCAAATAAAATATGTAGTGGATAAATTCTCTCATTACAGTGTGTCCCTCTATCCCTCACCCCCGAAACTCTCTCCGCCCTTATCTCTTCTCACCCTCTGTCTCCAATCTGACTGTATCCAAATCGTATCTCAGATTGGAGGTTGAAACATTCAAGATCGTTGTGGTTGCGTCTCTCTCGGACGACGGTTGGGTGGGTGGTTCTGGGTTGCAACCAGGCCATCAGGGTGACACCTCTCCGTCTAACTCCGGTCATCTTCTCTAACTCCGGTTATCTCCAGTATGTTCATCCGGCGAGTTCTTCAAACAGGTTCCGATCTCTCCGTCGAGTTCTTCCGCTCGATCTCGACCCCTCTCGCTCCGACAATTGCATTCTCTTCTTCTCATACTGCGATTGGAACTTGTTTTCTAATCGTGGGGGTAACAATTTGTGCAGAGAAGCCACCGTTATTGCAAGTGTTTCAATGTCTGCAGATGCAAATTCTGGGTCGCGGTTCACCCAAAGGGTCAACGGGTCAGGTCCGGTTCTTCTGGGGCGCGTTTGTTTTTCTTCTAAGAAGAGGGATTGGACACATAGTGAAGGATGCCATGCTAACCTCTTGTTTGGTGCAAAATGCTTCGTAAGGGATTGTGAAGCCTGGGTCCACTAGAAGCACCCATGAGAGGGATTAATCAATACCTATGCCCCCAGTAGGGGAGAGCACGGACCGGGTTGGGCGGGTACGAGCCGTATTTCCTACCCAACCCAATGATCCCGGGTAGACCTATCCACAACCCATACCCAATCGAGTAACTCCCAAACCCAAACACAATCGAACTCCTCGGCCCGGACCGGACCGGACCGGTTATAAAGGGTTTTGAAAACACAAATAATGACTCAAAATTTCCACTGTGAATTAGAAATATTAGCCTAAGTACAAACATTTACAGACAAATTTTTGCATAATAACGACTTGCAGCCGATAAGAAAACACATCCCCATATTACAAGTTTATATAACTACATCGACAAAAACATGTTCACGAAATGTCCAACATCATACATTTAATTACAACAACCCCCATATAGTAGAGCAAAAGCAGCCCAAGGATCATTCAAATGTCCTGTAAAACGCAATCTAAGAAATAGTTTTGAGTTATTTGAACATGTACGGGGCGGGGCGGGTTCAAACGGGTTTATTAAAATAGTACCCATGCCCCACCCGAATTTTCGCGGGTATGTATTAAATCAACCCATAATCAATCATATAATCCGGGTTTGACTCTTTTACGGGGCGATTCGATTCGGACCGGCTGGTTCGGACCGGTTTGGCGGGTTTTTGCTCAGCCCTACCCCCCAGGTACTGTAAAGGCTTGGGATAGAAAAGACACAAACACCCTCAATAATGCATCAATTGCTTCCTTATCTATTTCTTCTTCCTGGCCATTAACGCCTCATCTCTGTGTTCATTTCTCTTCTTCTTAGGCTAAAGTTCACTGTGGTGTTCGGTGGTGGTGGTCTATGTACATTTTGAGGGGAGAGCTAGTGATGTTTGGTGATGGTGCTTTCCTTTTCGACACAACAATGGTGGTTGTAGTTTTTTTTTTTTTTTTGGAATGGGTGGCTGTGGAGGGGTATGTGTGTCAATTTGTTTGCTAGTCCCACTCCAAACTTATTATCAAACAAACAGTGTCTTGTACCCCACTCAGCACTACCAATCCCAGTACTAACAATCCTATCACAATTAATACCGGTACTAATAATCCTTCATATCTAAGACAAAAAACAAACGAGCCCCTGCTGTTGGGTTTGGGTTTCGTGGTCCGGTTCTATTTGGGTTTAATAGTAATCGGGTCTGACACGGGTCCGGTTCCGGTTTACCCAGAACCGACCCATTGACAGGCCTACAGTAGATTATGTAAACCAGTTTTATTAGGTATTAGGATCAACCACGTGCATTTGGCACTAAATCTGGTAGTCAACTCAGATGTCAGATAGGACTACTGCTTCATCAGCTTTTTTGTCTCTCAACTTTCAACCATAGATTTGTTTTCAAATTTAATGGTCCATGTGAAATCAGATGAACAGTAAAACACTATGCTCATTCAGTATATAGATATTATAAATAAATTTGTAAAAGTGGGGCTCCAATAGCATATATATCTTGATAGGTAAAACACAAAATATTTATCCACTTTGCCAAACTTGGCCTATTTACATGGGTAGTAAAATGTTTCCTAAACTTTCTCATTAAATTTCACTATTTTCTCTCCATGTGTCCACATTTATAGCATTAAATAAATAAAAAATTCTACCACATATTTTTTTATCTAATCACTATTGGAGAAGACTCTTAAAATCTTCATTACTTTGTTATGTAAGAATAGTTTACCAATAATTTACCTGAGATCTAGAGTTGAGGTCCGGAACTGAATATAGGTTATGGGAGAAATGTGTCCCATATATGAAAAGCACAGAGTTACCCAATGATACAATTGATTTATTTGCACAATAACGGGAAAAATTTATCTTAATAACTATTCTTAGTGGCAAACCCTACCATTAGACTAACAACGTCACAGACAGGGACTGTGATCCCTTAGTACATACCATATTTTTGTTGGAATAGATGCCCTAGAGGCAATCTAGTTTAGTATGAATTTGTATTTGGCTAGAAAATTCATTTATTATTTATTGGATATTTAATATAATGAAGTCCTTAGATTTACAATCGTGTTGTTTATCTTAAATATCCCTAGTCAAATATAATGATTAATGGGACAATCATCTATAGACTAGTATGGGGTTGGATTGATATGGAGATATCACGATCCAACACATAGGTGTGCATTACGGAATGTTGCACTGGATTGACCCATCACCGAGAAGGCTACATACATGTTATGTTGAGTCACAAGTGCTTCTCGGGTACAATGGTATTGTCATCCTTAGACTTGAAGTCACTAGATATTCTAGTTGTGGATCATTGTGATCTTGGTAGCGTTAAACGCTACACCGTGACTGGGTAGTTATAAAGGCGTGTACTGGATACAATGAGAAGCAAGCTTAGAGATCGTAGTGGACGTAGAGAGGATTTGCCCCTCCCACATAACGGGAGTAAATATCCTAGGCCACTCGAAGGATAGTGCTTATAGAATGTCTGGCCAGACTCAAATAAATCAATATGGGATATTGATGTTATTTGCACGAATAAGGCTATTCCATAGATCGAGAAACTAGGGATTGGATATACGAGTGTGACTTGTATGTCTCGTGTCCAATCCGGATATGGAGGCAAAGGGATGAGACAATTACTTGTACAAGGTTGTCTAGATGACTATTCTATTAGTTGGCTAGAATGGATGTTTTGCTAGAAACCGCTCCATATTAGCAAGGAGTTGCTACCAACTAGATAGAACCTACGGGGTCACACGCTATATAGAGTTGTACTAGATTTGGAATTAATTAATTGGATTAATTAATTAGAAGGATCACTTTGCAAACCCTTGCAAACTTAGTAGGGACTAATTTGCAAGGAAGGGACTAAATTGTATTCTAGTTGGACTAGAATAAGTCCTTTAGGTAGTTAACAAGGAGTTGTTGGACTATATAAAGGACCCTCCTTCCTTCCTTCCTCATAACTTATGCTCTAAAGAGAACATAACAAGAGTGGGAGAGAACAAAGGAGAGAGAGAGCAAGCAACAAGGAGGCCGACGCCACCCTTGCCGCCGCCCCTCGTCCCCGACGCCAAAAGAGGGCCGAGCCCCTTCTTTTGCCTCGTTTTGCGTGATTCCTTCACCCTCCTCTCATTCCGGGCTAGCACCAAGGAGATTGGAGATCTAGGATCAACTCTAGGCGTGGATCAACTATAGAGAACGTGACACTATTCGCGTTTGAAGTCATCAAGGAGAACCCAAAGGTGTGTTTATGATTTCTTACCTTCACTATCGTTATGCATCTAGACTTGTGATCCTTGGAGGGTTTTGCATGGTTGTTTGTTTGATTATGCTTCCGTTTGCGCGATCCATGAATCAAAACCCTACAATTTTAGTTGAGTATCATCACTCTGTTTACACCGGTCACATTGGTGGCTCCTGCTTATTCCCTAACGAAGTAAAGTAATGGTGGAAGGAAATTAGTTATTTATCATTTAGTAATATGTTAATTTTTTCCTTTTTCATTTACGAATTATTACTCTAAATCTTGTGTGATATTTTGATATATTACTTGTGAGTCAATTCATCGTTTTACATTTGTATAATTTACATACTCAGTTTTACTAACCTTCTTCAACTATGGTGCCATTATTCTAAACCAACATAGGCCCGTCGCGCTAGAGATTGAAACGCATCACAATGCAAAAACGACAAAAGCACTCTAGGTCACGTAGTTGGCACCGTACTACACATTTGGTTAAGTTAGTTTGTTAAAACTCCTGTAATCATCGTTGAACAAATATCTTTAGGGAATTGATTCTTACACCGGTTAATATTGATGGTTACACCGGAATTTAGTTGTTGTGACGTCATTGCCCTTTTATTAATTAGTTATATTTTCCATCTAATCTTATTTGTAATTATTTATTTTAGGTAAATTTATAACTTTAATATTCACATTTTTACTATAAAATTTAGCATTCCTTTCTACTAATTCTCTGGTTGACTTTTTTGCTTGTTTGCTTAGGAGGCTCAGAAGTTCGTTTTGGCTTTCTATTGTTGTTATTTTAGAACTCTGAAACATTCACTAATTAATAATACACCAATTAGTCAATTTAACATATATACATCATGGTTGCTTAAGAGAAATAATTGTCCCGTCCATTCCCTCAGTTAGAGCCCTAACAACCCAGGGTTCTTCCAAAACACTCAGATCTTAGTATTAGTAATGTGAGGGTTTCATTTTCCCTTTTCCTTTTATTGATTACAAACTTGTTTATGAAAATTGGGTTCTTCCTTTTGAGGTAAATGAAAACTGGGTTCTTGCTGAACGGCGAAAGGGCCACAGATTGATTTTTTAGAATACAAATTGTTTGTGGAAATGACTTTCAGTAAATTATGGAGCTTGTAAATAATGTAAACTGTCTTTACAAGCAAAAGTTGTACAAATATAGCAATGATTGGTAAAAAATATCACATTCCTAAATTATAAAAATGAATATCAAAATGAAAAGAACAAAAGTCAGAATATATTGTAATTGTAAACCTACCTAAAATAAATGATTAAAAATTAATTAAAATAGAGAAAACACTACTAATTGACAAATGAGGGCAATAACGTCACAACAACTAAATTCCGGTGTAACCATCAATATTAACCGGTGTAAGAATCAATTCCCTATCTTTATCGTATAATAGTAAGATAAGTACCAGTTATCGTTTGGTCGAATTAACACTGAACTAAGATCCTCAGGCGAATGGCACATTCCAACTTTTAATTTGGCCGACCGTGAGAGTTGGGGGTGTTACAAGTCGTCTAAAAGAATGGTAGTGGCAATGGCCAGTAAAACTTGAGGTTGAGGTTGCAGCGCCTGATGTTGAATTTACAAAGCTTTGGGTTAGTCCCGCGGAGCATGAGGTTGAGCTTGAGGATGGGGTTGTGGAGCTCGAGGAAGAGTTTGAGATAGAGGGTTAGGCAGAGTAACATGAACATCCTCATTAGAAATAAGATGATGCTTTGTATGAGAGGTACCTGGGTCAAAGTCAGAGGCTTCGTTGGTGTCAAGAACTGCTTAGTATTAGTGTCTGAGGTCACAGAGGGTTCATCTTCCACACCCTTGGAAAGGAGATAGGGTTATCGCCTTCAGTACCCTTGGGCGGGGAAGTACAGTCGTCAAAATCATTGGTTTGGACAGTGGGGTTGTGTCGGCGGGATCTGTATTTGGAATGGTTGAAGTTGAATAGGAAGACGGGGCAGGCGGACGTGGAACTACACTACTGCTATACACAACCAAGACGTTATGTGCATAAGTAGGGGCAAACTCGGGTCTGACACTTGAAGCGGGGACCTCATGCCTTCCCGTGTAGTATACGTGGTAACAACGAAGAAGTTCCTCTATGGTAGCGTTATCACTATTTGTAGATGATGAGTGAGAAGAGAAGCGCACGGATTTTGTGTTGGAAGTAGGAGCTTTGGCATGTGTTCGAGAACGACAATGAGCGCTAGGTTCCCCTGAGGGTAGTTGGCGCCAAAGTTTTAAAAACCAGACCGGCCATCGAACCGGTGAGGCACCGGTTCATGGTCGGACCGGTCGGACCGGTTCAATCGCACGTTTATTAAATAATATATAAGTATTTATATTTATATAAGTAATTATTAAACGTAATTAAAATATAACTTGTAGACTTAAATATGACCAACTAGTTTATCAATCTTTATATATAATATATAGCATATATTTAGTCGATCAAACCTAAATATAACTTACAAACCTAAAAATTATATGTAATATATTTAATTAATATATTCTATAAAACCTAAATGTAGCTAAAATATTGGTCAAATTATACAATAATAGTAGCACTCGAGTTATATTATAGTACAAAACAGTAACAGTTATCTCAAAACAAAACAGTAACAATATCTAATTTATAAACTAAACATTTCATTTTTTTCAAAAAGCAAACATTAAAAAAATGAAAAAGCAAACATTAAAAAAAACAATGATGTGGCATTAGATAGCATCACCACCTATTTCAAAAAAAAATGTAGCATCATCACCACCACTACTTTGTTGGTTTGTTCAGATCTACTTTCATCTTATCTTCACCTCTCTCTCTCTCTCTCTCTCTCTCTCTTCTCACCCCATCTCTCTCTCTCTATCTCTATCTCTCTCTCTCTCTCTCTCTCTCTCTCTCTCTCTCTCTCGTGCTTTCAGTTTTCACGTCAAAGGCTCAATCACTTTTCGCCACCACCGCTGCCCTGTTTTACCGAGAGAAATCCACCACCATCACTGATTTGTTTTGGCCGAAGCACCACCACCACTTCGTCCTCCACTGAGGCGAAACCCAGAGCTCCGAGCCTCCGACCACCACCTCTATCACCGTCGTATACCTGCTTCCTCTCTCGACCCATAAGTGGAATTTCAAAATCGGCCGGTTTTTGACCGGGTTTAACCAGTTCTTGCATTTACGGTCTGATTGGCGGACCAAACCGGTCACTGGACGGTTCATCGGTCGGACCGGTCAGACCGACCGGTCCGGTTTTAAAAACTATGGTTGGCGCTGTAGAAGCTCTTGTACTTTCTGTGTAAGGCCTGTCTTCGAAGGTGATACCAACGATGAGACAGGTGAATGGAGTTGATGGGGTTTGGTGGTGAGACGGAGTTGTCGCGGGTGCACGACCTTTTGTTGTTGGGGGGGGGGGTTGAAGACATGATCATCATTGTTGTGCGGTGAAACTGGGCAAGAGGTGAATAAATGTTGGAGCAATACAAAAGTTTAAACGGTAAGGCACACAAAGCAAAGATACATGCTCATGAGGGCAATGGCGATGGAGTTGTAAGGATTGGTCTTTTAGTCTCGGCAGATGAGGCTGTTAGGGGCGCGAAATCTCGGGGTGTGGGCACGTGATCGGCCGCTGAAGAAGTGGAGGCGGAGGTTGTGTGCTTGGAATGTTCGAAAAAGAAGTAGATGTTGAGCGAGATGCATGAACTAGAACGTCGTGGGGACACTGAGTAAAGAGAAGAGCATGGAGTGTCAGAAGTTCAAGGTATGAAAGAAAGGGAGATAACGGACAAGAAAAATAACGTGCCATGTAAGGGAACACCATGAAAAGACTATCAAATTCTTGTAATGTGCCATGAAGAGATTACCGAACTCCCGCATCGTTTTGCTAACCAAATCACCGGGTCAAAAGTGACCCTCAAAAGTCAACTGGAAAGATATAGGGGAAACAGAGGTAGTAGTTGTTGGAAATATGCCCTAGAGGCAATATATTTCTTGTGACATTTATGGATTTATGATTCATTATGTCATCGATATAGAGATATGTTAACATGAACGAAGTCCTTATAATATAAGTGTTATATTTAAATTGATTAACTGGACAATCAACTGTAGACTACTATGGGGTTGGATTGATATGGAGATATCATGATCCAACACATGGGTATGCATTAGGGTTTATGTGTTACATTCTTGTTGTTTTACACCTTCAATTGTTGTTCATCGCGTAAAACAAGGCAAATCAAGCATTGGATGCAATTTGTCAAAGAATTAATCACAACAAGACCCAATTATTGCATTGGATGCATGAATTGTTGTTCATAATGATGGAATGCGATGGCACGTAACAATGTGCAATTGTTTAGATAAGAGGTTGAACACGACTAGGCTATTAATTTGATTAAGAAACCTAGAGGCAATCAATTGGGATTATTCATATGGATGGATAAATAAGGAGTTATTTGACCGATTGAACCAAGAGTTGCATATGGGATGCAATTGGAAATCGTTCCTACCTAAGAAGTAGTCGAATTATGGGTGACTTGCCAAAGCAAGCTCATAAGGAGATGAAAAAGATGGATCTTGGCCCACTAGAAAATATAAGGATATTTTCCGCATTAATATCTTGAGGGTTATTAATCCGTAGAAAAATAGTGGGAGCTATATTTAATAAACTAGCCATTATTAAATATAGTCAAAAATTCACAAATACTAAAACTTGCGTATTTTCCCTTTGTAGAATTCCAAATGGCAAACAACTCATCGAGTTCACAACATTCCCTACGATCTGTCCTTGAGAAGGACAAGCTCTCTGGAACCAACTTTCTTGATTGGTACAGAAACTTGAGAATTGTTCTCAAGCAAGAGAAGAAACTGTACGCAATAGAGGAGCATGTTCCAGAAGGTCCAGAGAACCAGACACCTGTTGCCTTAAAGGCGTATCAAAAGCGTGTTGATGACGCTAATGATGCGGCCTGCCTAATGCTTTGCACCATGACCTCTGAGCTTCAGAAGCAACATGAGAACATGAACGCTGCCGATATGATCGAACATCTAAAGCAGCTCTTCCAAGAGCAGGCGAGGGTAGAGAGGTATGAGGTCTCAAAGGCACTGTTCAAATGTCATCTAGCAGAAGGGAACCCGGTGGGACCGCATGTACTCCGAATGATCGGGTACTTGGAGAATCTCGCCCGGCTTGGGTTCCCGGTCGGCCAAGAGTTGGCAACCGATCTCGTGTTGCAATCGTTGCCCGAGAGTTATGGACAGTTCATTATGAACTATAACATGAACGAGATCGTTAAACCACTGCCAGTTTTGCTCAACATGTTGAGGACGGCTGAACAGAGCATCAACAAGGGTAAGGGCAAGGCCATTATGATGGTGCATAAAGGAAAGGACAAAAGTTTGCATCTTCCTCCAAGGGCAAAGGCAAGTCAGTTGCCAAGTCCAAGGAACAAGCCCTTAAGCCTGTTGGTGGCATTGCCAAGGTCGTGACTAAGGGTGAATGTCACTACTGTAGTCAACCTGGACACTGGAGGAGGAACTGCCCAAAATATCTGGAGGACAAGAGGCTTGGAATAGTGGTTCCACCACCACCAGGTATTTTTGTTGTAGATGTCAATTTAACTGTCTCTACATCATGGGTATTAGATACTGGATGTGGATCTCATATTTGTCGAAATATGCAGGATCTAAAGAGAAGTAAAAGATTGGCTAAAGGGGAGGTAGATCTGCGCGTTGGGAATGGAGCAAAGGTTGCTGCGTTGGCCATAGGCGTGTGCGAGCTATCTCTGCCTTCAGGATTAGTTTTAGAATTAAATAATTGCTATTTTGTGCCTGCTATGAGCAGAAACATTATTTCTATTTCTTGTTTGGACAAGGAAGGTTTTATTATTTCAATAAAGAACAATTGTTGTTCCTTTTATTTGAATAATATTCACTATTTTAGTGCGCAATTATTTAATGGACTTTATGTCCTTGATCTAAGTAATCCTGTCTACAACATTAATACCAAGCGGATTAAAATAAATGATTTAAATCCTGCTTATTTATGGCATTGTCGTTTAGGCCACATAAATGAGAAACGTGTATCTAGACTCCATAAGGATGGATTACTAGACTCATTTGATTTTGAATCATATGAGACATGTGAGGCTTGTTTATTGGGAAAAATGACAAAGTCCCCTTTCAATAAGAAAGGTGAGAGGACTAGTGAGCAATTGGCGCTCATACATACCGATGTGTGTGGGCCATTTGCCACGCCTGCCAGGGGTGGTTATGTCTACTTCATTACGTTTACTGATGATTACAGTAGATATGGATTTGTGTACCTTATGAGGGCAAAATCCGAATCCTTTGAAGTGTTCAAAGAATTCAAGAATGAAGTAGAGAAGCAACTTGTCAAAAGTATCAAGGCTCTAGATCGGATCGTGGAGGAGAATACTTGAGCCAAGAGTTTGACGACTATCTTAAAGAGTGTGGGATCGTGTCCCAACTCACTCCACCCGGAACGCCACAATGGAATGGCGTGTCCGAGAGGAGGAATCGAACCCTATTGGATATGGTTCGGTCTATGATGTGTCAAACCGATCTTCCATTATCATTTTGGGGCTACGCTCTATTAAGTGCAGCTTTCACCATTAACCGTGTTCCATCTAAATCAGTCATGAAGACACCATATGAGATGTGGAGTGGGAGGCGTCCCACACTGTCGTTCATGAGGATTTGGGGCTGCGATGTCTATGTAAAGCGTTTACAATCAGACAAGCTAGGGCCTAAATCGGATATGTGTAAATTTGTGGGGTACCCTAAGGAAACTAAGGGATACTACTTCTACAATCCAACCGAGAATAAAGTGTTTGTTGCTCGGACCGGCGTGTATCTAGAAAGAGAGTTTGTCTCTAAAGAAGCAAGTGGGAGGAATGTAGAACTTGAAGAAGTTCAAGAACCACAAATCACTGAACCGATTATGGAACATGAACAGGAATCACAAGCAGTTGTGGATCCACCTGTTCAGGTAACACAAGAGCTTCGTAGATCTAGTAGAGTGCGCCAGGAACCCGAGAGGTACGGACTTCTCGTAACTGATTCCGGTGACACGATGCTCATAGATGATGAGCCTACTACCTATGAGGAGGCCATGAATGTCCAAGACTCGCAGAAGTGGCTTGAGGCCATGAGATCCGAGATGGAATCCATGTACACCAACAAAGTATGGACTTTGGTGGAACCACCTGATGGGGCGCGGCCCATAGGGTGCAAATGGGTCTTCAAGAAGAAGATCGACATGGATGGTAATGTGATTACCTATAAGGGCCGATTGGTGGCTAAAGGATTCAGACAGATTCATGGTATTGACTATGATGAAACCTTTTCACCAGTCGCTATGACCAAATCCATCCGAATCCTACTTGCAATTGCAGCATACTACGACTATGAGATTTGGCAGATGGATGTCAAAACAGCGTTCCTTTATGGGAATCTCCTCGAGGACGTGTATATGATACAGCCGGAGGGTTTTGAGGATCCAAAGCAAGCCAACAAAGTCTGTAAACTGCAACGATCCATTTATGGATTGAAGCAAGCTTCTAGGAGTTGGAATCGACGTTTTGATGAAGTGGTCAAAGAGTTTGGCTTCATCAGAAACGAAAATGAGTCTTGTGTCTACAAGAAGGTTAGTGGGAGCTCTGTAGCTTTTCTGGTCTTGTATGTGGATGACATACTACTCATTGGAAACGACATTCCGATGCTGCAATCTGTGAAAGATTGGCTAGGAAAGTGTTTCTCAATGAAGGACTTAGGGGAGGCAGCCTATATACTCGGTATAAAGATCTATAGAGATAGATCTAAGAGGTTTCTAGGCCTAAGTCAAAGTACATATATTGACAAGGTGTTGAAACGGTTCAACATGCAAGATTCCAAGAAGGGATTCTTGCCCATGTCACATGGAATCACTCTTTCGAAGAGTGGTTGTCCTTCCAATGAGATTGAGAAGGAACGCATGAGTAGGATTCCCTATGACTCGGCCATAGGATCTATCATGTACGCCATGTTATGTACTAGACCAGATGTGTCATATGCCTTGAGTATGACAAGCAGATACCAATCCAATCCGGGTGAGAGTCACTGGATTGCTGTCAAGAACATCCTAAAGTACTTGAGAAGAACTAAGGATGCTTTCTTGATGTTTGGCGGTGAGGAAGAGTTGCGTGTAAGGGGTTACACTGATGCAAGCTTCCAAACCGATAGAGATGACTTTAGATCACAGTCGGGATATGTGTTTTGCCTGAATGGAGCAGCGGTGAGCTGGAAGAGTTCCAAGCAAGAGACGGTGGCTGATTCTACAACAGAGGCTGAGTACATTGCTGCAAATGGCGCAGCAAAGGAGGCTGTTTGGATCAGAAAGTTTGTTTCTGAACTTGGTGTGGTCCCTAGCATTGCGGATCCAGTGGAGTTGTTCTGTGACAACACTGGGGCGATCGCGCAATCAAAGGAACCCAGATCGCACCAGAAGTCCAAGCATGTGCTCAGGAAGTTTCATCTGATTCGAGATATTATCGATAGAGGAGACGTTCGGATATGCAAGATTCCTACAGATGATAATCTGTCAGACCCGCTTACGAAGCCTCTCACGCAGTGGAAGCATGAAGGGCACACTAGGAGTATGGGCATACGAGATGCGCCAGATTGGCTCTAGTGCAAGTGGGAGACTGTTGGAATAGATGCCCTAGAGGCAATCTAGTTTAGTATGAATTTGTATTTGGCTAGAAAATTCATTTATTATTTATTGGATATTTAATATAATGAAGTCCTTAGATTTACAATCGTGTTGTTTATCTTAAATATCCCTAGTCAAATATAATGATTAATGGGACAATCATCTATAGACTAGTATGGGGTTGGATTGATATGGAGATATCACGATCCAACACATAGGTGTGCATTACGGAATGTTGCACTGGATTGACCCATCACCGAGAAGGCTACATACATGTTATGTTGAGTCACAAGTGCTTCTCGGGTACAATGGTATTGTCATCCTTAGACTTGAAGTCACTAGATATTCTAGTTGTGGATCATTGTGATCTTGGTAGCGTTAAACGCTACACCGTGACTGGGTAGTTATAAAGGCGTGTACTGGATACAATGAGAAGCAAGCTTAGAGATCGTAGTGGACGTAGAGAGGATTTGCCCCTCCCACATAACGGGAGTAAATATCCTAGGCCACTCGAAGGATAGTGCTTATAGAATGTCTGGCCAGACTCAAATAAATCAATATGGGATATTGATGTTATTTGCACGAATAAGGCTATTCCATAGATCGAGAAACTAGGGATTGGATATACGAGTGTGACTTGTATGTCTCGTGTCCAATCCGAATATGGAGGCAAAGGGATGAGACAATTACTTGTACAAGGTTGTCTAGATGACTATTCTATTAGTTGGCTAGAATGGATGTTTTGCTAGAAACCGCTCCATATTAGCAAGGAGTTGCTACCAACTAGATAGAACCTATGGGGTCACACGCTATATAGAGTTGTACTAGATTTGAAATTAATTAATTGGATTAATTAATTAGAAGGATCACTTTGCAAACCCTTGCAAACTTAGTAGGGACTAATTTGCAAGGAAGGGACTAAATTGTATTCTAGTTGGACTAGAATAAGTCCTTTAGGTAGTTAACAAGGAGTTGTTGGACTATATAAAGGACCCTCCTTCCTTCCTTCCTCATAACTTATGCTCTAAAGAGAACATAACAAGAGTGGGAGAGAACAAAGGAGAGAGAGAGCAAGCAACAAGGAGGCCGACGCCACCCTTGCCGCCGCCCCTCGTCCCCGACGCCAAAAGAGGGCCGAGCCCCTTCTTTTGCCTCGTTTTGCGTGATTCCTTCACCCTCCTCTCATTCCGGGCTAGCACCAAGGAGATTGGAGATCTAGGATCAACTCTAGGCGTGGATCAACTATAGAGAACGTGACACTATTCGCGTTTGAAGTCATCAAGGAGAACCCAAAGGTGTGTTTATGATTTCTTACCTTCACTATCGTTATGCATCTAGACTTGTGATCCTTGGAGGGTTTTGCATGGTTGTTTGTTTGATTATGCTTCCGTTTGCGTGATCCATGAATCAAAACCCTACAATTTTAGTTGAGTATCATCACTCTGTTTACACCGGTCACATTGGTGGCTCCTGCTTATTCCCTAACGAAGTAAAGTAATGGTGGAAGGAAATTAGTTATTTATCATTTAGTAATATGTTAATTTTTTCCTTTTTCATTTACGAATTATTACTCTAAATCTTGTGTGATATTTTGATATATTACTTGTGAGTCAATTCATCGTTTTACATTTGTATAATTTACATACTCAGTTTTACTAACCTTCTTCAACTATGGTGCCATTATTCTAAACCAACATAGGCCCGTCGCGCTAGAGATTGAAACGCATCACAATGCAAAAATGACAAAAGCACTCTAGGTCACGTAGTTGGCACCGTACTACACATTTGGTTAAGTTAGTTTGTTAAAACTCCTGTAATCATCGTTGAACAAATATCTTTAGGGAATTGATTCTTACACCGGTTAATATTGATGGTTACACCGGAATTTAGTTGTTGTGACGTCATTGCCCTTTTATTAATTAGTTATATTTTCCATCTAATCTTATTTGTAATTATTTCTTTTAGGTAAATTTATAACTTTAATATTCACATTTTTACTATAAAATTTAGCATTCCTTTCTACTAATTCTCTGGTTGACTTTTTTGCTTGTTTGCTTAGGAGGCTCAGAAGTTCGTTTTGGCTTTCTATTGTTGTTATTTTAGAACTCTGAAACATTCACTAATTAATAATACACCAATTAGTCAATTTAACATATATACATCATGGTTGCTTAAGAGAAATAATTGTCCCGTCCATTCCCTCAGTTAGAGCCCTAACAACCCAGGGTTCTTCCAAAACACTCAGATCTTAGTATTAGTAATGTGAGGGTTTCATTTTCCCTTTTCCTTTTATTGATTACAAACTTGTTTATGAAAATTGGGTTCTTCCTTTTGAGGTAAATGAAAACTGGGTTCTTGCTGAACGGCGAAAGGGCCACAGATTGATTTTTTAGAATACAAATTGTTTGTGGAAATGACTTTCAGTAAATTATGGAGCTTGTAAATAATGTCAACTGTCTTTACAAGCAAAAGTTGTACAAATATAGCAATGATTGGTAAAAAATATCACATTCCTAAATTATAAAAATGAATATCAAAATGAAAAGAACAAAAGTCAGAATATATTGTAATTGTAAACCTACCTAAAATAAATGATTAAAAATTAATTAAAATAGAGAAAACACTACTAATTGACAAATGAGGGCAATAACGTCACAACAACTAAATTCCGGTGTAACCATCAATATTAACCGGTGTAAGAATCAATTCCCTATCTTTATCGTATAATAGTAAGATAAGTACCAGTTATCGTTTGGTCGAATTAACACTGAACTAAGATCCTCAGGCGAATGGCACATTCCAACTTTTAATTTGGCCGACCGTGAGAGTTGGGGGTGTTACAAGTCGTCTAAAAGAATGGTAGTGGCAATGGCCAGTAAAACTTGAGGTTGAGGTTGCAGCGCCTGATGTTGAATTTACAAAGCTTTGGGTTAGTCCCGCGGAGCATGAGGTTGAGCTTGAGGATGGGGTTGTGGAGCTCGAGGAAGAGTTTGAGATAGAGGGTTAGGCAGAGTAACATGAACATCCTCATTAGAAACAAGATGATGCTTTGTATGAGAGGTACCTGGGTCAAAGTCAGAGGCTTCGTTGGTGTCAAGAACTGCTTAGTATTAGTGTCTGAGGTCACAGAGGGTTCATCTTCCACACCCTTGGAAAGGAGATAGGGTTATCGCCTTCAGTACCCTTGGGCGGGGAAGTACAGTCGTCAAAATCATTGGTTTGGACAGTGGGGTTGTGTCGGCGGGATCTGTATTTGGAATGGTTGAAGTTGAATAGGAAGACGGGGAAGGCGGACGTGGAACTACACTACTGCTATACACAACCAAGACGTTATGTGCATAAGTAGGGGCAAACTCGGGTCTGACACTTGAAGCGGGGACCTCATGCCTTCCCGTGTAGTATACGTGGTAACAACGAAGAAGTTCCTCTATGGTAGCGTTATCACTATTTGTAGATGATGAGTGAGAAGAGAAGCGCACGGATTTTGTGTTGGAAGTAGGAGCTTTGGCATGTGTTCGAGAACGACAATGAGCGCTAGGTTCCCCTGAGGGTAGTTGGCGCCAAAGTTTTAAAAACCAGACCGGCCATCGAACCGGTGAGGCACCGGTTCATGGTCGGACCGGTCGGACCGGTTCAATCGCACGTTTATTAAATAATATACAAGTATTTATATTTATATAAGTAATTATTAAACGTAATTAAAATATAACTTGTAGACTTAAATATGACCAACTAGTTGATCAATCTTTATATATAATATATAGCATATATTTAGTCGATCAAACCTAAATATAACTTACAAACCTAAAAATTATATGTAATATATTTAATTAATATATTCTATAAAACCTAAATGTAGCTAAAATATTGGTCAAATTATACAATAATAGTAGCACTCGAGTTATATTATAGTACAAAACAGTAACAGTTATCTCAAAACAAAACAGTAACAATATCTAATTTATAAACTAAACATTTCATTTTTTTCAAAAAGCAAACATTAAAAAAATGAAAAAGCAAACATTAAATAAAAACAATGATGTGGCATTAGATAGCATCACCACCTATTTCAAAAAAAAATGTAGCATCATCACCACCACTACTTTGTTGGTTTGTTCAGATCTACTTTCATCTTATCTTCACCTCTCTCTCTCTCTCTTCTCACCCCATCTCTCTCTCTCTATCTCTATCTCTCTCTCTCTCTCTCTCTCTCTCTCTCTCTCTCTCTCTCTCTCTCTCTCTCGTGCTTTCAGTTTTCACGTCAAAGGCTCAATCACTTTTCGCCACCACCGCTGCCCTGTTTTACCGAGAGAAATCCACCACCATCGCTGATTTGTTTTGGCCGAAGCACCACCACCACTTCGTCCTCCACTGAGGCGAAACCCAGAGCTCCGAGCCTCCGACCACCACCTCTATCACCGTCGTATACCTGCTTCCTCTCTCGACCCATAAGTGGAATTTCAAAATCGGCCGGTTTTTAGGCCGAACGGTTCAGAATCGGCCGGTTTTTGACCGGGTTTAACCAGTTCTTGCATTTACGGTCTGATTGGCGGACCAAACCGGTCACCGGCCGGTTCATCGGTCGGACCGGTCAGACCGACCGGCCCGGTTTAAAAAACTATGGTTGGCGCTGTAGAAGCTCTCGTACTTTCTGTGTAAGGCCTGTCTTCGAAGGTGATACCAACGATGAGACAGGTGAATGGAGTTGATGGGGTTTGGTGGTGAGACGGAGTTGTCGCGGGTGCACGACCTTTTGTTGTTGGGGGGGGGGGGGGGGTTGAAGACATGATCATCATTGTTGTGCGGTGAAACTGGGCAAGAGGTGAATAAATGTTGGAGCAATACAACATGTTAAACGGTAAGGCACACAAAGCAAAGATACATGCTCATGAGGGCAATGGCGATGGAGTTGTAAGGATTGGTCTTTTAGTCTCGGCAGATGAGGCTGTTAGGGGCGCGAAATCTCGGGGTGTGGGCACGTGATCGGCCGCTGAAGAAGTGGAGGCGGAGGTTGTGTGCTTGGAATGTTCGAAAAAGAAGTAGATGTTGAGCGAGATGCATGAACTAGAACGTCGTGGGGACACTGAGTAAAGAGAAGAGCATGGAGTGTCAGAAGTTCAAGGTATGAAAGAAAGGGAGATAACGGACAAGAAAAATAACGTGCCATGTAAGGGAACACCATGAAAAGACTATCAAATTCTTGTAATGTGCCATGAAGAGATTACCGAACTCCCGCATCGTTTTGCTAACCAAATCACCGGGTCAAAAGTGACCCTCAAAAGTCAACTGGAAAGATATAGGGGAAACAGAGGTAGTAGTTGTTGGAAATATGCCCTAGAGGCAATATATTTCTTGTGACATTTATGGATTTATGATTCATTATGTCATCGATATAGAGATATGTTAACATGAACGAAGTCCTTATAATATAAGTGTTATATTTAAATTGATTAACTGGACAATCAACTGTAGACTACTATGGGGTTGGATTGATATGGAGATATCATGATCCAACACATGGGTATGCATTAGGGTTTATGTGTTACATTCTTGTTGTTTTACACCTTAAATTGTTGTTCATCGCGTAAAACAAGGCAATCAAGCATTGGATGCAATTTGTCAAAGAATTAATCACAACAAGACCCAATTATTGCATTGGATGCATGAATTGTTGTTCATAATGATGGAATGCGATGGCACGTAACAATGTGCAATTGTTTAGATAAGAGGTTGAACACAACTAGGCTATTAATTTGATTAAGAAACCTAGAGGCAATCAATTGGGATTATTCATATGGATGGATAAATAAGGAGTTATTTGCCCGATTGAACCAAGAGTTGCATATGGGATGCAATTGGAAATCGTTCCTACCTAAGAAGTAGTCGAATTATGGGTGACTTGCCAAAGCAAGCTCATAAGGAGATGAAAAAGATGGATCTTGGCCCACTAGAAAATATAAGGATATTTTCCGCATTAATATCTTGAGGGTTATTAATCCGTAGAAAAATAGTGGGAGCTATATTTAATAAACTAGCCATTATTAAATATAGTCAAAAATTCACAAATACTAAAACTTGCGTATTTTCCCTTTGTAGAATTCCAAATGGCAAACAACTCATCGAGTTCACAACATTCCCTACGATCTGTCCTTGAGAAGGACAAGCTCTCTGGAACCAACTTTCTTGATTGGTACAGAAACTTGAGAATTGTTCTCAAGCAAGAGAAGAAACTGTACGCAATAGAGGAGCATGTTCCAGAAGGTCCAGAGAACCAGACACCTGTTGCCTTAAAGGCGTATCAAAAGCGTGTTGATGACGCTAATGATGCGGCCTGCCTAATGCTTTGCACCATGACCTCTGAGCTTCAGAAGCAACATGAGAACATGAACGCTGCCGATATGATCGAACATCTAAAGCAGCTCTTCCAAGAGCAGGCGAGGGTAGAGAGGTATGAGGTCTCAAAGGCACTGTTCAAATGTCATCTGGCAGAAGGGAACCCGGTGGGACCCCATGTACTCCGAATGATCGGGTACTTGGAGAATCTCGCCCGGCTTGGGTTCCCGGTCGGCCAAGAGTTGGCAACCGATCTCGTGTTGCAATCGTTGCCCGAGAGTTATGGACAGTTCATTATGAACTATAACATGAACGAGATCGTTAAACCACTGCCAGATTTGCTCAACATGTTGAGGACGGCTGAACAGAGCATCAACAAGGGTAAGGGCAAGGCCATTATGATGGTGCATAAAGGAAAGGGCAAAAGTTTGCATCTTCCTCCAAGGGCAAAGGCAAGTCAGTTGCCAAGTCCAAGGAACAAGCCCTTAAGCCTGTTGGTGGCATTGCCAAGGTCGTGACTAAGGGTGAATGTCACTACTGTAGTCAACCTGGACACTGGAAGAGGAACTGCCCAAAATATCTGGAGGACAAGAGGCTTGGAATAGTGATTCCACCACCACCAGGTATTTTTGTTGTAGATGTCAATTTAACTGTCTCTACATCATGGGTATTAGATACTGGATGTGGATCTCATATTTGTCGAAATATGCAGGATCTAAAGAGAAGTAAAAGATTGGCTAAAGGGGAGGTAGATCTGCGCGTTGGGAATGGAGCAAAGGTTGCTGCGTTGGCCATAGGCGTGTGCGAGCTATCTCTGCCTTCAGGATTAGTTTTAGAATTAAATAATTGCTATTTTGTGCCTGCTATGAGCAGAAACATTATTTCTATTTCTTGTTTGGACAAGGAAGGTTTTATTATTTCAATAAAGAACAATTGTTGTTCCTTTTATTTGAATAATATTCACTATTTTAGTGCGCAATTATTTAATGGACTTTATGTCCTTGATCTAAGTAATCCTGTCTACAACATTAATACCAAGCGGATTAAAATAAATGATTTAAATCCTGCTTATTTATGGCATTGTCGTTTAGGCCACATAAATGAGAAACGTGTATCTAGACTCCATAAGGATGGATTACTAGACTCATTTGATTTTGAATCATATGAGACATGTGAGGCTTGTTTATTGGGAAAAATGACAAAGTCCCCTTTCAATAAGAAAGGTGAGAGGACTAGTGAGCAATTGGCGCTCATACATACCGATGTGTGTGGGCCATTTGCCACGCCTGCCAGGGGTGGTTATGTCTACTTCATTACGTTTACTGATGATTACAGTAGATATGGATTTGTGTACCTTATGAGGGCAAAATCCGAATCCTTTGAAGTGTTCAAAGAATTCAAGAATGAAGTAGAGAAGCAACTTGGCAAAAGTATCAAGGCTCTACGATCGGATCGTGGAGGAGAATACTTGAGCCAAGAGTTTGACGACTATCTCAAAGAGTGTGGGATCGTGTCCCAAATCACTCCACCCGGAACGCCACAATGGAATGGCGTGTCCGAGAGGAGGAATCGAACCCTATTGGATATGGTTCGGTCTATGATGTGTCAAACCGATCTTCCATTATCATTTTGGGGCTACGCTCTATTAAGTGCAGCTTTCACCATTAACCGTGTTCCATCTAAATCAGTCATGAAGACACCATATGAGATGTGGAGTGGGAGGCGTCCCACACTGTCGTTCATGAGGATTTGGGGCTGCGATGTCTATGTAAAGCGTTTACAATCAGACAAGCTAGGGCCTAAATCGGATATGTGTAAATTTGTGGGGTACCCTAAGGAAACTAAGGGATACTACTTCTACAATCCAACCGAGAATAAAGTGTTTGTTGCTCGGACCGGCGTGTATCTAGAAAGAGAGTTTGTCTCTAAAGAAGCAAGTGGGAGGAATGTAGAACTTGAAGAAGTTCAAGAACCACAAATCACTGAACCGATTATGGAACATGAACAGAAATCACAAGCAGTTGTGGCTGCACCTGTTCAGGTAACACAAGAGCTTCGTAGATCTAGTAGAGTGCGCCAGGAACCCGAGAGGTACGGACTTCTCGTAACTGATTCCGGTGACACGATGCTCATAGATGATGAGCCTACTACCTATGAGGAGGCCATGAATGGCCCAGACTCGCAGAAGTGGCTTGAGGCCATGAGATCCGAGATGGAATCCATGTACACCAACAAAGTATGGACTTTGGTGGAACCACCTGATGGGGCGCGGCCCATAGGGTGCAAATGGGTCTTCAAGAAGAAGATCGACATGGATGGTAATGTGATTACCTATAAGGGCCGATTGGTGGCTAAAGGATTCAGACAGATTCATGGTATTGACTATGATGAAACCTTTTCACCAGTCGCTATGACCAAATCCATCCGAATCCTACTTGCAATTGCAGCATACTACGACTATGAGATTTGGCAGATGGATGTCAAAACAGCGTTCCTTTATGGGAATCTCCTCGAGGACGTGTATATGATACAGCCGGAGGGTTTTGAGGATCCAAAGCAAGCCAACAAAGTCTGTAAACTGCAACGATCCATTTATGGATTGAAGCAAGCTTCTAGGAGTTGGAATCGACGTTTTGATGAAGTGGTCAAAGAGTTTGGCTTCATCAGAAACGAAGATGAGTCTTGTGTCTACAAGAAGGTTAGTGGGAGCTCTGTAGCTTTTCTGGTCTTGTATGTGGATGACATACTACTCATTGGAAACGACATTCCCATGCTGCAATCTGTGAAAGATTGGCTAGGAAAGTGTTTCTCAATGAAGGACTTAGGGGAGGCAGCCTATATACTCGGTATAAAGATCTATAGAGATAGATCTAAGAGGTTTCTAGGCCTAAGTCAAAGTACATATATTGACAAGGTGTTGAAACGGTTCAACATGCAAGATTCCAAGATGGGATTCTTGCCCATGTCACATGGAATCACTCTTTCGAAGAGTGGTTGTCCTTCCAATGAGATTGAGAAGGAACGCATGAGTAGGATTCCCTATGCCTCGGCCATAGGATCTATCATGTACGCCATGTTATGTACTAGACCAGATGTGTCATATGCCTTGAGTATGACAAGCAGATACCAATCCAATCCGGGTGAGAGTCACTGGATTGCTGTCAAGAACATCCTAAAGTACTTGAGAAGAACTAAGGATGCTTTCTTGATGTTTGGCGGTGAGGAAGAGTTGCGTGTAAGGGGTTACACTGATGCAAGCTTCCAAACCGATAGAGATGACTTTAGATCACAGTCGGGATATGTGTTTTGCCTGAATGGAGCAGCGGTGAGCTGGAAGAGTTCCAAGCAAGAGACGGTGGCTGATTCTACAACAGAGGCTGAGTACATTGCTGCAAATGGCTCAGCAAAGGAGGTTGTTTGGATCAGAAAGTTTGTTTCTGAACTTGGTGTGGTCCCTAGCATTGCGGATCCAGTGGAGTTGTTCTGTGACAACACTGGGGCGATCGCGCAATCAAAGGAACCCAGATCGCACCAGAAGTCCAAGCATGTGCTCAGGAAGTTTCATCTGATTCGAGATATTATCGATAGAGGAGACGTTCGGATATGCAAGATTCCTACAGATGATAATCTGTCAGACCCGCTTACGAAGCCTCTCACGCAGTGGAAGCATGAAGGGCACACTAGGAGTATGGGCATACGAGATGCGCCAGATTGGCTCTAGTGCAAGTGGGAGACTGTTGGAATAGATGCCCTAGAGGCAATCTAGTTTAGTATGAATTTGTATTTGGCTAGAAAATTCATTTATTATTTATTGGATATTTAATATAATGAAGTCCTTAGATTTACAATCGTGTTGTTTATCTTAAATATCCCTAGTCAAATATAATGATTAATGGGACAATCATCTATAGACTAGTATGGGGTTGGATTGATATGGAGATATCACGATCCAACACATAGGTGTGCATTACGGAATGTTGCACTGGATTGACCCATCACTGAGAAGGCTACATACATGTTATGTTGAGTCACAAGTGCTTCTCGGGAACAATGGTATTGTCATCCTTAGACTTGAAGTCACTAGATATTCTAGTTGTGGATCATTGTGATCTTGGTAGCGTTAAACGCTACACCGTGACTGGGTAGTTATAAAGGCGTGTACTGGATACAATGAGAAGCAAGCTTAGAGATCGTAGTGGACGTAGAGAGGATTTGCCCCTCCCACATAACGGGAGTAAATATCCTAGGCCACTCGAAGGATAGTGCTTATAGAATGTCTGGCCAGACTCAAATAAATCAATATGGGATATTGATGTTATTTGCACGAATAAGGCTATTCCATAGATCGAGAAACTAGGGATTGGATATACGAGTGTGACTTGTATGTCTCGTGTCCAATCCGGATATGGAGGCAAAGGGATGAGACAATTACTTGTACAAGGTTGTCTAGATGACTATTCTATTAGTTGGCTAGAATGGATGTTTTGCTAGAAACCGCTCCATATTAGCAAGGAGTTGCTACCAACTAGATAGAACCTATGGGGTCACACGCTATATAGAGTTGTACTAGATTTGGAATTAATTAATTGGATTAATTAATTAGAAGGATCACTTTGCAAACCCTTGCAAACTTAGTAGGGACTAATTTGCAAGGAAGGGACTAAATTGTATTCTAGTTGGACTAGAATAAGTCCTTTAGGTAGTTAACAAGGAGTTGTTGGACTATATAAAGGACCCTCCTTCCTTCCTTCCTCATAACTTATGATCTAAAGAGAACATAACAAGAGTGGGAGAGAACAAAGGAGAGAGAGAGCAAGCAACAAGGAGGCCGACGCCACCCTTCCCGCCGCCCCTCGTCCCCGACGCCAAAAGAGGGCCGAGCCCCTTCTTTTGCCTCGTTTTGCGTGATTCCTTCACCCTCCTCTCATTCCGGGCTAGCACCAAGGAGATTGGAGATCTAGGATCAACTCTAGGCGTGGATCAACTATAGAGAACGTGACACTATTCGCGTTTGAAGTCATCAAGGAGAACCCAAAGGTGTGTTTATGATTTCTTACCTTCACTATCGTTATGCATCTAGACTTGTGATCCTTGGAGGGTTTTGCATGGTTGTTTGTTTGATTATGCTTCCGTTTGCGCGATCCATGAATCAAAACCCTACAATTTTAGTTGAGTATCATCACTCTGTTTACACCGGTCACATTGGTGGCTCCTGCTTATTCCCTAACGAAGTAAAGTAATGGTGGAAGGAAATTAGTTATTTATCATTTAGTAATATGTTAATTTTTTCCTTTTTCATTTACGAATTATTACTCTAAATCTTGTGTGATATTTTGATATATTACTTGTGAGTCAATTCATCGTTTTACATTTGTATAATTTACATACTCAGTTTTACTAACCTTCTTCAACTATGGTGCCATTATTCTAAACCAACATAGGCCCGTCGCGCTAGAGATTGAAACGCATCACAATGCAAAAACGGCAAAAGCACTCTAGGTCACGTAGTTGGCACCGTACTACACATTTGGTTAAGTTAGTTTGTTAAAACTCCTGTAATCATCGTTGAACAAATATCTTTAGGGAATTGATTCTTACACCGGTTAATATTGATGGTTACACCGGAATTTAGTTGTTGTGACGTCATTGCCCTTTTATTAATTAGTTATATTTTCCATCTAATCTTATTTGTAATTATTTATTTTAGGTAAATTTATAACTTTAATATTCACATTTTTACTATAAAATTTAGCATTCCTTTCTACTAATTCTCTGGTTGACTTTTTTGCTTGTTTGCTTAGGAGGCTCAGAAGTTCGTTTTGGCTTTCTATTGTTGTTATTTTAGAACTCTGAAACATTCACTAATTAATAATACACCAATTAGTCAATTTAACATATATACATCATGGTTGCTTAAGAGAAATAATTGTCCCGTCCATTCCCTCAGTTAGAGCCCTAACAACCCAGGGTTCTTCCAAAACACTCAGATCTTAGTATTAGTAATGTGAGGGTTTCATTTTCCCTTTTCCTTTTATTGATTACAAACTTGTTTATGAAAATTGGGTTCTTCCTTTTCAGGTAAATGAAAACTGGGTTCTTGCTGAACGGCGAAAGGGCCACAGATTGATTTTTTAGAATACAAATTGTTTGTGGAAATGACTTTCAGTAAATTATGGAGCTTGTAAATAATGTCAACTGTCTTTACAAGCAAAAGTTGTACAAATATAGCAATGATTGGTAAAAATTATCACATTCCTAAATTATAAAAATGAATATCAAAATGAAAAGAACAAAAGTCAGAATATATTGTAATTGTAAACCTACCTAAAATAAATGATTAATAATTAATTAAAATAGAGAAAACACTACTAATTGACAAATGAGGGCAATAACGTCACAAAAACTAAATTCCGGTGTAACCATCAATATTAACCGGTGTAAGAATCAATTCCCTATCTTTATCGTATAATAGTAAGATAAGTACCAGTTATCGTTTGGTCGAATTAACACTGAACTGAGATCCTCAGGCGAATGGCACATTCCAACTTTTAATTTGGCCGACCGTGAGAGTTGGGGGTGTTACAAGTCGTCTAAAAGAATGGTAGTGGCAATGGCCAGTAAAACTTGAGGTTGAGGTTGCAGCGCCTGATGTTGAATTTACAAAGCTTTGGGTTAGTCCCGCGGAGCATGAGGTTGAGCTTGAGGATGGGGTTGTGGAGCTCGAGGAAGAGTTTGAGATAGAGGGTTAGGCAGAGTAACATGAACATCCTCATTAGAAACAAGATGATGCTTTGTATGAGAGGTACCTGGGTCAAAGTCAGAGGCTTCGTTGGTGTCAAGAACTGCTTAGTATTAGTGTCTGAGGTCACAGAGGGTTCATCTTCCACACCCTTGGAAAGGAGATAGGGTTATCGCCTTCAGTACCCTTGGGCGGGGAAGTACAGTCGTCAAAATCATTGGTTTGGACAGTGGGGTTGTGTCGGCGGGATCTGTATTTGGAATGGTTGAAGTTGAATAGGAAGACGGGGCAGGCGGACGTGGAACTACACTACTGCTATACACAACCAAGACGTTATGTGCATAAGTAGGGGCAAACTCGGGTCTGAAACTTGAAGCGGGGACCTCATGCCTTCCCGTGTAGTATACGTGGTAACAACGAAGAAGTTCCTCTATGGTAGCGTTATCACTATTTGTAGATGATGAGTGAGAAGAGAAGCGCACGGATTTTGTGTTGGAAGTAGGAGCTTTGGCATGTGTTCAAGAACGACAATGAGCGCTAGGTTCCCCTGAGGGTAGTTGGCGCCAAAGTTTTAAAAACCAGACCGGCCATCGAACCGGTGAGGCACCGGTTCATGGTCGGACCGGTCGGACCGGTTCAATCGCACGTTTATTAAATAATATATAAGTATTTATATTTATATAAGTAATTATTAAACGTAATTAAAATATAACTTGTAGACTTAAATATGACCAACTAGTTGATCAATCTTTATATATAATATATAGCATATATTTAGTCGATCAAACCTAAATATAACTTACAAACCTAAAAATTATATGTAATATATTTAATTAATATATTCTATAAAACCTAAATGTAGCTAAAATATTGGTCAAATTATACAATAATAGTGGCACTCGAGTTATATTATAGTACAAAACAGTAACAGTTATATCAAAACAAAACAGTAACAATATCTAATTTATAAACTAAACATTTCATTTTTTTCAAAAAGCAAACATTAAAAAAAATGAAAAAGCAAACATTAAAAAAAACAATGATGTGGCATTAGATAGCATCACCACCTATTTCAAAAAAAAATGTAGCATCATCACCACCACTACTTTGTTGGTTTGTTCAGATCTACTTTCATCTTATCTTCACCTCTCTCTCTCTCTCTCTCTCTCTTCTCACCCCATCTCTCTCTCTCTATCTCTATCTCTCTCTCTCTCTCTCTCTCTCGTGCTTTCAGTTTTCACGTCAAAGGCTCAATCACTTTTCGCCACCACCGCTGCCCTGTTTTACCGAGAGAAATCCACCACCATCGCTGATTTGTTTTGGCCGAAGCACCACCACCACTTCGTCCTCCACTGAGGCGAAACCCAGAGCTCCGAGCCTCCGACCACCACCTCTATCACCGTCGTATACCTGCTTCCTCTCTCGACCCATAAGTGGAATTTCAAAATCGGCCGGTTTTTGGGCCGAACGGTTCAGAATCGGCCGGTTTTTGACCGGGTTTAACCAGTTCTTGCATTTACGGTCTGATTGGCGGACCAAACCGGTCACCGGCCGGTTCATCGGTCAGACCAGTCAGACCGACCGGCCCGGTTTTAAAAACTATGGTTGGCGCTGTAGAAGCTCTTGTACTTTGTGTGTAAGGCCTGTCTTCGAAGGTGATACCAACGATGAGACAGGTGAATGGAGTTGATGGGGTTTGGTGGTGAGACGGAGTTGTCGCGGGTGCACGACCTTTTGTTGTTGGGGGGGGGGGGGGTTGAAGACATGATCATCATTGTTGTGCGGTGAAACTGGGCAAGAGGTGAATAAATGTTGGAGCAATACAAAAGGTTAAACGGTAAGGCACACAAAGCAAAGATACATGCTCATGAGGGCAATGGCGATGGAGTTGTAAGGATTGGTCTTTTAGTCTCGGCAGATGAGGCTGTTAGGGGCGCGAAATCTCGGGGTGTGGGCACGTGATCGGCCGCTGAAGAAGTGGAGGCGGAGGTTGTGTGCTTGGAATGTTCGAAAAAGAAGTAGATGTTGAGCGAGATGCATGAACTAGAACGTCGTGGGGACACTGAGTAAAGAGAAGAGCATGGAGTGTCAGAAGTTCAAGGTATGAAAGAAAGGGAGATAACGGACAAGAAAAATAACGTGCCATGTAAGGGAACACCATGAAAAGACTATCAAATTCTTGTAATGTGCCATGAAGAGATTACCGAACTCCCGCATCGTTTTGCTAACCAAATCACCGGGTCAAAAGTGACCCTCAAAAGTCAACTGGAAAGATATAGGGGAAACAGAGGTAGTAGTTGTTGGAAATATGCCCTAGAGGCAATATATTTCTTGTGACATTTATGGATTTATGATTCATTATGTCATCGATATAGAGATATGTTAACATGAACGAAGTCCTTATAATATAAGTGTTATATTTAAATTGATTAACAGGACAATCAACTGTAGACTACTATGGGGTTGGATTGATATGGAGATATCATGATCCAACACATGGGTATGCATTAGGGATATTAGCATACTGAATTGACCCATCTCCGAGAAGGCTACATACAAGTTATGTAAAGTCACAAGCGCTTCTCGCAGTGACAACGGTATTGTCATCCTTAGACTTGAAGTCGCTAGATCATCTAGTTGTGGAATATTGTGTTTTGGTAGCGTTAAACGCTACACCGTGACTGGGTAGTCATAAATGTGCATATCGGACACAATATAGAGCAAGATTAGAGATAGTAGTGACGTAGATAGAATTTGTACCTCCCGCATAACGGGAGAAAATTTCCGCGGCCACTCGAGGGATAGTGCTTATAGAATGTCTGGCCAGACTCAAATAAATCAATATGGGATATTGATGTTATTTGCACGAATAAGGCTATTCCCAGTATCGAGGAACTATGGATTGGATATACGAGTGTGACTTGTATGTCTCGTGTCCAATCCAGATATAGAGACAAAAGGATGAGACAATACATGCACAAGGTTTTTCGGATGACTATTTCTATTAGTTGGATGGAATGGATGTGTTGCTAGACACCGCTCCATGTTAGTCAAAGGTTACTACCAACTAAGTAGAAACCTATGGGGTCACACGCCATAGGAATGAACTAGACTTGAGAATTAATTAATATGATTAATTAATTAGAAGGATCAAAACGCAACCACGCACAAACTTAGTAGTACTATTTTGCAAGGTGGACTAATCCATGTATATACATGATTAGGATTTGCGGAGGTGGACTAATCCGTGTATAGACATGATTAGGACTAGTTTGCAAAGAGAACTAATCCATGTATAGACATGATTATGACTAATTTGCAAAGGGGACTAATCCTTACATGAGTAGGATTAGGAGAGGTGTTCTTTACGTAGTAGGACAAAGAGTTGTTGGACTATATAAAGAACACTACTAGCTTATTTTCTCTACACATCTACATACTTTGAGTAGGAGAGAATAAAGGAAGGAGAGAGAGAGCAACAAAAGGAGGCTGAAGCCCCCCCTTTGTCGCCCCTATACCCGTCGGCCACAAAGAGGGCCTGAAACCCCTCCTTGGCGATTCGTTGTGTGATTTCTTCTTCCTCTTCTGTCGTTCCTAGCTAGCACAAGGAGTTGGAGAATCTAGATCTCAATCCTAGACGTGGATCAACCGTAGAGACGTGACACTATTTGCGTTTGAAGTCATCACATGAAACCTACAAGTTTACTATTACGAATCATTTACTATCGTTATGAATTCTCTTCCTGTGATCCTTGGAGGGCCTTGATTGGATTAATTTTTGTTCCGCTGCGTATCCATTATCAAAACCCTACAGTGGTATCATAGCCACATGTCGTAGAGCATAACGTAGTTTATGTGTTACGTTTCTATTGTTTTTCACCTATAATTGTTTATTATTGCGTTAAATCGACAATTAAGCATACTAGATGCATACTGAATGTGATTCAACCAAACAAAATCTAATTTTTACATGGGATGTATGAATTAGTGAGTTTGAGGAATTTTAGGATCTTATATCTAGGGTTTGGGATCAAATTTGAATGGAGTTTAAATTCGTAAAGGTTTTGGACTTGGGGAACATAGAAGAAGTTGTTTGGAAACAACTTCCAAGAGCTTCGGCCCCCAAGGGGGGACCACCTCTCTTTCCTTGCCGCCCAATCCACCTAGGCCGAAGGTCTAGGTAGTTCGGCCGACCCCATGGGTTGGGCCGACCAGCCAAGGCTCGGCCTAGGCGGCTCCAAGGGGTTCGACCACCTAGTTTGTTGGGCCTCTTGGACCGTTTTGACCCTAGTAATCCTAAAATCAATCAAAATTTGACTAAGCGCGTTAAAAATTGGTTTTAACTGTTTATGTGCAATTTTCATGATGATTAGATATGGGCTTAGATGTGGTTTGTTGTGAATGTTTAATTTCGCGAGTTGATCAATTTGATGTAATAATTAATTAGGATTTACAGCCTGCGAGCCGGTATATTTTTCTCAACTTGTGAGATTTATTTATTTAGTTTAGTTGCTAGCTAGTACTAACTAGAATAGATAGCCAAGATTGAAGAAAATAAGCCCAAACAATTAAAGGAGCCACGACATGGAGCATGGAGCATTCCACAAGGCTATGCAAGATGGACCAAAAGATGGAGGCACATGGAGATGAGCTTGCTATTTTGGGATTCATAGATATTCTCATTGGCTTTGGAATATCTTAGTCTAGGAGGCCATACCCATATCACGTTAATTTCTATTTTTGTAGATGTTTACTTTATTGCTTATTATTGTTGTTGGTGTATGGATGATGCATGCAATTTGATTAAGATAAATAAACAACCCGGATCTTTTATTTGGAGTTTTTTCCATACTCAAATAAGTAGATCAGTTGATATAGATAAAAAAATAATTAAAATTGAAAGAAAAATCCCTCAAAAGTAAATATTACGTTTTGCCTTCTGGTTACTTAAACACTCGTCACAAAATCGATTAATCAAGTTTGTGCGTGCCAAAGCAAGGCGACTTGATTCATCATTATGTGTTGCGATGGCACATGTAATGTGCAATTGTTGGAGTAAGAGGTTGGACGTAACTAGGTAATTTTAATAAGGATTAAAAGCCTAGAGGCGACAATTGGGATTATCTATACGATGGATAAATAAAGAGTTATTTACCCAATTGAACCAAGAGTTGCATGGGATGCAATTGGAATTGTTCCAACCTAAATAACTAACTTTTGGGTGACTTGTATGTGCAAGGAAATCCTGGGGAGAGATCCAAGCGTACACCTGTAACAGAGAAACAGAACAAGAACAAGAATGGAGACATAGAGAGTTTGTAGGTTGGCGTAGGGAAAGAGTAAGACTTGCAAACTGTTCTTGAGAGAGAGAGACAGTATAACAAATTGGCTAAGAGATTCAAGAAGAAGTCCCATAGAAGGCTAACATTCCTATATATAGTGGGGAAGTGACCGTTATGAGGGGTTAATGCGCCCATAAATGGCGGCTTAATGTTAGCCTCGTAACGGCACGTTCGACCGCATATATAGGGCACGTTACACACTCATCCGCATAAGTAGGGGACCGTTATGAGATTGACCGCATTTATGGGACACGTAGGCATTAAATCTCTCAGACAGTTACCAATGGTCGCGCGCGAGCGTGGTTGTTGCTCTCGCGCGACTTTCCTTACTCTAGCCTCCAAGCCACTAAGTCCCTACAACTCCTGCGCAGTTAGTATCGCGGGGGACCCTGTCTCACAGCCCCCATGTGGATAAGCTTGAATACAGAGGTATGATAGGGTGTATACGGATTACCGTCAGATGTGCTCAATGACTGCCACGTGGACGGTGGTTGATCTGCTCAGAATGCACTATCTACATTAGCCCCCTTTTGTGTGTATACGACGCGCGTCGTTGTGTAAACGCGCAAAACCAGCCGTGCGTGGTCCCACGCAAATCCTCATATCAATTTGAATAAAATTCGAAAACCCTAGCCCCCAAAAGTAGCCATGATTGCCTAAGTTCCTGTAACGTCGAATAGTCTTTAATAGGGCGTGGTCGTTGCGAAGCTACACAGATGCCATCCACATATTTTCGCTGATTTTTTAGGCAAGAATGATTCGAAATGATCCGATAGGTCGCCAATTGCGCGGGTTATCAAGATAATGTTGATTCAGCAAATATGAGCAGTCGCGACTCTTCGGGTTTCGGGGCCCTATATAAACTCTTTTACTGCGACGATTAGAACTTTTCCACCATTGTTGCTATCACAAATTTTATGAACAAGAGAGAGAATCCTCAGCAGAAAGTTGAAGTCTTCGATCAGATTCTTGACAAGATTACTCAGGCAGTTCAATCACTCAAGAAACAACAAGGTTAGTGATTCTTGTTCTTCACTTCATGTTTTGAAATCAGATTAGCAACCCAATATGGGTTTAGTGTTCTTCGCTATTCTTCATAGTATTCTTTACTGTTCTTCATAATGTTTTTCACTGTTCTTCATACCCGAATAGGGTATTGATCTTCAATCCTTGTTCTTACACATGTTACTTGTGTTATAGAAATGGCTCCTAAGAAATCTCAGAAGGAAGCAGTCGATTTGCCCGAACTCTCCAAATATCTGTGGTGCAAAGCCCCTTACTTGGGCAGAGATGATTTCTACCTGGCTACTATGAAGGGTACCACTCTCCAGGAACCTCCGGTGAAAAATTTCTTGAAGTTAGTGTTTGAACCAGAGAGGGACGACTGGGATTTGGTTGGTGCTCAGGACCTGCAGCGGCTCGGTCTCGAAGCTGGATTGTACCCTTCACAGATGTCCTTCTTCAATCTTTCATCGAGAAACTCGACTGGAAGGAGGAATGGAAAGAATTCATCCTCGACAACTACGAAGAAGAGTTGACGAAAGCTGGGATATACAACGTTGTGCGCGCGACAAAGGGACTAAGCTTCAGGCTAGACCATGACATGTTGAACGTCCTGTTTTCTAGGTACTCCAAGAAAACTCACACATTCCATTTCTCCACCTTCGAGGCTGGGCCAACTCTCGAGGATAGATTTTGCTAGAATTCCTAGTATGGGAGTTGTAGACCCCTTGGCTCCTCTGGCTTCTGATGATGAGCTCACACTTTTTGAGCAAAACGAAAGAGTGCATCGCTGATATGAAGAAGGCGGCCTCGAGATGGGACCCGAACACAAACACATATGCTGACACATACATGTCCGTCTCCTCTGGCACGAAGAACATTTGGTCCAAATGGGTCATGTATTTTTTCAGAGATTACGCGAAGCCAAAAGTTTCCCAGAAGATGGAAGAGGAGGACCCAGATGCTATAATCTCCCTTGAGGGAAAAGGTGCTGCCTGGACTTTCTGCGGTTTTCTCTGCGTTTGGCTGTCGCGCTACCTTATAGACGGGCACCCACGTGATGGAGTGTTTACTCACGTCCTCGTGCTCGCGGTCAAGCTTTCACATGGCCTTAAGGTAGCTTTGGTACTTTTATTCTTGGGTTCTCTGTATTATCTCCTGGATTTGGCTGCGACACATGTTGAACAGTCACAAGGCAGAGTTGATATTGTCTCCTTCGTCAATATCGCATTTCTGACAATTTGGGTTTGGGAAAGGTGGCCCAAGTACGCTCCCATCCCATCAAACGTGGAGATATGGAACGCGCCTAATGCTATGAGCGAGCTCCTCAGTCCTTGAACATGGCGTTGGTACAAGACTACGCCCGTTCAACGCCCCTTCTCTTTGGTGTGCGACGATATCAGCTACTTCGAGGCTAGGACTTATGTCGCCAACCTGGAGAGAGGTCGACACCAAGTACCGACCTCATCATATCACCAAAGGCCGACGTTACGAGAAGTTTGTCAACTGGTGCAGGAGAGGGTATTTGCCTGCTCTTCCTGAGCATGTGACCAACCCAGAAACCTCGAGCTATGAACTTATAACATTTCATTATGATCCAATTCGGGTGAGCCCCCAACTTGGTTTAAACGCTTTCGCGCCTCCTCTGTGGTCTGATTCAATCACAAAGGACTGCTACAATGGGTTGCTTTACGGAAGAAGAAATAGTATGTTGGTTGCTGAGCTCCTATTAATTCAACCTTCCAGGGAACGGCGAGGGAAGCTCACTCCCAATTGGGTTTCTTTTTGTAATGCTCAGATTCGTCTTCTTCTGAGATCTCAAGCTCAGCTTCAACCAAGCAAGGACCACGCGTTTATGATAAAAGGCTATCCATTCAAATCAACCTGCTCTCGGAACGCATCTCAATATGGTTTTTATTATCTAATGGATAAAGACCATCACTTGTGCGCTCAATTGATTCTGGATGAAAAGGCTACCATAGTCAAGAAGAAGTCCTCAACGCGATAAGGAAGTACGTAGACGACTTTAAGCAGGTATACTCAAGCGCGTTTCCCTTATTTTTCTTAATAAACAATGCAACGCCTAACTTGTCTTCTCATGATAGTGTTGTTTGAGGCGATTCGCATCCGGGGATCGCAGCATAGGCTTCATTGACTTTTGTCGTGAAAAGAATATCAAACCTGATGTCCCTATTACCCCGGAGATGCCAATGAATAGTGAATTCCAAGACTTGGTCTCACAAGAGCTTGAGACCTTACTTGCACCTCTTATCACGACTTAAAAGAAAAGGAGAACTTCTGGTGAGCCTGCATCAGACGCGGCTGGTGTCTCGACAACCCGACAATCAAAACTTCCCAAAAACAACCCTGCTTCTCTGGAGAACGTGGCGCTCGCGAAAAAAAGCCAAGTTCCTACTCCAACTGCAAAGAAAGCGGCCGCAAAGAAGACCTCCAATGTGCGAGAGAGTACTATTGAGGACTTGGTGGAGGTCGATTCAGACACCGCAGACGCCACGTTTCTCGCAAGAGGAGGTATTCAAACATATCCCTGATAGAATCATGATTAACTGTCTCGTCCCAAAGATAATGAATTCTTGTCTTTGTTACAAATAGCAATAGCCCAGTTCAAGAGCCGGAAGGTCTTACTGAAGAGGAGGCAATTGCATAATTGAAAGCCATGGCTGAGGAGAGAGAGAGAGAGAGAGAGAGAGAGAGAGAGAGAGAGAGAGAGAGAGAGAGAGAGAGGAACTTAAAGCTGGCAGAAAATTGCCAAATTCAAGAAGCCTTGCAGAAAAGTCTTGAGGATCAAGAGCAACGCTCGCACTCAACTGCTGATCAGATGCAGCAGACATAAAAAAACTTTCATGATCTAGTTGGCGATGAGGATGAAGAAGGTACTATTTTCAAATTTGCTTTACCACACCATGAACTTATCTTGCGCGCATTATACCATGGGGTGTGTAGGAGTGATATTCGCAATTGGTTAGTAGATCAATTTCGAGAAGCCTCAGGTAAGTCTACTTCTTTAATGTTGCCATTCTCCATCTTACCATCTTTGGATAATGATGATTATGTTTCACACACAATAACAATATTCCACACCCAATCAGGTCATGCGAAATTAAAAGGAATTGATGATAACCTTTGCGCAGATATCCCATATGAAAGTGGAGGTCTTTTCATCACAGCTCCTTAAGCTTTTGGTAGCATGCTTCACGCTTCTTTTATCTTGAATTAAATTGTGAATTTTTTTTAATAGACACAGAGCCATTGATGAGGGGATTCCGCCGACTTCGCAGCACTGCTGTTCGCGTCCCTCAGTCTGTCATTGAGGCCAACCAGGATAGCCAAGAAGACATGGCCTTGTGAGAAAGGGCTGATGTCGCGTCAAAGGCCTATCGATGCTGAGATGGTTGAAACAGAAAGAGAGCGCCTCGAACTCATCGTTGAGAAAGAGGAGGAGGATCTCCAACAAAGGCGCGCACATGAGGCTGCTCTTAACGAAAATGTCGAGCCGTATGGCTCACTTCAAGGGGTAAACACTTTGCCAGCTGAAGTTCCAGCTAATGTCGCGTCTGAGAGTGTTCTGCCAGCAGAGGTCGCCACTGGAGTTACTTCTGGTGCAAACCCTGCAGATGCTTCATTACCTACCAGCCCAAGCGTGGATACAACAGAGCGCCCTTTCACTAATCAAGAGGTTGTTTCAGCTCACGAGGCTCAACAACGACGCGCTAAAGAAGTTGTGGAGGGGTTCATTGATGCGTCTGCTGCACCCGGGGCTGCTGCTCTAGACTTGGCAGAGACAAGGGGTGATGCTTCACTGAATGCGACCGCCGTCGCGCAAGATCCGCAAATGGAGGAGGCTGTTAATCAGACTACAGAAGAGCCAACTCATAACGCGTCTTCGAGTTTGACCACCCCGGTGGCAGCAACTTCAATTCCACGAGCTACTCCTACAGCATCCCGTTCAACCAGTGTATCTGGGAATCGAGACGAAGGGATGCATCTTTCTAACACACTTCTCGAAGAGTCGCATGGTGATAATCAAGCACCTTCCACCAATTTAGAAGCGATGCTTTCCCAAAACCCTTGGGGCGCAAGCTGTTGAGGCAATTGGCGCCAACGAAAACTACGTCATACCTGAAGAGTACTTTACACAAGAAGCTCTTGCAGACAGAAGATTGACTGAAGCTGGTGCCTCTTCAAGCGAGCAAGTAGCATCGACCCCCATTACTTCTCTTCGTGAGATGGTCAAAGGCCTTGGTAAGTACCTTTAGCGTACGTAACTTGTGATTTTTATCCTTCACTGTATGGCTAAGTCATCTTGCATATTTTAAAATGTAGGTCTAAGTGAGTCGTGTCTCAAGTGGCTCATGGAGATACGCCTTTCTTTCCCCAAGACTTTTGCCAGGGCGATGGAGCTGACTTCCATTGAGAGAAGGGATCTGTTCATTGAGGTGGCCAACCTTGTAGAGAAGATCAGTAATGCAACCCCTGCTAATGTATCTCACATAAAGGTCCAATCTTTACTGACTAGTGTGCACGACACTCAACATGTTTCTCAAGGCAAGCTGAACCTCGACTTTCTCGTCCAGAGGTAGACAGAGAGTGGTAACTCTGTCAAGCTTAGGTTCGGCTATGAGGCCTACAATTTATAAAAGCTAAGACTTTCCAAACAAAAGGAAGCTATTGAACAAGCCATCAAGAAATAAAATGAGGCCTTGAGAAGCACAAGCAAATGAAGAGGTAGATGGCTGTGTTGGAAGAAAAGTTCATCCCTTTAGGTTCTCATGACTCACTTCTGAAGAACTTGTTCCAACGAGATTAGTTTAGCTTTACATTGATGTATGAATAATGTCTTTTTTGTTGGCTGAAGCTCAGTTTGAACATTTTGCTCTTGTAAGGTTGTGCTGATTTGTGCGCGTTTGCGTTTATGTTCAAACATCTTTAACTTCGCTTCACATATATCAAATCACTTTTGCTACCTTGATTTAGATAGACTTACATTACTTGTATCACTTTCGCTGTTTGGACAAGCTTTAAAAAAAAAAAAAAAAAAAAAAAAAAAAAAAAAAACTCCCTGCATCTATGGCTATCCATAAGATAAGCTTTGAATGTCGCGGTTGTTCGAACGTCTAGAGTGAAGCAGAGGTCGGTTTTGAGATTGTGAAGGGTCTGAAAAAAGAGGTTATTTTTGCTCAATTCGTCCGAGGACTGGAGAGTGTTGGGGTACTGGAGTGAGTTGACGAGGTCGTCGTCAAGGGAGTTAGAGGGGGAGGGAGGGCAGTGGAGGGAGTGTCTGAAGAGGGACTCCGGCGGTACGCGGTGGTGGGGATCGAAAGGGCATCGACAGAGGTTGGTATTGGGAGTGGGTTTGTGAAGGAGAGTCGAGATGGAGGAGATTGTGGTTTCGGAGAGTCGGATTAGGTCGTTGAGGGTCGAGAGAGCTGTTGGGAGATCGGAAATTGGTGGGGGCGGAGGAGGGATCGACGACGGTGGAGGTTGTGGAAAGGGTGGTGTGGTGGTGGGGTTGATGTGGGAAGAGGGATAGGTCTGGTTGTTGAAGTGAGTGTGGAAATTAGGTTTAGGGTTGGAGGGCAACGGCGTGAAGGTGAAAGGCGGAGGTGGAGCGGTGGGAAGCTGATTCGGTGGATTCATGACGGTGGTCCGGTGGGGGACATTTGTGCATATAACCTCGCTCGAATTCGGAATTGGAAATCTAACCTCTGAGGAAAAAGACAAATAACTTTTCCCTCTCACAAATGGAGGTTAGATGACCAATTTTGAATTTTGGCAAAGGTTATAAAACAAAGACGGATTTGTGAGGAGGTTTTAGTACAAATTTTCCTGTCCGGTGGATCTACTGCATCTTCTTCTTCGTCGTGTCGATACACAAAAGCAAGGTGCCGTCTGTTTTTAAATTGGGGTTAAAAGACACTTCACCCGCTCTAGTTTGATAAAAGGACACATGCACTCCTTCAAGTTTGGGAAGGGACACTTTCACCTCTTCAGTGTGTCTCGCACGACAATATGGTGACGTTGTTAATCTAAGATCAAGAGTTAATGTTCGGCACTAAAATAAGTTTTTGGACAAATTTGTCCCCTTAAGCATGGGGTTACCCAATTTTTTTCCACCAAAAATAAACATGCATTAACGGGTCAAAATTGGGAATCACAACTTTCTTCCTCTAACAAACTCATAAACCTACAACTAGAAACACATTACTCTCCTCCACACCATACCACCCTAGTCCAATCACATTGCCAAAAGGGGTGAGCTTCATCATCTTCCCTAGAAGCACATATCACGCATAGAGAGGAGACATGACCAATTATTTTCTTTAGATAGACTTTTGTGGACAAGCTCTGATTAAGCACTCCAAAGTAACATCTTTAATTTTGGGAGAATATTAAAACCCCACATCCATTTCCAAAACCCTTTTTGGACAATCACAGAGGTAGAAGGGTTATCAGATTGTCTACTAGTATTTCTTGACTCAAGGGGTTATCTTTTGCAAGATAAGGGGACAAATGTGTCTCCATAACTATTTTCAGACCCTACCATTAGACTAACGACGTCACAAACATGGATTGTGATCCCTTAGTACATACCCTATTTTAGTTGAGTATTGTGATCCCTCCGTTTACACCGGTCATATGGTGGCCCGTGCTTATTCCCTAACCAAGTAAAGTAATGGTGGAAGGAAATTGGTTATTTACCATTTAATAATGTGTTAATTTTCTCTTTTTTATTTACGAATTATTGTCCCCGAATCCGATAAAAAGTTACGAATTATTACTCTAAATCTTGTGTGATATTTTGATATTTACTTGTGAGTCAATTCATCGTTTCACATTTGTAGTATTTACATACTCAGTTTTACTAACCTTCTTCAACTATGGTGCCATTTTTCTAAACCAACATAGGCCCATCACGCTAGGGATGGGAACGCATCACAATGCATAAACGACAAACGCACTCTAGATCACGTAGTTGGCACCGTACTACATATTTGGTTAAGTTATTTCGCTAAAACTCATGTAATCATCGTTGAACAAATATGTTTACCGTATAGTAGTAAGATAAAATTCAGTTATCGTTTGGTCTCATTAACACTGGACTGAGATTCTCGGGCGAATGGCACATTCCAACTTATGATTTGGCTGGCCGTGAGAGTTGGGGGTGTTACAAGTCGTCTAACAGAATGGTAGTGGCAATGGCCAGTAAAACTTGAGGTTGAGCTTGCAACGCTTGATGCTGGATTTTCAAAGCTTTGGTTTGGTCCTGCGGAGCATGAGGTTGAGCTCGAGGAAGAGTTTGAGATAGAGGGTTAGGCAGAAGTAACATGAACATCCTCATTAGAAACAAGATGATGCTTTGTATCTGGGGTACCTGGGTCAAAGTCAGAGGCTTCGTTGGTGTCAAGAACTGCTTAGTATTAGTGTCTAAGGTCACAGAGGGTTCATGTTCCACACCCTTGGAAAAAGGAGACAGGGTTATCGCCTTCAGTACCCTTGGGCGGGGAAGTACGGTCATCAAAATTATTGGTTTGGACAGTGGGGGATGTGTCGGCGGAACCAGTATTTATAATAGTTGAAGTTGAGTAGGAAGAGCGGGCATGCGAACGTGGAACTGCACTACTGGTATACACAACCTAGACGTTACGTGCATAAGTAGGGGCAAACTCAGGGCTGACACTTGAAGCGGGGGCCTCATGTCTCCCCGTGTAGTATGTGTGGTAACAGCGAAGAAGTTCCTCTATGGTAGCGTTATCACTATTGCCAGATGATGATTCAGAAGAGACGCACACGGATTTTGTGTTGGCAGTAGGAGCCTTGACATGTGTTTGAGAACAACAATGAGCGTTAGGATCCCGTGAGGGTAGATGGAGCTGAAGAAGCTCTTGTACTTTCTGTGAGAGGTCTGTCTTTGAAGTTGATACCAACAATGAGACAGGGGGATGGAGTTGATGGGGTTTGGTGGTGATACGGGGATGTCGCGGGTGCACGACCTTCTGCTGGTCGGGGTGGAGACATGATCATCGCTCATCAGTGTTGTGCGGTGAAACTGGGCAAGAAGTGAATAAATGTTAGAGCAAGACAAAAGGTTAAACGGTAAGGCACATAAAGTAAAGATAAATTCTCATGAGGGCAATGGCGATGGAGTTGTAAGGATTGGTCTCTTAGTCTCGGCAGATGAGGCTGTTAGGGGCGCGAAATCTCGGGGTGTGGGCACATGATCGATCGCAGACGAAGTGAAGGCGGAGGTTGTGTGCTTGGAATGTTCGACAAAGTAGGAGATGTTGAGCGAGATGCAGGAACTGGAACGCCGTGGAACGCCGTGGGGTCGCTGAGTAAAGAGAAGAGCATAGAGTGTCAGAAGTTCAAGGTATGAAAGAAAGGGGAATAACGGACAAGAATAATAACCTGCCATGTAAGGGAACACCATGAAAAGACTACCATATTCTTTTAACGCGTCATAAAAAGGTTACTAAATTGCCGCATCATTTGCTAACCAAATCACCGTGTCAAAATGACCCTCAAAAGTCAACTGGAAATATCTAGGAGAAACAAAGATAGTAGTTGTTACCTCGTGACACATTATACATTATGATCCACGAAAGACAATACTCCTTCTAAAAGGACTTGTTATCATGAGATGTATTTGTTTACTTTCAAAAGTGAATGTATACTTACTGATTTAGAGTTTATTATGCAGAGATATGCAGACCAAATTTAAAAAGAGAGAAGAAAACCACTTATTTTTTGTATGGCCACACCTATCACGATTAAGCCTGGAACTACCTTATTGTTATCCAATAGTAGTTATTGTCAGTTACGTTTTGATGGAGGACGTAACATTAGAATTATTGTTTTTGTGCAACTCCGAAACTTGCACAATATATATGAGATTCCGGTGGGAGTGAAAGCATCCGATGCTCTAATATGTTGTAATTGTTAATAACACGATTCATAGATTTCCTCGAGTTCTAAAAATCCAGCACACAGAACTCGGCTTCATCTAATTGTTCACATGTTGCTCCAAAATAGCTAACTCCCCAATCCAACATGCTAGTCTATTGAACCATATCCGGGCAGCGAGGTACGGGCGTAACACTACAGATGGCAATGGCCAATGAGGTCCGGCTTCATTTGAGATCCTAGTGATCAGATCTGAATAAATCAAATTCGTACTGAATTCCTTTATAAATGGATCAAATATAGATATTGAAATCAAAGTTATGTTGCGTTTGGATTTAGATCATGCATATGATCATCCAATGATATTATGTGTTTTGATGAGCTCAAATAAGAGTAGAGGTTACGAGATTATTGGAATGAGTGGCTGATGTGAGAGGTGTCACTCATTCCAATAATCTCATATCATTTAAGCTCATTCAATGACATCTCTCCTCACATCAACCACTCATTCCAATAATCTCATATAATTTCCTCTCATATGATCTCATCCAAACACACCCAATGTTTCCCTTAAATAGCCCTAGGGTTTAGCACGTTTGGTTTCTCAGTGCTGGATGAATTTGTCAATATAATCATTACCAATTATTCTTTCATAGAAAACATTACTTTCAATCTTTTATCAAAAAAAAAAAAAAAAAAAAAGAAAGAAAACATTACTTTCAACTATGTTTGTTAATGCATAGGAAAGAGGAAACAAGCATGTAAAATGATTTCATTTCTATTTAAAGAGCGAGCACAGTTTGTCCAATTACCTGATCTACCATATCTGTCATTCTTTTCAGAAAGAACATACAAATAAACCCGCAACGAAACATAATTATTATTGTTTTTCTCAACGGTTCTAGCATGGCAAAAGAAGTAGACACCACAACAGCAAATCCAAAATGCTCTCAATCTACAATTACAATCTATGTATGATCAACATGAGCCGAAGCAAGCCCTGGGTTGTTAGACAGATTCCACTAATTGCTAGCAGCAATCAGCTGCTTGGGAGTAGCTAATGTCTCCAGGGGCTGCAAACAAACACCACAAATTCAAAGACGGATCTGAGTAATACATATGGTCAGAGAGACTCGGTGTTCATGAATTGAGAATATAACCAAAAAGATTTAGCACAACATTTGGAGGGAGAACTGCAACTCACGTCGTAATCTAAGACAATGATAAGATCCCCCAAATGAAAATGCCTATCCATTCCATCTATTTAAAGAGCATCTCCAAGAGGAGCAAATGCACTTTTGGAGCAAAAAGTGGTCCAGAATACAGAAAAACATAACTCCAAGAGATGGAGCAAATAGAGGAGCAAAACTTAGAACATCTAAATGGAGGAGCAAAACTTAGAACACCTAAATGGAGGAGCAAAGTGAGGAAATACAGTTCGTGAAGAGCAAAAATTATTATATTCAAAATTTTGATTTCCATCTATAAATTAATAGTTGAGAATTTGTTTGTTATGGGTGTAGGTGGAATAGGCTTGTAAGTGGAAGATTATGCTACTGGTTAGATTTTATTACTCTTAATTAACTAATTTTGGACTTTAATTTCTTTTTTAATTTAAAACTAAGTATTCATCTGCTTACAGTTTTGTAACTTATCCCCCTAAAAATTGTGACTAATTGGTCAACCCACTTTTAATTTAAATAAATATGTGTATATAATTTGGACGATTATTGCATATAATATAATGTAGAATAATGGTAGAAAACAAAAAATTAATAAAATATTCATGATGGAGCAAATTTGCTCCTCATTGTTGGAGCTCAAGCAACAAAGTGGAGGAGCAAATTTTGCTCCAGGACAAATTTGGTCGAAAGACAGAAAAATGCTTCTCTTGGAGATGCTCTAAGGCAAGTCGGGACTCGGGACCATTCAGATCTATTGACTCATATTTGCCCGAAAGCCAAAAAAACTCACTATGAACAAAGCAAACATATACACTTATAGACTCCTATCAACCCCACAAGTTCTGATGGTAGGTTTAGCAGAGCCTAGCGAGAGTACAGATATGGGCAAATTTATTGGTAGAGACAACAGCAAAGACGGGAGCTCTTCAGGCACAAGCAAGAAATCCTCAAGAGCAGAAGTGGGATGATGATGAGGAATAATGATCTTCAATATATCGGCAGAGCAAAAGGAGCTAAAAGGGAAACAAACAGAGAAAATGACATTTATATTGGCCAAGGAAAAACTATGAGCGAACTCCAAAGTGCAAAACCCACTCCAGAAAAGCTTTATCCCTAAGATTCTTTTACGATTCCGTTAGCATAATTTTGGGGGTGGGGGAACACTATTCACAGGGGCTGAATAATGAGAGAGGCTAAAGACAAGTAATCATTTACTAAATAAAACATGTTAAAGAGGGTTTCAAAAAGAGGCCCGGCTTGCTGACGACAATGACGATTTTATCCTTTTCTTTACCTTGAAAAAAACTATTGTTTAAATAATAGACCGATATGAAAAATTGACACAGAGTACAAGACACTTTCAGTTTACTTAAATGTGAAGTTTTTTCAGATAAAAGTATTAGTCCAAAGTCGGATCCATAAGGCTCATTACCTCAGCTAATTCATCTTCATGCTTGGGTATGAAAGCAGTATCAACGTTTCCATTTTTGAAGTCCTGCGATGCAAAAAAACGCAAAGAAGGCAAAGGTCAGATGAAAACTACGTCTCCAGCCAAGCAGGCTTAAAATCAAAGTTTTACCAAGTCAGGATTGGCCTACCTCAATGTCAAGGATAAGCTTATGGTATTCAATTGTCGTTGGAACACCTAAAAAGATAAAATGTAAGATAACATTTCAATACACAGGTAATCTAAATGCAGAGAATCATAGGTTATGATGTGATTCTAACCAGTGATTATGGTGTCACTAAGAGCCCTTTTCATGCGTTCAATTGCCTTTTCCCTTGTTGGGGCCCACACAATGAGCTGAATATGACATGGCAAAGTTAGTGAGGATGCACAGTACTAGGACATTTAATTAAGAGAAAATGTCAATGATAATCTCAAGATCGTAACCAATAGAATTCTGATATGAAGTTAACTCTGATCATTCACTTCACTGATTATTTCAGCTTAGTACATAGATCATTTATTTCCGTTGCAAATAGCAAAATATATAAGTTTTGGACGAACAGATGATACTTCAACAACTTTTGCTGGGGGCACATTGTTAGCATTCCTAGTAAATTCTTCCTAACATTTGCAAACATGCATATTAGAAGCACAAGTATGTGCCAGCATTTAACTCTTCAAATTAAAAATCCAGACACTAAAAAATAATTCATTCTGCACTCCAATGATTTTCATACATGAACGATTAGGCCATGATGCCAGTTGCTAGTCCAGGCAAAGCAATGGGGTTAACTTTATGGGTGTTTACCCTACCAAAGACCTAGTAAGTTACCTAATAAATCATATTGGTAATTTTTACAGCTACACAGCTACGGCCTAAAATAGAGCGCTCAACAGGTTAACTGTTGGGAGTTTGAAGCCACAGAAAATCCAGGAATATGCAAAACATCTATGCTTTACAGGTTGAAAATAACTTGGACACAAGGATTTATATATAACCCTTACGACTAAACTATCGCAAGTGCAACATTTAGTACGTGCATAAGCAAAAAGAACAATCACAAGTCCTTGAACAGACATAAAATTAGTAGACCTTTCCAAGAAGAGAGTCGTAGCTCGGTGGGACCACATAATCAGTATATATATGACTATCCATTCTGACAAATGGACCTCCAGAGGGCAAGTACGATGTTATCCTCCCTGAGCACAAAGACCAAATAAGGAAGATATGAGTTTACAGAGTACCAAGTTCTTAAAGCTCCTCTAAAAGAGTGCAAAATACATTTTTTGCATGAATATGAAAGATTCCGTCTTTATGTACTATATTGCAGCCAGCTAGCTAAATTCTTTCTTTAGAGGTTCACAGGATCCGCCAAGTATATAAGTATGGTAACATAAAGGATAACTTAGAACATCAAACAATAGTGGATATATCTGCATGCTGAGCAATATAATCCGACTTCTAGCAGAATTAAGCCACTATGATGCATACGGAGCAGGTCCTTTGACTATGCAACAGGGTTTGCAGTGGAACTCTGGAAGGGGATTTTCTGTTTCTGGCATTTAGAAGGCTGATGAATAGGACAATGTCATGAAATAAAACTCCGGGAACCACTCCTAGAACGTAAGGGGCACTACATTGAAGGAAACTAATGCACTTCACAATCTCAATGGGATATTAAGAACTGTTGAGAGTCTAAACTACTGTCATGCATACTTATCACTGAACTGGAGGGAATACATAAACTTCTAGAAACCTTATAGTCAAAGGAGGACTAGGTCTCAAACTTAAAACCAAACGTTCTAACATGTTAAACTCATGTAAATCAACTAGTAACCTATTTTTAGGACCCCAAGCACATGATACAGAACCTATAAGCAGTGGATTTAACTAAGCAGATTTGAACATGCATGGACAAATATCCTATACAGTATAACCAAGAAAACATATCGAACGTCAGAGACTTCTTTATAAAATGCTTAAAAGTCGACTCGGCATGATAATCCAATAAGTTGACTGCTTCGGATAACAAACTTCTACCTGGACCAGGTCTGAAGTTCTTGAAAGCATCTTCAGCATTAATACGGCATTCAATAGAATGTCCTCTAAGTACAATATCTTCCTGTCAAAACGAAAACGATAAACCATTAAAAGAATATTTTTTTCTTTATGCACTGAATGCTTTAAGTATCTCTGCTATTACCTGCTTGTAACGGAGCTTTTCCCCCATAGCCACAAGGATCTGTTCTTCGATCAGGTCAGTTGAAGAAATCATTTCTGTCACAGGATGCTCCACCTAGCCGACATAAGAAACAGTGCGCAATAATCTCCATTAAAACTCAATCTAGTTCTTCTAGGAAAGTATTAAACTATACAAGCATATTTGTCTTTGTACCTGGATTCTAGTGTTCATTTCCATAAAGTAAAAGTCACCTCTTTCATCCAAAAGGAACTCGACAGTTCCAACACCAATATAACCGATAGATGCTGCAGCCGCGACTGCTGCATCACCCATGGCCTTCCGTAACTCAGGAGTTAATGCAGGTGAAGGTGCTTCCTCCAGCAATTTCTGATTCCTTCTCTGTACAACCAAGACATGTAAATATCATGCGCTAGCAGGAAACACCAAAATAGTCGACAAATAGGAATGATACTATCTTTTAGAAAAAATTAAAGAGTATTCTATCTATTAACAAAACTTAAAGAGATAATGGTAATTCGTAAATGGAATTCCAGAACATCACAACACCTGAGAAGTCTTGATCTCAAGACAGTACCAACCATAATTTAGGGTCAATTACTTATCACCCACTTTCAGTTTGGGATAATGATCCAGTTAAAACCTTCAATTTTAAAATATTATTATTGCCACCTCTAGTAATTAACAACTGGGGTTAATTTTCTGTCAAAAAACTCACGGTGTTAGGGGTATAATCGTCCATATAAACAATAATTTCATATATTAGGGATAAAATAATAAAAAAAAGAAAACTAAAAAGAAAAGAAGAACAGAGGGAACAAACGCCGTAGAAGAATGCAATAGAAGAAGAAATCGATCGATGGTTTCCTCCCTCTCGATATGCGCTCTCCCTCGTCGTTCTCTATCTCTCTCCTGCAATCCCTCTATCTCTCTCTCCCTCTCAGTTCGTGGTCGTCGGAGGAGGAGGAAAAGGTCACCGGAATCCATGGTTGTTGTCGGCCAACCACTCCCCGCCTCTCTCTTGATGACCCAGAAACCGACTAGACTGAAACACAGCCCCCCACAGCCACCTTCTTCGATCTATACGAGACGAGGTAAGTTCTGTCTCCCATCTCCGCGTCTCGAATTCTCGGCTTGGCGGAGTTGGGTTATGCGTTGGGGCATCGATTCGAATGGGATGATGCTGGCTTCAGAGTTCTGAGTCTGATTTGGGAACTTCTGTATGCTCGGAATTGACTCTTGGGAAGTCAAAATCTGATTTTTTTTGTGAGTGATTCAATTTCGTTATGGTGGTTCTTAAATCTGGGTTGATGGTGTTTTATTTTGATTTCAATTTCAGCGATATTTGTTAGAATTGAATCAAAATTTGGTTTTGTTCATGTCTACGATCTATACGAGACGATGTAAGTTCTGTCTCCCATCTCCGCGTCTCGAATTCTCGGCTTGGCGGAGTTGGGTTATGCGTTGGGGCATCGATTCGAATGGGTTGATGCTGGCTTCAGAGTTCTGAGTCTGATTTGGGAATTTCTGTGTGCTCGGAATTGACTCTTGGGAAGTGAAAATCTGATTTTTTTTTGTGAGCGATTCAATTTCGTTATGGTGGTTCTTAAATCTGGGTTGATGGTGTTTTATTTTGATTTCAATTTCAGCGATATTTGTTAGAATTGAATCAAAATTTGGTTTTGTTCATGTCTTATTGGGTGATAATGGTGGAGGTCGGAATTAGGATTTTCCGGTGCCAGTGACAGTGGTTATGGCGTAGGTGGTGGTAGTGGTGGTGGGATTTTGGGTTTCATGGTGGTGGTGTTGGTTGTGGTCACCGGATTCTGGGCTTGTGGTGGCAGTGGAAGTATTTTGTTCTTCATGTTCATAATTTTGTTGTTTGGACTATTTTATCCTTCAAAAACCGTTAACTAACGGAAAACATTGGACGGAAATTATCCCGGTTGTTGATTGCAAACAAACCACAACCGAAGGTGGTAATAAGAGAGTTTTGAAATTAAAGGTGGAACATGGATCATTACCCCATACTGGACATGGTCAATAAGTAATTGACCCTGATTTTTATTAGAGAACATATTTGTAAAACATGGATTTCGTAACCGATTTAATGCAAACGCGGTGAAAATCCTTCACAGCTGTTCTCTGGAACTGGTCTGCAAGATTATTGCAGGATGATTTCTGATACTCATATTGCTTCCATTGCTGGAAAGCAAACTCTAAAAACCCTTATGGCAGGGGATTCAAAGCCGATATGCAAATAGACATAGAAATCCGTTCCGATCATGTTTGTTCTGTCTTATAGATAATTTGTCTAAAGCTTTCTCAGCTTGTGGGTTATGACCAAGGGCAATCCACAATCCGTGCTGATGTCTGTTCTAGTCATGGAGGTTCCTGTAGACAATGCAGTCTATAAAAACAATTCTAGACACAGTTGTCTGATGGACATCTTAAGGAAGACAACATCTTTTAATAGTCTCTCCGGAAGCAACCAGATAGAGCCAATTCTCCGGGGTTTCCTTTCAAAGCGATTTGTCAGGAAAATCGCGTGCTGGAGGTGAAATTTTCCTATGAAAATCCACGTAAGAGTTTGTGCTCAATATAATCTAAAGAGATTAGTTTTGAATTGATGGTGCTTGTCCAAGAAATTGCATGGATTAGTAAGCCAAATTGGTTCGTAATTCCCTTTTCAAGTCCAAGACACCAAGCTGCATAAAAATTACCTAAATTCTGGATTTACAGATTGTTCGAAGAGTTGGAATCCTCAGGAACTAGAAGATAGTTGAGGGGAACACTTTGAGGAGGGTAGAGACTTCAATTTTGCGTGTTTGAAGTCTACAGGTAAGCTTGCTTACCTATTTACTTTTGGCACAACTAGTCTGACCAGATTTCATAGTTTGTTGTAAGGGTTGGTATTCACAGGGAATAGAAGACTGTTGTTGTGTAAGGAACCCTTTGAGAAGAGCAGAAACACCAGCTTTGAGTGCTAGGAGTCTTACCCGTGGTTTTAGTCATTTGTTTACTTTCCGGCACAACTTGCCTGGCCGAGGACTGTCGCTTTATCTTTATAGGTCGTTTTCAGAGGACTATTTGAGACTATCTTAGTAGTTCTGTAAGTGTGCTAGTTTCTTACAACTTATGTTTACTTGTCAAATAGGGATGCTTTAAAGATTTGAATGCACGTATATGAAAGCATGGGAGTTTATCCAACTTCTTAAAGAAGCTCAAGTTTTAAATAATTCAAACAGATATTTGCTCAAGTCTCATAATCTGAAGTCCAAAATATTATGCTCTACTGCTGTAATTAAAATGACGTTTGGAATCTGGTTTCAAGCACGAACAATAGTTCTATGTAATTCTGGGTCAAAATATATCAAAAGAAAATAGAAGTAACAAGTTGCCACCGCATTTACGAATATACACTCTAAACAATGATCATTTTTCATTACCACCCTAAAGAATTCTTCGGACCAAATATGGAAAGGTAAGCATTTGAAGATTTTCATGTAAAGAACCATATTCTTAACCAGGAAAAAAAAAGGCTCTCATGGATGATTGTAACTTACTGATGAACAAGAAATAGCGAATGTGAACTAACACTAAACATATGTACCTGAATACTGCAATCACGCTCTCCAAAGTGAACAACATTGCCGTACTTGTCTGCAAGAACCTGCATTGTACAAAAGTCAACAATAAAGGCAGAAACAAAATTGTGAACTCCCAATTTCCCAGAGATAACTAAACTTTATACAAGAGAATGGGTGATATTGTCAGAACTCAGTAAAATGAAATATGAATAAGTAAATTACTTGAGCAGACACTCTGCTCAGCACATCCTCAATTCAAATATTCCATTAAATTACTTGAATCATTAGCTAGACTGCTTTTACCACTTGTTACACTCTCATTGTCTCAACATATCTCACATTTACTGTGTTATATTCTCACAATTGAGATAGGACAGAATGAAAGTCTGTGAATGAGCCAATACATAAGAACAGCTCAGAGAAATGGCACGAGCACTTTTATACTTGTATGGGTGGGTTATTACGAAAAAGGGCAATCTAGTACAGTAACATTGATGCGGGATATAGCATTGTATCGATTTGTGTTTGTAAGATAAATCAATAAACCTCAGCAATACATAATAACGAAAATCAATTTCTTCTCTCCCAGAAAAGTTACCTGGAATTCAATATGCCTGGGATTTAGAATACACTTCTCCAAATAAACACCGTCATTTCCAAATGCGGCAGCAGCTTCGCTTTTTGCTTGCTGTTAAACCAAGTGATGTGCCTTAGAAACTTGGAGTTAACTTTCAGTAAATTTTTGCCGGGAAGACTTCAGAACATTTTATGTACATATAATCGTAGGCAGAAAATGATGATAGTCGTACCAACTCATTAAAGCTATCTTCACTATCTTATCTAGGATCGGTTGAAATCAGTGAAATAAAAGAACAAGAATCCAGGAAAGCCAGTGTTAAGCTTCACAATTTTTCTATCGAAGTTTGAAAAGGATCTCATGCATGATGCTCAAAGGAATGTAAGGCACAGATTAAATAGAGATTGACAATCAAGTCAGGAATGTGCAAAAAATAAAGCTATTCACCAATGACCACAGAGGAAATAGGAATTCCACAACCGTGCCGACAGAAACCGGTAAGAAAATCAGGGAAGATGCCAAAGAAACAGGAGATTAATCATTAGCCTGGTATCTGATCTAGTACAATTCTAGCAAATTGCAAGGGACAATAACATATTCTGTAAACAAGAAAAATAATGTCCCGAACTCTCAATAGATAGAAAGGAATTACCTCGTTTAGAAGGCAGTGAAAGTATAGAGGAAGCAATAAGGTGTGACTGATTTCATAAACATAACCAGTAATGCAACAACGGAAACAGAGAACAAGACATTAGAAAGAAACAAGCAGAGGAAATTATTCCATATTACTAGACTTCATGTGAATGGGAAAGGGCTAGTCGAGTAGAGTTGAACACAAGTATTACGATGTTTAGTCTGGCACGCTATAAAGAAACCAAAGAGTTTCCTCAACAAAGGGTACCTGGAGCAACTTCACGAATTCATCAGGTTCTTTAGCGAGACGCATTCCACGTCCTCCACCGCCTGCTGTTGCCTTCAAAAAAATAAAAAGCTTGTGTAAGTTCACATAATCTCCCATGCCTTGCAAACAACATAGACTAGTTCAAGTACAATGCTAGTTTTTGCTGTTTAAGCATTTATGATTCTTAACCAACCGACGCTGCACAGTAAATCAAAAAAATGTTAAAACTCAATTTTCTCCATTGCAATCTACATATTGCAAAATGAAACTCAAAATCCAATAAAAGTCAGCTACACTACAATCAACACAACCTGTAAATTTGTACTCCCTGCATCCCGAAATGAGTATCCTGCTGTTTTCTTCAAGCATTTTGCAGAGGTGAATCAACTAACAAAATTGTACAATAACTTTCTAATCTTTCATAATATTGTAGAGTAATCTTAACACTGCAACTTTTTGAAAAGAATAACAAGTTTCGGTATCATTTTACCAGTCAAATCATCCCCTCAAAATGGTTGGAAAAAATAGGACAACCCTCATTTTTGGACGGAGGGAGTATCATTTTGAAAACCTGAATAGGGTCGGTCTGAATGTTAAAACCATCGATGTGAAGAATGCAGCATCCTACATATGTATATTTTACAAGGCATTCAACTGGAAAAAGTGTTGACAGTCTTGTTGATCAATCATCGCATTAACTGAAATACACAAAGTAGGCATACCAATCTAATAGTGGGATCTTTAGAATCCATGAGGTTCCACCTCGCCACCCATTCAGAAACTGACCATGAGGGGAGTAGCCTAGGATCTCATGTATTACACACATAGCTCGAAGATTCCCAAACTGGGACAAACCCCGCTGGGCAGAATTAAAAGGTTTCTGGGCAACACCTTTTTTTACCTCCAAAAGTCAAGATTAGCATGAGACGGCACATGGTAGAAATAAGTTGTATCCTCTATGAACGTCAAGTTTTCAGGTCGCCCCAAGTTAACATGGTACATCAGCACTCAGAGATCCTATTCATAAAGGACCACCTGCCTAATAAATATAATACTTGCTCTCTTAAGAACTACTTAAGACAGACTGCCACATTGTTAGTGGAATACTAAACACTTCTAAACATTTACATGATATGAAAGACAGGTCATCACAGCTAGGTCCCAAAATATTTTGAGAAAAAAAAAAAAAGAATGAGAGAAATGCATCAGTATCATAATCCCAGTAAACTCCCAAGTGATAGATAATAAGTCAAACGTTAAATCACCTTGATCATCACTGGATACCCAATCTCTGCAGCAACCCTAACAGCTTCTTCTGTGCTCTGTATTAATTACAACTTTCAGAAAGAAGACCAAGTACTTGAAAATCGGATCTCTTTAAGATATATTCTTATGATTCATAAAACCGGATTAAACCTTATACCTGCAATAATCCTTCACTTCCTGGTACAGTTGGAACACCAGCATTCTTCATCGTCTCCCTGGCAGTTGCTTTGTCACCCATGACACGAATACTGTCAGGCTGAAATGTTATAGCCAAATATAATTAACATGACCACAGTATATTTCAAGTTTATGCTGTTATTACACAAAGAGAACAAAGGAAACAACAGCATGTCAATCTTAAGCTGATTTCCATCTTAAGTACTTACATTTGGACCAATAAAGTTTATACCATGGTCTCTGCACATCTCAACAAAGTTTGCATTTTCAGCAAGGAATCCATATCCAGGATGCAGCATTGTACAGCCACGGCTAATAGCAGCAGATAGTACATTTGGGATCACCAGATATCTGAAAGAAGTCATGTATGCAAGCAAATATCACAATTAGTACCACAAGCAACTAGAAAAGTTCATGTTCTAAATCCAGGCAAGTAGGAAATCACAGTTGAAGTTGAATCAATACAATACTAGCGCCATTACGTACAATCACACAATTGATGTTCTTTTTTTTCTATAGGTAACAAGTCGTCGCGTCTAAATTTAATGGGGAGGGGAAATGAACTAGTGACCTTTTAAGTGGAGTCACGAGCCTTGGCCTCAAAATTAGCTCTGGGCCAGAGAATGTTACAAAGGAACTGATAGGTCGTAATTTTTAACCTACACAGCAAAAGAGAAAACTAGAAAGAACAAGAGAAACTATGGTAAAAATCCAACAAATGATCCACCGATCCAAGCAGCAAAAGGGTATGACATTCAAAGAGCAATTGAAGAATAAGTCCTCAGACGAAAGAATCAGACATATGAATCCCATCAAAAGTCTGCTTGTTCCTCACCCTATATACTTAATAACTTAGCCCACAGCTGATAAGCTACACTAGATACTGAGTGACGGATAATAATGTCCCGCTCCTAATTCTTTTAGTATAAATAATATTACCAACTCCAACCCTCAGAAATACAAAACAAAAGGTGTTACGTGTACAAAGTACAGAGAAATGTGTTACAATTGTGCTATTATATGAAGCATTTCATTCAACAGCCAATCCAAACTAACCAGGGGTACATATTTCATGTGATCTTCATGAGTTTAAGCCTAAAGTACTTACTAATGTGTGCATAAGAAGCACCAGGAGAACAAGATGCAAACAAAACAAAGAACATATTTTTGGAGAAGTGTATCACAATTTTGTACAATGAGAACCATGACACTACTCACTCAGTGATGTGAATATGTAATGGTTTGAAATCCAGAAGCCACGCTGATTCTTTTTGTCTTACATATTAGATCCAACTAAGCCCTAATTTCCTAAACTGTAGGTAAGTTCTCCTGAGTGGGCTTGCAGGGCTACTAGTACCTTTTACAGTTTGAGCTATTATGAACATTTAATGGGTGTTAATAAGTTCATTGAGCTATTAGGGGAACAAGCTGGTCTCATGCGAAAAAATAGAGCTTCGTGGAAACCTTAAAGATTGTTTACCAGGTAAACCTCATTAGCAGAAGACACTATAGATCTCGTATAGGGACAGAACCAATTCAATTACAGATTCTCATTTTTTTCTAGTTGCATCATTTGTCCAACAAGACAATGCTTTCTCTTTTTTACTTGTGGCTGTACATTGGTATATCTGTAGCTACATTTTTAGGAAAAAGTGTGCACAAGCAACATCCACAAAATTTAAGTTCTTTGCATTTTGTAAAGGAAAATACACTAGTAATACTGTAATAACAGAGAGCGTACGGCATGTTCACCATGATGACATCAGAAAATTGTGTGCAGTTAAGTAAGGATGGATGCTTATTAGGCAAAGACTAGTGAATGACTAGGACTTCTAAAAAATCAGCTGTGATACCTCAAATCCTTGTGATAGATTGACGAAGATTGCACAAGAAAGCATTAAATTTGATTTATAGATCAAATACTAAGATCACCTTATACATGTCTACTTTCAATTGCTTGAAAGAGAACCCATTCTGTGCACATTTACAGACACATCAAGATACTTGTTTGACAAACTCCTCAAGAGCACAAGTCCATGGGGCTGTGATCTAAACTAGGTATCCTGGCGACAACAACTGGAAGCCTTATTTTCACGATGTCTGTAGTTTGAATTCCTTCATCCTACTGTTGACTTAAGCATGAGAGAGTTATTGCAACAAACACAACAGAACTTTTAGTTATAAAGATTAGCAAAATAATTACTTACGACTGATTACTGGGTGCTTCACCAATGCAAACTGCTTCGTCAGCCAACTTCACATGAAGTGCATCCTTATCTATGGTAGAGTAAACTGCAACACAAGGTATTCCCAACTCATGAGCAGTTCGAATCACACGAACAGCGATTTCACCTCTGTTTGCCACAAGAATCTTTTCTTCACGACAAGTAGCACAAAGAGCTCCTCCGCGGCTAGTAGATTTGCGGTTGACTTGAGCAACCTGCGATCTCTGCCGAGGGAAGTTGACCCTACTTCCCACCACCAATCTACATTGGGCACTCTTGATTCCACTAGTTCTCCCAACAAATAGTCCCTAACATCACAACGAAATTTTTCACAGAAATGTTTAGCTCAACTTATAAACTAGAAAAAGAAACCCAATAGGAAATGAAATTGAGATGTTATCTCAACATACACAAATCCAAACATGAGTAATAACTTGCAAGTTCGAAGCTACACAAGATTGCATATAGTGATTTGGGGAGAAACCGTGATCTGGGTATGTAACAATACTAATGAATCGAATTGAACTGAACCATCAGTATCAGTAATAACCATGTATAGCTCAACCGAGAAACTACATAGAACCAACAGGCAACAGGAACTGAAACTGAGAGGTTCTTTCAATAGTACCAACAAATCCAAACATGGATTATAAACCAAAAAGTCCAAAGCTACAATACTTCAAGAATAAGTTAGCCATTAAAAAAGGGTGGAGAGATTTAGGGGACTCTTGATCAGGTACATTGAAGTAGCAGAAGCTACCTTGGGCACTCTTGATGGACTCTCTCTCTCTCCCAACAAATAGTCCCTAACATTAATTACCATGCTTTTTTGCACACAAGTTTTTAGCTCAACAGATAACCCAACAGTAATCAAAATTGAGAGCATAGTGCACAAATCCAGACATGGGTCATAATCAAAAGCTTATAGCTACCATCTTTAAGAATTTAAACATCACATAGTTCTGTAAAATCACCAAGTGGGAGTGAGGGCATAGAGATTTGGGGATAAATCTTGATCAGGCAATGTAAAGAGCTAGCGAATTGAATTGAATTGAATTGAACTGAACCCATTAACGGCAAACAGAGATTAGAGAGTTGGGACTTACAGGAGGGGAGTGAATCGAGTGAACAGATTTGCAAAATGTCAATGCAGAATCCATTCCCTGATAAAAAGGTGTCCAACCCAGAAACAAGAATTACTCAGAAACAGTAGGGAGTGAGGTGTGGTAACTAGATCTGAATGTTCACCAACTGAAGAAGTTGTGGGCAATGTTGTAGAGATGGTTGCAGTAGCGTGATCGAGAGAGAAGAGGGTTGGGGGCAGTTGCAGTAGGTGATGGAGATTGAAGAAATAGGTGAAGGTGAGGAAGGAGGCGTCGATGAAAACGAGGTGGGGGTTACAGTGTTCACTGGTTCGAACGCTCCGCCAAATTGGTTGGGAATTTGGAAGCTACTACCATCTGCTCCGTTTGCAGTGGTGTTAACTTTTGAGGGGGCAGATATTGAAATAAGTTATTGCAAGGGGTCATTATGTTATATATATATATATATTGTAATACCCCGGATTTCTGTGGGTATTTTTAGGAATTTATTGAATATTTTGGACTGGTAGTAGGAGTTTTTTTTTTTTTTTTTTTGCAAATCAACCAAATCTTTTATTTACTAGTGGGTTTTATCAAAGGCCCAAAGTTGGTACAAGAAGTCTGGACATTAATAGCCCAGTACATTGGAATTACAGTAGAAAGGCCCATCTGTGCTAAAACATGTGCAGGGGCATTACTGTCTTTTGTTAATTTTATGTGTTATATATTATTTATACTTGTATATATATATAATTATATGAAAAATAATATTTTGAACTTTATTATTTTTATATATTTTTTTTAATAAAAGTTATAAAAGTTACGTAAGTTTTCAGTTACTAAAAGTTGCAGGGTATTATTATTATAAAATTAATTTTCTTTATTATATAGTTTTACGTATATAAATTAGATAGGAAACCATTTTTTTAGTTACTATATTATATTGATAATATATTAGTGAATTATTAGTTATAATAGTTACTGAGTATATTATGTGTCGTATACGATTTAATTACGTGTCAAATGTTATTGTTTTATGTAGTCGACCACCGCGTGACCCGTGCTCCGCACCACACAGGATTATTTCACCTTCATCTTCAACCTCCCTTCACCGCACAGGAGACTTTTTTTTTCTCCGGCGATTTCTCCGCCACCAACAACACCACCTCTCCGTTTCTTCCTCCAAACGCCGCCACATATGCCGAAAATTCGCCCAAGTTCACTCCTAGTATCACCCGAACACGAATTTAAGCGAAACTCGGATTGAATCTCGCCAATTTTTCATCCCGAATCGAACCCAACAACTCCACCATCGGTGTCCACCTCCATCTCCAATTCTTCTCCGTCAAGCCTATATAAACCCTTGTGAAATCAGAGAAAACCCACATCTCAAATCTCTCTCGCTCACGCTCTCTCTCTCTGCCCGTTGATTTGCCGAAGCAAACTCAGCTCCGACGAAGCCAAGCTCGACATCGCCGCTCCCCTCTTCGTTGCCGTCCGTCCCTTTTCCCGACGTCGCTCTGCCTCCGACGCAGCTGCAGCAGCCATGCTCGCCGTCGCCACCATCGCCGCCGTCTTCGCCGCTGCTTTCTTCTTCCTTCGGTAACACCCAAAAAGCTCTGGTTTGAAATCTAAATTCAATTATTTGTGTTCCAATTCCATCATGTTCTCTTACAAAACATTTAGGCTAGTAGTGGTAACGTTGGTACAGTGGGTTGGGTGATTTTGAATTTAGAGTTTGGGGATGGATAATTGGGGGTTCTTTGTATGTGAAGTCCCCATAGGTGTTTATAATTTGTTTGTACTGTTGCAAGAATTATACTTTTTGTGTAAGAGGGGATTATGTTGTAAATTACTGACGTTGTAGGGGGGTTGTATATGATGAATCAAAAAGGGGATATTTGGTTATGGGTGGTGGTTGTCTAGATCAGAACTTTTTTTTTTTTTTTTTGAGGAAAAATTTTGTATTAGCTCATGGCAAACTTGGTAAACTTGCAATTACATCATCGTGGATATACGAGCTAATCCAATCTGGAGGCCAGTCATGCCAACTATGATCATCTTCTGTTCTTCTCCTGAAGTCTGCCAATTGGTGTGCAACTTGATTGTGAGCTCTACAGGTGAAGTTGAGTTTCCACTCTTCGAAGTGCTCCATCTTCCTTAAAATTTCTTCAATAACCTCTTCAACCTCAGTGTAATCTTTGGGAATCTTGCCTTCTTTTCTGCTGACAATTTCATCATACAAGACTTTTGCATCTCCTTCAAAGCAGACATGTGATCTATGTAAAGAAATTGCGAGCTCTACCCCTGCTAGCAAGGCTCTGGCTTCTGATTCTCGTGCTGAAAGACAAGTGTTGGATGATTTTGAGATGCCTGCTATGAATACTCCATCTTCGTTCCTCACCACTACCCCTTCTGTGCCTGAATTAGTGTCAGAAATCCATCCTCCATCCACATTTACTTTGATCCACCCTACCTCTGGTCTTCTCCACTTTCTTTGGTGGGATGCTCTGTTCTTCTTCGGACCTTGTGTTTGGGCTTCGGAGAACTCTTTAACTCTGCAAATGACATCTTCGTGGCCTTTGTCGAAATTATAATCTACACCATTGAAGAGCTTGTTGTTACGAGCTGCCCAAATCGTGTTTATTGCCGTGAACACCTTCGTCAGTTCCTCCTTGCTTGTGTCGTGGATTTTGCTCTCTATCCATGGAACAAAAGGCACGTTCGGTTTTGTAACAAAGTTCTCGTCAAATAAGTTCTTCCAAATTTGCTTCAGCCCTTCACATTGCATGAAGACGTGAGTATTACTTTCCCCCTCCTTGCCACACCAAACACACTTGTTAACAATATCCATTCCCCTTCTCCGAAGAGCATTGCATGTGGGCAGAGCATTACCCACCGCTCTCCAAACTGTGTGTATGATTTTTTTAGGAACTTTCACTTGCCACATTCTTTCAAAGGTTTTGATAGGAACCAGTGAACTGCTTTGAGGGTTTTGCTGCCTTCTTGCCACCTGATATCCACTTCTCACCGTGTAGATGCCGTCATCATTGTACTTCCACACTAGTTTGTCATCTCTAGCTGGGTTTGGAATTCTGATTTTCTGAATCGAGTGTATATCCACGTCCCAAACGTGCTCTTTGAGTTTTGCTATATCCCACTGTTTTGTTTGCTCTTCAATAAAGTCCGAAACTTTTAGAACACTGTTAGGAGGTACCTTCGTGATGAGTTTACCAGTGCCAGTGCTGGGGATCCACTTCTCATGAATACCAATGCTTTCTCCGTTCCCGACCTTCCATCGCAATCCCTCTTCCAAGACTTTTCTTCCTTCGGTGATGCTTCTCCAAGCGAATGATGGCCCGTTACCCAGCTTTGCTTTCATGAAGCTGGTATTGGGGTAATATTTGGCCTTTATTACTCTACTGCATAAAGATTCTTTGCCATGGATGAGTCGCCATCCTTGTTTCGCGAGCATTGCATCATTGAAGCTTTTTAGATCCTTGAAGTGCATTCCTCCATAGCCTTTCGGTTTTTGGAGATTAGCCCATGCTATCCAATTTATTCCCCTCTCTTTAGTACCTTTGCTCCACTAAAACTTGCGAATGACTTGTTCCATCTTCTCACATACCCCAATAGAAAGCTTGAAGCAAGACATAGCATAGGTTGGGAGGGCTTGAGCTACCGCCTTGATCATGACCTCTTTTCCGGCTGCTGATAAATTCCTCTCTTTCCATCCCTTCAGCTTATTGATAAGGCGTTCAATAAGTTTATTGAAAGTGACACTTTTGTTTCTCCCCATTGTGGTTGGGAGTCCGAGGTATTGATCATGATCCGTTACTTCTGAGATGCCTGCTACTTGTAAAACACTGTTTCTAGTCACTGCTGGCACATTAGGTGAAAAGGAAATTGCTGACTTCTCCAGGTTAATCAACTGACCCGAGGCCCTTTCATAAGATTGGAGAATCTGCATTAGTATTCCAATATTTGTTGTATCTGCCTGCAAGAAGAACATAGAATCGTCAGCAAAAAATAAATGGGAGACCACTGGTCCTCCCTGGGATGCTGTGACTCCTGTAAGTCTCTCTTCCTCTACTGCTTGTGAGATTGATCTAGATAACATCTCACTGCAAAGTAAGAACAAGTAAGGAGATAGAGGGCAGCCTTGACGCAACCCTCTTTCTGGATTAAAACTTGCTAGTGGTGATCCATTCCGTAGCACTGAAAACGAAACTGATCGTACACAATCAAGGATTAAGGCTTTGAATTTAGCTCCAAATCCTAGACGGAATAAAACTTCGTCAAGAAACTTCCATTCAATCCTGTCATAAGCTTTACTCATATCAACTTTCATCGTGAGAAAACCCTTCTTCCCCTTCTTTCGGGTTTTAAGTGAGTGAATCACTTCAAAAGCTGTCAAAATGTTGTCAGATATCAAACGCCCTGGGACAAAAGCACTTTGATTTTCTGATATTAGCATCGGAAGAACACTTTTCAATCTGTTGGCAATGCATTTAGCAACGATTTTGTAAAAAACAGTGCATAAACTTATGGGTCGATACTCACTTGGCTTCCGTGGCTGCTTTGTTTTTGGGATTAGCGTAATCAACGTATGATTAAAATCTTTAACTGACTGCCCCTCATTCAGGATTTTTAGTATCTGTTCAGTAACATCGTGATCAACTATACTCCAGTGTTTCTGGAAAAATCCCGCGTTATACCCATCAATTCCCGGCGCCTTGTCCGGCGCCATCTGGAAAAGAGCTATTCGGACTTCTTCACCCGTGAAGGGTTCCTCAAGACGCTGCTTGTCCTGTTCGGTAATAATTTCCGCCGAGTATGCAAGCATTGGCGAAATATCATCCATATCCGGCTGATTGGATTTGAACAAATCCAAAAAGTTTTGTGTCAGCACATGGCTAATTCGATCCTCTTCCGTCTCCCATGTCCCATCCGGTGCTTCAATGCCCTGAAAGTTGTTACGTGAACGACGAATAGTAGATTTTAGATGAAAAAATCTAGTATTTTTGTCACCTTGTTTAAGCCAATCTACCCTTGACCTTTGCTTCCACATAACCTCTTCTTTTCTTTGTAGCTCATTGTATTCTTTTAAAATACGTCTCTTCTCTTCAATCACTTCCTCGCTTTGCCCAATGCTGTCCAGAAACCGTCCCCTTTCCCTCAAACTGTTGCATTGCTTTGTAACTGAGCCAAAGACATTCTTGTTCCAGTCCGAACATTTTGCGGCCAGGAGCTTCAGCTTCTCCCAACTGCTACCGTTTGCTTCCCATGCGTCCTTCACTATGTCCCCGAAACTTGGGTGCATCTCCCACATTTGTTCATATTGAAAACGTCTTCTTGCTCTCCATCTCACTCTTTGTTGTTTCCAAACTACAATTATCGGAATATGATCCGAATTGGGCCACCATAGGTGGTTAACTTGAGCACCTTGAAACATATCCATCCACAAAATATTGGCAGTTGCTCTGTCAAGTCTTTCGCGAATATTCCCATCACTACTTTGATTGTTGTTCCAAGTAAAAGAGTTGCCATGATAACCAAGGTCAATAAGACCTACCTCGTTGAGAACATCACGAAACTGCACAAGTTGACTAAAGTTTACACCCAATCCTCCATCCTTCTCAGCGTATGAAGCGACTGCATTATAGTCTCCTACGACGCACCATGGACGGTCTGGTTGAGGTGACAATCTTCTAATCAACTCCCACGAATTACCTCGTTCTGCTCTGTTAGGATCTCCATAGAAACCCGTAAGCTTCCACCATCGATTATCGTTGACTTCTTTCACCATTGCATCAATTGCGAAAAAAGAGCTGTAATTAACTTCAACTTGCATACTTTCTCTCCATAAGAGTGCCAAACCACTGCTTTTACCTCTGGAGTCTACTGCAACTCCATTGTAAGAGCCAAGTCTAGCAATAAGTTTTTCCATCTCACTACGTGGTAATTTAGTCTCCATTAAGAAGACTAAATCTGGGGATTTTTGCTTCACAAGGTCGCGAAGCGATAGGAACGTGCACGGGTTCCCCAACCCCCGCACGTTTCAACTCAAGAGACTCATTGGAGAGGGCGGGGCTGTCCCGCAGCCTCCGCCAAAGCTTTGTCAAGTGATCGTGATGCCTGCTTCTCTTCTTGCATGAACTCTCTCTGTCCCGAGTCTACTGAACTTGGTGGGGTTTCATCTCCAACTACCGCTGTTTTGTTTGGATGATACGGAGGGCTAAAGTTCATCACGTTACTTTTACGTTTTCCCGCTTCGTTCCTCTGCAAAAACAGCGCCGACGTATTGAACCTGTTTATCTTCTCCAAGACTCCATTCCCTGATGTTGGAACTGGTAATGTCTCATTGACCTCGACTTCATCTACCACCATTGCTGTTGCTGGATTAACAATCTGCCGAGCCATAGTTGTTATTGGGTTTCCTTCATCCTGTCCCGAGAGATCATGTGCTGGTATGTTAACATTAATTTCGACTTGCATGCTTGCTTCTCTCGTCTCCACTGCTGTTTTTGTATCCGAACTTGCTGGGTTCTCTTTGCTTCCTTCCTCCCCATGGTAGCCTTCTTTTGCTCTGTTCTTGTCCGGGGACTTTTTCCGACCACTCTTCCTGAGGCTTAGTGGGTGACAGAGTAAGAAATCTCCGTACCCAGGTTCCATCTCCTCTTGAACGTCCTTCAGGAAAACATTGCAGTCCTCACTTGGATGTGAGATGCATCCACACCAATGGCAAACGCTTGGTAATCTTTCGTATTTAAAATCAATCCAGATACTCTCTCCTTTGACCGTTAGATGAACGCCTCTTGGAATTGGTTCGGAGATGGGTGAGCTTGCTCTAACCCGGATGTAATTGATACCTTCTTCGTTTTCAATCTTGCCATCAGCAAAGATCGTCTCCCCTACCGTATCAATTAACATCTTCCCCGTTTCTTTCTTCATGCGGTGGATTGGAATATTGCTTAGTTGTACCCAAACTTCGAAGTTCTTGAACTGTACTGACTTTGTATCTTCTCCGAGCTTCCATGGTTTTAGTAGCAGAATGCTACCATTGAAGACCCACGGGCCCCCCGAAGAGACTCTCTCCATGCTTGGTTGATCCGGAAAAACAAAGAGAAACGTGTTGTAATCAACTTCAATCATGTTAACTTCATTACCTCTGTTCCAAATCTTCCTAAAAACTGGTCTCATTTTTGCTCCCATCACCTTCTCCTCAGACATGAAGAAGCCGATCAGAACATAGTTGAAGCTTTCTTCTGCTGCTTTGCAGAAATCATCGTCAAGGATAACCCGTCTCGCCAATTTTTCATCCCGAATCGAACCCAACAACTGCACCATCGGTGTCCACCTCCATCTCCAATTCTTCTCCGTCAAGCCTATATAAACCCTTGTGAAATCAGAGAAAACCCACATCTCAAATCTCTCTCGCTCACGCTCTCTCTCTCTGCCCGTTGATTTGCCGAAGCAAACTCAGCTCCGACGAAGCCAAGCTCGACATCGCCGCTCCCCTCTTCGTTGCCGTCCGTCCCTTTTCCCGACGTCGCTCTGCCTCCGACGCAGCTGCAACAGCCAAGCTCGTCGTCGCCACCATCGCCGCCGTCTTCGCCGCTGCTTTCTTCTTCCTTCGGTAACACCCAAAAAGCTCTGGTTTGAAATCTAAATTCAATTATTTGTGTTCCAATTCCATTATTTTCTCTTACAAAGCATTTAGGCTAGTAGTGGTAACGTTGGTACAGTGGGTTGGGTGATTTTGAATTTAGAGTTTGGGGATGGATAATTGGGGGTTCTTTGTATGTGAAGTCCCCATAGGTGTTTATAATTTGTTTGTATTGTTGCAAGAATTATACTTTTTGTGTAAGAGGGGATTATGTTGTAAATTACTGACGTTGTAGGGGGGGGTTGTATATGATGAATCAAAAAGGGGATATTTGGTTATGGGTGGTGGTTGTCTAGATCAGAACTGGTCATATTATTAACAAGAGTAGTAGTAGTAGCTTTGGGTTATTATTATTATTATTATTATTATTATTATTATTATTATTATTATTATTATTATTATTATTATTATTATTATTATTATTATTATTATTATATACTTATGTATATATATGCTTTACTAAATATAACTGTTAAGTTTACTCTTTTCAAAAATGGTCATATCACTAAATTAAAATAGTCATTTTTTTTTATTTTATGTATACAAATAAGTTTATAAAATCTCGTTATAGTTATATTATTTTGTTTATATATAAACACTAGCTTTTATAAGCTATATGTATATCACTATTTACAAATTATGTAGTTTTTATAAAAGAGTTTGTTAACTCATAATAGATTATCAAGTTTTCTAATTTCTATAAAAATAGTTCTCAAGCTAAATTATTTATTTATTTTTATTTTAAAAATAATAATGAAGTTAGTTAAGTTCTCTACTTTATATGGGGATCGTATATAAGTCGTATGTAGCTTCTTTAGACAAATGATATTCCTATAATACCTGTTTAGGGGTATATATTTTTTTCTAACTTTAATTCTTTTATTAAATTTAACGTTGTGAGCTCTTAACTAGTAAAAATTATATTCGTTTTGGGAGGTTGGATAAGGGGGAAGTATATACAATTGCATATAGGATTCGTATGTACTTTGGCGTGATAGTAGTGTGTTAATTAGGAAATATTTGTTGTTGTAGACGCCGAGTTCGTAGACGGCGAATTTGTGGAGGGTCCGTATTACTAGGACTTCGTTTGCTTTCGTGTGACGAGCTCTCTTCATCAGGTAAGTTTATATGCACAACACCTTCAACTATCAAAATGTGTTTCACGTGTGTTACTTGTGTACCGTGCAACTGTTTTAAGCTTCAAATTTTAAAAATCTATTGAAAATATCTCTTTCGAAAGTATGCGGTTACTTGTGATCATGTGATATATTAATGAACGATAAATGAATTGGGGCGATGTACAGAGGATGTGCGTGGAGGGACACACATGAGTGATTCCCCTCGGGTGCTAATCCACACGAGATTACATACCCGGCCCTCGTGATTGACATATACTGCTATGATACGATCGCGGGGTTATATAAAGGCGTGAAAACTATTGAGTACTTATACCTGTGTAGGTCACTACGGTATAGGGGTGTCGACACTAAATGTCTCATAGTTGTTTAGGGAGAACTGGGATGGATTGTGATATCCCAGAAGATACCCTATTTATTATTTATTGCATCGTGACCTCTCTGTGGGCATTCGTTACCCGCTGGGCTGTGACATGCCTCAGCTAAACAAATGATTAATGTGTTAAATCGACTACTATTTACAGCTCATTTGGGTTATTTAATATCTACTGTTTATATTTTCTGTTAGCCAAAACTCTTGCTTTACATGTTGTGGTTTGAGCTTACTCAGTTTTTACTGATAAACGTTTTCTGCGGTCAGCTTTTGCTATTTTAAAACCCGCAGGTCGAGAATAAGGTGGGGGAACGCGCACACATGAGCTGAAGGCTAGGAGCAAGCTAGGAACCATTTAGTATTTGAGTAGGAGATTCTATTTTAGAGAATTTAGACAATGTTATTATTTCATTCAAACTATTATTGGAGGATTTCTCCGGTTTTTATTAAATAAATGCGCTTTTGGGTTATCGTTTGGTTGTGCTAGCAAGGAACCGGGGTTCCGGGATTGTTTCATATATATATATATATATATATATCCCGAGTTGTTGCTAATTTCTTTTGGAACTTTTGACATATAACCCCCTTGCAGTATTGGTGCGCTAACACTTAGATACATGCAGTATGAGATTTGTCATTTAACATCTCTACATTTTGTAAAAAGCTGACACTTAGGTCAAATTGACTAACGCCGTTACTTTTATGTTAGATAAGTGAGTGATAGTTTAGACTTTTCATACTTAAAAGGGGGCAATATAGTCTTTTTCTCAATTGTTTTTTTTTCTTTCTTCTTCTTCATCGTCTTCTTATTCCTCCGCTCTCTCATCTTTCTCAGTTTCTATTCTTTTTTTTTTTTTTCCTCTGTGTCTTTCAAATATCTCTCTCTCTCGAACCACAAAACTACTCACGGACGCAGAAACCCACGAACCCCCAATCGTACAAGTCAATCACCGATCAATAAAAATATCCTATTGTAGACACATAAAATTTCAGTCAATTAAACTACACCACGTGTTCTCAATTAGTTGTCAAATTGATGGATCGAAAAGCACTACTTGATAAGTTGTTGCCCTTAAACGACAATTATATATGGACTAAATTTTAAATGAGACGACACTTATTTACAAACAAGGACGGTTCATGGCGACGCTATGTCACCACACGGCATGGCCACTAATTAGCAAGTACGGCCATTGAAAGAGTGCCACTTGTCAATTTGATGCAGCTATCAAAACTAGCAAGTCAAGCCAATCATATCGTGCCACTTGTTAGATTGGTGCAGAAAATAAGAAATATATATTTCTTATAATAGATCAATATTCTTAAATAAATAATGATTTGTTAATTACATGATTGGTAGAAATTATCCTTTAATTAAATAAATAAATAAATAAATAAATGACAATTAGTTGTACGAGTTGTAACAGGATTACAACTCTTCCTCCACTAGCCTGTATAAAGGGGTCACCCCTAGGCCATAAAACACATAATTCGATCTTACAAGAAGTAGAGCTCTGAAGATCAAGCTGCTAAAGCCGTGAAGAGTTCATACATCCATCCTCAAGATCTTTGCCCAGTTCTTCAAGACATTCGAAGATCTTCAAGTAAGTTCTTTGCGTTCTTCAAGACCTTCAAGGCGTTCTTCGTCGAAATTAAGGACCCCTACTCGTTCGATCCGAGATCAAGCTGCGAAGATCTCGTTCTACGTTCAAGGAGAAGAATAAGAGGATATAGTTTCTGTTTAGAAATTATATCCAGAGATTGTAATCCGCTACATTCCTTTCATCAATAAATATTTGTTACTCCGAATTTCTCGCTTTTGTTTCTAATTGCATAAAATTTGTGTGTACAAATTTTGGCACCCCAGTGGGACCTCTCTGCCTCTCATCTCTTCTCCTCAAATTTATTAATCCTCCAAGTATTGTGATGGCTCCCACAAAAGATTCTCAAGATCCACCACTCAAGGTTGGACGACATAAACCTTATACCAATGTGGCTGAGTCATGACTCAAAGACATTGGTCCGATCACTCGAAGCATGTCTAAGGCATCAAGTGATGTGATCCTTTCAACAACATTCCCAAGGGTTTCTCATGTCCTTGGCTCCCAGCAGTTAAAGCCTAATGATCCATCTGAATCAACGGGGGGAAAAGACGATTCGTCACAAAAGATTGACGTCGGTTCTCTCATAGATGATGTTATAGAGAAGGTGAAGTCAGGACAAACGAAGTCTCAAGAATCTTCTACTGCGAAAAACCCCAGTGCTGAAGAAAAGCGACGAAAGTGAAAGGGACTCTGATGAAGCGTCATCCAGTAGTACCAAGGATCTTTCATGTGATGAGAGTGGCATGCCTATCATGACAACCAACATAATCGCCCTCGAATAGCAAGTAACTGAACTCACTAAAGGGTTTGCAGAACTGAGAAAGGTTGTGAGTGATCATGATGTGCAACTCGCAAGACTAATGAACAAACTGGAGAGTCGCAAGGAAGCGAGTCAAGTCTTCGAATATACTCTTAAGCGTTGAGAGGAAGTCAAAGAGACTAACACTAAGAAAACGCCAATACCAAGTGTGCAGTTGTCAACAAATGGTTCCATTCCCCTCGACCAGCTATAGGAGTTCATCCTGGATACGATGAATGGACGGGTTGGGTCATCATTGCCATCCTCAAAGTCTTATGTTAAGCCTTATACTGAGTGAATTGAGAAGTTAAGCATGCGTGCTGGTTACAACCCTCCAAAGTTCCAACAGTTCACAGCAAAAGGGAACCCCAGGCAACATGTAGCTCACTTTATTGAGACTTGCAACAGTGCTGGAACTGATGATGATCTTCTCGTCAAGCAGTTCGTTAGGACTCCAAAAGACGATGTCTTCGAGTGGTACCGTCAACTCGAGACAAGGTCGATTGATAGTTGGGAGAAAATGGAGAGTGATTTCCTCAATAAATTCTACAGTACTCGCCGTACTGTTAGCATGACCGAGCTCACAAGCACTCGCCAAAATAAAGAAGAAAAGGAAATTTACTACATAAATCGTTGGAGGAACTAAAAGTTTGTAATGCAAGTATAAAACATGATCTAATACTCTAGAAAGGGGGGTGAATAGAGTATGGAAACTTTTGCTCAAAATTAGCATTTGAAAACTTTAAGCTAACGTGCAAGTGAAATCTCTAAGCTTTGGAAAATGTTTGAATAGCTTGAGACACAATTGCAACTATCAGAGGCTTCAAAGATTTGAGATAGGAACCCTCCAAAGCTTTGGATCTATCTGTTCTGAACTGAATAGCAACAGGAATGAAAAACAACAAAGTAAAACTAAAGAACACATGTATTTTTACAGAGTTCAGTCACAATTGGGCCTAGTCTCTACCTGAGGGATCTGATCCCTCCAGGATTTCTTTAGCCCTATATCTCAAGCATAAGTGAGCTACCTTACACTTATACAGCTTGTGGCTCCCAACCTATCTAGTAACAGCTACAACATGTCAAAACAATAAGAACCTCTTGTTGTTTACTTGAACAACTAAACTTCTAAGTTTGTGAGGTTGAGAAAATAAGAATGAAAATACAAGTTCAGTAAAGTTTGAAGAAAACAAAAAATATAAGCAAATGAAGCTTGAAAGTGTTCTTCAGATTTGATGAATGATCTTCTTCTCTCGCAGTGTTGAATGGCTTGAATTGTAACCCTTCAATTTCCATAACCTTAATCCTTGTACCGCTCCCGCGCCGCATGTACCAAACTAGATATTAATAAAGTTATCATATCATATTATATGTGTTGACTGTTAGAATGTATAGAGAATATTATAGTAGCATTTCGTGGAGTAATGGGTTATGCTAAGCTTTGAGGACGAAGCTTTCTTTAAGAGGGGAAGGATGTAACACCCCGTAATTTACTAAATATAATTGCCGTCTTTTTCGTACTGTTTACTATTTATTTTCAAAATAAATGTAGCTAGTGGGTAGGCAATTGTCTTTTTGATAATGTTAGCTAGTTAATGGTTGGGGTGATTGTAAAGTTTGCAAAACTTGAGAGACTAATTGGTAAATAGACATTAGCAAATAAAATAAAATAAAACAAAACATCCTGACATTGTTTTACCCCCAAGAAGCTTCCCAATCCCCAACAATTTTTTTTTTCTTCTTTTTTATTCTCTCCCCGTCACCCTCTCTCTCTCACTCTTTCTTCTATTTATCTCTCCCTCTCTTCTCTTCTTCGGGCAACACAACCACCCGAAACCAGCACAACCAACACCTCCACCATCACAGCCATCTTCACCACCCTCTCTTTCCTCAATCTCTCCCCTGTCTCCTCTCTGTTTTGCCGGCGACGAGACCCAGCAGCAGCAGCAGCAGTGGCAGCGGCACAAGGCCGCTGCCTTCTCCGGCGACCCGCCATCACCACCTAGACACCATCTCCCCATCTCTTCTCTGCCTCTCCTACCCCTCTCTCTCTCTCTGATCTGCTTGAAACAGCGAGGCAGCAGCAGCACCAGCGGCAACAATGGCCGCTGCCGCCACCGGAGAACCCACCGGCAAACCACTGCCACCTCCACCCTACTGTTTTTCTCTCCCTCTCTCAACCCCCTCCCTATTTCGACCTCAAGAGAAGAAGAAGAAGAAGACGAAAACAGCACCAACAGAGACAGCCACAGCAGCAACCGCCGGCGACCCACCATTGTTTCGGGCGAGAAACTCGCCGGAGCTTAGCAGAGGCGACCCATCCCCTAAAACCAGTACCATTCGACTCAGAGAGGCCCGATCAAGTGAAAGGCGGCCTCAACCGAGGCCAAGAACAGCCGGAGAAGCCCCGGCGAAGCTCCATCTACGGCGACACCGACGGCGACCTCGACCCATCCCATTCCTTCACCGTTTCTTGCGATTTTGGGACTGGGTATGACTAAATTCTTCCCCTAAGTCGATATTTGGAATCAAAATCTTATTTTAAGACCTTGAATCCATGTTTAGATTTGTTAGTTTGAATGTTCATGCTTAGGGGGTTAAAGTGTCATTTTCAGAAAGATTTCTGGGGGGTTATAATGTCTTTTCAGAAAAATTTTGGGGGTACTAGATGCATTTTACAATTTTAGATTCATTTATTAATTTAGTTTTTCGTTAATATGTTTAGATTATTCATAATTAGTAACTATATCTTTAAATAAATTGGTTGGGGGTATTGTTTGCACAATCTGAAACTTGAAGGATATGTATCGTTGAATCTGAAACTATTTTTCTTGAGTATGGGTCATTGTTTTTCATTCAAAAGAATATAAAGGAGGAGCTAAATGTCGTTTACATAACGATATATATATATATACATATATGAAATAAAAAATATGAAATTTAGATTAAAATTATTTTTCTGAACATTCTAGTCTTCATTCCAATTATATAGAAGTGATCTTGGTATTGAAATTTTATTTCGCATATGCATTAAAAAGTAAACTAGATTTGTATAATATATTGGGCCTATTTATTAAATAATCAATATTGTTAAAATAGTAAATCTCAAAGTATCATAGATTGGCATTCTAAATGAATGGGTTGTAAATATCGCTTTAGAGTAAACTAGTTGGAAGGTAGTTTGTGGAATATTATGAATATTTTATTTACTTAATACTTTATCTTTCTCCAAATTAGTTATCTCTTATGCTTATAAATAGATGTCAAATAATAATTATTTTCCTAATAGATATTTTGATGTCACTATTGAGAACATATCTCCAATAATTAATTTTGTAAACTAAGCAATTTATTTCCCATAGAGAAATTACTTTATAAAAGTTATATATAATTTTTTATAATATTGAGAATAAAAAGTGTTGTTGTAAATTGAATTCCAATCTAGTTAAGAATATTTAAATCTAAACTTGTTTTCCCACTATATAAAATACAAATTTATTACTTATGAAGTTTGAATGTCAATAGTACATAACTATAATTTAAGAATGTCATCATTTTTATGTAGAATTAACGCGTTGGTCATGAGTGTAGCAAGATAAAAAGAATCGGGGATGTATTAAGATCAAATAAGGCACACTTTCGACCTTCACTAAAAAAATATAGTGTTTCACGTTGGATTATATGAGCTAGTTGAGCTTATGACTAAGTAGGAATTATATACTTGTAGGTGACGAGTTCATCCACGAGGGCTACTTCTACCCGTCGAAGCTATTACGTGCTATTTGCTGTTTTATTGAGGTTAGTAGACATGCCAAGCCTAGCGTGCCCTAGCTTCTTTCGTGTCGAAATATGATTTTATATCTGTCTCAAAATGTGTTTTATGACTTTCATGCTTTACATGAGATTGATTACGTTTTGAGATAAATGTTTTGAGAATGTCACACGAGAATAATAATTCGTTAATAACGTAAAGTGGAAAGAGTTGTGCGGGGATTATTATTATTATTGTCGATGTTGACTTCGGTTACTCGGCCTATGATAGATTGTGGTGTTGACTTCGTGTCACTCGACCGTTTTTATTTAAACCCGGTCGCGAACTGCCGGGTGTCTCCATGTACTTACCTCTCTGGCCGCGAGAAGTCTTAGGGGGGTGTCGGCACTTATGGTCATGGTAGCTAATGAAAGGATAGAATCTCCCCGTATCAACAAGTTAATAATATGAAGTTCTTTGAGAAAGATTTTTTTTTATGAAAAGAGAGAAGAGATAGATTGGGAATGATATTCCCCGTTTGAGATATGAAAAGAAAGAAGAGATAGATTGGGAATAATATTCCCCGTTTGAGATACAAGAGAAGGATTGATATGCAAGATAAGAAGAAAGAGAATTTCATACGTGTTTCAGTGTTCATACTTTATTCTTCAAGGATTTATTCAGTGATTGTTCATTCCCATTTATCATTGTTTTTGAAAGAATATGCCTCATAATCTGTTTACAAGCTTGGGTGTTTACTTACTCAGTATTTCAGTGCTGACTTTAGAAAAACTGCGGCCTTTGTTTCTGTAACAATCCATATTATACTCTAGGGGTATTTCGGTAACTTAACCCGCAGTAGAGATTACATGGAATGTGAGAACATATTAGTTCAGTGTCAGTATTAGTCATTTGAGAAATTATATGCGATGTCGTAGTAATTAAAGATTGATTATGTGAATTTTGCTAAGATTGAGTTATTTTCATAAATACTAATAAGCTGAGTTATGTCGTGTTTTGAACACTAGGGGGTGTATTTGTCTTTTGCAAAAATAATGGTATGTAAATACTCTTTTGTATACAAATAGTATACGTATATACCGTGTATAAATACATGTACTAGCACTCGTATTATACGAATATTCATACTTTCTACCTATATTGTATTTATACCCATATAATACTATATTTATACTATTACATACATTATAATAAAAACAATATAAAATGATGGAATAAAACAAAAAAAAGTATTATTTCTTTATTTCCCTTTCTTCAAAACCTGACCAATTCTCCCTTTCCCCAACAAAATTTTCATCCCCAACATTCTCTCTTTTCCCTCCCTCTCTCTCCCCGTCACCCTCTTTCTCTCTCCCCCCCCCATCTTCTATTTCTTCCTTGTCTTCTATTCTTCGGTAAACCCAACCGAGACACCAACACCATGCCCAACACGCCTCCCTCTCCATCTCTCTCCCTCTATCTCTCTCTCCATGCCAACAACAGCAGCGACAGTAACTGCAAGAGAACAACGCCGCCACCACCAACATCTCCGGCGAGAAACCACCCCCGACGCCATCACCACCATCTCCCTATCTCTTCTCTGCCTCTTCTACCCCTCTCTCTCTCTCTCTCTCTCTCTCTCTCTCTCTCTCTGATCTGCTTGAAACAGCAAAGAAGCAGCAGCAGCAGCAGCGACAACCCACTGCCGCTGCCACCGCCGGATAACCACCATCATCTCCGACTTCCTCCTCTCTCTGCCTTTCTCTCTCTCTGGGTGTCCCTCTATGATCTCAACAACGGCAGTTACAGTAGCTGGTGGCAGAGGCCAGAGGCCACCACCACCGCCACGTTCCCCGACGGGAAGCACGACCCACCACCACCATCACTTCGTCCCTCTTTCTCCTGCTCTCATCCTACTCCGGTGAACTCCCCGGTGCCACCAGAGGAAGTCAAAAGCAGCAGAAGAAGCGCTCCAAGCAACGGCCGCCAAGAACCCACCGGCGACCTCCTTAGTTTCCGGCGAGCTTCTCGCCGGAGCTCAACCAACGACACCCACCCACTATTTTCGGTCCTAGGAAACTGCTGGAGGTACGAATAGGCTAGAGGAGGCCTCAACCGAGGCCAAGAACAACCGGAGAAGCTCCGGTCGAGTTCCAACTCCGCGAATTTTTCGGCGCTTCGACCCGTCTCGTTTCTTGACCGTTTATCGCGAAATTCGGCGTGGGTATGCTCTAAATCCCCCTACGAGTTGTTTTTAGTAATCGAAATCATGTCGGTAGGCCTTGAATTCGTGCTTTGATCGGTGAATTTGAGCGTGTTCATGTTTGGGGGTTAAAGTGTATTTTCAGAAACTATGAGGGTATGAAGTATTAGAACTGAAACTGGTTATTTAAAGTGCTGATTTTTCTTGGGGAGCCCCCTGTCTTTTACCTAAACTTCATTATATAACTACATTTTGTTCTATATTGTTCATAATATTACTATTGTAAATAAATAATAGAAATATCTTTATAACATAAATAATATGTTAAATTTTTATACATTGGAAATTAGTTATTATAATTTTTGATTTCTTGACAAGTGAGATAATTACTTTACTAGTGAAATTACACCTTGGGTAACTCATTATTTTCTTGAAAATAAAATAATGACACCATCCATGTATATAAGACGTCACTATGAGTTTATAAATAGTGTTTTCTAAGTATTTGTTCGCAAATCTCTTTATCAAGAAATATCGTTGTTTAATTAAATATCATGGTATCCAAAAATAATTTTCTAGTTAAAACAGCTCTTTGTTAATTATAATTAGTCTTTCAATTTGATAGAAATTATAATACTAAATTGTTTTCAAATGTTATTTGCTTGATTTAAGAAGGATTTCTAAGAGATTGTTTCGATTATTTAACTCATTCTTCAGAATACTTCCTTGTATATTTATGGAAATTTACTTGAGACAAATTTTGGGGAACCGTGAGAGTTGGACTTAGTATCGACCTAGTCGCGTATAGCGCTAGTGCTATTATTTATTTAGAAGTATTGTTGTTGTAATTAGAAAATTTGGTAAATTGTAGGCGACAGGTCCGTAGACGAGGACTACAATCCGTCGTAGGAGCTTTTATATGATAATCGATATCGGATCAGGTGAGTTATATGCTTAGCCTTGACTGCCTAGCTCACTTCGTGTCAAAATGTGATTTATATTTTCTGTCTCAAATTATACTAGTGAGTTTTATAAGCTTAGCCTTGCGTGCCCGCTTATTTTGTGACCAATACTCGTTTAATTGAGAATGTTTGTCGTGATTCATTCCCCTACTTGACAGATGCATTTTAATTATTTTAAATCTGCAAAAATATTAATTGAGCTTGGAATACTTATCACACTTGATCATAAGTCGATAATAATGTTATACGAACCAGTGATGTTACTTATATTGGGTGATTGTTGAGTCAAGATCCCTGAATGTGCTTTGATTGGTAATTGTTTATGAGTGATGAAAGACAAAAGGCTAAGACATTAGCAGCAAAATTTTGTTAGTCATCTCAAGGCCTTGAGACTGACAGAAACTTCAAAGCCTTGAGATTGCTTATTCTGCTATGTGTTCTAACATCTTTGTGTTGCAGAATTGGATATCTGATTATTCAAATCAGTGGTTTATGGTATATATATTTGTGGTTTGTACTATTTATACATCTAACAAAATTGCATATGTTCAGAATAGGAAGAATCAAGGTTATCTGGGCTTAATTTTGAAATGCTGTGAAACAGGTTCAAAGCTCCAAGGCCTTGAGATATGCCTTGAGCTACTGATAGTTTTTACAGAACTTGATTGATTCTTTCTTGCAGGTTACGACTCTTAGTATTGTGATTATTCACTCACTTCTAAGTGTCTTAAACTTGTTTTTCATATATTATTTGTTCTAGAGGATATGCAGATTGATGTTCTAAATTTATTAAACAGTTTTACCAGAAACTGTATAACCAAACAGTCTTAGAACTGTTAGTTGTTTGGATTGTGTTGTTGTAGTGTTTCTTTGCTGTTGCAGGTTTGTTAAACGTGCAGGAGAAATCTCAACAAACTCCAACGGATATCCACCTGAAGCTGTTTGAATATAAGTTGAAAACAGAAGGATGATTTGTAGGAACTGAGATCCTAAAATCTCTCAATCAGTTGCAGCAGTAAATAAAAGAGACTGGTTTGAATTTTGAATAAAAGAGAGGCTTTCAGAATACTCTGAGAGGTGTGAAAATATCGTGGGAGATCATCCATTCAAACACACAATCATTCAAGCTTCATTCCAGACTTCTGAAGATCAAATCAATCCAGTCATTCCTGAAGAACACTTCCAGACTTCAACAGTTTATCTTTATACTGTGTTCTTCATTTGTACTTCATCTGTGTATCTCTATATTATCTTAAACCTCACTTAACCTAGTGGTTGGTTGTTCAAGTGAACAACAAGAGGTTCTTGTTAGCTGAACACTTAGTAGCTGGAACTAGATAGGTTTGGAACCACAAGCTGTATAGGTGTAAGGGAAATCACTTAGGCTTGAAGATCTAGGGCTGTTTCCGTGTGAGTAATAAGAAGTGTTTGCCCAATCCTAGTGGGATTAGATCCCTCAGGCAGAGATTAGGTCCATTGGGACTAAACTCTGTAAATTGCTTTGTGTTCTTTACTTTACTGTTTGATTATTATCTGCTTCACACAACTCAAATCAAAATAGGGTTTAAAAGCTGTTTAGTATTGTTCACAGCTCAAGGCCTTGAAGCTTAAAATTTTGCCTTAGTGAGTTTCAGACAGTTTACAAAATCTCAAGGCCTTGAGATTTCAAGTTTCACACAAAGCTATACTGTTAAACTTTAAGTTTTGCAAAAAGTTTCCATACTCTATTCAACCCCCCCCCCTTCTAGAGTATTTAGGTCATGTATTTAGTCTACATTACACACTTTCAATTGGTATCAGAGCTTGTGTCAATGTTTTTAGATCTAACAATCTAGTGACTATGAGTAATGTAGGAGATGGTGGATTCTCACAAGGAAGGGCTGCTAACAGACCTCCATTGTTCTGTGGTGACAATTTCATGCATTGGAAGGCTTTGATGAAGATGTTCATCATAGATCAAGACATGGAACTATGGTCAATAGTTCAGAATGGTCCTCATGAGTATTACACTACAATTGATGGAGTCAGAACTATCAAGTCTAGGAAAATCTCTTAGTTACTGAATTGGAAAAGGTATCCAAAAATTACAAAGCTATGAATTTGCTATACTGTGCTTTAAATGCAGATGAGTTCAACAGAGTATAAAACTGCAAAAGTGCCAAAGAAGTGTGGGATAAACTGGTGGTGACATATGAAGGAACCAGCCAGGTTAAGCAGACAAAAATCAACATACTTCTGAGGCAATATGAGTTGTTCAAGATGAATTCAAATGAAACCATCAAGGAAATGTTCAAAAGATTCACTGATGTGGTGAACAACCTGGAGTCCCTGGGAAAGAGGTTCTCAAAAGAAGAGAAGGTCAGAAAGATTCTGAGAAGCTTGCCAAAAGCAAAGTTGGAGCCAAATACAACAACCATTGAGGAAGCTCAGGACTTGAGTCTTCTTCAGCTAGATGATCTACAAGGAAAGCTGCTCACTCATGAAATGTCTATGAAGGATGTGGAAGGTGATCTGAGTGAAAATATCAGGAACCTAGCTCTTAAGGCAAAAGACAGTGAAAAATCTCAAAGCCTTGAGACTGAGGAGGAACCAGATGATGAAGAGGCTTTAGCATTGATCTCCAAGGCCTTGGCCAGGATTCTCAGAAAGAAAAGAAACTCTGGTAACAGGGATTACAACAGAGAGAGATCAAGACCCTCAGGCAACAAGGATTACAAAGGTAAATCTTCATCACAGTCACATAAAACTAAAGTAATGAATTGTTTTGAGTGTGGTGATGCAGATCATTTAGTAAGGGACTGTCCACAAAAGAAGAAGAACAGAAACTTTCAGAAAAAAGATGGTGACAACAGAAGGAAGAAGGTCATGATGGCTTCCTGGAGTGATTCTGATTCATCAAGTGATTCAGACACAGAAGAAGAGCAAGCAAACTTATGCTTCATGGCAAAGCATAATGAGGAAAGTTCATCAGACAGACACATTGAAGACATGGTAAAAAATTTACTTGCTAGTCCATCTGATGTACTTCCTGAAATTCTCAAAAGTATGTTTTTGAATGAAGAGAGTTATAGAAATGAGATTTCTGCTTTAAAGATTAAAGTTCATGAGCAGGTAAAAGAAAACATGGACCTAGTATTTTCAAACAAAACTGTTGAAGTTTCTAAGACAAAGATGGAAAAAGACTTCAAGGCCTTGGACAGCAGGTTCAAAGTCTTGAAGGCACAGATAAAAGAGGTTGTTGATCAAAACACTCTTTTAACTGAAAGATATGCTGATCTAAAAGCTCATTCTGAGAATTTAGAACAACAGATCTGTACTTTGACTGAGAAACTTCAAGAGTCCAAGAAGGTCCTAGCTAAGTTTACAGGCTCAGAAAATAATCTAAATCTCATTCTTGGAGGAAGTCTGAAATCAATGCATAAAAGTGGGATTGGCTATAATCCAAATTTTCCAAAGAAAGGTCAAACTACTTTTGTCAATACTGGTAGCAGACATTCTCTAAAATGTCATTACTGTGGAAAAATTGGTCATGTCAGATTAACTTGTCCCTTCAGAAGATCAGAGCCTCATATTATGAGGAATACTTATCCCTATCAGCTTAAGGGACAAGTTAGGTAGATTTGGGTTCCAAAAGGAATTAGGCCACCTAATATGGCTTATTCTGAGTATGACTCAAAGTTCTGCACTTGGTCTAATAGCCTGTTGAGGCAATGATTTGTTTTTGCAGGATGTCACCAAGGCCTTGAAAGATCATAAATGGATATTATACAGTGGATGTTCCAGACATATGAGTGGAAAGAGGTCTCTTTTTACTGAACTTACAGAGAAATCTGGAGGAACAATTACACTTGGTGACAAAGCAAAGTGTAATATCATTGGTATAGGTAGTATTGGTAATGGTTCTACAAGTTCTATATCTGATGTTTATCTGGTAGATGGACTTAAGTATAATTTGCTTAGTATCTATCAGTTATGTGATAAAGGTTATAAAGCTGTATTTGACAAGGAGAAATGTGTGGTGCAAGATGAGAAATCTGGTGATTGCATACTCACTGCTCCTAGGTCATATAATCTATATGCTATGAATACTAACAGTGTTGCAGGTGATAAGCTAAAATGCCTCAAGGCCTTGAAGGAAGATTCAAAGCTTTGGCACAGAAAGCTTGGGCATATTAGTATACATACTTTGAATAATCTCATCTCAAAGGACTTGGTAAGAGGTTTACCATCACAGAAATTTTCAGATGTGTACAAGGTAAACAGACCAGAAGCTCTTTCAAGCCAAAGAACTTTGTAAGTACTTCTAGACCCTTAGAATTGCTGTATATGGACTTGTGTGGTCCTATGAGAGTTCAGACCCCAAAAGGTAAGAGGTATATGCTTGTTATAATTGATGATTATTCTAGATTTACTTGGGTGATGTTTATCAGAGACAAAATTGAAGCTTTATCTGAGTTTTCTAAATTGTGCAAAGAACTTCAAAATTTGAAAAACTTACATGTTGCATCCATTAGAAGTGATCATGGTAGAGAATTTGATCAACTTGATTTTGATTTGTTTTGTGCAAAGCATGGCATTTCACACAACTTTTCTGCACCTAGGACTCCAAAGCAAAATGGAGTAGTTGAAAGGAAAAATAGGACACTTGAGGATATGTCCAGAACCATGCTGCTTGAAAGTAATTTGCCAAAGTTTTTATGGGCAGAATACTGCCAATTATGTGCTGAATAGATGCTTGATTAGACCTATTTTGAAAAAGACTCCATATGAACTGTTTAAAGGGAGAAAGCCTAATGTTTCTTATTTTAACCCATTTGGTTGTATCTGTTTTGTGCATAATAATGGTAGAGACAATCTCGGTAAGTTTGATGCTAGAAGTGATGAAGGTGTATTTCTTGGATATTCTCAAACTAGCAAAGCTTACGGAGTTTATAATAGAAAAACCAAGATTGTGGAAGAGAGCATTCATGTAATTTTTGATGAAAGTACTAAAGATTCTCTGAGTGAAAGTTTTGCAGAGCTAGATTTGAATAAGCATGAATCAGATGATGATGCTATGAAAGAAGACAAAAGCAAAACTGCTGTACAGAATCAACCAGCAGAATCTCAAGGCCTTGAACCTACTGCTGAACCAAAATCTCAAAGCCTTAAGACAGAAGCTGAAACTTTCTATGATGCTCCCTCTACTATTTCAAGGACTCAAAGCCTTGAAGGAGAATACTCCTGGGTACCAAGAAAGAAGTTTAAGTACCTTGCAGACCATCCAGCTGACAATATTATATCAGATCCATCAACTGGAACACAGACAAGAAGACAGTTAAAGAACTTGTGTGCTTTCAGTGCATTTGTATCTTTGATTGAGTCTAAGAATACCAAGGAAGCTCTGGAAGATGCAGAATGGATTATTGCAATGCAGAGTGAGCTGAATGAGTTTGAAAGGAACAAGGTTTGGAATTTAGTTCCCAGACCTAAAGAGAAGTCAGTTATTGGAACCAGATGGGTATTCAGAAACAAGCTTGATGAGAATGGCAAAGTGGTAAGAAATAAATCCAGACTGGTAGCTCAAGGATATAATCAAGAAGAAGGTATAGATTATGAGGAGACTTTTGCTCCTGTGGCCAGGTTAGAAGCTATTAGAATACTTCTTGCTTTTGCTTCTCACAATCACATAAAGCTTTATCAAATGGATGTCAAATGTGCTTTTCTAAATGGATATTTACAAGAAGATGTTTTTGTAGCACAACCTACTGGTTTTGAAGATGAAAAGTTTCCTGATCATGTTTATAAACTGGATAAAGCTCTTTATGGTTTAAAACAAGCTCCAAGGGCTTGGTATGACAGACTTTCAAAATTTCTACTTGAAAACAATTTCAGAAGAGGATTAGTAGACAAAACCCTTTTCAGTAAACACCAACAAAGTGATTTGTTAGTAGTTCAGATTTATGTAGATGATATATTATTTGGTGCTACTAATGATGCTCTTTCAAAAGAGTTTTCTAGTCTGATGTGCAGGGAGTTTGAGATGAGCCTAATGGGTGAACTAAATTTCTTTCTTGGACTTCATATATTACAAATGAAGAAAGGAATTTTTGTGCATCAAGGAAAATATACCAAGGACTTATTGAATAATTACAACATGTCACAGTCCAAGGTGCTTAAGACCCCTATGAGTTCATCACTCTCTTTAGACAAAGATTCAACTGGTAAGAGTGTGAATCAGAAGGAATACAGAGGTATGATTGGATCACTATTGTATTTAACTGCTGGCAGACCTGACATTATGTTTAGTGTCTGTATGTGTGCTAGATTTCAAGCAGATCCTAAGGAAAGTCATCTAACTGCAGTTAAAAGAATTTTTAGATATTTGAATGGAACCAGAGACTTAGGGCTTTGGTATCCAAGAAGATCTAATTTTATGTTGAGTGGCTATTCAGATGCAGATTTTGCAGGTCATAAAGTAGACAGGAAAAGTACTTCTGGATGCTGTCAATTTCGTGGATCTTCATTGATCAGTTGGCATTCAAAAAAGCAAAATTCTGTAGCATTATCAACTGCAGAAGCTGAATACATTGCAGCTGGTGCTTGCTGCTCACAAGTGCTATGGATAGCTCATCAACTTAGAGATCTTGGCCACAACTTCAGAAATGTGCCAATTCATTGTGATAATACAAGTGCTATTTCAATCTCTAAGAATCCATTTCAGCACTCAAGGACAAAGCACATACATGTGAGACATCACTTCCTTAGAGATCATGCAGAACAAGGTGATGTTGTTTTAAATTTTATCTCTACTTCAATGCAAATTGCTGATATTTTCACTAAACCATTGCCAGATGATAGGTTTTCATCTCTAAGGCTTGAATTGGGGATGTTAAACAAGGATGCATTGGTTTAGGGGGAGTATTAGTACCTATATGTGTATATGTGTATATGTGTTAGAATCTCAAAGCCTTGAGAATATACTTTCTGAAGCCTTGAAAGTATAGCTCAAAGCTTTGAAGTTTCTCAAACTGCAGAAAATCTCAAGGCCTAGAGATTGTTCTCCAGGTCTTAATATTATCTGTAATTTTTTTAAAAAAAATTGGATCATCAAATATTATATCTTATCTTTTAGATAACTGTATAATATTTGAAATACTCAGAGATTTTTCTAAAATATCCCAAAAAGATTTTTTCAATATTCTATATTTGCATGTAGATATTGCAGAGTCCTTTTATGACTCATCCTCTCAACCTACTTAAGCTGAAAGTCAGGGCTTTTTCTTCACATTCTCTTCCAATTTTTCTGCGACTACTCTCACTCTCTCTCAAATCCTATCAATCACATTCTCTTCTCAAAACCCTAAACCCTAAAATGAAGCGCAAATCATCCAGAATTCAGCAACAGGGGAAGCTCTCTGGCAGATCCAAGAAGAGAGCAAACAAGAAGGAGAAGATAGTGATTTCTGATTCAGATTCAGAAAACACTCAAAGTTTGCATGAGGATACTCCTCCTGCAAAGAAGTCAAGGACAGAGAAGGGATATGAAGGTTCAAGTGTTGATCCACAACAGGAGACTCAGGGTGGTGATCAACCTAGATCAGAGAAGAAGAAAAGGGGAGAAAAGAAAAAGGTTAATGAAGAGGAAAAAGGGAAGTCAACTCAGGAGAGCCAGAAGAAATCAACTGAAGGAGTACAAGAGAAGTCCAAACCCTCTGAGAAGAAAACTAGGGTTAAGCAAGTTGCTGCTGCAACTAAGAAAGTATATCAAGGTAAGAATGTACTTCCAACTGAGTGGATTATTAGTTCTGAAGTTAGAACAGTTTGGATGCAAGGGTATGCATCATCTAAAGTGGCTGGTGTGGATTTGAGGTTAGATCATAGGACTTTTGCCAAAGTCTTGGCCATTACTAGGAAATACAATGTTGGATATTATCCTGATAGGAAGGAGTGTTTAGATAAGTCAAAGGAGATGTTCTTTGTTGATGGTGTTTCCTCTGGTCCAAAACAGTTGACACACTCTGTGCTAACTGTGAAGCCAAGATTTTATTTACTATTTTGATGAGGAGTGTAGTTCCCATGGAGAACTCAAGAGAGTTGGTAACTTATAAAGTTCTGATTTTGATGTATCTGATATCTCAAGGGTTTGAGATAGACCTGCCTACAGTTGTGATGGAGCATATGATTTATTGTGCAACCAGGACTAGAAACCATCCTCTTCCATATGCCAACCTGTTACCTATTTTTTTTGAGTATTTTGATGTGCCTGTGAAAAGAGAAGAAAAGATTACTGGAAGTTTTGGGTTGATAGATGAGACTGCACTTCAGAGGATTGGGGTAGTTCAGACTGGGAAAGGGCATTGGAAATTCTATTCTGATCTGTCAAAAGAGGAACTTGCTGAGAAGGAGTTTGTGAAGCCAAAGGGGGCTGCATTTGGGAAAGGACAAGCCAATGAGGATTACTCTCTACTGGTTGAGAAATTAGAAGATCAGCAAGTTGAGATTGAGGATCTCAGGCAAAGGTTGCTTGACCTGTCAACTGAATTTCATCAGTTCAAGGGTTTGATGAATACTATGAATGGGAAGTTAGATGTTGTCATCAAGGGCTTGAATCTGGAGAAGATACCTTCTGCTACTAGTCATGACACCTGTGTGGATTCAGAAGAGAAGCTAGGAGAGTTTCTGAAGAAGAAGAAGAAGAAGCCAATTCCAGTGGTGCTAGATTCAAAAGACTTGTTTGAGCAAACTGATGAAAAAGATGCTGATGAAGACACATGTGTTGATGCAGCTACAGAGGTAGATTCAACACAGGCTAAGAAGAAAGTAGATGACATAATCCAAGAAGTGGTTACTGAAGTTGAAGTTGAACAAGAAGGTAATAAGTCTGCAGAAGAAGCTGCAAATGAGGAAGAAATTGGGGAAGGCTCAGAGAAAGGCCAGACATCAAAGAAGAAGTGAAGATCAGAGACTGCCAAAGCTTTGACCATCTTTCTCATTCTCTTCTATCTTTTCTGTCTCAAGGCCTTGACTTTTTAGTTAGTTTTTGCTTTAAGTTTTTTTTTTAAAAACTCTGAGTAATGATCCTACATTTCTTCAGCCTTATTTGATGAAAGTCAAAAAGGGGGAGAATGTATTTGTGTTCTGTTTGCAGTATCCAGGAAATAATAAGAGTTGGCCTTTAGTTATCTTGGTTAATTTTTACTTCTGTGATAATTCTGTGGTATTTTGTAATATTTACTCTCCTGGTTATCTGTTTGGGTTCAGTATACATTTTATCTGCAGATTGTGGTTATTTAATTTTTTCTTATGAGTGGCAGGAGGATCTATGCAATACTGTAGGTTTTGTCTTTCATCAAGGGGGAGATTGTTGAGTCAAGATCCCTGAATGTGCTTTGATTGGTAATTGTTTATGAGTGATGAAAGACAAAAGGCTAAGACATTAGCAGCAAAGGCTTGTTAGTCATCTCAAGGCCTTGAGATTGACAGAAACTTCAAAGCCTTGAGATTGCTTATTCTGCTATGTGTTCTAACATCTTTGTGTTGCAGAATTGGATATCTGATTATTCAAATCAGTGGTTTATGGTATATATATTTGTGGTTTGTACTATTTATACATCTAACACAATTTCAGATGATCAGAACAGGAAGAATCAAGGTTATCTGGGCTTAATTTTGAAATGCTGTGAAACAGGTTCAGAGCTCCAAGGCCTTGAGATATGCCTTGAGCTACTGATAGTTTTTACAGAACTTGATTGATTCTTTCTTGCAGGTTATGACTCTTAGTATTGTTATTATTCACTCACTTCTAAGTGTCTTAAACTTGTTTTTCATATCTTATTTGTTCTAGAGGATATGCAGATTGATGTTCTAAATTTATTAAACAGTTTTACTAGAAACTGTATAACCAAACAGTCTTAGTACTGTTAGTTGTTTGGATTGTGTTGTTGCAGTGTTTCTTTGCTGTTGCAGGTTTGTTAAACGTGCAGGAGAAATCTCAACAAACTCCAACGGATATCCACCTGAAGCTGTTTGAATATAAGTTGAAAACAGAAGGAGGATTTGTAGGAGCTGAGATCCTAAAATTTCTCAATCAGTTGCAGCAGTGGATAAAAGAGACTGGTTTGAATTTTGAATAAAAGAGAGGCTTGCAGAATACTCTGAGAGGTGTGACAAATTCGTGGGAGATCATCCATTCAAACACACAATCATTCAAGCTTCATTCCAGACTTCTGAAGATCAAATCAATCCAGTCATTCTTGAAGAACACTTCCAGACTTCAACAGTTTATCTTTATACTGTGTTCTTCATTTGTACTTCATCTGTGTATCTCTATATTATCTTAAACCTCACTTAACCTAGTGGTTGGTTGTTCAAGTGAACAACAAGAGGTTCTTGTTAGCTCAACAGTTAGTAGCTGGAACTAGATAGGTTTGGAACCACAAGCTGTATAGGTGTAAGGGAAATCACTTAGGCTTGAAGATCTAGGGTTGTTTCTGTGTGAGTAATAAGAAGTGTTTGCCCAATCCTGGTGGGATTAGATCCCTCAGGCAGAGATTAGTCCATTGGGACTGAACTCTGTAAATTGCTTTGTGTTCTTTACTTTATTATTATCTGCTGCACACAACTCAAATCAAACTAGGGTTTAAAAGCTGTTTAGTATTGTTCACAGCTCAAGGCTTTGAAGCTTACAATTTTGCCTTAGTGAGTTTCAGACAGTTTACAAATCTCAAGGCCTTGAGATTTCAAGTTTCACACAAAGCTATCCTGTTAAACTTTAAGTTTTGCAAAAAGTTTCCATACTCTATTCAATCCCCTCCTTCTAGAGTATTTAAGTCCTGTATTTAGTCTACATTACACACTTTCAGTGATGATTCCCTGGGCTTAGTCCCTAAAGAGATAATCGGGTTCGATCCCCGTAGTTACTTATATTGGGTGATGATTCCCTATGCTTATTCCCTAAAGAGATAATCGGGTTCGATCCCCGGAGTTACTTGTATTTGGGTGATGATTCCCTGGGCTTAGTCCCTAAAGAGATATTCGAGTTCGATCCCCGAAATAAAATGATTAGCATGTACCGGAACCAGTTATATTACTTATTGCGGGTGATGATTCCCTGGGATTCGGTCCCTAAAGATATGGCACTTCGTGCACCCCGACTCCTTCGCCGTAGGCTGGAGTACTGCTTCTAGATACCACTCCTTTGATTGACGCTCTTAGGGGGGTGTTGCAACACTTAAGGTATAGAATGTATGATTGTGGTCACTTGTCTACCCGGGTACGGTGAGATCAATAATAATATGATTACAGTTATTTGTAAGTCGTGTTACGAACAGTCATACCATATCTGAAAGAATTAATCGGGAAACTTTTGACATATCATAAATGTTATTGAGACATCGTGGTAAACAGATTTGTTGTGGGAAAACCAATCGATACTTGTTAATTGATAACTCGAAGTCTTTGTCGGCATTATTATATACGGCTACTGTGCATAACGGTTGGATCATGGGATTCTATTTTGGTTTTGTTTCATTATTTAACATTGTTGTTTTTACTGTTGTGCAATCTGATAACGTTTTACTTATACTCTGTTACTCTTGTTTATTTAACACGTGACCCTACAGCCTTTCGTAACCTTCCTGTTTTTACATGCTAAGGTGTAACTCACTCAGCATTTCTTGCTGACTTTCGAAAAACTGCGGTCTTTGTTTCATTCCCCCGCAGGTCTAGGAGCTGGGATTTTGGAGTAGCGGGATTCGAGACACACGTAGATTGTCACCCATCATCACTTTACGATGAGAACACTAGTTTAAAATCAGTATATTAATGTTGTAGCATGTATTGTATCCTAAATACGATAATGTAATAACTTGTTATTTAACTTTTATGGGATGTAATGTTCTCGATTTTCGCTATTCGAGTAGCACTCTCCCGATCTCTACCGAGCCGGACCAGCGGAGTGTTACAGTTTCTTTCCCCCGTAGGTCTTAGGAGCTGGATTATGGGGTAGCGGGATTCGACATTCATCTAGTATTTTCCGCACGCTTAGTTAAGTTGAACTCTAGACAACATGGATCTTTTGTATAATGTACAAGTTAATGTAAGTTTGTTCTAAAGTATGTAATAGATAACTGTGACAGTGTTTGTTCTCGATTTCCACCACTTCATTTTGAGTAGCACCCTCCTAGGCTCTCCGGTCCGGAACGGAAAGCTTGGGAACGAGGGGTGTTACAGGTGGTATCAGAGCAGGCAATCTAAGAAGGGAATTAAACCTGTAGGGTAACTTAAAATGGACATAGGACAGGATTATTAAAATTGGAAAAGCCGATCGGGTTATGGGTAGCTTAAGTGTTAGAATACTAGGTCCCGCCCACCCTCATCCTTTGATGCTTTTATTTTGTTTGATTTGAGAAATTCATTCGTGATAGATTGATTTACGAATGACATTCTTGTGATAAACAATGAGAAGTATGGATTACAGTAATTAGTTTATGCATTATGAATTATTTGTTTTCCTATCTGAGGAGAAGAGTTATATGAGTATCCACGACAAGTGTTATTCCTATAATGGAAACTAAAGGTTATGAGATAAGGGAACTAGATTATGGATTGTAGATGATATACTGATTAATTTGTGAAGATGAGTTTCATGTGTATCAACTGAGAAATTTTATATGCTGCATGTTTTATGTCACTTTGTATGAGATACTTAACCTGATAATTGTGCATGAGACCATAGGTAATAGCCTAGAAATGTGATTGATAGACCACTACAGTACTAATTATACCAGGAAGATTTGGCATGGATAGAAGGCTTAGAACAACAATCACATGGAGTAAATCCTTATTCGATAATAACGTTGATAGGATATGTGACTCCTATCAGAATTCTACGGGAAGTATCAAATTTCGACCATAGGAGACTTTGGCCTAAAAGATGTAACAGGGATGCTTAGATATTTAACGTGTGAACCCTAATTTCATTAACTAGATTCGTGAAAGATTTGGTGACGTATCCGAGGTACTAATTGGGATGGTAATTTGGATTTAGGGGTCAAGAATGAGGTATTTATTATGGTCAAACTGAGTTATCTTAGAAACGCTCTAGGAAGTTCCCACCCACCCTCACCTAAGACAAGTAGTTACGAACTCCACTTGTCCGACTTTCGACGCGTTTTAACTAGGATATGACAGTCTCAATTATTAGATGGTTTTGATGGTTGATTCGATTATACATGTCCATGAGTTGTGCTTGAAAGAAAAATCTAGACTAATTCGTCATAAATGATTTGGGAGGCTCTGAAGATATCTAGTTGTGTTAGGCGTTAACTGGAGTCTAGTCACCTTAATATTGCTTGAGGATCAGGATGTCTATTCGGTTATGTCTTGCTTTTGGAGTTATGGGACTCACTTGGGAAGAATAATATTTAAAATGTGAAGTAAATATTGTTGGTCCACTACTAAGCGTTTACAAAACCTGGATGTTCCCTATGAAAGATCTAGATAGATTTAATCTAAAATTTCATATTTGGTGTAATTTGAATGTTAGAGTTTCGGTCTGAAGATTATTTTAAGGTTGTAACTCAGATTTTAGAAGTCCACATTTGGAACATGTTATTTGATAGTGATGATTCAGAGGTTATTTTTCTTCTAAGATAAATTTTAGAAGCTTTTTATATTGCTTAACTATCTCAGAAATACTTAGAGTAACGTTATGATGTTTAGCTTACAATTAGGACGTGTGGATTATTTTAAGAATTATATGCTACGTGTATGCCACTTTGAGGTTCTAACGTTTTGTTAAAGGGGAATATTGTACGTTCTTCAATCTTGCGATGTTTAGCTTATGAGGTGTGGTATGCACTTTATGGAGATGATAGTATGAGTTTCTAGGAAGGAAAATGTCAATGAAAGTTTGGTTTTCATGTAGGAATTGGAGACATATTATAGTTTTACATTTGGAGATTTGTTTGGATATAGGCATGATGTCATTTAGTGTCTCAAGTTATTTGATTAAAATCTTGTGAATTTACGATTACAAGTCAAGCGACAAATTTAGGGTATGAAGAGTCATGGATTAAAAGCATCATTTGGAGTTTGATTAAAAACAATAGGTGGAAGCGTATGGGTTATGATCACATGGATGGAATAGAAAGTCTTTAATTTTCGCTATGAGCAACAATTGATCCTTTAAATATTATCCCGGGCATTCCCAAGTACTAGGCTTATAAAAGAACCTATCATGAGAAATTATGCCCCAAAAATGGTCTTAAGACATAGTTATAAACTTCCAGAGTAGATAGTTTAGTAACAAATTTGCACAAATGATCAGCCATACAGTTAAAAATCTCTATTAGCTTGAATATTCAACTTTCCACAAGACGTTTACACATGACTTGGCAATATATGATATGAGATGTATATGATTATGTGCTAGTATGAACATTTGATGAAAGGCAAGGATATGAAGAGAAGTATATTGACATATTATTGAGATCATGATATTGTGATTGCCAGGTAGGCCTGCTCAGGGAAATTGATTCAAGACATGACAACATAGTAGAATCACATATTTGATTGCCCGATTTGGGTCAAAGTTATTTTTCAAGGAAGAGGAAAGATGTATAGTAGAAAACTTGCGTGAAAATCTTTGTTTAGCAGCGGATATGTTCCACGTGCCACACTACATGCTTATATGCACATTATATGTTATGTGTTCTATTGTATGCTATATATTAGGAGATGAAATAAGATTATGGCGTAGAGAGCAAGACTGATAGATCACACGTTTATAACTCCATAAAGAGTCATGAATCAGACATCCTTATCAGTGACAGAAATCATAAGAGACATTTAAAGCTTATAGTAACACAGATGAAATAAGAAGATAACCCAAATTAGAATCTACTTACCATAAGGTGACTTTTAGAGGGGACTAGAATTACGATCTAAAGGAAGTGATCACTTTGACAACATCGACACAACGAGCAGAATCATGTGATACCACAAACGAAGGAACCTAAATGTAAGCGATCTAGACAGTTCTATACCCGTCAACCTAGGCAAAGTCGACCCAAATATCAAGCAAATAAATGACAGATTTAGAGAACCTTCTAACGAAGAATTATGAAGAAAACTTTAGGAGATGCAGGAAGTTAAACCAAATGTCACACGATTAACCTGCTAACTTGTGGATATTGATATCGTCGAGGATTATCAGTAGTGTGTGAACTGGTGAGCCTTTACGAGTTATTTGAAGTTATGTTAATCGTTGTTATATCAGGGTAGCTTAAGTTCTCTCCCTTATGGTATATACGTTCTTCATAAATTCTTTAATTGAAGTCTTGTTATTGAGGTCACAGTATTGAGCCTTTCAAGCTTTCACTCAGGTCTAAGTCATGATTCACGAGGGATGTCTAAATCTTACTCCATTGTTTGAGAGCAGTATCACACTTTCTGTAGTCATTTATCGCGAAATTTTAGGATTTTTGGGTAACATTGCAGATCTCGGGTCGCTAGCTAAATTCTAAAGAGTAAGAAGAATCGTGTTATTATGAGGTGTTATTCGCTATCCCCCTAAACCCTTTGTCGCGATGATTTAAGTGCTTTGTGTATGCTAAGATAGAAATTGTTACATCATGTGTCACTGCTTAGAGTTTTGTTACCTAGCCAATCTTTGAGATACATACAATTCAGTCACAATCTATCTCTCCAGACGAGTAACCCGGGCGATTGTGTGCTCCTTATCGTGGGAGTGTATCATAGTTCCTTTCTTCATTTAGGCCCTGGATTACGATGGTGAAATAGGAAAGCGACTTCTAAATGTCATTTAAAGCCGTAGGATCGTGGAGGATACCTTAATTTCTGGCTCAACCCATTTTGGAAGATACACATTCAGATAATGATTCACTCTAGAATAAAGAGGGATAGGGTCCACATACTACAACTAATGAAGAATATCTACGACTTGTAGTCACCAAGTATGACCATCCATCGTGAAAACTTATATTGAGTTCCGGGGACGTCACTCAATATAAGTTTTCACGATGGATGGTCATACTTGGTGACTACAAGTCGTGAATATTCAGATAATGATTCACTCTAGAACAAAGAGGGACGCCACCGGAGAACCCACCGGCAAACCACTTCCACCTCCACCCTACTGTTTTTCTCTCCCTCTCTCAACCCCCTCCCTGTTTCGACCTCAAGAGAAGAAGAAGAAGACGAAAACAGCACCAACAGAGACAGCCACAGCAGCAACTGCCGGCGACCCACCATTGTTTCCAACGAGAAACTCGCCGGAGCTTAGCAGAGGCGACCCATCCCCTAAAACCAGTACCATTCGACTCAGGGGGCCCCAACCAAGTGAAAGGCGGCCTCAACCGAGGCCAAGAACAGCCGGAGAAGCCCAGGCGAAGCTCCATCTCCGGCGACACCGACGACGACCTTGACCCATCCCATTCCTTCACCGTTTCTTGCAATTTTGGGACTGGGTATGACTAAATTCTTCCCCTAAGTCGATATTTTCAATCAAAATCTTGTTTTAAGACCTTGAATCCATGTTTAGATTTGTTAGTTTGAATGTTCATGCTTAGGGGGTTAAAGTGTCATTTTCAGAAAGATTTCTGGGGGTTATAATGTCTTTTCAGAAACTTTTTGGGGGGTACTAGATGCATTTTACAATTTCAGATTCATTTATTAATTTAGTTTTTCCTTAATATGTTTAGATTATTCATAATTAGTAACTATATCTTTAAATAAATTTGTTGGGGGTATTATTTGCACAATCTGAAACTTGAAGGATATGTATCGTTGAATCTGAAACTATTTTTCTTGAGTACGGGTCATTGTTTGTCATTCAAAAGAATAAAAAGGAGGAGCTAAATGCCGTTTACATAACCATATATATATATATGTACATATATGAAATTAAAAATATGAAATTTAGATTAAAATTATTTTTCTGAACATTCTAGTCTTCATTCCAATTATATAGAAGTGATCTTGGTATTGAAATTTTATTTCGTATATGCATTACACAGTAAACTAGATTTGTATAATATATTGGGCCTATTTATTAAATAATCAATATTGTTAAAATAGTAAATCTCAAAGTATCATAGATTGACATTCTAAATGAATGGGTTGTAAATATCGCTTTAGAGTAAACTAGTTGGAAGGTAGTTTGAGGAATATTATGAATATTTTATTTACTTAATACTTTATCTTTCTCCAAATTAGTTATCTCTAATGCTTGTAAATAGATGTCAAATAATAATTATTTTCCTAAGAGATATTTTGATGTCACTATTGAGAACATATCTCCAATAATTAATTTTGTAAACTAAGAAATTTATTTCCTATAGAGAAATTACTTTATAAAAGTTATATATAACTTTTTTATAATATTGAGAATAAATGTTGTTGTAAATTTAAGTCCAAGGTAGTTAAGAATATTTAAATTTAAACTTGTTTTCCCACTATATAAAATACAAATTTATTACTTATGAAGTTTGAATGTCAATAGTACATAACTATTATTATTATTATTATTATTATTGTCGATGTTGACTTCAGTCACTCGGCCTGTGATAGATTGTCGTGTTGACTTCGTGTCACTCGACCGTTTTTATTTAAACCCGGTCGCGACCTGTCGGGTGTCTCCATGTACTTACCTCTCTGGCCGCGAGAAATCTTAGGGGGGTGTCGGCACTTATGGTCGTGGTAGCTAGTGAAAGGATAGAAGCTCCCCGTATCAACAAGTTAATAATATGACGTTCTTTGAGAAAGATTTTTTTTTTATAAAAAGAAAGAAGAGATAGATTGGGAATGATAATCTCCGTTTGAGATATGAAAAGAAAGAAGAGATAGATTGGGAATAATATTCCCTGTTTGAGATACAAGAGAAGGATTGATATGCAAGATAAGAAGAAAGAGAATTTCATACGTGTTTCAGTGTTCATACTTTATTCTTCAAGGATTTATTCAGTGATTGTTCATTCCCATTTATGATTGTTTTTGAAAGAATATGCCTCATAATCTGTTTACAAGCTTCGGTGTTTACTTACTCAGTATTCAGTGCTGACTTTAGAAAAACTGCGGCCTTTGTTTCTTTCCCCCGCAGGTCTTAGGAGCTGGATTATGGGGTAGCGGGATTCGACATTCATCTAGTATTTTCTGCACGCTTAGTAAAGATGAACTCTAGACAACATGGATCTTTTGTATAATGTACAAGTTAATGTAAGTTTGTTCTAAAGTATGTAATAGATAACTATGACAATGTTTGTTCTCGATTTCCGCCACTTCATTTTGAGTAGCACCCTCCTAGGCTCTCCGGTCCGGAACGGAAAGCTTGGGAACGAGGGGTGTTACATGAATGATTGAAGAGCTGTGTAACTTGAACTCCCACGTATGAAAGTCTCTCCAATTTCTGTGTTGATCAGCCTCTCTCTATGTCTCTCTTGTTTGAAATTCAAACTCTAGATTTTATCAACAACTTGCAAATATTTGAGAGATTTTAGGAACTTAATTCCTACAAATCCTCACCCATGACATGCTTCTTCAACAACTATGCTTGGATAGCTATTAAGTTTGTTTAGGGACGTTTGAACGGCCAACAAACCTGCGCATACTCTGCAACCAAGATTAAACAAAATCTAGACAAAATAGCTACAGAATCCAATCTGTTAGGCAGACAATTCATACACAAACTCTAGCTATTTTTTCCTTAGATAAAATTCAATATAAATAGCCACATGTATGTATATGTATATATGTGTATATGTAATACAAGATAAATAAGATAATAAGAATTTAGAATAACTCATTATCCTGTTTTAAATCCATCTAAGTCTTCCTGCATATAGAAAACAGTTAAGCGCAGTTCATCAGTTAAGAGCATAAGGCAATCTCAAAACTTTGGAGCTTTGATTGCCAGTTCACAAGTTTGAGCTTAAAACTGAATCCTGCAATCTGTGAGACTTATACAATCTAAACATAGACTCAATAATATTATTTGCAAGAGACAGTATTGAATGATAAAATCATCACTCAATCCAATATCCAAGCCTGCAATCACACAAACTGTTAGGCACAATATATTTAGCATAAGCACTACAGTATCTCAAAGCTTTGGAGCTTTGTGACTTAGTGTCTCTGATCTTGTGGCTTTCATCATCAAGGATAAAACTCCCCCTGATTTTGTAAACTCCTTCAAACTCATGAGCCTGAACTATCAGGAACCTAAGCCTCAACATCAAGGATAGACTATCGGAAGGTTCGGCCATTGAGATGTGCACCCAAGGCATGAATTGGGGTTTGCGATACACACTTCAAGGAATAACTACAACTTCTTTCGAGGAACTTGCTACTCGTTCTCATGACATGGAACTTAGTATTGCGTCAAACGAAATCCAAGGACCACCTTCTTTTGAAGCTTGGAAGGGAGGAAGCAAACAAGACTCTCATAAAGGCGGGACGTTCTCACTTAAAACTGTCAATCAAGAGTCCATGGTTTTCACGACCACTCCAGTGAAGCTCTCGGGAAAGGCGAGGAAGAATAATGCAAACAGAGTCAATTCAACTATAGAAAAACCACCATCAAGACCTACACTCAAAGAATTGCAAGCAAAAGTGTATCCATCTGCCGATGAAGAAGTTCCTGGAATGCTCGAACAAATGGTGGAACAAAAGATCCTAGAACCTTTGGAGTCAAAGAGACCCGAAGTAGCTGACAATATTAACGATCCTAGGTACTCAAAGTACCATCGCATCCTCAGTCATCCTACAATAAAGTGCTTCGTACTCAAGGATAAAATAATGCAACTTCTCAATGAAGGGAAGGTCTTGTTGGAAGAAGAAGTCGAACCAGCAACAACGAATGTGACCTCCATCTGTGTTGAACCCTATGACTCGCAAGTAGGAAAGGCCTCTTAAAAAATTTTGTTAGAATTACCTCCTTTTGGCGCCAAGAAGAAAGGAAGACACCAATTTCATTCGCAAAGAACATCTTCTCAAACTGGGGGAAACCATTGTGCAAAGAAGAAGTTAAACTAATGCGAAGACGAAGGAAAGATGCTCGTTACTCCAAAGAAGAAGTGGGTCCAACTCCAAAGTAAGCTAACCCTGCATCATGCTTGTCATACATCTCATGGAATGACTCGAAGGTGCTTGAAGTGAACAAGTTATGGAAAAGGAAGAAACTCCAGCCAGTGGAGCTCTCTCCACACAAGTCAGCTATCTCCTTAAAGCAGGAACAAGCTCAAGATGAAGGAGTCCTCCAAGGTATGAAGCTAAGGAAGACTTATCCATGTGAAGTTAAAGGCGACCCAATCACATAAAAGAAAGAAATCAAGTGTGAAGAAACTAATCCTTTCTTTAGTTCAATGGCCCCAAAAGATTCACAACAAACTAAAGACAAAGCAAAGTGATGTGAAGCGCATGGACTTCACTGCTCCAAGACCAAAAAATTGATACAAGAACGCACCTGGATACGAGCATAACTTTCTCAATATCCATATCTTAAGATTGTTTATCGCTCCTGGATACAAGCATAATCATTCTCAATCTTCATATCTGAAGATTGTTTACCGCTCCTGGATACAAGCATAAACTTTCTCAATCTTCATATATGAAGATTGTTTACCGCTCCTAGAAAAGAGCATAAACTTTCTCCGTCTTCTCATATGAAGATTGGTCACCGCTCCTGAGGCAAGAGCATAAAGTGCTTTACAACTCCTTTAGTACGAGTATACGCTACTTTACAACTCCTTTAGCACGAGCATAAACTGCGTCACCGCTCCTAAGGCATGAGCATAAACCGCTTCAACGCTCCTTTAGTACGAGCATAAGCTGCTTCACAGCTCCTAATGCATGAGGATAAACCGCTTCGCTATTCCTTGTGTATGAGTATAAACTGCTTAGCCTCCATATCGCATGAGTTTATACTTCATGTCACTCCTTGCACCAAGAGTTAAAATTGTGAATGCGTCCAAATTGAACTACGTTCGACTTGATCCTAAAAAGGGTACGTAGGCAGCGTTGGAATCCCCTCGAGTTCAGCCGTAATCATAAAAAAAACAACTTTCCGCACTATGGAACATAGGTGCAGGTTTGCGCGCTCAAGTGGTTACCACTGAGAATTAGAATTATAAGCTTATATCTCTTTTCATGATTACAAGAGTCAGAATTCGTGTTGAAATTTTAATCCATCTGGAATCTCCACTCTGTCAAGAACGAAGAGCTAGTCTCAGTAAGATGGAGCGACGAGTATAAAAATATACCCGTCTCGTAGACGGGTGGCTGATTTATGGGATGAGACTAACTCCTCCTTTGACATGGAGTACCATGATGGAAAATGAGCCGTTACTAGATCGGAGAACTGTAGAGTACACGTACCAATTGCAAGTTCGCAAATCGGCAAGGTGGTCATAGTCATATCCTCTCCAGAGGATATGATGAGGCAATCAAAGCCCTGGGAGGAAGAATATGAAAACATCACCATTTTCAGATTGCTGAATAAACAATGAAGCTTGAATAAGTAATCCCCACAAACAAAGAAAGCTTCACATATATTATAAAAAAATAGCCAGGCTTGAAACAAATTCTTCCCAATAGCCTTCATCGTCCTAATTTGGTGCTCGTTGGAGTATATAAGCATAGCCATATTAGGCAGAGATTCCTCCCACCAGCTTCCAAGAGAATCTTCTAAGTGAATAAATGTGTTGAATATGTATCATGTGATGTGTTGGTGTCTCATTGTTGAAAACTTGGGATATATGAACTTGAATAATGAATCTCCATAAGACAGAAAACCTCGGGACTCTTGATCATACCCTGCAATTTTTTTTTTTAAAAAAATGCATAAGTACATGACACCAAACAACATTGTTTTCTTGTAAACATCCATCATGATGATTGGAGAAGCCACCAACCATGAGCTTTGTTGTCGAAGAAAGAGACTCATTGCTTTGTATAGACTTGGCATACAGTACCTACAAGTACGTTATAATGTATTTTTGTATGCATGTGTATGCATATTCATAATAATTTCTTACCCATTAGTACTTTTACTTGGATAATGTCCTAGAATTAATTATCGGTTAATTCAACAAGTAAACAGAAAAAAGACGTAGTTCCTCCTGAAACTCCAAGAAACTTAGAGAGGGCAAGGAAAAAAAATTCAGTAACTACGGCCCCTATCGTTGCGACCTCATAATGACATTTCAAAGATGAACATGCTCCAGTGAGGTCTACCACAAATAAAGCGGCGGAGTTGTCGATCAAGGGCAGAGACACGGCTACAGAAGCCAATTTGGCAGCGCCAATTATTCCTTCTCTTGCAAGCTCGCGAATATTTAGCCAAAGAAGGAAAAAAGGAACAACTACTTGAACTAATTGTAGAATACCTGTCGATGGCAAATCTTGATCATCTATGTAGTCTCTATCTTGATCCAAAAAACCCCCATTGAATTGCGTCGCAAGTAAAGCAACGCAGCAACGGATCAAAGAGCTGAGCTGAAGCACGACAACGGTAATCAGTCCATTGAGAGAATAGAATAGACGACATGCAACAACTTGTTGGAAATATGCCCTAGATGCAATCTACTTCTTGTGACATTTGTGGATTTACTATTCATAATGTTATCGATATGGAGATATGTTAACATGAATGAAGTCCTTAGAAATATAAATATTATATTCTTAAATATCCCTGGTCGATTATATTGATTAACAGGACAACAACTATAGAATAGTATGGGGTTGGATTGATATGGAGATATCACGATCCAACACATGGGTGCATTAGGGGTAATGTCATACTGGATCGACCCACAACGAGAAGGCTACATGCAAGTTATGTAAAGTCACAAGTGCTTCTCGTAGTGACAACAGTGTTTTTATCTTTAGACTTGAAGTCACTAGATCCTGTAGTTGTGGAATATTGTGTTTTGATAGCGTCAAACGCTACACCGTAACTGGGTAGCAATAAAGGCGCCTATCGGATACCATAGGAAGCAAGCTTAGAGATAGTAGTGATGTAGATAGAATTTGTCCCTTCCATATAACGGGATCAAATATCCACGACCACTCGAGGGATGGTGCTTATTGAATGTCAGGCCAGGCTCAAATACATCAATATAGGATATTGATGTTATCTGCATGGATAAGACTATTCCCTCGATAAACTATGGATTGGATATACGAGTGTGACTTGCATGTCTCGTGTCCAATCCAGATGTAAAGACAAAGGGATGAGACAATACTTGCACAAATTTTGTCGGATGACTATTTCTATTAGTTGGGTAGCGTGGATGTCTTGCTATAGGCCGCTCCATGTTTGTAAATTGTTACTACCAACTAAGTAGAAACCTATGGGGTCACACTCCCAATGGATTAGACCGGATTTGGGAAGTAATTAATGTGATTAATTAATTAGAAGGATCTATACGCAACTACTTGCAAACTTAGTAGAACTAATTTGCAAGTTGAACTAGTCCATGTATGGGCATGATTAGGATAGGGGTTTTTATGCAGTCAACAAGGAGTTGTTGGACTATATAAAGGACACTACTAGCTTCCTTCCCAGACTAATGTTCATAACACATTGAGTGGGATAGAAAAGCAAGGAGATTGAGCAAGACCAAAGAGGGCCAAACCCCTCCTTGGTCCGCCCCTACCTCGTCTGCGAAAGAAAGAAGGTTGAGCCCCTCCTTTTTTGTTCGTTTCGTGATCGTGATCTTCTTCCTCTTCCTCCTTCAATCCTAGCTAGCACAAAGGCTTGAAGGATCCAGTTTCAATCCTAGGAGTGGACTAGCCATAGAGACGTGAATACTATTTCACGTGTGAAGTCATCACAGGAGAACCCAAATGTATATAGATACTAGAATTCTTTACTATCGTTATGTAGTCTCTTATTGTGATCCTTGAAGGGTCTCGAGCAGGATTAAATTTTATTATTCCGATGCGTAACCTGCATCAAAACCCAACAGTGGTATCAGAGCCACAGGTCGTAGAGCATAACGTAGTTTATGTGTTACAATTTTTGTTGTTTTACACTTTAATTATTGTTTATTGCGTAAAACGGACAAATCAAGCATACTGATGCAATTTGTGAATATGATTCAAGCCAAATAAGATCTAATATTACATGAGATGTAAGGATTAGTGAATTTGGATCACATATGATGTGAAAATTTTGGATATAGAAAATTAGGGTTTGGGCACAAGTTGGAAAAATTTGTTTTTTCAAACTTGGAAATAACTAAACTTGTGCAACAAGGAGAAAGTTGTTTTGGAAACAACTAAACTTGGGCAACAAGGAGGAAGTTATTTTGGAAACAACTAAATTTGGGCAACTTTTGGAAACAACTCCCATAAGAGGTTCGGCCGCCCTAGGGGACCACCCCTCTCCTCCTTGCATCCCGAGAAAGCCACGACCAAGGTGCCGGGCCTCCTTAGTTCACGGCCTATCCGTGTGGGCTTGTGGCCGGCCGGCCCCAAGACCTTGTGGCGGTCCTTTAGGGTTTTGTCCACGGTAATGGTGGCCCCTCTTGAACCGTTTTGACCATAGTTCATCCAAAATCAACTAAAATTGACCAAGCGCGTTAAAATTAGATTTTAAATGGTTATGTGCTTTTTGCATGGTGATTGGATATGGCCTTAGGTTGTGGTTTGTTTTGGATGTTTATTTTGTGGTTTGTTTTACGGCCTGTGAGCTGATAAAATTAATGTAATAGTTAATTAGGTTTTACGGCCTGCGAGCCGGTCTTCTTCTCAACTTGTGACATATTTTTATTTAGTATAGATGCTAGCTAGTATTAGATAAAATAGATGATAGTCAAGATGGAGAAGAAGAAGTCTAAAGAATAAAAGAAACCACAAGATGGAGCATTCCACAAGCTATGGAGCATGGACCAAAAGATGGAGGCACATGGAGACGAGCTTGCTATTTTAGGGTTCATAGATATTCTCATTGGCTTGAGAATATCTTAGTTTAGAGGCCATATCCATATCACGTGTAATTTTTTTTGTGGTTGTTTATTGATTGTCTTATTATTTTATCGTTGGTGTATGGATGATGCATGCAAAGTTGATAATAAGATAATTAACAACCCGAATCTTTTATTTATGAGTTTGTCGTATCCAAAATAAGTAGACCAGTTGATATGGATCAACAAAACAATTATAACCTGAAAAGCAAAATCCCTCAATGGAAATATTGCGTTTTGCCTTCTCTTACCTAAAACACCCTTCATGATCAAGGTCCACTAAAATTCAGGCTTGGCAAAGCAAGACGATTTTTAATTCACCTTGGTGTGTTGCGGCGACACAAGCAAGTAATGTGTGATTGTTGAAGTAAGAGGTTGAATGCAACTAGGCAAGATCAATTGTATTGATGAGCCTAGAGGCATGGAAATTATGTATTATCTATGGATTAGATAATGAATAAAAGGTTATTCACCTAATTCAAGAGTTGGATGGGATGCAATTGGAATTGTTCCTACCTAAATAACTAATTTTGGGTGATTTGCCAAAGAAGCTCAAAAGAACTGAAGTATGGATCTTCGCCCACTAGAAAATATAATGATATTTTCCGCATTAATATGGAGGGGGAGCTATATTTAACAATTTAAATCCTTGATTAAATATAGTCATACGTCACATTACTTTGCATAATCCATTTGTGTTGAAACATCCATGACATTAAACAAACAAAACGCAACTTTATGTCCTTAGGAAGGACAAGCTGTCTGGAATATATTTTCTAGACTGATATAAAATTGAGAATTATTCTCAAGTGAAAGGAAAAATGTTGTACATCGTAGAACATAAAGTTATCTTCCCATCGACTACCAAGACACACTAAAAGCCCAATGGAAGGAACATCAAAGAATGGTCCTTTGGATGTAACTTGTCTCATGTCAGCTGCCATGAACTCTGAGCTTTGGAAGCAAGATGAGAAATATGGAGGTGTATGATATGATCATACATTAAAAGAAGCTCTTTTAAAGAGTGAGCTCGACATGAAAGGCTTGAAGTGTTGCTCCACTTTGCACTCTCTTGCTTAGCACTCGTCATGATCAAGATGGAATGAGTTCGGGCTTGCTAAAGCAAGTCGACTTGATTCATCGAGATACGACGCGACGACACAAGCTAGTAATGTGTGACTGCTGAAGCAAGAGGTGAAGCGCAACTAAGCTACTTCAATAGGATTGAAAGCTTAGAAAATGGGAGTTATCTATGAGATAGATAAAAAATAAATAATTACTCTCCCAAAATGGACCGAGAATTGTATTGGATGAAATTATAGTTTTTTTTCAAAGGTGATTTACTCAATATGATTGAGGATCGCTATACGAAGCACTCATAAAGGGCTAAAAGGCAAAACATGTTAATGGTTAACAGCATGGGTAAAGGCAAAAGGTTTGCGCCGACCCCATGAGTATAAAGCAAGCTTGTTGCTAAAACCAAGTTGCCTTAAAGGTCCCATAGGTGGTGTGGAGGAAGAGAGACTGCCCAAAGTACCTGGAAGGAAATAATAAAGGAATTATGAATTCACCTAAGGGATTTTATTATAGAAATCAATTTGTCTATCTCATTATTATGACTATATGATACTAGATGAGGATCTCATGTTTATAGAAATGTGGAGGATCTCAAGAGATGTAGACAATTGAATAAGGAAGAAATAAACCTACACGTGGGGCGATGAAGCAAAGGGTTGCTAAATTAACCGTAGGGAATTATCTCTATCTTTTTGAAACTATTCATGAATTAGACAAAATACGATTATGTCACTACTTTGAGTAGGGACAGTATCGCGGTTTCTTATTTGGAAAACAAAATTCATTTTATTAAAATAATGGACAAATGTTGTTCTATTTATTTTGATAAAATGCATTATTGTAATGCACTTTTATCTTATGGGTCATACATGCTTGATCATGGTAATTTCATCTATAATACTAATACCAAGAGGTTTTCATATAAAGATATGAACCTCACTTATCTTTTGCATTGTTGTTTAGGCATCATAAATAAGAAATACATATCTAGGCTCCATATGGGTGGATTTCTGGACTCATTTGATTTTGAATCATATGAGACATGTAAGACTTGTTTAACGGGCAAGATATGATCTTTGGAAATCTATATATACAAGAACGTTTGGCCTTGCCATTCTTTGTCTCTGTAGCCGTTTGATTAGAGTGAGTGCTTGCAGCCGTCAGATTCAAGCACAAATTTGAATTTTTACCTTCCCTGACCACCGAACAAACCTTTTTTCCTTTCCTCTCACATTGGATCGGTGAACCCTATCTCTCTCTTGCATCTTCTCTTCGTTCTTCCTCTCTCTCAATCACGCCGACCATTCAATCGTTTTTGCTTCTGGATCTTCACCACCAACAGCGGCACAAACAACATATTAGGGTTGTTTTATCCTTCTGTATACCTCATCTCGCTCACTATACGCCAATCTCTCACTCATGTGCGACGCCTAGGATGTTTGCAAAACAATGAGGTAAATTCATCTACCCTTCTCTCTAACTTTTACATTGTTCAATTCGGACCAGTGTTTTTCTACGGTTCATCTTCTCGCTGGGTGGAAGCAGGGTGTCCTTTCCAAAGATATCTGGTTATAACGTTCCCTAGGTGTTCTCAAAGAAGTCAGTTTCTTTGTGTAGCGGTTCCATTGTCAACGTCATAAGCTTGCCAGTTGGTGATTATTTCTCACCCGGTAATTTTTGCAGTTCTATGACATAATTTTTTGAAATGTGAATTGGAAAAGCAATCTCATTATGCTCTCTGTTACTAAGGGGCAATTTTGTGGCAGTTCAACATTTCAGAACTTAAAATCTGAAGGAAATACAAGGCACCACTATTGTGGAGTATAAGAATTGTGCTTATAATATAGGTACAGAGCACCTCGACAATTAGTTAATTATGAGGAATTAATCAATTCGAGTATCTGGTGCCTGAAGATTGCCATCAACAGAGAAAATCGCCCTTTGAACATGGTGCCTGAAGATTAAGCCAATGGATTTTAGTATGTACATGTGGTAATTCTGAGCTTCCAACTTTTGCTTAATCTCACTTCTTTTGTTTAAAAAAAAATTGTACCTTTTGTAGTAAATTTGTTTCATTGTGCGGTAAAGTTAAGCTACCTGTTTGTGCATCCATTTATAACAGTGTTCATTCCAGTAAGGTGAGAGGTCAGACAACAAGTTTGTCCCCCGAGGTTGTGCTCGGTTGATATGATGTAGTATAGCTGCTGATGTCGTTGTCTTCATGGTAAATGTCTTCTTTTTGTGATTTCTTAAATTTATGCCTATAAAACATGCATTCTCTTCGCACGATTAATCGAGTATTGGTGCAGATTGGTCGACTCAGGTTATGCTTAAATGGTTTTCCTGTATCGAGTCTGGCAGTGTGGCTGCTCCATTTGATCTGGGTTGGATTAGGTAGAGAGAGGCAGGCGATCTATTTGGCGCTAGCGTCCCGTGTACAAGTAAGAAGTTGATTTCCTCTGAAACTTCTGTTGAAGAATTTTCGGTGTTGGTGATTATCTTTTATTGAAGAAGCAAAAGAATGCCAAGTAAGTCCTTATAGTGTCGAAAGAAGTTCTGTTCTTCATACATTCAATTTCTGCTTGCATTTGATATTGTTTGTATCCAAGAGCACCAAGTTGCAATTTGAATTAGAGGGTTTGAGAACGTTTTTATGTTTCTACATGATAATGTTAGTGTAGACAGTCTATGATAAATTTCAAGTTTTTGTCTTTCTTGCTTTTCCTCTTGAGAATGTTTTTATGTTACTCGCTTCATGTGTTAATATGCTCTCCGGGTGCTATTTTATTTTTGTGAACTCTCAATCTCTTTGCAGGTACAGTATTTCATTGATGGCATCATCTATGTAACTTTGCGAGAAAGATTTGAGCTAGATGTTTCTGCTGTTCGCTAGACCTGTCCATTTCTTGATTCAGTTGGAGATATAGGCCGACAGATCATTGTTATGTGGTAGGAGGAAAGTAGTATTTTCGGAGCTATGAAAGACTTGGTTGATAACCTGCCGACAAGAATGGTTTGACATGAAAGCATTTTTCTGTTTTATATATTGATTAAAGAATGGTTTGCTCACTTCTTATACTTCACATTTTACACATAATATTTGTTTTTTTTAGAGTAAAATACATTTTGTTTTACATGGAAGTTAATTTTATTTAACACTAAAATATTTCTTGATTTTAGTTGGGGTAGTGCCCTTAGGGCACGGGTCATCCCCTAGTCATAGATATTGATGTATGTAGGCCGCTAAGAACAAATGCTAAAGATGGTTTTCAGTACTTCATCATATTCACTGATGGCATCAGTGAAATGTGGATTTGTGTATCTACAAATCAGAATTCTTTGAATTGTTCAAGGAATTCAAGAATGAAGTAGAGAACTATTTTGGCAAAAGTATCAAATCTCTATGATATGATCATAGAGGCGTGAGTATAGTTTGAGCATCTAAGGGAGTATGGGATGTGATCCCAACCCACTCTACCTAGAACACCATTATAGAATGGCGTGTGTAATGGGAGAAATCGGAATTTGTTGGACACGGTTCGGTCCATGATGTGTCAAACTGAGCTTCCAGTTTACTTTTAGGGGCCATGTTCTAATTACATCAAATTTCGCCCTTAACCTTGTTCCCTCCAAATCAATTATGAAAAACACTATATGTGATATGGACTAGGAAGTGTACTGGTATGTCATTCATAAAGAATTTGAGTTATAAAGTTTATGTAAATAGTTTACAGATAAACTTGAACCCAAGTCGGATAAATGTACTGTGTGGAATATCCTGAGGAAACAAATGATATTATCTCTACAATCCAATCGAGAAAAAAAATGTTTGTTGCTCGAACCGATGTGTTTCTAGATAGAAATTGTCTCTAAAAGAAACAGTGGGAGGACAGTAGAACTTGAAGGAGTTCAAGAACCACAAAAGAATATTGATCCTTTTGATGGAACATGAGCAGGATCACAAGATGTTGTGGAGCAACCTACTCAGGTAACACAAGAACCTCGTAGGATAAGTAGGATATGTCAATGGCTAGATAAATATGGATTTCTCATAGCCTGGGGATGTACTGCTCAAGGAAAATATTCTACAACCTATGAGGAGGCCACGAGTGGGTAAGACTCTCAGAAATGGCTTGGAGCCATGAGATACGAATTGGAATCCATGTATACCAACAAAGTATGAACTTTAGTGGAACCACCTGAAAGGGTAAGACCCATAGTGTGCAAGTGGGTTATGAGGAAACCAACATGGAAGGTAATGATATTACTTTTAAGGGACGATTGGTGGCTATAGGTTTCCTGGGAGTTCATAGTATGGACTATGACGAAACCTTTTCCCCAGTTGTGATGCTTAAATCCATTCGCATCTTGCTTGCAGCAATCTGTCTACAGATTGAGTCAAGCATCTCGGAGTTGGAATCTTCGAATTGATGATGCAATCAAAGGAGTTTGGTTCCATCGAAATTGAAGATAAAGCTTGTGTTTACAAGAAGGTTAGTGGGAGCATAGTTAAATTTCTGGTCTTGTATGTGGAGGCATACTAATCACTGGGAATAATGTCTCTACTCATCAATCTTGTAAAGATTTACTAGAGAATTAATTTCAGTGATAGACTTAGGCGAGACAGTCTATAAAGATCTATGGAGATAGATCAACGTAGTTTTTTAGCTTGAGTTATGGTACATATATTGACAAGGTGTTGAAATGGTTCATCATGTAAGAATATGGATTCTTACCATGTCACATGTAATTAGTATTTGGAATAACTAATTGTCTTTCCAATTAGATTGAGAAAGGATCGTATGAATGAGATTCACGAAATACACCATGTTATGTACTAGGCCAGTTGTGTCATATGGTATGACACGGAGATACCAGTCAGAATCCGGGTGAAAGTCACTGGATAATTATCAAGATTATCCTTTAAGTACTAGATAAGGAATTAGGATGAATTCTTGGTAAATTAAGGATAGAAAGAGTTTACTGTAAGGGGTTACAGTTATGAGAAATTCTATTCTAACGACGAAGATTTCAAATTATAGTCAAGTTTTATGTTTTGAACTAGTGGGAGGAACTGTGAGCTGGAAAGGTTCCAGGCAAGATTCAGTTGCCGATTCTATCACAGAGGACTGAGTATATTAATGCATAAGATGCACTTACTTAGAATATTCAATCTCAATCAAATTGTTGATAGAAGATATGTGAATATTTCAAGGTACCAGCAAGTGTCTCTCTTACCTTGCGTAGTGAAGGCGTGAGGGCCGCGCTAGATCAATAAGAATATGATGCAGGAGATTGACTCTAGTGCAAGTGGGAGACAGTTGGAAATATGCCCTAGAGGCAATCTATTTCTTGCGACATTTGTGGATTTACTATTCATTATGTTATCGATATGGAGATATGTTAACCTGAATGAAGTCCTTAGAATATAAATGTTATATTCTTAAATATTCCTAGTCGATTATATTGATTAACAGGACAATCAACTATAGACTAGTATGGGGTTGGATTGATATGGAGATATCACGATCCAACACATGGGTATGCATTAGGGGTAATGTCATACTGGATCGACCCACAACGAGAAGGCTACATACAAGTTATTTAAAGTCACAAGTGCTTCTCGTAGTGACAACGGTGTTCTCATCCTTAGACTTGAAGTCACTAGATCCCCTAGTTGTGGAATATTGTGTTTTGATAGCGTCAAACGCTACACCGTAACTGGGTAGCAATAAAGGCGCCCATCGGATTCAATAGGAAGCAAGCTTAGAGATAGTAGTGAGGTAGATAGAATTTGTCCCTCCCATATAACGGGAGCAAATATCCACGACCACTCGAGGGATGGTGCTTCTAGAATGTCTGGCCATACTCAGATAAATAAATATAGGATATTGATGTTATCTGCATGGATAAGACTATTCCCAGGATCGAGAAACTATGGATTGGATATACGAGTGTGACTTGTATGTCTCGTGTCCAATCCGGATATAGAGACAAAGGGATGAGACAATACTTGCACAAGATTTTTCGGATGACTATTTCTATTAGTTGGGTAGCGTGGATGTCTTGCTAGAGGCCGCTCAATGTTTGTAAATTGTTACTACCAACTAAGTAGAAACCTATGGGGTCACACTCCCTACGGATTATACCGGACTTGGGAAGTAGTTAATGTGATTAATTAATTAGAAGGATCTATACGCAACTACTTGCAAACTTAGTAGGACTAATTTGCAAGTTGGACTAATCCATGTATGGATAGGATTAGGATAGGGGCTTTTATGCAGTCAACAAGGAGTTGTTGGACTATACAAAGGACACTCCTAGCTTCCTTCCCAGACTAATGTTCATAACACATTGAGTGGGAGAGAAAGCGAGGAGAGAGAGCAAGACCAAAGAGGGCTGAACCCCTCCTTGGTTCGCCCCTATCCCGTGGGCCAAAGAAAGAGGATCGAGCCCCTCCTTTTGTGTTCGCTGCGTGATCGTGATCTTCTTCCAATTATTCCTTCAATCCTAGCTAGCACAAAGGCTTGAAGGATCCAGTTTCAATTCTAGGAGTGGACTAGCCATAGAGACGTGAATACTATTTCACGTGTGAAGTCATCATAGGAGAACCCAAAGGTATGTAGATACTAGAATCCTTTACCATTTTTATGTAGTCTCTTCCTATGATACTTGGAGGGTCTTGAGCAGGAATAAATTTTGTTGTTCCGCTGCGTAACCTGCATCAAAACCCAAAACAACTCAGGGCTGCGGCTGGAGGCACTATCGTCTCTCTCATTTAGCAGAAAACCACAACAAAGGCAGAAACTGTGAAAGTCAGACAGAAGATATAATAGTTACTGACCAATGTTTTGAATCAGAATAAACTCAAGGCGTAATTGTCCTTTTCCTGAACAAGAAAACAAAATAAATCAATCAGAAAAAAAGACGAAGAAGACAAAGTAAGTGCATATGTGATTGTGGGAATGCAAATATATTGTTCAAAGCTAATGTCTAAGGCAGTGCTACTGGAGAATATTTATATGCGCATGAGGGGGTTGTTATGTCCTTGTCCCTTCCGGTGTTGGGTTGTGACTCACAAGGAAGTGCCATATGTAACAAAAGCACCACCAGAACTCAAGATTAATGAGATTGCATGGATTTAGAACATTAATTTCTATGTCACATTCCAAATAGGAAAAGCCTAGTCATATTGCATCTGATTTGATTATGTCCAGTTTTGTCCATGCAAAGAACAAAATTCTTTTGGACCAGTTAAACTTTGGACCAAATATGAGATCAATTTTGGATTGCCGATTTCAACGACAGGTTGGAAAAAATATTCAACCGACAGAATCAAGGTCAAGCTAATTGTTCGAGATACGTCCACAACGACAAGCTCAACAGCGAGTATGAGTCTCTCGGGGGCATTTGTACGTAAATTTTCAGCCAATTAAACGACGCCATGTTTCTCAATTATTTGGCAAATTGATGGATCGAAAAGCACTACTCGATAATTTGTTGCCCTTAAACGACAATTAAATATGGCCTAAATTGTAAATGAGACAACACTTATTTACAAACAAGGACAGTCCATGACGACGCAATGTAACCACACGACATGGCTACTAATTAGCAAGTACAACCATTGAAAGAGTGCCACTTGTCAATTTGATGTAGCTATCAAAACTAGCAAGTCAGGCCAAACATATTGTGCCACTTGTCAAATTGGTGCAGAAAATAAGAAATATATATTTCTTATAATAGATCATTATTCTTAAATAAATAATGATTTATTAATTACATGATTGGTGGAAATTATTCTTTTATTAAATGAGTAAATAAATAAATAAAATACAATTAGTTGTACAAGTTGTAACAGGATTACAACTCTTCCTCCACTAGCCTATATAAATGGGTCACCCCTAGGCCATAAAACACATAATTCGATCCTGCAAGAAGTAGAGAGCTCTGAAGATCAAGCTGCTAAAGCCCTCTAGAGTTCATACATCCATCCTCAAGATCGCCGCCCAGTTCTTCAAGACATTCAAAGATCTTCAAGCAATTTCTTCGCGTTCTTCAAGACCTTTAACGCGTTCTTCGCTGAAATCGAAGGACGCCTACTCGTTCGATCCGAGATCAAGCTGCGAAGCCCTCGTTCGATGTTCAAGGAGAAGAATCAGAGGATTTAGTTTCTGTTTAGAAATTATATTAAGATATTGTAATCCGCTACATTAGTTTCGGGAAATAAATATTTTTTTCTCAGTCGGTCATGCATTTGTTTCCAATTGCATAAAATTTGTGTGTACACCTATTTCTTAGGATTTGAACAAATCTGGGTTTAATTCATGTTTAAAACCTTAATTTTGAGTTGGTTATGGTTTGAATATGGTGGATTGGTACTGGGTTTGGGGTTCCAGCAGTTGTGGTGAAGATTGAAGGTTTGATGGTTGTTGTGGTGTTGGTGTGGTGACTGACGGTGGTGTGGTGTGGTGTTTGCGGCGGTGCGGTGCAGTCTTGTGGTGATGTGGGTAGGTTTTTTGAAAGAACAACAACAAAGAGGGACATAAATCTGGGCAGAGGGAGAGAGATATTGAGAGAGAGAGAGATATGGGAAGTGAGGGGGAGAGAGAAAACTCAAACACACACAGATGGAGAGGCGGAGATGAAGGAGGAAGAAGAAGAAGAAGAAGAAGAAGAAGAAGAAGAAGAAGAAGAAGAAGAAGAAGATGAAGAAAAAGGAAAATAGAAAAAAGGAAAAGGAAAAAAAAGAATAGGAGAAAGACTATTGTGACCTCATTTAAATGAGGTTAACGCCACTTAGAACTCACAATAAACGCCCGTTAGTTATTTGGAGCGTGACATCGGAAATTAGCAAATTGCAGAGATATTAAATGTCAAAATTCATACTGCATGTATCTAAGTGTCAGTGAACTAATACTGCAAGGGATTATATGTCAAAATTTCTTTCTTTTGAGAATAGTGCTTATTGGCCACAAAAATATAGTTCTTTTTTTCAGGCAAAAATCTATATTCTATAATAAAAGCAAGCAAGCGATTTTTTTTTAATCGAATTATCTACATGCCCTTCGGTGTGTTGCTCTATGGGCTCTGAAATTGCCTTGGTATTTTTGTAATAACGTTGGTTATCTTGGTGGATTGGCATTAGCGAATGAAGATGGTGTCCTTATGTGTGTTGTGCCATTGTAAGTTTGGGGGTTGTTATTTTCGTAAAATTGGCAGGCTTTATACGTCTTTTCACAAGTGCCCAAGTTGGCTGTTCTTTAAGTCCAATTACATTGTTTCCCACAGTGCTTTTTGTTTTTAATTTCACGTGGTGTTGGTGGTGTTGGTATTTGTGTAATAAAAGTCTTATATTGGTTTCTCCGGTGGAGAAATCGTTGGCAAAATTTGGCGGCCGTAATAACCGTGGAGCCCTTCTGAGTGTTGTGCCATTATAAGTCTGGGGTTTCGTTATTTCCGTAAAACGGGCATGGTTTTTTGGTCATTTGGCTTGTACCTGGCGGCCAGATGTGGTGCCTCCTCTAAGCGAAGATTGCGCAGATACCCTCTGTGTTTTGCGCATGTAGAGGTTTGTGCCTTTGGTATTTTGAGAATAACAACACCCTATTTGTCTTTTTAGCAAGGAAAGGCCTCGGTTTATAGTGGATTCACTGTTCACCCACAGGGCTTTGCAGAGAGATATTGTTCACCCACAAGGCTTTGCAGAAAGAGGGTTTAGGTGGTGTCTTCAGCTTTGGAAGAGAAGCCTATGCAAGTAGTCCTCTGTGAACTTCTCTCTCTTACCCTCTTCTTGTTGTTCCTCCACCATTGTTGTATCTCTACATGTGAAGGGGTGGCCTTGCGATCAAACCTTGTGACTGAGATTGAATCTCCAAATTCGATTCCAAACCCTCATCTCGGATAGAAGACCGCACTATCCTCATACCCTTTTTTTCTCTTCCGGGATAAGCTTGTGTTTGGCACAGACGAGCAAGGATAGGCCTCGTTCTGTAGTGGATTCAATGTTCTGTAGGGTTTTAATGCAGTTTACGCAGCAGAATAACAAAAATTAATCCTGCAGAAACCCCTCCAAGGATCACAGGCAAGCAATCATAACATGATTAGGGTAGAAACATATGTACCTTAGTTTGTGTGATCACTGCGAAGAATTGTGTCTTCGTCTCTACGAGTATCCACAACTTCAACTAGAATCCTTCCCACCGTGTAGTTCTAGCAACGGAAGAAGGAGGTAAAGTATCACGCAAAACGGAGCACCAAGCCAACTCCTAAGGAGGCCGACGACAAGGAGGGGGCGGACGGGTAGGGGGCCGAGCCTCTTCCTTGTCTCTCTCTCCTTTCTTTGTTATGTTCTCTCAATAATGACTCATGTTGAGAAAATAACAAGCTAGAGTACCTTTATATAGTTAATAACTCTTTATTAACTACATAATTGCCCCAATACTAATCATGTCCTTACATGGATTAGCCCACTTGTAAATTAGTCCCACCAATTTTTCTTGTGGTTACGTTATGATCTTTTTAATTAATTAGTCCAACTAATTAATATCCATATCCAGTTTAATCCATATGGTGTGTGACCCCATATGTTTCTACTTAGTTGGTAGTAACTATTACAAACATAGAGCGGTGTCTAGCAACACATCTATGCCACCCAACTAATAGAAATAGTCAGTGATCCCGACAAACCTTGTGCCTAATGTTACCGTGTTGTTTTACCCCTTTGTCTCTATATCCGGATTGGACACGAGACATAATTGTCACACTCGTTTATCCAATACATAGTTTCTCGATCCTGGGAATAGGCTTATCCATGCAGATAACATCAATATCTCCATATTGATTTATCTGAGTCTGGCCAAACATTCCATAAGCTCTATTCCTCGACTGGATGTGTATATTTGCTCCCATTATGTAGGAGGGACAAATTCTATCTACATCACTTCCATCCACTGTTTTAAAAACCGGACCGGACCGGCCGGTTCGACCGGTCGGACCGGCGCTTGACCGGTCCGGTAATCGGATCGTTCATGCACACGAACCGGGCCACGTCATCCGAACCGGCGGTTCAACCCCTGAACCGATCGAACCAGCCGGTTTTGGACGGGCCGGTTCTCTTCTCTATTTGAAAATAATTTGCGCCAGAGCTAGGAATCGAACCCCAGCACTAAGGATTTGTACGCAGCTAACTTACCACCACGCCCGAGAGCAGTTTACATTCTACATGGAGCTATTATTATACTTAATATATCATTTAAGCAACTATTTTTCTTAAGGATTCCTTATTTGTTTTTCTAGATTCTTTTATTTTTACTGGATAAATATATTGTAAATGTAATAATAATATTATGTTTTGCATGTCATATAACATATTATGAAGTTAAGTGTTATATCTATATTTGACAAGTATAGATGTTTATTGATCCCAAACCGTAGTACACATCAATTTATAAAATATAACTTTTTAGTATTAAAATGTTCAAAAATATTTATCTTTCGCAAATATAAGTCTACATTCAAAATGTTATAGTGGCAAGATGTTCTTTCATCAAATTTTTAATTTATGTTACTTGCGGATGCAATTGTGTGTTCAGTTATCTTTCATCAAAATAAATTGTTGTGGACTATAATTTAGCTATTTTTGTGTGTGTGTGTGTGTTTATTTATTTAAGCATAGCTATTACTATAGAAAATATTGTAACACTAAATAAGCTTCAAACTAAAAAAGTCATGTATATTTTTGACAATTTTCCATTAATTTTACTATTTTTGTATAAAAAATAAAATAAAAAAATATTATTAAACAAACATGCAATTGAACCGGCCCGACCACCGGTCCGGCCGGTCCGACCATGAACCGGTGCCTCACCGGTTCGATGGCCGGTCCGGTTTTTAAAACTATGCTTCCATCTCTAAGCTTGATTCCTATCATGACCGCTAGCTATCTTTATAGTTACCCAGTTACGGTGTAAAATTTGATAATATGAAAACATGATATTTCACAACTAGAGTATCCAGTGACTTCAAGTCTAAGGACTACAACACCATTAGCACTACGAGAAGCACTTGTGACGTTGACATAATCTAATGTAGCCTTCTCGTGGTGGGTCTATCCAGTATGCCATTACTCCTAATGCATACCCATGTGTTAGACTTGATATCTCCACATCAATCTACCCACATACTTGTCTAGAGTTGATCGTCCTGTTAATCACTATACTGGACTAGAGATATTTAAGATAAACAACACACTTGTAATCTGAGGACTTCATTATATTTAATATCTCCATAAATAATACAATGATTTATTCTAGCAAATAAAGTTCATACTAAACAGATTGTTTCTAGGGCACCGAAATCCAACAGTCTCCCACTTGCAATAGAGCCAATCTGGTGCATCACATATGCCTATAGCCCTAGTGTGCCCTTCATGCTTTCGCTGAACCAACGACTTTGTGAGAGGATGTGACAGATTATCATCTGTTGGAATCTTGCATATCTTCATATCTCCTCGATCGACTATCTCTTGAACTAGATGGAATCTCCTAAGTACATGCTTTGTCCTCTGGTGTGACCGTGGTTCCTTGGCTTGTGAGATCGCCCTAGTGTTGTCCCAATACAACATAATGGGATCCACAATGCTAGGAACCACACCAAGCTCAGTGATAAAATTCTTTATCCAAATGGCCTCCTTCGCTGCGCCTGAAGCAACAATGTACTCAGCTTCAGTTGTTGAATCAGCAACTGTCTCTTGCTTGAAACTCTTCCAGCTCACAGCTTCTCCATTTAGGCAAAACACATAACCCGACTGCGATCTATAGTCGTCTTTGTCAGTTCGGAAGTTTGCATCAGTGTAACCAATTACACTAAGCTCTTCCTCCCTTCTAAATATCAAAAACGCATCCTTAGTCCTTCTCAAGTTCTTAAGGATGTTCATGAGAGAAATCCAGTGACTCTCACCCGGATTGGACTAGTATCTTCTTGCCATACTTAACGCGTACGTCACATCAGGTCTAGTACACAACATGGCACACATGATAGATCCTATTGCTGACGCATATGTGATCTTACTCATGCGGTCCTTCTCAATCTGACTGGAAGGACAATCATCCTTCGTAAGGGTGACTCCATGCGACATGGGCAAGAATCATTTCTTTGATTCTTGCATGTTGAACCATTTCAACACTTTGTCTATATATGTACTTTGTCTTAGGCCAAGCAGATTCCTCGATCTATCCCTATAGATCTTGATACCCAGTATAGAAGCTGCATCCCCTAAGTCTTTCATTGCGAAACACTTCCCCAGCCAATCTTTGATAGATTGTAACATAGGAATATCGTTTCCAATAAGTAGTTTGGTGTCCACATACAAGACCATAAACAGAACAGAACTCCCACTAACCTTCTTGTAAACACAAGTCTCATCTTCGTTCTTGACGAAGCCAAACTCTTTGACCGCGTCATCAAAACGTCGATTCCAACTCCTAGAAGCTTGCTTCAATCCATAAATGGATTGTTGTAGCTTACATACTTTATTTGCATGCTCTGGATCCTCAAAAACCTCAGGTTGTGTCATGTACACATCCTCGAGGAGGTTTCCATACATAATTTTTTTTTCATCCATCTGCCAAATTTCATATTCGTAGTAAGCTGTAATCGCAAGTAGGTTCCGGATGGACTTGGTCATCGCGACAGGGGAAAAGGTTTCATCATAGTCAATACAATGAATCTGTTTGAATCTTTTAGCCACCAGTCGGCCTTTATAGGCAACTACATTGTCATCCATGTCAGTCTTCTTCTTGAAGATCCACTTGCACCCTATGGGCCGAACCCCATCGGGTGGTTCCACCAAAATCCACACTTGGTTGGAATACATGGATTCCATTTCAGATCTCATGGCCTCAAGACACTTCTTTGAGTCTAGCCCTTTCATGGCCTCTCCGTAAGTAGTAGGCTCATCATCTATGAGAAATACGTCACCATACTCAGTCACTAGAAATCCATACCTCTCTGGCTCATGACGTACCCTACTCGACCTACGGAGTTCTTGTGTTACTTGAACAGGTTGCTCCACAACCGTTTGTGGTTCATCATCATGTTCCATTGTCAAATAATTGCTTTGTGGTTCTTGAATTTCTTCAAGTTCTACAGACCTCCCATTGGATCCTTTAGAGATGAACTCTCTTTCTAGGAACTTTCCATTCCGAGCAACAAACACTTTGATCTCGGTCGGGTTGTAGAAATAATATTCTTTAATTTCCTTAGGATATCCCACAAACTTACACTTATCCAACTTTGGCCCGAGATTGTCACTCTGTAAATGCTTTAGATAGACGTTGCAACCCCAAATCTTCATAAACGACAATATGGGACGCCTCCCAGTCCATATCTCATATGGTGTCTTCATGAACAATTTGGATGGAACACGATTAATGGTAAAAGCAGCTGTCATTAGAGCATGTCCTCAAAACGATATCGGAATATCTGTTTGACACATCATAGACCGCATCATGTCCAAAAAGGTGCGATTCCTCCTCTTGGACACGCCATTCCATTGTGGTGTTCCGGGTGGGGTGAGTTGGGACAAGATCCCACACTCGCTAAGATAGTCGTCAAACTCTTGGCTTAAGTATAGTCGTCAAACTTACACTTATCTGACTTACACTTATCTGACTTGGGCCCGAGCTTGTCACTTTGTAAAGATCCCACACTCTCTAAGATAGTCGTCAAAATTACAATTATCTGACTTGGGCCCGAGCTTGTCACTCTGTAAATAGTTTACATAGACGCGAAACCCCAAATCTTCATAAACGACACTATGGGACGCCTCCCGGTCCATATCTCATATGGTGTCTTCATGACCGATTTGGATGGAACACGGTTAATGGTAAAAGCAGTTGTCACTAGAGCATGTGCCCAAAACGATATCGGAATATCTGTTTGACACATCATAGACCGCACCATGTCCAACAAGGTGCCATTAGTCCTCTCGGACACGCCATTCCATTGTGGCATTCCGGGTGGGGTGAGTTGGGACAAGATCCCACACTCTCTAAGATAGTCGTCAAACTCTTGGCTTAAGTATTATCCTCCACGATCCGATCGTAGAGCCTTGATACTTTTGCCAAGTTGCTTCTCTACTTCATTCTTGAATTCTTTGAACAATTCAAAGAATTCAGATTTGGCCTTCATAAGGTACACAAATCCATATCTACTGAAATCATCAGTAAATGTAATGAAATAGACGTAATTACCTCTGGCAGGCGTGGGAAACGGTCCACATACATCAGTATGTATGAGTTCCAATAACTCACTAGTCCTCTCACATTTCTTATTGAAAGGAGACTTTGTCATTTTTCCCATCAAACAAGATTCACGTGTCTCATATGATTCATAATAAAATGAGTATAGTAACCCATCTTTATGGAGTCTAGATATGCGTTTCTCGTTTATATGGCTTAAACGACAATGCTATAGATAAGTAGGATTTCATTCATTAATTTTAATCCACTTAGTATTAATGTTATAGATGGGATTACTTAGATCAAGGATATACACTCCATTAGACAAATGCCCACTACAATAGTGGATACTATGAAAATAAATGGAACAACTATTTTGTTTATTGAAATAGTATAACCTTTCTCGTCCAAAAAAGAAATAGAAATAATGTTTCTGCTCATGGCAGGCACATAAACGCAATTGTCTAACTCTAAAATAAGCCCTGAAGTTAGAGATAACTCATACACGCCTATACCTAATGCAGCAACTCTTGCTCCATTCCCGACGCGCAAGTCTATCTCCCATTTAGCCAATCTTATACTTCTCTTCAAATCCTGCACATTTCGACAAATGTGAGATCCACATCAAGTATCCAATACCCAAGATGAAGAAATAGAAAGATTGACATCTATAACAAGAATACCTAATGGTGGTGGAATCACTATTCCAAGCCTTTTATCCTCCAGATATTTGGGAAAATTCCTCTTCCAGTGTCCATGCTGACTACAGTAGTGACAATCACCCTTAGTCACGCCTCCACCGGGCTTCAAGGCAGTTTCCTAGGATTTTGTAACTTGCTTGCTCTTTCCTTTGGAGGTAGAAGCAACTGACTTGATCTTCGTCTTACTGAACATCATTATGGCCTTGCCTTTTCCCTTGTTAATACTCTGTTCATCGGTCCTCAACATATTGAGTAGGTCTGGCAGAGTCTTGTTGATCTCATTCATGTTATAGTTTATGATGAACTGACTATAACTATCCGGCAACGATTGCAGGATGAGATCAGTGGCCAACACTTGGCCGAATGGGAAGCCTAACCTTTCAAGATTCTCTATGTATCCGATCATACGGAGTACATGAGGCCCGACTGGGTTCCCCTCTGCGAGACTACACTTGAATAGTGCTTCGGATACTTCGTACCTCTCATGTCGGGCCTGCTCTTGGAAGAGCTGCCTCAAATGTACGATCATATTGTACGCCTCCATATTCTCATGTTGCTTTTGAAGCTCAGAGCTCATGGTGCACGACATGAGACATGTCACATTATTATTTTGGTCCACAATCTTTTGATGTGCCCTTACGACAGCTTCAGCAACATCCTCAGCTGGTGGTGCTGGAACAGGTGCATCTAAGATGTACAACTTATTTTCTTGCTTAAGGATAATCTTTAAGTTTTTGTATCAGTCTAGGAAGTCGTTCCCTGACAACTTGTCCTTCTCAAGGACAAAACACATGGATGGTGTCGATGTTCGATTGTTGTTTGCCATTGGAATTCTTACAAAACGAGAAATATGCAATTTTAGTATTTTGAACAATTTAAGTACATTCAATAATTGCTAGATTATCAAATATAGCTCCCGCTATTTTTCTCGGATTAATAGCACTCACCATGTTTCACTTCCTCTTGATCCATATTACTCGGATTAATAACTAATTCTTGGGTGACTATTTTTCTCGAGTGGCCGTGGATATTTTCTTCCATTATGTAGAATGGACAAATTATAACTACATCACTGCCATCTCTAAGCTTGCTTCTTATCATGCCCGATAGCTATCTTTATAGTTACCCAGTTACGTTGGAACGTTTGATAATATCAGAGCATGATATTTTTCAACTAGAGTATCCAGTGACTTCAAGTCTAAGGACTAGAACACCATTAGCACTACGAGAAGCACTTGTGACGTTGCCATAATCTAATGTAGCCTTCTCGTGGTGGGTCTATCCAGTATGCCATTACTCCTAATGCATACCCATGTGTTAGACTTGATATCCCCATATTAATCTACCCACATACTAGTCTATAATTGATTGTCCCGTTAATCAATATAATGGACTAGGGATATTTAAGATAAACAACACACTTGTAATCTAAGGATTTCATTATATTAAATATCTCCATAAATAATACAATAATTTATTCTAGCAAATAAAGTTCATACTAAATAGATTGCCTCTATGGCACCCAAAACCAACAATTTATCCTTCTCCTCCGTGTGTATTCCCTCATCTTTCGGAAATTGATGTATCCTTTGTCCATGGTGACGTCTCTATATGTTAGGAGGAAACAAGGAAACGAGGAATATTCGTTAGGAGATCACCGGCTCTGAAAATGTTAAAAGTGTTTCTGACATTAATATGCATAGAAGCCAATGTTGATTTGGTGACCAACATAAGTTAATTGAGCACATAACCTCAAAGGTAAGATTCGGTACTAGGAAACAGACACTAATTCTCTAACAAGTGCGACCTTTCTGGTTAGACGGTTCCAGGAGAGACATGACATAATCTATGAGACCTTGTGTGATGGTGTGAGGCGTGAGAAAACAAGACTTATACTAGATTGATTGAAGGTTGTTTCCGTTTACATGGACCTAGACTTTCACTTTGAGATTTATATTAGAATTTACAGTTTCTGAAATTTAGGAGCAAAAACAAATCAAGTTGTAGCTCAAATAATAACCCTTTTGACCTCTTGATGGTTTACTGGTAATGGAGGTAAATTTCTGCTCTTTTGTATAAGGAAACTATGAGCCATGTATTCCAAACTCTTCGAACTACGAATTTTAATTGGAGGGTGTGACCCATCTTATTCCCATTTCTTTCCTTGTCAGCAATCACTAAGTCGGAGGTCTCATCGTCTCCTATACTTCAACCTACCATAACCCATATGCTTGGCACTTTGCAGCTTTAATTCCCTACCTTATTAATACCTATGCTACCTGAAAGCGGGCTGATATATTTAGTATTGACACGATCCAACCGCAAGTGTACGGGTGTCGCGTGTAGTAATATCCGGTAATCCGGGTTTGTCGAACCCAAGGGACTTGTCGTGAATCAATTAGTATTCTTAACTTTATGTGGGCAAGTAGTAGAGATTGTTTGACTAATCTAAGAAAGTAAATAACAAACTAATTATTAAAATTTAGACTAATACGAGGGATAAGTATCAGGATATCTCTTCGGGTTCACTAGGTATTTCACACTACGATGGATTTATGTTCTACTAGCACGATGAATTTTTGTACTAGTTAAACGAGCAATTTTATATTGAAGATGTCTCAACCAATAACTATGCCTAAACTCTCGTAACTGATTCCTCTAGCCTACTCAAGTTTAAGCACGCATTACAATATTGATTCTACTCTTTGTTCTTAGCCAACTAGCAAGATTCCTCAACCCTAGATACGGCTAGTGTGTATTTCAATTTTCCGGGCAACAAACGTAGATTCCTCTATCGTTTATAACCTAGCACAATTCTATTAATACGTCTACCAATAGAAAAGATAGATGAAAAGCGTAAAATACACATAACTAGACAAAACTTCATCAATTAAGCATGATTGCATGAAAGAAAATCCATAAATCACAATACGTAGTGATCAAACCCTAGTTTCCTACAAGATATCCCGAAATAAGCGTTTAGCTACGCATAAACATGTTCAATATACAAAGTTTCATGATCCAATATCAAAAACTAGAGAAGAAACGGAGATTAGAAGCCAAACGGATGATCCAAGCTCTCCAACCTGGCTCCAAGCTCTCCAATGGCGTAGAATGATGAATAATCTCAGCCCTAGGTCGTTCTCTCCTATTAAACCCGTTCCTTCTTTTTTTAGTTTTCAGAAATAACACTTTTACCCCTTTCTACTCACGCCAGATCCAATAATGTGATCTTGTGATCACCTTTTGTGATCCTAGGATCAGCTTTTATAGTTGTAGAGTCACGGTGATCTTCTATGTGGTCTTGCACTTGATCTTGTGATCATAGGATCACCTTTTTTTAATTGTAGGATCACGTTGATCTTCCATGTGGTCTTGCACTTGATCTTGTGATCACAATTTGTGATCCTCTACTTCCAGTGAGTTGCTTCTTTTCACTCCTCTTGAATTTTTGGCCAAGTATTTTTCTCCTCTTAGCTTCTACTCTCCTTCGTCCATTCTCTCATGCATTCGTTGAGTTTTTTTCTTTCCGAAGTTCGCTTCCGCTCCAAAATCCGCACTCCAAGCTTCCGATCCCTGAAATCCACAACACGAACAAATACCGGAAGATCAAATGCGACAAATAAAGCCTAAAACAAGCATAAAACGCCCGGATTACACAATGAAGTCTAAATACTCAAGTATGCTCAAAACATATAAGAATTGGTCAATTTCTCATAAAAATCTCTCTAAACGCACGCAAATCGATGGTGAATCCTATAAGAATATAACTCCTAAAGTGGAGTTATCAAATACCCCCACACTCACCATTTGCGCGTCCCGAGCAAAGTCTCATCTACTGCATTTAATTGTCTACTAACCGACACGACTCAAACGACTCTAACACGACAAACGACACAACAATGCAGCAATATGATGCAAATGCAAATCCTATACTCTATCTTAACACAACACACAAAACGCTTTAAATATTTCTTTTTGGTAAGATCAGGCAATCTCCCTCTCATCAACTAAAAATCATCAAGCTCTCACTAATCCTGTTTGAAATTCATATACACGTAGCAAGAATTTGAAATAAAAATTTGATTCAGTGCAAAAGCTCACTAAGGCGTCCCCTTTCCTCCACCAATTCAAACCAAGACACAAGCACGTCCTAAGCTTCATTGGGTCTAATTAAGCTCAAACTTCACTGTAGCCTTTCTTCGCCGAATCATCTGAGGTTTTCAGACCCTCTTAGCCTTTATTGCGTTTGAATGCAAATTGTCCCGGTGAAGGGAGTCACAACTCCTGTGAAATAAGGCTTGACTCTAGTTTTCCTCTCCAAGCTCTATTTGGATGGAATCCAAATTTTCCGTGTGACCGGAAGCACATTAGGTTGTTTCTCCTTGAAGCACGAGTTTTTCTTTTCTTTTCTTTTTTTTTTTTCAGATTTTCTCATTTTTTTTTTCTTTCCTCCTCTGTTTTTACAACCGTGCAATAGAGCATAAAGAGCGTGGGCTTTTTCGGTTAACTCTTGTGACCACTGTAAGGGATGGTGGTGTACGCCCCTCAACTTCACTTAGGCTGAGGCAACCGTACCACATGAAACCAACTCTACACGAAGGTCCACCCCAGATCACAAGAGACCGCAAGTTTCCACTTGAAAGCAGAATATTCAGCTACAAGCAAAACTCAATCTAATTAGCACACTATAGGAAACTTAGGTATACTTTACATGTCATTCTTTCACAACTTCCAAAAATTCCCGGGACATCCTTAGTGAAACCTCTACACAAAATATTAAAGAATAAAAATTTCCTTACTACGGCACTTCCTACTCAAAAGGATTCATTCACTAAGCTCTATTCAGTTTCAAGATCCTCAATTGCTTTTTCTCAAATTTTTAAATCTTTAATTTTTTATGGATTTTCTTTTTTTTTGTATTTTTTTTTAATATCCTACCTCTATATGCAAGGCTTTGACATGGAAAAAAAAATTGACACAACACAACTCAACTTTTTGGTGGGTATACTCAATTATGTAAAAGTGAAAACAGTATGTAAACTACACTACACAATACGACAATATAAGTAAAAACATAACAAAAACCACAACTGACTCACAATACAATCTAAACACATCCTACATGTAACTGGCTATGCAAGACACAATTGGCTAGTAGACAGTTAAATCACCCCCACACTGAATACTTCGTTGTCCTCAACGAATTTAGAGATCATGTAGAGAACTCAGCAATCAAATGCGTAGGCCAGTAGATGAGATGGAGCATGACATATATTAAATAAAATAAACACATAATTCAGCAAAAGAAAAGATACTCACAACCACCTCAAGGGTGGGGACGAAATCGCGCCAAGCAGTCCCCAAGCACAGTAGTGGCGCCATCATGCTCCCAACGGTCAGTGTGTTCTCGCACACCGGGGTAGACTGCCCTCCTTTGCTAAAATCTGTGTCTTGGAGAATCCCCAACTCGCATACACGAGCCCCTATGACGGTCATGTGTGCCATGGCACACCGGGGTAGATTCTCCCATATCCTGCTCAAATATGTCACTAGAAAACATCATTAGTCCCTCTCTCTCATCTCTCCAAAATAAATAAACAAAACACACGCAACTGTATTAAAAACTAACTCCCTAATCTAATGCAAATAAATAGGTTGGGTTGCCTCCCAACAAGCGCCTTGTAATTTAAGGTCGACGACCCGACCCAGTTACCTCAGACATGAGACTTTTCTCTCCACTTTTTGTTCCTCCACCATCGCTTTTCCCTTTGTCTCTTCTCAAGCGAGCATGCATAAGACAATGGCAAGAAGAAAGAAAAGTTGTTAGCCGCCACATGCCTCACTCTACCTTCACTCGTCTTCTTTTTCTTCTTCTTCTTCCAGTTCTTAAAAACTCCAGTCGTCGAGGATTGACTTTTCGAATCTAGTATCTCAAGTGGAACGGCTACAACCATGCGTTCTTCCTTTCCTACTTCCTTTCTTCGTTCTTGTCTTGGAATCACGGGTGGTAAATCATGGATTGCATAAAACTGGGGTATTTGTTCTTTCTCATGTGATTCACCCAATTTTATGATCTCCAAGAGATATGGATTAGGTGGAGAAACTTCACGATACATGTCCTCGCAAACATCTCCATATAGTAATTCCTTAGCTTCATGACTTTCTTCCTCAAAGAAAATATCTTCAGTGAGCCATAAGACTGCGATGTCCACACTCTCCCATTCATGCCACGACTCCGGAATTATGCGAGGCATAAGTTGTATAGGCTTCACAATATCATCCCAATCTGAGTCTGAATCTGAGTCTGAAGCAGCCCGATAATCTACTACTTCATGATGAACAACATTGTAGACATAGACCTCTGGGGGTTCTTCGTCTTCCTCTTCACACTCCTCAACTAAGTCAGGAATGATGCTACTTGGCCCATCGTCATTATCTGCATATGCCAATGCACTCGAAAGTTCTGCCAAGTGTTGTCCCTTCAGCTGGAGAGTTTCATCCATCCTATTAATCCCGTCCTCCATTCTGTCCATACTAGCTACCAGGAGCTTCAATAATTCTTTCATCTCCTCATCTTCTTGATTGCAAGGAGGAGGGGTGTACATATCTCCATAGGAGTAGTATGGTGAATAGCATGGAAATTGCATATAAGAATTATTCCCCCACATGATCACCAAGATACCTGCACAATTAATCTCGATGAAGCAGGTGAGTTCAGAAATAAAATAAATAAACAAAACAAAATATAAAATTCCCGAAGTTAATAATTCTAATCAATTCAACCGAAGTCCCCGGCAACGGCGCCAAAAACTTGACACGATCCAACCGCAAGTGTGCGGGTGTCGCGTGTAGTAATATCCGGTAATCCGGGTTTGTCGAACCCAAGGGACTTGTCGTGAATCAATTAGTATTCTTAACTTTATGTGGGCAAGTAGTAGAGATTGTTTGACTAATCTAAGAAAGTAAATAACAAACTAATTATTAAAATTTAGACTAATACGAGGGATAAGTATCAGGATATCTCTTCGGGTTCACTAGGTATTTCATACTACGATGGATTTATGTTCTACTAGCACGATGAATTTTTGTTCTAGTTAAACGAGCAATTTTATATTGAAGATGTCTCAACCAATAACTATGCCTAAAATCTCGTAACTGATTCCTCTAGCCTACTCAAGTTTAAGCACGCATTACAATATTGATTCTACTCTTTGTTCTTAGCCAACTAGCAAGATTCCTCAACCCTAGATACGGCTAGTGTGTATTTCAATTTTCCGGGCAACAAACGTAGATTCCTCTATCGTTTATAACCTAGCACAATTCTATTAATACGTCTACCAATAGAAAAGATAGATGAAAAGCGTAAAATACACATAACTAGACAAAACTTCATCAATTAAGCATGATTGCATGAAAGAAAATCCATAAATCACAATACGTAGTGATCAAACCCTAGTTTCCTACAAGATATCCCGAAATAAGCGTTTAGCTACGCATAAACATGTTCAATATACAAAGTTTCATGATCCAATATCAAAAACTAGAGAAGAAACGGAGATTAGAAGCCAAACGGATGATCCAAGCTCTCCAACCTAGCTCCAAGCTCTCCAATGGCGTAGAATGATGAATAATCTCAGCCCTAGGTCGTTCTCTCCTATTAAACCCGTTCCTTCTTTTTTTAGTTTTCAGAAATAACACTTTTACCCCTTTCTACTCACGCCAGATCCAATAATGTGATCTTGTGATCACCTTTTGTGATCCTAGGATCAGCTTTTTTAGTTGTAGAGTCACGGTGATCTTCTATGTGGTCTTGCACTTGATCTTGTGATCATAGGATCACCTTTTTTTAATTGTAGGATCACGTTGATCTTCCATGTGGTCTTGCACTTGATCTTGTGATCACAATTTGTGATCCTCTACTTCCAGTGAGTTGCTTCTTTTCACTCCTCTTGAATTTTTGGCCAAGTATTTTTCTCCTCTTAGCTTCTACTCTCCTTCGTCCATTCTCTCATGCATTCGTTGAGTTTCTTTCTTTCCGAAGTTCGCTTCCGCTCCAAAATCCGCACTCCAAGCTTCCGGTCCCTGAAATCCACAACACGAACAAATACCGGAAGATCAAATGCGACAAATAAAGCCTAAAACAAGCATAAAACGCCCGGATTACACAATGAAGTCTAAATACTCAAGTATGCTCAAAACATATAAGAATTGGTCAATTTCTCATACAAATCTCTCTAAACGCACGCAAATCGATGGTGAATCCTATAAGAATATAACTCCTAAAGTGGAGTTATCAAGTATCTTATTTCTAAGAAACATAGACTTCACAAATAAAAAACCACAGAAAAACACCCAGGAAAAAGGGCATACCGATTGGTGGTTTCAGCAACTTCAGATGAGGATATAAATGTACTTCTAGTCCTAGTCCAATGCTTACTTATGGAAGTTCTGGAAACTGTGGAAGGTAAAAAACAAGTACATAATTGAGAATGTAACAGTCTAACATTCTCTTATGTTATGTTTTGGTGATTCAAGCTCCTAGCTAATTGTTGGACGAAACGGCGAAGCAATTGGCAAAGCAAGGAAGAAGAACAAAGATGCGAAGATTGGTACTGCCAGTGTCTTCGTGCGAAGACATCCGAACTGGGCGGTTTCGGTTGTTTCCTTGTTCGATTTTGGAATGTTTTGACCGTTTCTTTGGGCACAAGTCAATAGCTAAGGCTTATATATGGGTGCATGTCTTGGTTATTGATGAGTGTGGTGTATCGTTGATTGTAATTGGGTTCTCATCAATAAATTGATTTGGTTTGGTCCGTGGATGTAGCTAGCCTAAAACTAGTGAACCCCGTTAAAATTATCGTGTTGTTCTTCATCTTCTTGTTCTTCATCTAATCACTCTTCTTGGTTCCTAACAAGTGGTATCGTATCACTTCCGCATCATTTTCTAACAAGTGGTATCAGATCCAGGTAGTTGGGTTAGAATTTTTTGGTGAGGGGTGATGGCGAATTTGTTTGGGATGAAGACCTATTGTTTTTATGAGAATAGTATTGTTGATACACCCACCACCATGTTCCTTATTGAGAGAGCTATCAGGTTCTTTTTCATGGAGCATCAGGCGCGCATTCCAGCGCAAATTTGGAGGTTCACGTTCCATCAGGGTTCCCGCGCAATCGGGCTTCCAACATAGAGCATTGGGCGTGTGGATCTCAATCGGGCTTATCCATTACAAGAACTCGTAAGACTTGGAGCATCGGCATGGAGGATCTTTTTTGGGCCGCTAGGAGGATTCAAGTCAAGGTGGATACGGCTCCTATCAACCGGCGGATTTAATCGTGGCATGGAGCAATTGACGTGTCTTGTTGGCACGCAATTGTTTGGTAGAGCGTTAGTGGGCGCAGATGGGATTGGTTACATGTTATTACGCATGTATTGTTTGGCGGCGTGTTATTGTGCACACATTGGTTGTTGGCGTGTTATTAGGCGTGTCTCGGTTTGCGCATCTGGGTGGTGCTTTGGTTGCGCAATTGGCATGACTTGATTGATAGGAACTTTTCATCATTAAGTGTCATTTTAATGATGTTGGGTAGATGCATTGTGTTATAGTGCATTAGGGTGTGTTTATTGAGACACACAAGTCTTTGCGTTGGTTGAGACGCAAAGACGCGCTTTTTGTGGTGCATAGGTAATATTCCAACACCGCAATTTTGGGAATACATTCGATTGGTTGATTGGTTGATCGTTTTGATTTGGGTGGAGCACTTCAAATTTGATTTTTGGAGGTGCATATACAATTGGTGTGTTCGTTGAAAGGACGGATGGCAATCGGAGAAATGATTTGGTGAATTGGATGGAGGCGTTCTTGATTGGGAGGCACATCCATAATTGGATTGATGAGAGCATTGGATTGGCTGCTAGTGAAATTGAATCAAGGTGGAGATTTGTTATGTTTTGGTGATTCATGCTCCTAACTAATTTTTGGACGAAACGGGGAAGCAATTGGCGAAGCAAGGAAGAAGAACGAAGACGCGAAGATTGGTACTGCCAGTGTCTTCGTGCGGAGTAATTATTGCTTGCTCCAAGAGAAAATATGACATGGTGCTCTATTGCAATACATCATGGGACACGTCAGAAACATGTAGGAATCCACTTTATTTTATCTGTCACTCATTCTCTTTCCTCCAAACGTGTCCTGTGATGTATGGTTAGAGCAAATCGACATCATTTGATCTTAGAGCAAACAAAAATTCTCCTTCGTGCGACAATTGTCTTCGTACGAAGAGGTCTTTGTGCGAAGACAATTGCCTTCGTTCGAAGACATCGGGACTGGGTGGTTTCGGTTGTTTCCTTATTCGATTTTGGAATGTTTTGACTGTTTCTTTGACCACAAGTCAGTGTCTAAGGCCTATATATGGGTCTAGGTCGTGGTTATTGATGAGTGTGGTGTATCGTTGATTGTAATTGGGTTCTCATCAATACATTGGTTCGGTTTAGTCCGTGGATGTAGCTAGCCTAAAAACTAGTGAACCACGTTAAAATTCTCGTGTTATTATTCATCTTCTTGTTCTTCGTCTAATCACTCTTCTTGGGCCGGTCGGCCTAGCCCCACACACGGCCAAGCCACACGCTAGGCCGGCCAGAGCCCTTGGCCGTGCCCTAGCTTGGGCGGCAAGGCAAGGGGCGGTCCCTAGGGGGGGGGGCGATCCTCTCATGGAGTTATTTCCAAAACAACTCCTTGACTTGTTTCCCAATTCTAGTTGTTTCCTTGTTGAAAAAACCCCCCTTTTCCCAACTTCATGCCCAAGAACCATAATTTTTCAAGAACCCAATTGACACATCATATGTGCCCAGAATTGTCTACATACGACCATAGTAATTTTCCCAATCCCTATCTATTCATATTAGTATTGCATCAATATGCCAATTTCAGTTTTCGCGTAAAACAACATATATGGTGTAAAACTGAAAAAACAATTAACACTTAATCTCATGTTATGCGCTATGACCTGTGGCTGTGATACCACTGTAGGGTTTTGATGCAGGTTACACAGCGGAAATACAAAAAAAATATTCTGCTCAAAACCCTCCATGAATCGCAGGTGAAGCATCATAACATGATGAAGGAAGAAAGGTTACCTCAGCCATACCAGGCTGGGACGGTCACATACAAACAATAGCATCTTTGTCTTTACGGTATCCACACGAATAGAACTCAATCGGGGTTCTTCTCCAATGGTGTTAGCAATCTGATAAGAAGGAAGGAACTTGGACTTGTGCGGGGTGGATCATATCCATCCATGGCAACAGAGAAAGAGAATGGCGGTCAACACTTGACCGTGAGCCCCATGGGGCAGCACCACCATGTTGTCGGCTTCAAGGAGGGGGCGACACCTTCTCTTGGCCGAACCCTAGGAGTGAAAACTCCTTTTTCACTCTTCTTTTTTCTCTCTAGTGTACTGTGTTGTGTAGGAATTAATTTTTAAGCATGAATTCTCATAGCTTGCAAATCCTATTTATAGATAGAGAAATTCATCTTAGCCCATAAATCCAACAATGTGGGACTAGTTACATTCTAGTCCACAATTGCACTTTAGTCCAACTAATGAGCACAGTTTACACTTTAGTCCAATTAACTCATTATTGCTATTTAGTCCAACTAATTAGCAATAATCCCAGCTTGATCTCTTATTGTGTGTGACCCTGTAGGTTCCTAATTACGTGGTTGTAATAACAATTATTACAAACATTGAGCGGTATCTAGCAATACATCAATGCTTCCAAGTAATAGGAATGTCACTGATCTGACTAACCTCTGTGACCAATGTTACCGTGTTGTATAATTCCTTTGTCTCATCTATCCGGATTGGACACATGACATGGAGTGTCACACTTGTATATCCAATTCATAGTTTCTCGATCTGTGAGTAGACTTAGATAAACAAATAACATCAATATCCCATATTAATTTATTCGACCACGGCCATGCATTTCCCTAAGTCTCACTCATCAAGTGGCCATGGACATTTACTCCTGTTTAGTGGGAGGGACAAATCCTCTCTACATCACTACCATCTCTCAGCTTGATTATCATGTCCGATTAGAGCCTTTATAGTTACGCTGTTACGGTGTAACGTTTGACGATATCAAAACATGATAATTCACAACTAGAGTATCTATTGAATTCAAGTATAAGGATCACAACACCATTGTCACTATGAGAAGCGCTTGTGACATTCACATAACTCCCATGTAGCCTTCTCATGGTGGGTCAATCTTGTACGCCATTACTCCTAATTCATACCCATGTGTTAGACCTGATATCCCCATATCAAACTACCCACATACTAGTCTCGATGCAATACAATCATCATATTAACTGTAGTACTCGACTAGGGATATTTAAGAATATAAAATTTATATTCTAAGGACTTCATTCATGTTAGCATGTCTTTATATCGATAACATAATGAATAGTAAGTCCATATAAATGTTACGATAAATTGATTGCCTCTAGGGCACAATTCGAACAGTCTCCCACTTGTACTAGAGTCAATCTGGTGCATCATATGCCTATTGACCTATTGCGCCCCCTCACGCTTTCGCTGCGCAAGAGGTAAGAGAGACATTCACTGGTACTTTGCAAATATTCACATCTCCTCTTTCGACAATCGAATGAGATCGAATATTCTGAGTACGTGCATCTTATGCAAACAATACACTCAATACTCTGTGAAAGAATCAGCAACTGAATCTTGCCTGGAACCTTTCCAGCTCACACTCCCTTAATTAAGGCAAAACACAAAAATTGACTATGATCTGGAATCATCCTTGTAGGATTGGAAGTTCGCGTCATTGTAACTCCTTACAGTGAACCCTTCCTATCCTCCATATATCAAGAATTCATCATTAGTTCTTCTCAAGTACATAAAGATTTTCTTGATCAATATCCAACGACTCACATTTTGATTGACTGGTATCTTCATGTTATTCTCAACTGACACGTCTGGCCTTTACACATAACATGGCGTACCCTATTAATCTTATTCATACGGTCCCTCACATTCTAATTGGGAAGACAATTAGTTATTATATGCATAGGTAAGAATCCATATTCTTGCATGTTGAACCGTTTCAACACATTTGTCATTATATGCACTTTGAATTAAGCTGAACAACTTTATTGATCATCTCCATAGATTTTATAGGTTGCTTCGCCTAAGTAATTTCATTGAAAAATCGATTCCCTAACCAATCTTTAACAAATTGGAGAGTAGGGACATCATTCCCAATGAACAATATGTTAACCACATACAAGACCAGAAATAAAACTGTGCTCCCACTAACCTTCTTGTAAATACAAGATTCATCTTCATTCTTGATGGAATCAAATCATTTGATTGCATCATTGAATCGGAGAACTCCAAGAAGTTTGCTTCAATCTGTAGACAGATTGCTACAAGCAAGATGCGAATGGATTTAAGCATCACAACTGGGAAAAGATTCCGTCATAGTCCACACTATGAACTCACATGAAACCTTTAGCCACCACTCATCCCTTAAAAGTAATCATATTACATCCATGTTAGTTTTCCTTAAAACCCACTTGCACCCAATGGGTCACACCCTTTTAGGTGTTTCTAACAAAGCCCATAATTTGTTGATATACATGGATTCCACTCAGACCTCATGGCTCCAAGCCATTTCTGAGAGTTTGGCCCACTTGTGGCCACCTCATAGGTTGTAGGCTCGTCTTCATGAGCAATATATCACAGGGATATGAGAAATCAATATTTTCATATCTCCTTGACATATCCTTCCTGACCTACAAGGTTCTTGTGCTACTTGAGTAGGTTGCTCCACAACGCCTTGTGATCCTACTCATGCTCCATCAAAGGATGAATGTGTTGTTGTGGTTCTTCAACTCCTTCAAGTTACACTATCCTCCCACTGTTTCCTTTAAACACAATTCTCCTTCTACAAACGCGGTTCGAGCAACAAACACTTTGTCCTCGATTGGATTGTAGAAATAATATCCTTTCGAATATTCTTCAAAATACATTTATCAGAATTGGGTCCAAGTTTATTTGTAAACACTTTACATAAACTTCACAATTCCAAATATTTATGAAATACTAGGACACCTCCCTGTCCATATCACATATGGTGTATTCATAACTAATTTTGATGGAACAGGGTTAAGGGCGAAATTGCTATAAGTAGAGCATAGCCCCAAAAGTAAATTGAAAGTCCTGTTTGACATATCATAACCGAACCGTGTCCAAAAAGATCCGATTCCTCCCCTTAGACACGCCATTCCATAATGGTTTTCTAGGTGGAGTGAGTTTGGATCATATCCAACACTCTTTAGATACTTGTCAAACTCTTGACTTAAGCATCTTCATCCACGATCTAAACGTAGAGTCTTGATACTCTTGCCAAGGTAGTTCTCTACTTCATTCCTGAATTCCTTGAACTTTTCAAAGGATTCTGATTTGTTCTTCATAAGACCCAAATCCATATCTACCTAATTAGTAAATATGATGAAGTACCAAAATCATCTCTAGCACTTGTGCTTAGTGGTTCACATACATCAATATGTATGAGTCCAAAAGATCATATCTTTGCCCAATAAACAAGTATCACATGCCACATTTGATTCATAATCAAATGAGTCCAGTAATCCATCCATATGGAGTATAGAAATGCGTTCTCATTCACGTGGCCTAAACCACAATGCCAAAATTATATCTTTAATGTTACAGATAAAATTATCATGATCAAGGATTTACAATCCATTAGAAAAATTAGCATTACAATCATGCATTTTATTGAAATGAATGGAACAATATTTGTCCATTATTTTAATAGAAAAATCTTTTTCTTGTCCAAACAAGAAATTGTGATAATGTTCCTACTCATAGCAGGGACATAATCGTACTTGTCTAATTCATGGATAATTCCAAAAGGTAGAGATAATTTCCTACGGCTAATTCAGCAACCCTTGCTTCATTGCCTCACGTGTAGGTGTATCTCTTCTAATTGTCTACATCTCTTGAGATCCTGCACATTTCTATAAATGTGAGATCCTCATCTAGTATCAAATACCTACGATGATAAGATAGACACATTGGCCTTTTATAACAAAGATACCTTAAATTGAAATTCATAATTCCCTTAGCCATCCATGTACTTTGGGCAGTTCCTCTTCCACTACACCACCCCTTTGGCTAGCACTTTGTTCAGCGATTCTCAATCATATTGAGTAAATCACCTTTGAACAAAACTCTAATTGCATCCAATGCAAGTCTTGGTCCAGTTGGGAGAATAACTCCTTATTCTTTATCTATCTCATAGATAACTCCCATCTTCTAAGCTTTCAATTTTATTGAAATAGTTTAGTTGTGTTTGATCTCTTGCTTTAGCAATCACACGTTACTAGCTTGTGCCGTCGCGTCACATCTTGATGAATCAAGTCGCCTTTCTGTGGCAAGCCCGAGCTTTATTACATCTTGATCATGACGAGCTTTATTACATATTGATTTGGTGGTGGTCAAGAACACTAAAAAGGTGACCAAGAATATCAAGAACACTAAAGAACACCAAGAACATGAACAAAATAAGCAAAAAATACAGATAGGGACAAAATGGTAATAAAAAAAGACAGATTGCACCCTCAAACTAATCGATTATAACAGATGGGTGGTTTTTGTCTAACGTCCATCCACAGCAAGGGTGGTTTTTGTAATTTTCCGAAGACTAGGGATGTTTTTGTCTTTTACCCAAACTCCAGAGGTGGTTTTTTTCTTTTTACCCAAATAACAATTGTTATCATAACTCAAAACTAATATATAAATGCTCTGATCAAGCAGTTATTGATGACTTCAATCTTATCTACCTAAGAAATGTCTCACTATATAACACGGATACACCTCTGTCCCAGCTCTTCCCCATCATTTTGACTTTTACCACTATTCACTGGGTCACTTTGACTCGGTGATTTGGATAGCAAAGTAATTTAATTTTTTGATAATTTTTTCATGGTGTTGTAGAGTATAAGTTGCTCTATAACACCGTGAAAAAATTGTCGAAAAATTGCATTATTTTGCTATTGAAATCACCCGGTCAAAGTGACCCATATACGAGTCAAATATTATCAATGATGGACAAGACCTGGGACAGAGTAGTATTTTTTAAGGCTTTTTGCAGTGGACTGACCAGAAAAGGTGCAATACCTCAATCGGCGTCAACACTTTCGTTTCACTTATTTTGTCGTACTTCTGTTTCTTATTTGCAACCCTCAAGCCTGCCAGGAAGGCTGACACACAGAAAGATATAGCGAATCAGAGCAACAAGATATATGTTGTAACTAACAAGTTAGAAACAATTAAAGAAGGGAAAACAGAACAGTTACACAGGCATTGTAGCACATTCAACCTTGCCCTGATAAAATACATTAACAAATAAGCAAGAGACTCAGTATCATCTCTCCTGCTTTGTTCTGAGACAAATCAAATGATAAAGTACATTAATGTAACTCCAAATTAAACCTATATGATCCTAATTGAGTTTGGAGTTGGTCTGTCTCAAAACATACCAAAAACAAGGACAACAAACAATTGACAGAACTCCTAATAACTAATTACCCAAAACTCCCAAACCCTAATTCATCCTGATCTTGGTCCAAATTCAACCACCCATCGGCCATGGACACAAGTTGACAGTATTCGGCAGTGAACTCCTTCCCAAACTCCTCCTCCAACTCCGTCAATTCTCGAGCTTTCGCCGACACATTGTCCTTCAATGTCTCCAAAGCATCCACAAACCCTTGAAGCTCTGCAATAGACATGTTTTCCGGCACTGGTTCCTCCCACCAAAACCTATCACAACCCTCCACGTCGGAGTCGGCGGCAGGAGTAGTAGTGGAACAAGTACTAGGGTCGCCGTCGTTGTGGTCGCTGCCGGTGGTGTAGTCGGTGGTTGTATCATTATTATTATCTCCGAAGACCCATCGATCAATGACATTGGGATGACTTCCGTAAGTAAATAGCTTGTTTCCAGGAGATCGGACGAGGATGGCAATCTGGGCACCGGTGAGAAGAGTGAGCTTGTCGGCGCACCGGAACAGTCCGGCGCGCCGTTTGGAGAAGGTAACCTGACGGCGACTCCGGTTCTCGATCTTCTTTATCTCAATCTTCTGTCGGCCTTTGGAGGTCTTCATCGTCATCGTCATCGTCAATTGATTGTTTCCTTACTTAACAGATTGTTACTTGCTTGCAGAAGTCAGAGAGGGGATGAAGATTGAAGAGCGAAAGAGAATAAGGAATGAAATCGCAGAACAGAGCAATACTTCCCTTATACTAGCCGCGTATTACTCACCGCTCCCGCTCTTGAAATTTGGGCCCACAAAAAAGACCAGGCCCAAACAAAGGGTAAAACACGCTTTCACCCCCTCTTATTTTACTGAAGGACACTTTTACCCCTTTAGCGTGTCGATTGTCAGAAAACTTACACTCATATTGTGACATCACCGTTAGTCTGGAGTTGGAATCTACCGCTAAAATTTTTTTTTGGGACAATTTTACCCATATATATTATGCAAAATATAGGGGTTATTCAGGGGTATGATAGACTTTTTGCATGTTATAAGGGGCTAATTTGTCTCTGAAACTATATTCGGTGACATATCTCACCCCGACGTTATTGATTTCACAATCAAGGGTAACACTTACCTGAAGTTCAGCACACTGAAGGGATGAAAGTGTCATTTTCAAAAATAAAGGGGGTGAAAGTGTCCTATACTGAAACTAGAGGGGATGAAAGTGTCTTTTACCCCAAACAAAACTTGGATGACTCTCTTTTGAATAAAAATAGAGCATAGATACTGCACACTGTGGTTTGTGGGAGCATTTTAGAGATCTACATCGATGATGCCTGTAAGGTAGTGAGATTTCGTGGTACACAGCACACGTTCTTGATCCTTGCCGCAGATGATGATGTTGCAGACAATCACAAAATTGGCAGCCTTCCCGCACTTATATCCGATGAATTCCTATGCAAAAATCTACATAATAAGCCGCTATGGGGAATAAACTATCCCCAAAATGTGACATGTGGAATAGATTATCCCCACCATATCCTATAGACCAAATACTATAAAAAATTTTAAAAAAAAAATCTAAAACATTTTTAAAAATTGAAAATAAATCTTCCTCAGTCCTTAGGCCTCTTTTGAGGGCTTAGAAATGGAATTACAAATCACCCACTAGAAGAGACCGTCAACACCGGTATTCAAACTCAAGCCTCGGTCTAGCGAGGATAAGAGTCAACCAGCTCTCATTGGCTACATTTTCAAACTTAGCTATATCGTTTGTTTTGTCAAACACAGCAACATAAAAGAAATAAGTTTATTTCCAATAAATGTTTGTTCATATGAGATTTAGAATGCTACATAGAGATTTACAAAGTGTACAGAGGCGCTATCTTGGGAACCGGCTTCCACATTCTAATAAGTAACATTTTCACTTCCTCTTTGCAGTCCCAATCTTGAGGACCTCCAAGCCACGGAGGGCATCTTCACGTGGCTTTGCGGCTGTAGCACGAGAGATGGGTGTTGTTATCTTGGGATCAGATTCAGGCCGGACCCTCTGGTTGGTGGATGGTTGGCCACTGCCTGAGGCCAATCCGCCTGGTCTACCATCAACAAGATCTGAAGAGATTGGCTTTGCATTCGAAACAACACCCTTCTTTGATATGACTCTGGCAGAATCAAGTTGCTGCTAAAGGGGTAAATGACACTTGTAAGCATATGTTAGCAGATTTTACATAATAAAAACAAAAACACTGGTGTTCATAGATAATCAACCAATTGCAATGTTTCACTAGTTCTCTATGTAAAGCTACAATTGCAGCAGGCAACTCCCTTTTCATTAACAGTGAGTAAGAAAGCTCCACCAAAAACCAGGCAATTCTTCCCAAGTTATGTGTTACACTTACCACGTCTTTGGAAGATGGCTTGTCATCTACAGGTTTGTGCTTTAGATGATTGCCGTATAGTTCACCACCTGTTGTGGTTCCTCTGGCAAATGCTTCCACAGCACCAGAGAACCTACCGCGCAAGTCTTGCCCCACTGAAACATCATATATAGCATAAAGAACAGATAAGCCATGAGATTTAACTAACTTCTTCTGTCTATATTTGTATGAAATGGCTCATTTTCGTGCGAGTTCCTATGTGTTTATATGATGTTCAAGATGTTTTTTGACTTCCTCGTGTCTATTCATTCCTTCACAAAAGACAGTTTCATATGAAACTGTTGTGCCTCAGGCTTGGGCCTCTTTCGTGCTTTTCTAGTCAGAGCAATGTGAGATGCATGAGAGATTCCAAAAAGCTCTATGGGAGGACGGAATGTTTTAAGACCAGACGCAAGACTGAACCTACTAATTCAATCTTCTTTGGCATTCCCTAAGATTGGTGATTTTGTCCAATAAGTCATCTGAAAGTAGGAATTCAAATACATGCCTTACATGTTGGCCTTCCAGTTGCAAAAATAAATAATAATAATAATAATAATAATAATAGTAATAATAATAATAATAATAATAATAATAATAATAATAATAATAATAATAATAATAATAATAATAATAATAATAATAATAATAATAATAATAATAATATCCATCTCATCCCCATATTCAGTCCAGTTCCGTATCCCATGGAGATCTTCGAGAAGGGAATATGAGATAATATCTAGAAAAAGGTCGCCTATTATTTGACTGTTTGGGAAATCTACATGTCGAATTCTTAGCAGAAAAGATAAAGGGGAGAAGAATATGGAAAATGAAGAAGTTAGCCGGCAGTATTTACTAGTAGTCTACTACTGCTCTAGAAAATTTGCATTCTGCGCAATAGCGATGTCAGAAAATGGAGCCCATTTACAGTAATACTAGTTGTCTTGTGACGTACCTGGAGGCTTTCCCCCTCTTTCTCCTGATGGTCCAGTATCTAAAGCTGGTTTTACAGCCACAAGCTAAAGCGCAAACGTGAGACATTAAATAAGAACATACATAAAAAAGGATGTTAACACACTATTAATTTACACGAACCGACCTTTTGTCTTGTTTCCTTTGAAGCAGCACTGATCTGGGGGTGTTTCAATATTGTCCAATCAAATACATAATCGAACTGATAGCCTGCATAGGGACATGAAGAAAGTAAAACTGAGGACCTACTTGTACGTGAATAAACCAGACTATTCCCTCACCATGGCATACAAGATACAAACTTCACTCTTTAGCTTCAGGGATACTTTAGTTCTCTACTTCATTGAAGTATTTGGAATTTAGAAATTATCCGAAGATGTTGCAATCACCGAGGGAGGATAGATATTCACATGGAATACTCATAGAAAAATAATATGCAAGAATTAGAAGATGCAGAGGGAGAAAGATTAAGATGACTTGAAGATGAATGAGGAGGGGAGTCAAGACACCAGAACAGGTAATTCTCTCAACCCTTCACTTACTCGGCCTTTTGCCCTCTTGGCCTATCTCCTATTGTCTTTCTCTTGGGAGTTTTCTCTTACCTCCTGATTTTCTACACTAGATATTTTGTGATTTAAGCTTTGTACAATTTGGATATGGGAATACTATATGTGTGTGTATATATATATATGACAGAAATCAGAAGTATGCTATAGAAAAATGTCACATTAGTCTATTAGAAAATGTAATTGGTTGCATAAAATAATAGTACATCTTTTCTGTTCTTTAGGTTACTTTCATGTATAGAAGGTCAAACAAACAAAGATATGTATCTCCTCCCTGTCTATGCCCTTATCTTTTGGAGAGTGATGTATCCTATATCCATGGTGATAATGTGCTGGACACAGATGTCTGTATATGTTTGGAGGAAACAATGACAAGAATATCCGTTAGGGGATCACTTCTGACATTAATATGCATGGAAGTTAGTGGATTGAGCACATATTCTCAAAAGGTAACATTAGGTACTAGATAACAGAAACTGGTTCTCTGACAAGTGCGGGTTTTCTGGTTAGATGGTCCCACTAGGTTTTCACTTCGAGATTTATATTAAAATTTACAGTTTCTGAAGTTTTGGAGATAAAACTAATCAAGCTGTTGCTCAAATAATAACCCTTTTGACCTTGGTCTAGTGATGGAGGTAAATTTCTGCTCTTTTGTAGCAGGAAAGTAGGAGCCATGTATTCCAAACTCTTCAAACTATGAATTGTAATTGGAGGTTATGACCCATCTGATTCCCATTTCTTTCCTTGTCAGCAATCACTAAATAGGAGTTATAATCGTCTCCTATACTTCAACCTACCATAACATATGCTTTGCACTGTGCAGCTTCACTAGCTTATCAATACTTATGCTACCTGAAAGCAGACTGATATATTTAGTCTCTCATTTCTAAGAAACATAGACAACAAAAAGAAAAAATCACAGACAGAAACACCCAGAAAAAAGGGCGAAATTGAGGATATGAAGGTACTTTTAGTCCTAGTCCAATGCTTACATATGGAACTTCTGGGGAGTGTGGACGGTAAAAAACAAGTACAGCATTGAGAATCTAACGGTCTAACCTTCTCTTAGAAATAACTCCCTGAAGATTCTTTTTAGGTATGCATAATCTGGTTTATCCTCAAATCGCAATGAACGGCAATAGTGCAAGTATGATACAAATTCTGATGGATATCCCTTGCAAAGGACCTGTTGGAAAAAATAACAATTATTTTCATAACTCAAAACTAATATATAAATGCTCTGATCAAGCTGTTATTGATAACCTCAGTCTTATATATCTAAGAAATGTCTGCCTATATAACACGGAAACTTTTGAATGCAGGGGACTGACCACAAAAGGTATAATACCTCAATCGGCGTCAGCACTTTCTTTTCACTTATTTTGTCGTACTTCTGTTTCTTATTTGCAGCTCTCAGGCCCTGCCAGGGAAGGCTGACACACAGAAAAATATAGTGAATCAGAGCAATAAGATATGTTGTAACTAACAAGTTACTATACAGAAACAAATTAAAGAACTGAAAACAAAACGGTTACACAGGCATTGTAGCACATTCAACCTTCCCCTGAGAAAATACATGAACACGTAACCAAGAGACTCCATATCATCTCTCCTGCTTTGCTCTGAGACAAAGCAAATTAAGATTAAATGGTATGAAATTCTAATTAAAATTGAAAGAGCACTTACAATTACAAGGGAAAGCAAACCAGAGCTTACCAACTCCGAGGTGAGTGTTAACACTTGCATAACGAGCTGTGCCGGTAAGATTCTTGTTTTCCCTGTGAAGAGCCTTGCAGAGTTAGTTTAGTTTTTATATTTCATAGACGTGAAAAGAATGAAGCAAGATAAACCACTAAAATTCAAGCTATTATGGAATCATGAAACTAAGCCTACATTTTTCAACCTTTCAAAAGTATCCCATGTGTATCTATCCTCATTTCTTAAACAATTAGTAGGTTTATAAACAAATATGTCTTTTCTCTTTTACATTTCTTGACAAAGAACTGATTCTACTAACTCAAGTTTTGGGAGAACCAAATGTTTGTGCATGTGAGTCGAGGCACGTCTTGGTTGTTAATTTCCCCTCAAATGACGAAAAACTACCTGAGAAATACAGTTTACCAAGGTCAAATCGTTTGCATGCCTTTAAAACTAACTAGAACACATTTTTTAATTGTAAGTTTGATTGGTAGAAATTTAAAGTAAATAAACCATATAACACTGTCTGGATTTTCAATTTACCATACCCAATAACAAAATAGGTTGAATATGAAGAGAATATTCATATCTTGAGGGTGGCACTTTTACGCACATATATCAGGCAGCGTCAGATCAGTGAGATCGAACAATGATATATTCACTTTCTGTCCTCTGCATAGATTGAAAGGAACTTGCCTAAACAATTATATTGTAAGCCTCAGTCTCTAACGTCAAAATGTCCAAGATACATAACTTGAACTTGGAAGATGCATAAGTTGAAGCTTAAGTTTGTGCATTGTTCTTTTCTCAATTCAGTTTACTATTGACATTGAACGTGGACAACATTCATAAAGTTTCTTCCTTTTTTTAGGGGGTACAAAAAAAGTACTGCAGCCGTTTGATTCCTGAGCCATGAGTTCTGCATAATTTTCATTTCCTCCCCCACTTCTAAAGTTGAAGTAAAGAAGAGTAAATACTATACCTATATGGTATATGCTTGTGGGTTTGAAGATCCCTGTACTTCTTTGCAAGGCCATAGTCAATGATGTATACCTGCATCATCATCATAAAACTGGAAGTTCTTAGAACAAATAGCCACTTAATCCACATTGGATTAGAGTTTCCAGACAACTGTGAACACTGTCCAACGTTAGATTATCACTGGAAACTATTTAAGTCCTTTAGTGAAGAGTCTCTCTAATATGTTGAGGGAGAATAAAGATACTTCTCCAAAATGGCAGATGTAGAGAAGCATAGCAAGTGGAGGGTACTTGTACCCAAGAACTCGCGTCAACGAGCCAGCTCTATCATTCAGTAATGAACATCTAATATTACATATCTTCATATGTATATTCCGGCAAGATGGACTTTTTTCAAGAAACAGAAAGGCAACTCTAAACAGTAAAAGTATCACCAGAGACTATACAAGACAGGAACCAAATGCTTTTGGGGTGGCTAGAAAAGTGGAACAACAGACTGATTTTTTTTTTCTCCTTTTGCTCTATAGAAGCACACGGTAAGGTCGAGCCAAATTTTCATTGGAACTATGTGCAATAGCTCAAAGGTTATGGTTAGTTTGCAACATTAATGCAGAATCTAACCTGATTTAAACTGGCTTTTAAAAAAGGCTAAACAACAATGCATACATTAAACTGCTGCTAGGTTTAAAGAGTTTACCAACTCAATAGCCTGATCCATCAAATCCGGCATGCGACAGTGTAATTCAAACATAGGCTTCTTCAGTTTTGAACTAAACCGCACTGGTTAGGCTTTTCCGAAAAATCAGTTTTAAAAGTGGATACAGCCTTTCTATTGAAGTAGTTTTGCAGAAACCAAGTAGTCAGTTACATAAGGAACACAACGGCTCTATTCTCCTAGTACGTTATAGTAAATTTTCTTGCTATTAACCTTTCAAGAGGAGGTGAAAGAGCAGAAAACTTGACGTAATGGCAGTTGAGTAAATTATGGTAAAACCGATCACTGGTCAAAAGGAGGACAGAGACTCAGTTAATAGAGCATCTACACAAGTGTATGAAACTTTTAAATGAGCAGTAATTAACTATGAGTATGTAATTCAAAGCACCTGATTAGCTTTTCTTCCCAAGCCCATTAAGAAATTATCAGGCTTTATATCGCGGTGAAGAAAACCCCTTGAATGCATATATTCCGCTCTATTGATCTGATACAAACGAATATGTTAGTTGAAGCTACAACTAGCACGGCTAAAAAAAATATTTAAGAGGAAAAGCAGTTTGTAACATACTAACTGATCGGCGAGCATCAACACTGTTTTCAAAGAAAACTTTCTGTTGCAATAGTTGAACAAGTCTTCAAGACTAGGCCCAAGAAGGTCAATAACCATGACATTGTACTCGCCCTCAAGTCCATACCATTTGAGTTGGGGAATTCCGGCTTTGAAGTAAAAAGTTGACATTTAAAATGTTACAAGAATACACGAATGGTGCAGTAATTTCATTAACACTTGCATATACTCACAAAATTAAAACCTAATAAAAGAGACAAAAAATAACAGCACAAACTTACTTCCTCCTTGCAAAAGCGTGTATATTTTTGCTTCATAGAGAAGCTGAGGATGCCTGGTTTTAGCGCTTTCCTGAAATTTGAAAACAGAAAATGTCACCAGTTTGACAGACCAGCTAATAAACCAGCAAATAGACAGACTCTACTTGGTAGAAGCTTTACCACTCTGATACAGTAGAAGCATAATTTCTGAGAAATATGAAGGTAAAAATAAACTTTCAGTTTGCGAAATACTATAGTCAACCCCTATTACCAGGAGAGATGTGCAAAGCTCCCAAGACGGTTGTTCTCATTAAATAAGATTTCGCAGCTTCATAGGTGGTTTCAACTTTATGTAGAATTTTCCCAAGAATGACATAATATTGGTTCCAATCTGTTCGCTAACTGCCCACAACTGTAGCTTTAGTGCCAACCAGACCAAGGAAGAAAAAGTAGCCTCATTATCCACTAATACTTGCTTCGTTGCTGTTACGGATTTTCACTCCAAACGCTAACGAATGAGCATTTAAAGTAAAACATGGAAAATTTACCACCGAACTTTACTTAGCAGTTTCATATTGCTTAGCAGAAAACGTATCTGCTTGAGAGTGTAAAAGATTTAAGTAAAGTCAACTTAAATTCTGGGAAGTGAAATGGATCTCATAAATTTTCTCTAATGCGGATGCTCTGGTTCCTCTAAATACCAGTACATAAGCGTCTTATAGTTTCTGTAAGGAGCAAAACTGTCTGTCGATGATGGTCTGATGGAATATAACTAATGAATTCATATACAAGATTTTAGTTGCTCCGGGAGATGATTTTGAGTAAGATTTAGAAAAAAAACTGCGTTTTCCTTAAAAATATCCTTTGCATGTCACCAACTAGGTTAAACTTGTTAAGTGGGCCATCATTCTAATAGGCTGGGAGGATTCAATTTCTCTCAGGCATCACTGCTATTATGTGTTACTACATCTTCATGGAGACAATTTATCAGCCTGTTATAACACCATTTTCAACCCTAAATGCTTTCCAGAAAGACATATTTCAAGACGCCGACAACAAGACCTGTTCTAATAAAACCAAAAGTGAGAATCTAGTTGCATTGTTAAATACTACTATCAGTCATATCTTGCAATGTATGAATAAGTGGTAATCAACTATGTCTCAAGTATTTCAGAAGAAAACACATACCAGCTTAACTCCAACTTCCTCCCCACTTTGCATGTTAACACCTGAACATCAAACATCCAATAAAACAGTAACATTCTTCAGACTTAAATCAACCATTATATGATCAACACAAAGGCTCAAGACTTGAATGAAATGCCAATGCACATACCTAAATAGAGCTCGCCGAACGATCCACTCCCAATCTTGCGACCCAGTTTGAATTTCCCACCAACTATATGGTCCATGATGTGTTTTAACAAAATGCCCTTTGCCCAAATTCAAACCTTTTCGCCTTCTCAATTGATCAAATTCCCTAACCCTTTTCTTATCCAATCAACCACCAAGAAATCTTGACAGAAACAATGTAGAACAACAACACTGACTCTTCAAGCCAAGAACTCCCATTCGTAAATCTCAACCCAGAAATAAAGCTACGTTTTTCTAAATTCTGATGCAAACCCAGAACGAAATAATAGCTCAAGAATCAGAATCCGTACAAATGGAAAGACGAAACCCAGATTGAGGTGAAGAGTTACCAGTTCGTTGCGCAAGAAAATGATAGGGATCGATAGAAGAGGAGAAGGAAAATTGTGATCTTCTGAGGGTGTTGCCGTTTTGATTCCGAGAATTGATTTGAACAATCGACGAAATGCCTTTTATTTTCCTCCTCCTCCTTCTATATGGTTTTCCAGAGGAGGGCACCTTCTCTTTTCTCCTCTCTTTGCCTGCAAATTGTAGTAACAGAGAAGCGTAATGTTCACGCGTCCAAGGGTTTGCGTGGCTTTGTGTTGTGGCGTTTTTTTTTCCTTCAAATTAGTTGGGGAAATTGCAATTGACTCCCTCTATGTTGTTCCCTTCATCGCGGCAGCTGTAACCGCGTCAGATTTCTTGGTTCGAAAATCAACACGGACTGGTACAAGGTTAGCAATTTCAGATTCTAACTTGGTTCTGGTGTTCGTTCGTTGTTGATCGTTAGCAGCGAAGCCAACGATGATTGTGGACAGAATTTTGAACTCGTTTTATTGTGACTTAAAAGAGTACAATACTATCATAATTCTTCCGAAATCACTTCCTATTACAGCCATGAAATCCTACAGCGATACAGCCAACAAGATGGCTTTTTGTAGCGATTACAAACATATTTCAACTGCCCTGAAAATCTGCCTACAAATAACTACCGCGAAGGAATTAACCGACAAAAACTGCCTCACTGTTTAGTCCAGAAGCTTCTCCGATTGGTTGCTGCTGCATTCATGTTCATTCTATGCACGATCTGCTGCACCAGGTCTGCTACCGTCCCGGCACCAAATTTTTGCACTGCCACCAGATTCTGTGCACAGTTCGTCGAGTGATCTGGTGCAAAACTACCCGCTGCAATGCGCGACCAACGGCCAAGTCTTGCACTACCAAAACAGCACCAAGCCATCAACGAAGATCCTCCATGAAGCCAGTGAATTTAGCCAAGGCACCAAGCCAAGCCAAGACCAAGACACGAAGCCAAAGACTAAACTCCCTCGTTATCTAAACGTCTTGCCCGTCGTTCTTCCTTGGTTCGATTTGCTATTCCAACGTGCACGTCTAGCGAACCATCATCGAGGCAGCAAAGTTAGAGGCAAGACATACCGCCCACACCACTTGCATTTCACGTCCTCGTCGAACCATCTCCACATACTTCATTGTCCATATTTTATTTTCTTCCAGATTTTGGCTTCTAAAGTATCTGATGAGACGATCCGGGACAAGGGACTGCACCAGAAACTTTCTTTTTCTTCGCACCAGAAAAGAATAACCACATTTTAATCATATTTTTGGTTGAGCCTAGCCTACGAGCCCCAACATGTACGATATAGACAGAGAGGTCACGCTGCAATAAATAATAATAGGGGTGCATTCTTGGAATATACCAATTTCTCCCCTGACGTTAGTAGATAGCCCTTCGCTATCCCCACTAACCATTCTAATGAGACCTTAAGTGTCGACACCCCTATAGAGTTATGACCTAAACATGCATATGTAGTACTCATTGATTTCACGATAAATAAAAGGGTATGTACCCTAAGGAAATCACTCAATTGTGTTCCAGGTCGTAGCCTTCATGCATATCCTCTATACTTCATTACCAATTCCATTATCATTCATTCATTCTTCCAATATCTTAAACGAGTACTATAAGTTTGAATAACACATGCTTCTCAAATCAGTTTCACAATATTGACATGACTCACACAAAACATCGCATTTTAATAGTTGAAGGTGTAGGGTTTTGATTCATGGATGCGCAACGGAAACACAAACAATCATAACCCATGCAAAACCCTCCAAGGATCACAAGTCAAGATACATAACGATGGTAAGGGAAGAAATCAGTAACACACCTTAGGGATCTCTTTTGATGATTTCAAACGCGAATTGTGTCACGTTCTCTATAGTTGGTCCACGACTAGAGTTGAATACTAGATCTTCAAATCCTTGGTGCTAGCACGGAAAGAGGAAGAGGAAGAAGAATCACGCAAAACGAGACGAACAAGGAGGTTTCGGCCTCCTTGTGGCCGACGGGGACGGGCGGCGGCAAAGGGGGAGGCGTGCTCCTCTTTGCTTGCTTGCTCTCTCCTTTTTGTTCTCTCCCACTCAAGTTATGATCAATAAGGTCACAAGTGTGGGAAGGAAGGAAGGAGTGTCCTTTATATAGTCCAACAAATCCTTGCCAACTACCTAAAGGACCTATTCTAGTCCTACTAGAATTCAATTTAGTCCCTTGTTTGAAAATTAGTCCCTACTAAGTTTGCAAAGTATTGCAAAGTGATCCTTCTAATTAATTAATCCTATTAATTAACTCCCAAATCTAGTTCAACTCAATATAGCGTGTGCCCCCATAGGTTCTATCTAGTTGGTAGCAACAATTTGCTAATACGGAGCGGTTTCTAGCAAAACATCCATTCTAGCCAACTAATAGATCTTGACAAACCTTGTACAAGTAATTGCCTCATCCCTTTGTCTCTATATCCGGATTGGACAAGAGACATACAATTCACACTCGTATATCTAATCCACAGTTTCTCGATCCATGGGAATAGCCTTATTCGTGCAAATAACATCAATATCCCATATTAATTTATTTGAGTCTGGCCAGACATTCTATAAGCACTATCCCTCGAGTAGCCTAGGATATTTTCTCCCGTTATGTGGGAGGGACAAATTCTATCTACGTCCACTACGATCTCTAAGCTCGCTTCTTATTGTATCCGGTACATGCTTTTATAACTACCCAGTTACGATGTAGCGTTTAACGCTACCAATTTCACAATAATCCACATGTAGAATATCTAGCGACTTCAAGTCTAAGGATGACAATACCATTGCACCACGAGAAGCGCTTGTGACTTAACATAACGTGTATGTAGCCTTCTCGGAGATGGGTCAATCCAGTGCGCCATTACCCTTAATGCACACCTATGTGTTGGATCATGATATCTCCATATCAATCCAACCCCATACTAGACTATAAATGATTGTCCCATTAATCATTATACTGGACTAGGGATATTTAAGATAAACAACACAATTGTAAATCTAAGGACTTCATTATATTAAATATCCAATAAATAATAAATGAATTTTCTAGCCACAAATAAATTCATACTAAACTAGATTGCCTCTAGGGCATCTATTCCAACAGTCTCCCACTTTCACTAGAGCCAATCTGGCGCATCTTGTATGCCCATACTCCTAGTGTGCCCTTCATGCTTCCATTGCGCAAGCGACTTTGTAAGCGGGTCTGACAGATTCTCATCTGTAGGAATCTTGCATATCCGAACGTCTCCTCTATCGATAATATCTCGAATCAGATGAAACTTCCTGAGCACGTGCTTGGATTTCTGGTGCGACCTGGGTTCCTTCGATTGCGCGATCGCCCCAGTGTTGTCACAATATAACTCAACTGGATCCGCAATGTTAGGAACCACACCAAGTTCAGGAATAAACTTTCTGATCCAAACAGCTTCATTTGCTGCGCCATTTGCAGCAATGTACTCAGCCTCTGTTGTAGAATCAGCCACCGTCTCTTGTTTGGAACTCTTCCAGCTCACCGTTGCTCCATTCAGGAAAAACACATATCCCGACTGTGATATAAAGTCATGTCTGTCGGTTTGGAAGCTTGCATCAGTGTAACCCCTTACACGCAACTCTTCCTCACCGCCAAATATCAAGAAAGCATCCTTAGTTCTTCTCAAGTACTTTAGGATGTTCTTGACCTCAATCCAGTGACTCTCACCCGGATTGGATTGGTATCTGCTTGTCATACTCAAGGCATATGACACATCTGGTCTAGTACATAACATGGCATACATGATAGATCCTATGGCTGAGGCATAGGGAATTCTACTCATGCGTTCCTTCTCAATCTCATTGGAAGGACAACCACTCTTCGAAAGAGTGATTCCATGTGACATGGGCAAGAATTCCTTCTTGGAATCTTGCATGTTGAACCGCTTCAACACCTTTTCAATATATGTACTTTGAATTAGGCCTAGCATTCTCTTAGATCTATCTCTATAGATCTTTATACCGAGTATATAGGACGCTTCCCCTAAGTCCTTCATTGAGAAACACTTCCCTAGCCAATCTTTAACAGACTGCAGCATGGGAACGTCGTTTCCAATGAGTAGTATGTCATCCACATACAAGACCAGAAAAGCTACAGAGCTCCCACTAACCTTCTTGTAGACACAAGACTCATCTTCGTTCCTGATGAATCCAAACTCTTTGACTACTTCATCAAAACGTCGATTCCAACTCCTAGAAGCTTGCTTCAATCCATAAATGGATCGTTGCAGATTACAGACTTTGTTGGCTTGCTTTGGATCTTCAAAACCCTCCAGCTGTATCATATACACGTCCTCGAGGAGATTCCCATAAAGGAATGCTGTTTTGACATCCATCTGCCAAATCTCATAGTCATGGTATGCTGCAATCGCAAGTAGGATTCGGATGGATTTGGTCATAGCGACTGGTTAAAAGGTTTCATCATAGTCAATACCATGAATCTGTCCGAATTCTTTAGCCACCAATCAGCCCTTATAGGTAATCACATTACCATCCATGTCGATCTTCTTCTTGAAGACCCACTTGCACCCTATGGATCGCGCCCCTTCGGGTGGTTCCACCAAAGTCCATACTTTGTTGGTATACATGGATTCCATCTCGGATCTCATGGCTTCTAGCCACTTCTGAGAGTCTGGCCCTTTCATGGTCTCTTCATAGGTAGTAGGCTCATCATCTATGAGCATCGTGTCACCGGAATCGGTCACGAGAAGTCCATACCTCTCGGGTTCCTGGTGCACTCTACTAGATCTACGAAGCTCTTGTGTTACCTGAACAGGCTGCTCCGCAATTGTTTGTGGTTCCTGTTCATGTTCCATAATCGGTTCAGTAATTTGTGTTTCTTGAACCTCTTCAAGTTCTACAGTCCTCCCACTTGCTTCTTTAGAGACAAAATCTCTTTCTAGAAACATGCCGGCCCGAGCAACAAACACTTTGTTCTCGGTTGGATTGTAGAAGTAGTAACCCTTAGTTTCCTTAGGGTACCCCACAAACTTACACTTATCCGATTTTGGCCCTAGCTTGTCTGATTGTAAACGTTTTACATAGACATCGCAGCCCCAAATCCTCATGAACGACAGTGTGGGACGCCTCCCACTCCACATCTCATGTGGTGTCTTCATGACAGATTTAAATGGAACACGGTTAATGGTCAAAGCTGCACTTAATAGAGCGTGGCCCCAAAATGATAATGGAAGATCGGTTTGACACATCATAGATCGAACCATATCAAATAGGGTTCGATTCCTCCTCTCAGACACGCCATTCCATTGTGGCGTTCCGGGTGGAGTGAGTTGGGACATGATCCCACACTCTCTAAGATAGTCGTCAAACTCTTGGCTCAAGTATTCTCCTCCACGATCCGATCGTAGAGCCTTGATACTTTTGCCAAGTTGATTCTCTACTTCATTCTTTAATTCTTTGAAAACTTTAAAGGATTCGGATTTGGCCCTCATGAGGTACACAAATCCATATCTACTGTAATAATCAATAAATGTAATGAAGTAGACGTAACCACCCCTGGCAGGCGTGGAAAATGGCCCACACACATCAGTATGTATGAGCGCCAATTGCTCACTATTCCTCTCACCTTTCTTATTGAAAGGGGACTTTGTCATTTTTCCCAATAAACAAGCCTCACATGTCTCATATGATTCATAATCAAATGAGTCTAGTAGTCCATCCTTATGGAGTCTAGATACACGTTTCTCGTTTATGTGGCCTAAACGATAGTGCCATAAATAAGCAGGATTTAAATCATTTATTTTAATCCGCTTGGTATTAATGTTGTAGACAGGATTGCTTAGATCAAGGACATACAGTCCATTGAATAATTGCGCACTAAAATAGTGAATATTATTCAAATAAAAGGAACAACAATTGTTCTTTATTGAAATAATAAAACCTTCCTTGTCCAAACAAGAAATAGAAATAATGTTTCTGCTCATAGGAGGCACTAAATAGCAATTATTTAATTCTAAAACTAATCCTGAAGGCAGAGATAGCTCGCACATGCCCACGGCCAACGCAACAACTTTTGCTCCATTCCCAACGCGTAGATCTATCTCCCCTTTGGCCAATCTTCTACTTCTCTTTAGATCCTGCACATTTCGAAAAATGTGAGATCCACATCCAGTATCTAATACCCATGATGTAGAGACAGTTAAATTGACATCTGCAACAAAAATATCTGGTGGTGGTGAAATCATTATTCCAAGCCTCTTGTCCTCCATATATTTTGGGCAGTTCCTCCTCCAGTGTCCAGGCTGACTGCAGTAGTGACACTCACCTTTAGTCACACCTTTGACAATGCCACCAACAGGCTTAAGGGCAGGTTCCTTGGACTTTGCAAGTGACTTGCCTTTGCCCTTGGAGGATGAGGCTTACCTTTTGCCCTTTCCTTTCTGCACCATCATAATGGCCTTGCCCTTACCCTTGTTGATGCTTTGTTCAGCTGTCCTCAACATATTGAGCAAATCTGGCAGTGGTTTCACGATCTCGTTCATGTTATAGCTCATGATGAACTGTCCATAACTCTCGGGCAACGATTGCAACACGAGATCGGTTGCCAACTCTTGGCCGACCAGGAACCCTAGTCGGGCGAGATTCTCCAGGTACCCGATCATAAAGAGTACATGGGGTCCCACTGGGTTCCCTTCTGCCAGATGACACTTGAACAATGCCTTAGAGACCTCATACCTCTGAACCCTTGCCTGCTCTTGGAAGAGCTGCTTAGATGCTCGATCATATCGACAGCATTCATGTTTTCGTGTTGCTTCTGAAGCTCAAAAGTCATGGTGCATAGCATAAGGCAGGCCGCATCATTAGCGTCATCAACACGCTTTTGATACGCCTTTAGGGCTGCAGGTGTTTGGTTCTCTGGACCTGCTGAAACATGCTCCTCTATTGCGTACAGTTTCTTCTCTTGCTTGAGAACAATTCTCAAGTTTCTGTACCAATCAAGGAAGTTGGTTCCAAAGAGATTGTCCTTCTCAAGGATAGATCGTAGGGAATGTTGTGAACTTGATGAGTTGTTTGCCATTTGGAATTCTACAAAAAGGAAAATACGCAAGTTTTTGTATTTGTGAATTTTTGACTATATTCAATAATGGCTAGTTTATCAAATATAGCTCCCACTATTTTTCTACGGATTAATAACCCTCAAGATATTAATGCGGAAAATATCCTTATATTTTCTAGTGGGCCAAGATCCATGTTTCATCTCCTTATGAGCTTGCTTTGGCAAGTCACCCATAATTCGACTACTTTAGGTAGGAACAATTTCCAATTGCATCCCTTATACAACTCTTGGTTCAATTGGGCAAATAACTTCTTATTTATCCATCCATATGGATAATCCCAATTGATTGCCTCTAGGTTTCTTAATCATATTAATAGCCTAGTTGTGTTCAACCTCTTATTTAAACAGTTGCACATTACTAGCTTGTGCCATCGCATTCCATCATTATGAACCAAGTCGCCATGCTTTGGCACACACGAACTTGATCTATCATGATGATAATGAGTGTTTAAATAACTAGAAGGCAAGAACACAATATTTGAATTTTGAGGGATTTTAAATTCAATTTTAATTGTTTTGTTGATCAATATCAACTAATCTATCTATTTGAGTTTGGGCACAACTCCAAATAATAGATCCGGGTTGTCTAATTATCTTATTATCCTAATTGCATGCATCATCCATACACCAACCACAAAATAATAAGACAATAAAATAAACAACCACAAAATAAAAAAAACGTGATGTGGATATGGCCTTTTCTAGACTAAGATAATTCCAAGTCAATGGAATTATCTATGAACCCTAAAAGCAAACACATCTCCATGCGTCTTGATCTTTTGGTCCATCCTTCATAGTCATGTGGAATGCTCCATGCTCCATCTTTTGTGGCTTCCTTTGGCTTTGGGCTTCTTTTCTTCAATCTTAGCTAATAATCTTCTTTATCTAGCACTAGCTAACAACTATACTAAATAAAATAAATCTCACAAGTTGAAAAAAAAAATGGCTCGCATGCCATAAAACCCTAATTAATTATTACAATTAATTGATCAGCTCGCCGTAAACCAAACCATAAAAATTAAACATCCACATCAAACCACATCCTAAGGCCATATCCAATCACCATGCGATTTGCACATAAACAGTTAAAATCCAATTTTAACGCGCTTGGTCAATTTTAATTGATTTTAGTATACTCTAGGGTTAAAACGGTCCATGGGGCCCAACAATCTAATTGCCCGGGCCCAAAAAGAGAACCGCAAAGGCCTTGGGCCGGCCGGCCCCTTGCCCACGCGCCTAGTGCGACACCCCCTGATTCCGAGCCTTCCGTTCCGGACCGGAGAGCTCGGGAGGGCGTCGTTCAAATGAATGAATCGGCGGAAATCGTGAAACAAAACATCCATACTTAATATATTACATAAACGTGATTGTCTGAACATAAAACATGACATACTATTAAACAAGATGAGCATCGTCTAGGCGAATTATTTATTTATTACTAACATAACTAGGTGAGTCCGCGTTTCCCTTAATCCAAGCTTCCTTCACCTAGACCTGCGGGGGAAAGAAACAAGACCGCAGTTTTTCCAAAGTCAGCACAAAATGCTGAGTAAGTAAACACCCAAACGTGTAAACAGGAAAGAGACACGTTTTCATTTTAAATAAAGAGGAATAATATGGTAGTAAATCATCTTGTATTGCGAAAGCGTAGATATGAATATTCCAACTCTTTACTTAGCATTCTCAAATCACTCCACCATTTCAAAGCAACAGTTGCTTTTATTTCTCATATGAAAATCCACATTTATTATTTTAGTTGTAGCGGGGAACGAACCAATCCAATAATATAGAACCAACCATCTCGCATGCATCCAAGACCTTAAGTGCCGGCACCCCTCTAAGACTCTAGCGGCCAGAGAGGTGAGTACAGGGAGCAGCCCGGGGCAAATCGCAACCGAGCAAAAATATCATAATAAGCCGGGTGGCCGTGCCATCCCAATAATCATAACCACAATGTATATAAGGTTCCGCCGCACAACTGTTTCCACTTTACGTTATTACGTGTTATTAATTTCACGTGATAGTTTCCAAATAATCATTTCAACAAGTGTTTGAAATCTCAACTCGAGCACGTATATCACAAATCACATTTTGAGACGTAAAAATCATAAAAACATTTAGACACGAATGGAGGACGGGCACATTAGGTAAGGCATATTTACTCACCTCGACAATTAGCACAACAAAGCTTCTACGGATAAACGAAGCCCTCGGCTACGAACTCGTCACCTACAATTTATAATTTCCTAAATTAATTACAAATTCAAAGTGTGCAAGTATGCTATACAAAATTTCTCTAAGTCTAATTTTGAAATTACTCCCCATTAACCCCTTTAATTATTAGCATGCCAAATTTATATAATAATCCGTTGACGTAGACAAGTTGTATTTTTCTCATAAAAATTAATATTTATATAAATACCAACTCTTAGAATTTATTAAATAATAGATCGCATATTAAATTTATACACTCTAATATTTAGAAAATAACAATCTATTTTACAACACATTTATTTGTAAGTGACTACAAAATTTATTTCCAACCAATTTAATTATTGCTACTTATTTGTTATAAAATGTGTATACTATGAAAGAATTAAACTCATAAATAAATCTCACAAAAATGTTTATTCAAATAAAATAAGTGTTTAGTCTCACATAATTTATAACTTAATTTTGGAGAAACAATTTATGATATAAATAATATTTAATTTTTATCTATTTATAAATAGAGGGATTATTTTCCTAAATAAATTTCTAACTTATTTTATTTGGCAATATTAAGCAAATAACATATTTTCTTAAAACTCTAATTTATAAGTACTTGCAATATTTATTTAAACACACTAAATTATATGATTATATCTACTTTATATTTAATCTTGCTTATTTTTCAAAATACTAACAACAATATCCCATATTAAATATTACATATATATATATAACTGTAAATAGCAAAAACATCTTTTATATAATTAAAATAATTACTAGAAATATTATAATTTTATTCTACTACAAAATTGTATTTTAAATTTTATATTATATTTGCAGTTTATGTAAATACTAAATAGATCCCCCAGCTTTTTATTAATGACATGAAATAACCTCCCAATAACCAAAAACAGTTTTATTATGCTTCACTAGCCACCCATAACTTTTCAGAAAGTACAAGAACAACCCCCCAACATGAACAAGTGTAAATCCAACAACCCGATTCGATCTAAAGCTATTAAAATCATGTTTTGATGACCACAAATGAATCATAAGGTGATTTAGGAGTTACCCAAGCGAAAAATTGCGAGAAACGGTCAAGATTTGGGTCCGGGTGGGTTCGCCGTCGATGGTGGCCGGAGGTGATGAACGATTCCGGCGATTGAGGTGTTGTTGGCTCCGATTGTTGATACCCGTGAGTTCCTCGGACCTATAGGAGCGATTTGGGATCGATTTGAGTGAGTGGGTGTCGCCAGGGAGTTCGGGCGAGCTTCTCGCCGGCGTCAATGGCGCCTGGCGGTCGGCGGCGGTATCTGGGGCGTCTCTGCAGCGATTAGCTGCTGCTGTTGCTTCGTCTCGGCTCGGAACAGGGAGGGGGATGAGTACGGGGTGAAATCAGAGGGGTTGGGGAGAGCTGCAGGTGGTGGTGGCGACGGTTTTGCCATCGGGGCCTTTGTCGGAGGCGGCAGCGGCTTGAGTCGCTGCTCTGTTTCTGCGGGTTTTCTTCGGGGAGAACAGAGAGGCAGAGAGAGGGTGAGACAGAGGGTCAAAACTGAGGGAGAGAGGGAGCTGTTGTCGCGGTGGCGGCTTGGTTGCCGTCGGGGAAGGCAGCGGCACCAAGCCGCTGCTCTGTTTTCGTCGGGAGAAACAGGGCTGGGAGAGAGAGTGAGGCAGAGGGGGAGGTTGAGAGGTGGAGAGGGGGAGGAGAGGTGATGGTGTTGCAGGGGGTGGTGCGGCTGGTGATGGAGGTGGTGGTGGCGTGTGGTAGTGATGGTGGTCTGTGAAGAGAAGAAGAGGATGGTGATGTTGTATTTGAGGGCAAAAGTAACAGGAGAGAAAGAGAGAGAGAGAGGGATGTTGGGGAGTGGGAGGATTTACCAAAAATGGGGAATAAAATATTATTTCATCATTTCAGCTTTGTTTCTCTTCTTTTTTTTTATTTTTTTTTGTATTGGTAATGTTTGGGTGTGTTGGGTGCACCAATTGGTAGACTAATCTAGCGGGTCGGGTACACACTAGGCTAGACAATTTATTACTTGATATAAAATAATAAATTTCTAAAATTAATTTCTCAATAACGATACCCTTTTCTAGGAATATAAATTAACCACCTTGACTATAATTTGGACCCGAGAATTACCCAATTTCATAACTCGCAAATAAAATCGAATTCTTCGCACAAATTACCAATTTACCCTCGTATTAAAACATGGTATTACATCCTTCCCCCCTTAAAGAGAGCTTCGTCCTCGAAGCTAAAGCTACTCAAAGATCAAATATTTTCTATACGATGCAAGGGTATAACTATATGATGATGCATAAACTATATTATGAAACTAACCAGAGATAACAGGAAAGGTCAAGATTTATTTAGGATCGTAATGTTGGAATAGATGCCCTAGAGGCAATCATAGATTTAGTATGAACAATGTTTTGGCTAGAATATTCATTTATTATTTATGGCGATATTTAATATAATCAAGTCCTTAGATAAATTGTGTTATTTATCTTAAATGTCCCTAGTCCATTATATTGATTAATAGGACAATCAAATATAGACTAGTATGTGGGTAGATTGATATGGAGATATCAAGTCTAACACATGGGTATGCATTAGGAGTAATGGCATACTGGATTGACCCACGACGAAAAGGATACATTAGATTATGTGAAGTCACAATCGCTTTTCGTAGTGCTAATATTATTGCAATCCTTGGACTTGAAGTCACTAGATACTCTAGTTGTGAAATATTGCGCTTTGATGTTATCAAACGTTACACCGTAACTGGGTAATCATAAAGGTGGATATCGGGCGTGATAGGAAGCAAGCTTAGAGATCGTAGTGATGTAGATAGGATTTGTCCCTCCCACATAATGGGGGTAAATATCCACGGCCACTCGAGGGATGAGGCTTATTGAATGTCTGGAAAGACTCAGATAAATTAATATAGAGATATTAATGTTATATGCAAGTATAAGCATATTCCCAGGATCGAGGAACTATGGATTGGATATACGAGTGTGACTATTTATGTCTCGTGTCCAATCCGGATATGGAGACAAAGGGATAATGCAATATGATATATTGGGCACAAAGGTTTGTCGGGATCACTGACTATTTCTATGGGTTGGGTGGCATGGATGTGTTGCTAGACACCGCTCCATGTTAGTAATAGTTACTACCAACTATATAGAAACCTATGGGGTCACACGTCAAATAGAGTAGAGCTAGATTTGGGATTAATTAATATGGATTAATTAATAGAAGGATCATTGTGCAACACCTTGCAAACTTAGTAGGACTAATTTGCAAGGAAGGGAATAGTTCTAGTCCTACTAGAACAAGAAAACTCTTTTTTTATGGAAACAACAAGGAGTTGTTGGAGTATATAAAGGAGGCTCTAGCTTCCTTCCCACTACATGAGTTATTATTAGACATAACACATAAAGAGTGGGAGAGAGCAAAAGAGAGAGCAAGACAAAAGAGCTAGGGACGAAACCCTATCCCTCCCGTCCGCCCCTCTACCCGACGGCAAAGAGAGGGCCGCCCCCTCCCTTTGTGCCTTGGTGCTTTGTTGCTTTGATCTTCATCCCTCTTCCTCCAAGGTTCAAGCTAGCACTTGATTGAAGGAAGAATCTAGATCTCACCTCTAGACGTGGATCAACCGTAGAGACGAGGACATCATTCTTCGTGTGATCTCACAAATCATAAGGTACACATCTTCTATGTCCTTGATCATGTTATGATGTCTCTTCCTGTGATCCTTGGTGGGCTTTGAGTAGGATTAAATTTTTGTTATTCCGCTGCGTTACCTACGTCAAAACCCAACAGTGGTATCAGAGCCACAGGTCATAGAGCATAACATGATATTATGTGTTTACGATTACAGTTCATACACCGTATTATTGTTTATTACGCGAAAACTGAAAAATTGGCATAGTGGATGCAATATTGAATTTGATTCAATCAAACAAGACCCAATTTAACATTGGATGTTAGAATTGGTGAGTTTAATCATATAGGATGTGAATAATTGGGTTCTTGAAAAATTAGGGTTCATGGGCACATGATTGAAAAGGGGTTTTCAATTATGGAAATAAAATTATGGAAATAAATCCATATGGAAACAACCTTGCTTGGGCAACAAGGAAGGAGGAAGGGGACTAGGGCCGAAACCCTAGCCGCCCGCCCCTCCCTTGCGCGCCAAGCAAGGCCGCGGCCTCCTAGGCGTGCGGCGGTCCTAGGGTTCGGGCCACTTGTTGGCTTGGACCCTTTGGACCGTTGTGAAACCCTAGTCACCCAATTTCATTAAAATTAAACAAGCGCGTTAAAAATTGGTTTTAACTGTATTATGTGCTTTATTGCATGGTGGATGGATATGGCCTAGGATTGTGGATGTTTATTGTTTTGTGGTTTTGTTTACGGCCTGCGAGCTGATCAAATTAATGTAATAATTAATTAAGTTTTACGGCCTGCGAGTCGTTCTTTTTCTCCTCGACATGTGAGGCTTTTGTTATTTATTTATTCTAGATGTTAGGCTAGAATTAGAAATATTTATATGATAGCCAAGAACATGGAGAAGAAGACCGGAGAACCAAAGGAGCCAAAAGACATCCCTAGGCGCGCAGCTATGGTGGAGCACATGGAGATGAGCTCGGCACTTTAGGGCAATTAGATATTATCATTGGCTTGATAATATCATTAGTCTAGAGGCCATATCCATGCCACAGTTTTTTTTATTTTTATTTTTGTGGATGTTTATTATTCATGCCTTGTTATTTATTTTGTGTGTATGGCGCTACAAGCAAAACGATAACAAGATAATAATAAACAAGGTTGGTCTTTTATTGTGGATGGCCCAATCCAAATAAGTAGACCATGTTGATAAAGATCAACCAAACAAATTAAATGAAATCCCTCAATTAAATATTGCGTTTTGCCTTCTCTTGCCAAAACACCCTTCATGATCATGGCCTATTAAAATTCGGGCTTGCCAAAGCAAGGCGATTTTAATTTTTCATGATGTGTTGCGGACGACGCAAGCTAGTAATGCGTGTATGTTGGAAGCAAGAGGTTGGACGCAACTAGGCAAGAGTCAATTGGATTGATGAGCTTAGAGGCATGACAATTAGGAGTTATCCAATTGGATAAAGAATAAAAGGAATTTATTCACCTAATTGGACCAAGAGTTGCATGGGATGCAATTGGAAAGGTTCCTACCAAATAACCAATTCTTGGGTGACTTGCCAAAGCAAGCTCAAGAAGAAGTGAAAAAGGGATCTTGGACCCACTAGAAAGTATAAAGATATTTTCCGCTTTAATAGTGAGGGCTATTAATCCGAGAAAAATAGTGGGAGCTATATTTAATGATCTAGCCATTGTTAAATATAGTTAAATTGTTCAAAATACTAAACTGCATATTTCTCGTTTTGTAAAATTCCAAATGGCAAACAACAACGCATCGAGTTCATCCCTACGATCTGTCCTTGAGAAGGATAAATTGTCTGGAACAAATTTCCTTGACTGGTACAAAAACTTGAGGATTGTCCTCAAGCAAGAAAAGAAGCTGTACGTCTTGGACACTCCAATTCCAGACCCACCACAAGATGAGTCTCTGCTAGCGGAAGTAAGGGCACGTCAGAAACATATTGATGATTCTAATGACGTGACTGGCCTCATGCTTTGTACCATGACTAGTGAGCTTCAGAAGCAACACGAGAGCATGGAAGCCTATGATATGATCAGACACTTGAAACAATTGTTTCAGGAACAGGCAAGGCATGAGCGCTATGAAGTGTCTAAACCGTTGTTCAAAAGCAGTCTTGCAGAGGGGAATCCAGTAGGCCCTCATGTACTCCGAATGATCGGGTACATAGAGAACCTTGAGAGACTGGGGTTCCCACTCGGCCAAGACTTGGCGACTGATCTCGTCTTGCAATCGTTGCCTGACAGTTATAATCAGTTCATTATGAACTATAATATGAATGAGATCAACAAGTCTTTGCCAGACCTATTGAACATGCTAAAGACAGCTGAGCAAAGCATCAATAAAGGCAAGGGCAAGGCCATAATGATGGTACACAAGAAGAAGGGCAAGTCAGTTGCATCTACTTCAAAAGGAAAACGCAAGAAAGTTGCGAAATCCAAGGATGCCCTAAAGCCTAGTGGAGGCGTGGCCAAAGGTGAATGTCACTACTACAGCCAGCCGGGTCACTGGAGGAGGAACTGCCCTAAATATCTGGAGGATAAGAAGCTTGGAATAGTGATTCCACCACCACCAGGTATTTATGTTATAGACGTCAATCTCTCTATTTCATCATCCTGGGTATTGGATACCGGATGTGGTTCTCACATTTGTCGTAATGTGCAGGATTTGAAAAGAAGTAGAAGATTGCGAAAAGGGGAGATAGACTTGCGCGTCGGGAATGGAGCAAAGGTTGCTGCATTAGCTGTAGGCGTTTATGAGCTATCTTTGCCTTCTGGACTTATTTTAGAATTAGACAATTGCTTTTATGTGCCTGCTATGAGCAGAAACATTATTTCCGTTTCTTGTTTGGACGAGAAAGGTTTTTCTATTTCAATAAAGGACAAGTGTTGCTCCATTTATTTTGATAGTATGCACTATTGTAGTGCGCATTTGTCTAATGGATTGTATATCCTTGATCTAAATAATCCAATCTATAACATAAATACTAAAAGGATTAAAACTAATGATTTAAATCCTACATATCTATGGCACTGTCGTTTAGGCCATATAAATGAGAAACGCATATCTAGACTCCATAAGGATGGACTTCTAGACTCATTTGATTTGGAATCATATGAGACATGTGAATCTTGTTTATTGGGAAAAATGACAAAGTCCCCTTTCAATAAGAAAGGCGAACGGACTAGTGAGTTATTGGCACTCATACATACTGATGTATGCGGACCATTCCCCACGCCTGCCAGAGGTGGTTATACCTACTTCATCACATTTACTGATGATTTCAGTAGATATGGATTTGTATACCTTATGAAGGCCAAATCCGAATCCTTTGAATTGTTCAAAGAATTCAAGAGTGAAGTAGAGAAGCAACTTGGCAAGAGTATCAAAGCTCTACGATCGGATCGTGGAGGAGAATACTTAAGCCAAGAGTTTGATGAGTATCTTAGAGAGTGTGGGATAGTATCCCAGCTCACTCCACCCGGAACACCACAATGGAATGGTGTATCTGAGAGGAGGAATCGCACTCTATTAGATATGGTGCGATCTATGATGTCTCAAACAGATCTTCCGATATCCTTTTGGGGACATGCTCTAATGACGGCAGCTTTTACCATTAACCGTGTTCCATCCAAATCAGTCATGAAGACGCCATATGAGATATGGACTGGGAAGCGTCCCATAGTGTCGTTTATGAAGATTTGGGGCTGCGACGTCTATGTAAAGCGTTTACAAACAGACAAGCTCGGGCCTAAAGCGGATAAGTGTAAGTTTGTGGGATATCCTAAGGAGACTAAAGGATATTACTTCTATAACCCTACCGAGAACAAAGTGTTTGTTGCTCGGAACGGCGTGTTTCTAGAAAGAGAACTGGTCTCTAAAGAAGCAAGTGGGAGGGTTGTAGAACTTGAAGAAATTCATGAAACACAAACCACTGAACCAATAATGGAACATGAACAGGAACCACAAGAAGTTGTGGAAGGACCTGTTCTGGTAACACAGGAACTCCGTAGATCAGGAAGAGTGCGTCATGAGCCAGAGAGGTGTGGACTTCTCGTGACTGAGCCCGATGACGTACCACTCATTGATGATGAGCCTGCAAACTATGGAGAAGCCATGAGTGGCCCAGACTCTAAGAAGTGGCTAGAAGCCATGAGATCCGAAATGGATTCCATGTACACCAACAAAGTATGGACTTTGGTGGAACCACCCGAAGGGGCTCGACCCATAGGGTGCAAGTGGGTCTTCAAGAAGAAGACCAACATGGATGGCAAGGTAGTTGCCTATAAGGGCCGATTGGTGGCCAAAGGTTATAGACAAATTCATGGTATTGACTATGATGAGACCTTTTCACCAGTCGCCATGACTAAATCCATTCGAATCTTACTTTCTATTGCAGCATACTACGACTATGAGATTTGGCAAATGGATGTCAAAACAGCGTTCCTTTATGGGAACCTCCTTGAGGATGTGTACATGACACAACCAGAGGGTTTTGAGGATCCAGAGAATGCCAATAAAGTCTGTAAGCTGCAAAGGTCCATTTATGGATTAAAGCAAGCTTCTAGGAGCTGGAATCGATGTTTTGATGACGCGGTCAAAGAGTTTGGCTTCATCAAGAACGAAGATGAGCCTTGTGTTTACAAGAAGGTTAGTGGGAGCTCTATAGTATTTCTGGTCTTGTATGTGGATGACATACTAATCATTGGCAATGATATTCCTACTCTGCAATCTGTTAAAGATTGGCTAGGAAAGTGCTTTGCGATGAAAGACTTAGGAGACGCGGCCTATATACTAGGTATAAAGATCTATAGAGATAGATCTAAAAGGTTGCTTGGCCTAAATCAGAGTACATATATTGACAAGGTGTTGAAGAGGTTCAACATGCAAGATTCCAAGAAGGGATTCTTGCCCATGTCACATGGAGTCACTCTTTCCAAGAATGACTGTCCCTCCAACGAGATGGAGAAGGACCGCATGAGCAGGATACCCTATGCTTCGGCCATAGGATCCATCATGTGCGCCATGCTATGTACTAGACCAGACGTATCATACGCGTTGAGTATGGTGAGCAGATACCAGTCCAATCCGGGTGAGAGTCACTGGATTGCTGTCAAGAACATCCTAAAGTACTTGAGAAGAACTAAGGATGTATTCTTGATATTTGGAGGAATGGAAGAGCTAAGTGTAAAGGGTTACACTGACGCAAGCTTCCAAACCGACAAGGATGATTACAGATCGCAATCTGGATACGTGTTTTGCCTGAATGGAGGAGCTGTGAGCTGGAAGAGTTCCAAGCAAGGCACAGTTGCTGATTCTACAACAAAAGCTGAGTACATTGCTGCTGCGGAAGCATCAAAAGAGGCAGTATGGATAAAGAAGTTTATCACTGAGCTCGGTGTGGTCCCTAGCATAGTGGATCCCGTAGAGTTGTACTGTGACAACTCTGGGGCAATCGCACAGGCAAAGGAACCAAGATCGCACCAAAAGTCAAAACATGTACTTAGGAGATTCCATCTTATTCGTGATATGATCGATCGAGGAGATGTGAAGATATGCAAGATTCCGACAGATGACAACGTGTCAGATCCGCTCACGAAACCTCTTGCGCAGCGAAAGCATGAAGGGCACGCCAGATCTATAGGCATACGAGATGCGCCAGATTGGCTCTAGTACAAGTGGGAGACTGTTGGAATAGATGCCCTAGAGGCAATCATAGATTTAGTATGAACAATGTTTTGGCTAGAATATTCATTTATTATTTATGGCGATATTTAATATAATGAAGTCCTTATATAAATTGTGTTATTTATCTTAAATGTCCCTAGTCCATTATATTGATTAATAGGACAATCAAATATAGACTAGTATGTGGGTAGATTGATATGGAGATATCAAGTCTAACACATGGGTATGCATTAGGAGTAATGGCATACTGGATTGACCCACGACGAAAAGGATACATTAGATTATGTGAAGTCACAATCGCTTTTCGTAGTGCTAATATTATTGCAATCCTTGGACTTGAAGTCACTAGATACTCTAGTTGTGAAATATTGCGCTTTGATGTTATCAAACGTTACACCGTAAATGGGTAATCATAAAGGTGGCTATCGGGCGTGATAGGAAGCAAGCTTAGAGATCGTAGTGATGTAGATAGGATTTGTCCCTCCCACATAATGGGGGTAAATATCCACGGCCACTCGAGGGATGAGGCTTATTGAATGTCTGGAAAGACTCAGATAAATTAATATAGAGATATTAATGTTATATGCAAGTATAAGCATATTCCCAGGATCGAGGAACTATGGATTGGATATACGAGTGTGACTATTTATGTCTCGTGTCCAATCCGGATATGGAGACAAAGGGATAATGCAATATGATATATTGGGCACAAAGGTTTGTCGGGATCACTGACTATTTCTATGGGTTGGGTGGCATGGATGTGTTGCTAGACACCGCTCCATGTTAGTAATAGTTACTACCAACTATATAGAAACCTATGGGGTCACACGTCAAATAGAGTAGAGCTAGATTTGGGATTAATTAATATGGATTAATTAATAGAAGGATCATTGTGCAACACCTTGCAAACTTAGTAGGACTAATTTGCAAGGAAGGGAATAGTTCTAGTCCTACTAGAACAAGAAAACTCCTTTTTTATGGAAACAACAAGGAGTTGTTGGAGTATATAAAGGAGGCTCTAGCTTCCTTCCCACTACATGAGTTATTATTAGACATAACACATAAAGAGTGGGAGAGAGCAAAAGAGAGAGCAAGACAAAAGAGCTAGGGACGAAACCCTATCCCTCCCGTCCGCCCCTCTACCCGACGGCAAAGAGAGGGCCGCCCCCTCCCTTTGTGCCTTGGTGCTTTGTTGCTTTGATCTTCATCCCTCTTCCTCCAAGGTTCAAGCTAGCACTTGATTGAAGGAAGAATCTAGATCTCACCTCTAGACGTGGATCAACCGTAGAGACGAGGACATCATTCTTCGTGTGATCTCACAAATCATAAGGTACACATCTTCTATGTCCTTGATCATGTTATGATGTCTCTTCCTGTGATCCTTGGTGGGCTTTGAGTAGGATTAAATTTTTGTTATTCCGCTGCATTACCTACGTCAAAACCCAACAGTGGTATCAGAGCCACAGGTCGTAGAGCATAACATGATATTATGTGTTTACGATTTGAGTTCATACACCGTATTATTGTTTATTACGCGAAAACTGAAAAATTGGCATAGTGGATGCAATATTGAATTTGATTCAATCAAACAAGACCCAATTTAACCTTGGATGTTAGAATTGGTGAGTTTAATCACATAGGATGTGAATAATTGGGTTCTTGAAAAATTAGGGTTCATGGGCACATGATTGAAAAGGGGTTTTCAATTATGGAAATAAAATTATGGAAATAAATCCATATGGAAACAACCTTGCTTGGGCAACAAGGAAGGAGTAAGTCCAGTCGATAAGCAACTTCTCCAATTTTCTCCAGAATGTCATATGGGCCGATAAACTTTGGGCTCAGTTTCCCTTTCTGATTAAATCTTGTCACTCCCTTTGTAGGTGAAACTTTTAGAAACGCCTTTTCACCTACCTGGAATTCTAATGGTCTCCTTTTCTGATCCGCATAGGACTTTTGTCTGTCTTGTGCTGCCTTCATTCTCTGCTGGATAAGTCTCACTTGGTCTGTCATTTCTTCAATCATTTGTGGGCCTATAACCACTGTCTCGCTAATGTCACTCCAACATAAAGGTGTTCGACACTTCCTCCCATAAAAAGCCTCGTGTGGTGCCATGCCGATGCTGGCGTGGTAGCTGTTGTTGTATGAGAACTCTATTAGTGGTAGCTTGTCAACCCATGAACCTTGAAAGTCCATGACACAAGCCCTTAGCATGTCTTCCAATGTTTGAATCGTCCTTTCTGTCTGTCCATCCGTGGCTGGGTGGAATGCCGTACTGAAACGTAATTGGGTCCCCATTGCCTCCTGAAGTGCCTTCCAGAAATGAGAGAGAAAGTTAGGGTCTCTGTCAGAAATTATCGAGCTCGGAACTCCATGATATCTCACTATGTTCTTGACATACGCGTCTGCTCTCTGCTCCATGTTCCAGGTATCCTTCATCGGGATGAACCTCGCTGTCTTGGTCAATCGGTCTACTACTACCCAAATCTGATTAAGTCCGTTCTTTGACGTTGGCAGTGTCGTCACAAAATCCATGGAAATGGAATCCCACTTCCAAACTGGTACGTCTAAGGGCTGAACTAGGCCTCACATCCGCTTGTGTTCAAACTTCACCTTCTGGCACGTTAAGCATCGAGCTACGTATTGGGCTACTTCCTTCTTCATGTTGGGCCACCAAAATGTCTTCTTCAAATCTTTGTAGAGTTTGTCGCCTCCTGGGTGTACTGAGTATGGCGTGTTGTGCGCTTCACGCATCAATTTCTCTTTGGTTTCTACACACTTCTGTGGCACACACCATCTCCCTTTGTAGCGTATGCTCCCATCTTCGTGAATTTGAAAGTCTTTGGCTTGTCCCGCTGCAATCTTCTTCTTGATTCTCTCCAGTTTGACATCTCCTGCTTGATTACTCCTTATTTCCTCAAAGAAATCTGGTACTGCAGTCATACTGCCAAGTAAGTTCTGTATTCCTCCTTGGTCCTCGACTTCGATCTCGAGCTTTCTGAATTCGTGGCATAGCCATTTTGGTAAAATTACCATTGCATTCAAAGCGTGGCTCGCCTTTCGACTCAATGCGTCTACGACTACGTTTGCCTTCCCTTCGTGGTACTGGATACGCAAGTCGTAATCCTTGATGATTTCTAGCCATCTCCGTTGTCTGTTGTTCAACTCCTTCTGTGTGAAGATGTACTTTAGGCTGCGATGATCTGTGTAAAGCTTAGAAACTGCTCCGTACAGATGATGTCTCCATATCTTCAGCGCGAAAACAATTGCTGCCAACTCCAAGTCGTGAGTAGCATAGTTCTCCTCGTGGGGTTTTAGCTGTCTTGATGCATAGGCAATCACCCTCCGGTCTTGCATGAGTACACATCCTAGCCCCTTCTTCGATGCATCACTGTATATCTCGAACTCGCCTGAATCATTAGGTAGGGCCAATACTGGCGCGGTAGTTAGCTTTTCCTTTAGTGTCTGAAACGCTTCTTCACAACTTTCGCTCCACTGATATTTTACTGCCTTCTTTGTTAGTGCTGTCAGCGGCCTGGCAATCTTGGAAAAGTCCTTCACAAAACGCCTATAGTAACCTGCTAAGCCAAGTAAACTCCTTATCTCGGAAACATTCTTCGGTGTTGGCCAATCTTTGACTGCTGAAATCTTTCCTGGGTCCACTGATATTCCTTCCTTTGAGATGATGTGACCCAGAAATGGAACACGATCCAGCCAAAACTCGCACTTTGACAGCTTAGCATACAATCGTTCTTGTCTCAAAGTCTGCAATACTTCTCTGAGATGCTCCTCGTGATCTTCCTCGCTCTTCGAGTACACAAGGATGTCATCAATAAAGACGACAACGAATCGATCTAGAAATGGCCTCATTACTCGGTTCATCAAATCCATGAATACTGCAGGTGCATTGGTCAAACCAAAAGGCATCACAGTGAACTCATAGTGGCCATATCTCGTTCTAAAAGCTGTCTTCGGGATATCTTGCTCGGCTACCCGAAGCTGATGGTACCCTGATCTCAAATCAATCTTGGAGAAGACACTAGCCCCTTGTAATTGATCGAAAAGATCGTCAATCCGGGGTAGAGGGTACTTATTCTTGATGGTTGCACTGTTCAAGTCACGGTAGTCAATGCATAGCCTCAAGCTTCCATCTTTCTTCTTCACGAAAAGCACTGGTGCTCCCCAGGGTGACACACTTGGTCGTATGTACCCCTTATCGAGGAGTTTTGTAATTGCTCCTTTAGCTCCTTCAGTTCTGCTGGTGCCATCCGGTACGGTGCTTTTGAGATAGGTGCGGTCCCTGGAGCTAGGTCCAGAGTAAACTCCAATTCTCTTCTTGGTGGCATTCCTGGAATCTCGTCTGGGAATACGTCAGGAAACTCCTTTACAACTCGTATCTCCTCTAGCACATTCTCCTTCTTGGAAACGTCTTGGATGTAGCATAAATAGGCAGAGTTCCCTTTCTTCACTTGGTTGACTATGGTCAGTGCTGAAACTAGTCTGATACAAGGCTCCTTCGTGATTCCACGGTAAGAGATTCTCTCACCGTTGGGTCCCCTTAACCGGACCTTCTGATCGTGACAATCAATGACGGCTCGATATTTACTAAGCCAATCCATCCCTAGGATGACATCTAGACCTCTAAGATCAAACTTAATCAAGTCTGCAAGAAAGGTGCATGCTAGGATTTTCACTCCTACTCCTTCGAATACGGTGTCACATACTGTTATTTGGCCAGTGGGAGTTGCTACTGGGATAGATTTCTTAGCACACTTAACCAAACCCAATTTCTCAGCAAAGGATGATGATATGAATGAGTATGATGCACCAGAATCAAATAATATAAAAGCTGGTTGCTCATGGATAGGGAAAGTACCCGTGACAACTCCATAAGCAGCATCAGCCTCTGCCTTAGTCATGACAGCAATCCTTCCCACATTTGCATTCTGTGCTCCAGCTCTTCCAGCACCAGCTGCATTGTTGTTGTTGCCTCCATGTCCAGCATTGTTGTTGCGGTTCTGGGCTCCATGCGGTCCTGCATTCCCCTGGTTGTAGTTCGGTTGTCTTCCATAGCCTCCTCCCCGGTTGTTGCGGTTTCCAGGGTTCCTGTTCCCATATTCGAGCTGCAGGAGCGCAGGTTGCTGGTTTACATACTGTGGGTGGTTTCCCAGATAGTGGTTCTGCGGTTGCCCCTGATAATTTCCTCCACGGTACACTTGCTGGTTCCCGGCTGGTCGAGCTCTACATTCATAAGCACGATGCCCCTTTCTACCACAGTTGTGGCACACAACTAGGTTCCCCATGTAGTCTCTTCCAGGGTGGTTCTGCTGACAACGGTTGCAGTTGTAGCGACGAACTGGCTGCGCTACCTGATTCTGCTGGTTCTGGTTGTTTCCTCCATTGTTTGGTTTCAACTTCTTGTTGCTGCTACTTCCTCCTGCCTCAAGTGCCTTACGCTTCCCACGAAACTCATCTTGTACCTCCTGAACTTGCCACATGTCAGCTGCTCGATCATATGCCTCATGCAAAGTGTCGTAAGTCCTACTACGCATGATCTTCTGCAGCTGGAAGTGTAGGCCCGAAATGAACTTGTTGATCTTATCATCCTCACCAGGTACTGTGTGGCCTGCAAACCTTAGTAGATCCACGAACTTCTTGAAGTAGTTTGTCACCGAGCCGTTCCCTTGTGTCAAGTTGTTGAACTCATTGCACTTCCCTCTCTTAACATGAGCTGGATAGAACCGCGTCCTAAGAGCAGTCTTAAAGGCTTCCCAAGTGAAATTGGGTCGAGCTAGCAAGGCTTCTTGGCTGGTTGTCCACCAATCATCTGCGTCTTCTGCCAGATGGATGATGGCGCAGTTGATCTTCTCATCGTCAGGGCAATGCAAAACCTTGAGTAGCTTCTCGAAATGCCTTATCCAGTTCTCTAGTTCCACGGGGTCCTCCTTGCCAGTGAATTGGCGAGGGTTCAAATCAGCTATCTGCTTAGCATAGCTTTGTCTTCCACGCTCCTCATTACCCACTACTCGGTCCATGAGTTGGGTCATCTGTGCCAAACTAGCAGTTCCATTGGTTGTTGGTTGCTTCCCTCAGCTGCCATTTGCTCTCGGTTGACTCTCCTGGTGTAGTATCGTAGTGGTCTATCAGTCATATCCTACACTATCACCTATTGTATTATTGCCTATCGTACGAGGAATAAACGATTAAAATGAATTATCTCATGAAACACAAGTATATCCTATTCAAATAGGACAAGTATTGCACATAACAGCCAAAGCATATAACTCTTCTCCACATAATCATGTGAAACTGTATCAACACATATATCTCATATTCCAAATAAACCAATCAACTCATATATCATGAGGCTCAAAACGTCATTCCGAAGAGGAAAAGGACGTGGGTGGGTGGGACTTAGTAAAAATCATACTACCCTTAACCCCCCAAGCGGCTTGTCAAATTTTAAATTTCTTACCCTAAATTCATTTTAAATTACCCTACAGGTTTTAATTCCTTTTTGGATTGATTGCTCTGATACCACCTGCGACACCCCCTGATTCCGAGCCTTCCGTTCCGGACCGGAGAGCTCGGGAGGGCGTCGTTCAAATGAATGAATCGGCGGAAAACGTGAAACAAAACATCCATACTTAATATATTACATAAACGTGATTGTCTGAACATAAAACATGACATACTATTAAACAAGATGAGCATCGTCTAGGCGAATTATTTATTTATTACTAACATAACTAGGTGAGTCCGCGTTTCCCTTAATCCGAGCTTCCTTCACCTGGACCTGCGGGGGAAAGAAACAAGACCGCAGTTTTTCCAAAGTCAGCACAAAATGCTGAGTAAGTAAACACCCAAACGTGTAAACAGGAAAGAGACACGTTTTCATTTTAAATAAAGAGGAATAATATGGTAGTAAATCATCTTGTATTGCGAAAGCGTAGATATGAATATTCCAACTCTTTACTTAGCATTCTCAAATCACTCCACCATTTCAAAGCAACAGTTGCTTTTATTTCTCATATGAAAATCCACATTTATTATTTTAGTTGTAGCGGGGAACGAACCAATCCAATAATATAGAACCAACCATCTCGCATGCATCCAAGACCTTAAGTGCCGGCACCCCTCTAAGACTCTAGCGGCCAGAGAGGTGAGTACAGGGAGCAGCCCGGGGCAAATCGCAACCGAGCAAAAATATCATAATAAGCCGGGTGGCCGTGCCACCCCAATAATCATAACCACAATGTATATAAGGTTCCGCCGCACAAGTGTTTCCACTTTACGTTATTACGTGTTATTAATTTCACGTGATAGTTTCCAAATAATCATTTCAACAAGTGTTTGAAATCTCAACTCGAGCACGTATATCACAAATCACATTTTGAGACGTAAAAATCATAAAAACATTTAGACACGAATGGAGGACGGGCACATTAGGTAAGGCATATTTACTCACCTCGACAATTAGCACAACAAAGCTTCTACGGATAAACGAAGCCCTCGTCTACGAACTCGTCACCTACAATTTATAATTTCCTAAATTAATTACAAATCCAAAGTGTGCAAGTATGCTATACAAAATTTCTCTAAGTCTAATTTTGAAATTACTCCCCATTAACCCCTTTAATTATTAGCATGCCAAATTTATATAATAATCCGTTGACGTAGACAAGTTGTATTTTTCTCATAAAAATTAATATTTATATAAATACCAACTCTTAAAATTTATTAAGTAATAGATCGCATATTAAATTTATACACTCTAATATTTAGAAAATAACAATCTATTTTACAACACATTTATTTGTAAGTGACTACAAAATTTATTTCCAACCAATTTAATTATTGCTACTTATTTGTTATAAAATGTGTATACTATTAAAGAATTAAACTCATAAATAAATCTCACAAAAATGTTTATTCAAATAAAATAAGTGTTTAGTCTCACATAATTTATAACTTAATTTTGGAGAAACAATTTATGATATAAATAATATTCAAGTTTTATCTATTTATAAATAGAGGGATTATTTTCCTAAATAAATTTCTAACTTATTTTATTTGGAAATATTAAGCAAATAACATATTTTCTTAAAACTCTAATTTATAAGTACTTGCAATATTTATTTAAACACACTAAATTATATGATTATATCTACTTTATATTTAATCTTGCTTATTTTTCAAAATACTAACAACAATATCCCATATTAAATATTACATATATATATATATATAACTTTAAATAGCAAAATCATCTTTTATATAATTAAAATAATTACTAGAAATATTATAATTTAATTCTACTACAAAATTGTATTTTAAATTTTATATTATATTTGCAGTTTATGTAAATACTATAGATCCCCCAACTTTTTATTAATGACATGAAATAACCTCCCAATAACCAAAAACAGTTTTATTATGCTTCACTAGCCACCCATAACTTTTCAGAAAGTACAAGAACAACCCCCCAACATGAACAAGTGTAAATCCAACAACCCGATTCGATCTAAAGCTATTAAAATCATGTTTTGATGATCACAAATGAATCATAGGGTGATTTAGGAGTTACCCAAGCGAAAAATTGCGAGAAACGGTCAAGATTTGGGTCCGGGTGGGTTCGCCGTCGATGGTGGCCGGAGGTGATGAACGATTCCGGCGATTGAGGTGTTGTTGGCTCCGATTGTTGATACCCGTGAGTTCCTCGGACCTATAGGAGCGATTTGGGATCGATTTGAGTGAGTGGGTGTCGCCAGGGGGTTCGGGCGAGCTTCTCGCCGGCGTCAATGGCGCCTGGCGGTCGGCGGCGGTATCTGGGGCGTCTCTGCAGCGATTAGCTGCTGCTGTTGCTTCGTCTCGGCTCGGAACAGGGAGGGGGATGAGTACGGGGTGAAATCAGAGGGGTTGGGGAGAGCTGCAGGTGGTGGTGGCGACGGTTTTGCCGTCAGGGCCTTCGTCGGAGGCGGCAGCGGCTTGAGCCGCTGCTCTGTGCTGCGGGTTTTCTTCGGGGAGAACAGAGAGGCAGAGAGAGGGTGAGACAAAGGGTCAAAACTGAGGGAGAGAGGGAGCTGTTGTCGCGGTGGCGGCTTGGTTGCCGTCGGGGAAGGCAGCGGCACCAAGCCGCTGCTCTGTTTTCGTCGGGAGAAACAGGGAAGGGAGAGAGAGGTGAGGCAGAGGGGGAGGTTGAGAGGTGGAGAGGGGGAGGATAGGTGATGGTGTTGCAGGTGGTGGTGCGGCTGGTGATGGAGGTGGTGGTGGCGTGTGGTGGTGATGGTGGTCTGTGAAGAGAAGAAGAGGATGGTGATGTTGTATTTGAGGGCAAAAGTAACAGGAGAGAAAGAGAGAGAGAGGGACGTTGGGGAGTGGGAGGATTTACCAAAAATGGGGAATAAAATATTATTTCATCATTTCAGCTTTGTTTCTCTTTTTTTTTTTGTATTGGTAATGTTTGGGTGTGTTGGGTGCACCAATTGGTAGACTAATCTAGCGGGTCGGGTACACACTAGGCTAGACAATTTATTACTTGATATAAAATATTAAATTTCTAAAATTAATTTCTCAATAACGATACCCTTTTCTAGGAATATAAATTAACCACCTTGACTATAATTTGGACCCGAGAATTACCCAATTTCATAACTCGCAAATAAAATCGAATTCTTCGCACAAATTACCAATTTACCCTCGTATTAAAACGGGGTATTACACCTAGGCCGCGGGCTAGGGCTGCCCCGGCCCCTAGGCCGAGCCTTGCTTGGGTGGCAAGCAAGGAGGGGCGATCCCCTAGGGGGGCCGAACCTCCTTTGGGAGTTGTTTCCAAAAAAACTCCCTTGCTTGGTGCCCAAGTATGGTTGTTTCCTTGTACGGAAAGAACTCCTTCTTCCCCAAGGATGCCCGAACCCTAGATCTAAGATCCTAAATTTTCTCAAACTCACTAGTTCAGGCATCCAATGCAAAAACAAGATCTTTTTATGATAGATTATTGACAAATTGCATCATATGCTTGATTTGTCTTGTTTTACGCGATAAACAACAATTTTAAGGTGTAAAACTATCAAAACGTAACACATAAACCACGTTTATGCTCTACGACCTGTGGCTCTGATACCACTGTAGGTTTTTGATTCATGATGCGCAACGGAAACACAAATTTTTTTTTTAACCCATGCAAAACCCTCCAAGGATCACAAGTCAAGAGACATAACAATGGTAAGGGAAGAAATCAGTAACACACCTTAGGGATCTCCTTTGATGATTTCAAACGCGAATTGTGTCACGTTCTCTATAGTTGGTCCACGACTAGAGTTGAATACTAGATCTTCAAATCCTTGGTGCTGGCCCGTAAATAGGAAGAGGAAGAAGAATCACGCAAAACGAGACGAACAAGGAGGTTTCGGCCTCCTTGTGGCCGACGGGGACGGGCGGCGGCAAAGGGGGAGGCGTGCTCCTCTTTGCTTGCTTGCTCTCTCCTTTTTGTTCTCTCCCACTCAAGTTATGATCAATAAGGTCACAAGTGTGGGAAGGAAGGAAGGAGTGTCCTTTATATAGTCCAACAAATCCTTGCCAACTACCTAAAGGACCTATTCTAGTCCTACTAGAATTCAATTTAGTCCCTTCCTTGAAAATTTGTCCCTACTAAGTTTGCAAAGTATTGCAAAGTGATCCTTCTAATTAATTAATCCTATTAATTAACTCCCAAATCTAGTTCAACTCAATATAGCGTGTGCCCCCATAGGTTCTATCTAGTTGGTAGCAACAATTTGCTAATACGGAGCGGTTTCTAGCAAAACATCCATTCTAGCCAACTAATAGATCTTGACAAACCTTGTACAAGTAATTGCCTCATCCCTTTGTCTCTATATCCGGATTGGACAAGAGACATACAATTCACACTCGTATATCTAATCCACAGTTTCTCGATCCATGGGAATAGCCTTATTCGTGCAAATAACATCAATATCCCATATTGATTTATTTGAGTCTGGCCAGACATTCTATAAGCACTATCCCTCGAGTGGCCTAGGATATTTCTCCCGTTATGTGGGAGGGACAAATTCTATCTACGTCCACTACGATCTCTAAGCTTGCTTCTTATTGTATCCGGTACATGCTTTTATAACTACCCAGTTACGATGTAGCGTTTAACGCTACCAATTTCACAATAATCCACATGTAGAATATCTAGCGACTTCAAGTCTAAGGATGACAATACCATTGCACCACGAGAAGCGCTTGTGACTTAACATAACGTGTATGTAGCCTTCTCGGAGATGGGTCAATCCAGTGCGCCATTACCCTTAATGTACACCTATGTGTTGGATCATGATATCTCCATATCAATCCAACCCCATAATAGTCTATAGATGATTGTCCCATTAATCATTATACTGGACTAGGGATATTTAAGATAAACAACACAATTGTAAATCTAAGGACTTCATTATATTAAATATCCAATAAATAATAAATGAATTTTCTAGCCACAAATAAATTCATATTAAACTAGATTGCCTCTAGGGAATCTATTCCAACAGAAGGTGTTGTGCATATATACTTACTTGGATTGGAAGAGAGATCGTCACACGAAAGCAACCAACCTCCTAGTACTCGTAGTTCGAATCCTCCACAAATTCACCGTCTATGAACTCGGTGTCTACAATAGCAAATATTTCCTAATTAACACTCGATTCTCATGACATAGCGCATACAAATCCTATATGCAATGTATATGACCCCCTTTACTTATTTTTTCCCCAAATTTTCCTAAAGTAAAGTAAAATTATTATTTAAATATGAATAATATAAACTAGCTTTTGTTAATATAAAAGCACACTACAACTAAACTTATATTTATAACTTGTAAGGTAGTATAATAATTCTTTATTTACATATATATCTGAATAAAGAAACTAATTAAACTTAATATTTTATGAAGGTATATAACTCATAAAAGTATAAAAAAAACACCCTTATACATAGGGTAAAATATATTTTTAGCACATACATAACTTCACTTAAAATACAACTGCTTCCTCATGGTTTTGATAAAAAGCTACAAATACCCAAATAGTTTCAAAAAGTACAACAAAACCCCATCAAGTTTGTAACCCTTTTAGCCCACCTTCTTGTTTCCCCTCATAATCCAACCAACTAGACTAACTAATAATAAACAATAATAATAATAATAATAACAAAACAACCCAAATACATAAAAGAGAGAGAGAGAGAGTCGGGTTTGTGTACCCGACGGAGGAGACGGGGATGGAGGCGAGGACGACGCTGGTGACGACGAGGACGGACAATGACGAGAAGGCGTCGCACGGTGGGCAGAGGCGAGGGCGACGGCCCTGGGTTTCGGCCGGACCTAGCTGGGTTCGGTCGGAGCTCGTTTTTTTTCCCAACCGAACGGGAGAGAGAGAGAGAGATGTGCAAGAGAGATTGATAGTGGTGTGATTGAGAGCTGATTGTGAGTGAATTGCTCTTGAGATTGCACGGGTTTATATAGCCTTTGGGTCAGAAATCCGTCAACGATTAGGAGAGCCAAATTGATTTTTCCGATTTCGAATCGGGTCACGTTTTGGCGAAATTGGCTTTCTTGGAGAGACATTTTTGAGCTTTAGCGAATAGGGAGTGAATTAGGACGTGTTGGTGGAGATTGGAGGCGGTAATGGTGGTTGTGTCGGCGGTGGAGTCCGAATCGGAGAAGGAGACCATGTCTCCTGGAGTCCTGGTGAATGTGGAAGAAGAAGGAGAAAGTTATCCGGTGTGGCACGGAGCACGGGTCACGCGGTGGTTGACACGTAAAAATCAATTAAAACGTGACGTTTTGGACACGTTAAATAATGTTATACGACCCACAATTTTTAATAACTAAAAACTTATCTAACTTATATAACTTCTACAAAAAAATATATAAAAACAAAAAGTTCAATATTATTATTTTTCTTAACATATAATTATATATATGAAAATAAAAATATATAACTCATGAAAAATAATAAAACTAATTCTATAATTCCTACTAACGCCCCAAAATATTGAATAATCTCCTAAAAATACCCCCAAAATTGTGGTGTATTACAGTACTCCTTGTGTGGATTACTACTAGTACCTTCAAGGCTTAAGAACTTTTATCCAGTGGTACGGGTAAAAGAAGTTACAAATGGCATCAGAGCCGACCCTGGTCCCACAAGGGCTATGTGGCGGTGTGCCGCCAGCCAGAGGCCAAACGTGACTGGGAAGTCTCGACGAGGATGTCGAGTATAAAAGGTGGGGGGCTTGTAATATCCCGTCCCATATCGAGATATTGTGGATGAGATGTGTGGTATATAGTACTCCTTGTGGATTACTACTAGCACCTTCAAGGCTTAAGAATTTTTATCCGGTTGTACGGGTGTGTACAAGGAAATCCTTCGAAGAGATCCAAGTGTACAACTCAAGTAGTGGATTAGAGTAAGACACAGAGAAGTGTAGGCTGTGAGTAGGGAGAGAGTAAGAAAAGGTAACTGCTCTTGAAAGTGAGACAATAGACTAGCAAAGATCTGAGAGAGATTAGGGTGTCCAATAGAATCATAAGCCGTCTCCTGGATGGTTAACGATCCTATATATAGTGGAGAAGTGACCGTTGTAAGGGGGTTAATGCACCTTAAATTGCGTTTTGATGATAGCCCCTGTAACGAAACCTTCGACCGCATATATAGGGACCGTTACGCACCTTATCATATATATAGGAGACCGTTATGAGATCGTGCGCGTTTATGGGATACATGAGCCGTAAACCTCTCAATCAGTTACCAGAGGTCGCGCACGAGCTTGGTTGTCGCTCTCGCGCGACGGGCCTTACTCTAGCCTCCAAACCACTAAGTCCCTACAAGTCTCGTGTGGTTGGTACGCGAGGGCCCTGTCTCGTGGCCCCCAAGTGGATAAGCATGGGTAGTTATCCGATGTGTATGGAGCACAGCTAGGTGTGCTAGATGGCTGCCACGTGGATTTGATGCATCTGTTTGGAAAGCACCATCTACATTAGCCCCCTTTTGCGCGGATGTCACGCGCACGTTTTCCGTGCAGTCGCGTAAAACCAGCCGTGCGTGGTCCCCACGCAAATCCTCGTGCCAATTTGAGTAAAATTCAAATCCCTAGCCCCCGGGCATAACCATGATTGTCTAGGGTTTAGAAGCGGTTTAGCCTCTGACGAAGCGTGGTTACTACGAAGTTAATCAGACGCCACCCACAGATTTTGCCGATTTTCTAGGCAAGAATAACTCATATCGATATGATTGGTCACCAATTTCGCCGGATATCGAAGCGCTGCTGACTCAGCAATCGTCAGCAGTCGCGAATCTTCTGTCTTTGATGGCTATTTAAACCCTTTTGCTTCTTCAATTGAGACTTTTCCACCGTCATTGCTTCCGATGTTATATGAACCAGAGAGAGAATCCTCAGGAAGAAGCAGAGACCTTCGCTCAAATTCTGGACAAAATTTCCCAGGCCTTTCAAGCTCTTAGACCTCGCCAACAAGGTTAGTGATTCTTGTCCTTTTGGATTTCAAGTTGACTTTGGAATGATACCGGCAAATACTCTTCTCCCCCTTCTTTTCTTTGCATGCAAACTGATTTGGGTCTGATGTTCTTTGCATTGTGCTTCAGAAATGGCCCCCAAAAGGAATAACAAAGAGGCCGTTGAGTTACCATAACTTCCCTAAGATCTTTGGTGCAAAGCCCCCTATCTGGGTGCAGATGATTTCTTCGTGTCCACCATTAAGGCGACCACACTACAAGCGTTTCCAATAGAGGACGCCCTGCAACTGGTGCCTGAACCGGAGAAATATGATTGGGACGTGTCCAGTACTCAAGATGTGCATCGACTTGGCCTTGAAGCCTGCCTGTATGCTTACACTGACATACTTCCCCAGGCCTTCATGGAGGGGCTCGACTGGATGGAGGAGTGGACAGAGTTCGTCCTTGACAAATACGCGAAGGAACTGAAGCGGGCCAATATTTTCCACGCCGTTTGCGCAATGAAAGGCCTCAGTGTTAGGGTTGACCATGTCATGCTACAGACCATATTCTCCAAATATTCCATGAAGACGCATACTTTTCATTTCCCAAACTTTAAAGACGCGCATACTCTCGAAGATATAGAGGTTTTGCTGCATCTTCCGAGTATGGGGAGTGTCGACCCCTTGGCTCCTCTGACCTCGCCGGAAGAACTTCATTTGTTTGAACAAATGAAAATCCGTATAGCGGATATGAAGAAGGCTGCTTCAAGATGGAAGCCAAACGCGACCAAGCCTTGCGATGAGTACATGTCCGTGGTTTCCAGCGCGAAGAATATTTGGTCAAAGTGGATGATGTACTTCTTCATGGACTTTGTCAAACCCAATGTAGCCCGGGAGTGGAGGGAACAAGATCTGGATGCCGTCATTAGTGTCGATGGAAAAGGCTTCGCCTTTACTCTATGTGGCTTTCTCTGCGTGTGGCTGTCGCGCTACTTGATAGATGGGTCCCCTCGCGATGGAGTCTTTACCCACATACTCGCAATTGCTGTTAAACTGACGCTTGGTCAGAAGGTAGCTCTAGGGCCCCTTTTCTTGGGCACGTTATACCATCGTCTAGATTTGGCCGCAACGTACATTGACCAATCGCAGGGCAAGGTTGATGTCGTTTCCTTCGTCAATACTGCATTCTTGTCCATGTGGGCTTTTGAAAGATGACCCGCGTATGCCCCAGTCCCTGTCGACGTGGAGTTATGGAACGTGCCCAATTCCAAGAAAATTGACTTATGTCCTCGAGCGTTGCGTTGGTACAAGAAAAGGGCTCCTCAACGCACCTTTACCTTGATATGCGACGACATTCGCTACTTCGAGCCCAGGCCCTATGTTATTGAGATAGAAAACATAGTTTTCTTGGAGGAGTTCTACCCCGAGGATGAAACCGAGTTCGTAGCTGAGCACATAACCGAGGGAGATTGGATTTATGGAAGATTCGTTAACTGGGTGCCAAGGGGATATTTGCCTGCTCTTCCTGAGTATGTGCCAGGTCCAGAAACTCGAAGCTTTGAACAAATTACTGTCTCTTATGATCCCGTCCGTGTGAGCCCCCAGTTTGGCTATGATGCTGTCGCACCTCCCTTATGGCCTGACTCCATTGTCAGAGGTTGCTATGATGGTGTGATATATGAGAAAAGTGCCGCCCTAATTCTTGTTGAGCTTCCTCTGATTCAGCCTTCGCGCAACAAAAAAGGGCGGAATACTCCTGGTTGGGTCAACTTCTTGAATTTCCAAACTCGCCGTCTTATCAAGCCCCAGGCCCAACTTCAACCCAGCAAGGCACCTGCTCTTTTAATAAAAGAGTGTCCTTTCTAGACGAACCGCGGTTGGGATGATTCCCAGTATGGCTTCTACTCTCTACTGGCCAAGGATCATCACCTGTGCGCACAGCTGATTCTTGATGAAAATATCAAGATTATTGAGCAAAAAACTTTCACAGCAAGGTTCAAGTATGTTGATGTCTTTAAAAAGGTACGCTCGCGACATTTCCTTCCACTACCAGAATTATTTAAAAGAACGACGGTTTTAAAGCGTCGTTTTTAAGCAGGTAACCGTCGTATTTGTTAAATACGACGGGAAATATTTGCGCCGTATCGAACGACGTTGTTTATTAATAAACGACGGGCGTTCTTCGTCGTATTCACTTATACGACGGTCGTATGTGATATGTCTTTTTTTAGTAAACGGCAGTCTGTTACCGTCGTATATTTTATAAATACGACGGTTCATTAATTGTAGTATTCTATTAATAACGGTTTATGTTACCCGTCGTATTTTATAAATACGACGGTTCATTAATTGTAGTATTCTATTAATAACGGTTTATGTTACCCGTCGTATATTAATATACAACGGTTAAATTTTTTGTCATTACCGTCGTACTTATGTAAAAACGACGGTATTTCTTGCAACACAGTGACCAACCTGAATTCACAATTTACAAAATCACTTTGACCAACCTGTACACAATTTAGACAATCACAGCCAAAAAAATTTCCCATACCGATCTAAAATCCAAAATATACCATTCATTCCTGAAGGAAGTGTTTTCACATTCATCGATAAGTCAATTCCTAACACTGTTTTTACAAAGGAACTTCACAAAAAATACAACTAGAGAGTTACCAAACTCATGTCCAACAAAATAAAGGAAGTTGTCCATACTACTTGGATAACCTACTATATATCAAAACTGAAGTTGTCCCTGACATGCAGGTTAATTATTAGATCTGACAGTGGCATGCCTTTCCTTCGAGATTCTTTTGTTGCCGGTTTGCCCATTTCAATTTGTACAACGTCGAACCTGCAAGATAATAACAACAAAATGATTAATATAATTCATCTTCGAACTCAGAACTTGGCTTGAGTGCAGGTATTCTCGCATTATTTCATATGAAACAGTGGCACGTGGGTGATATCACCTGATACCGCTTCATTGAGATTTCTTACCTCGTGCAATAATTGTAATTTGTAAACTATATTCCAGTGATATTATTTTGTTTCCTTAGTTTGGCAGACTTATCATCATAAAAAGAGATAAATATATATGCAGGGAAGTTTGGAAAGTCTCAAACAATTCACAATACTTTATTTGTAATATTTGACCTGTTATAACTAAATTTTACCACGGACAGTAATAGCCAGGCGTAATACTGCATCTGGGGGTACACGATATACTAAGTTCACAGGCTCCAAATGATTCCCAAGCCACCATCTTCTGGTTACACTAATGGCTCAAATGACTTCATGCAAGTGAGTGAAGCCATAGGCTAATAGCTGTCTTATGTTTAATTCCAGTATAAATTAGAGAATAAACAACCGTTCTAGTAAGATAATAAAACAACTGCATCATCAAGGCTCAAGACTCCTGAGGACTGAATGAAGATTAATTATGGTAGAAACCAGATAGACACCGAGCTTTTGTTTCTGTAACTGACTATATGCAGGGAAGCCAATCATGTTACCATACTTGTGAAGATTTTAAAAGGACTGCGTAAGTTCTCGGCTCAAGGGGAATCACTGAACAGATGTTGGGTCTCTGCTAAAAACTAGTCTAAATTTATATAATTAGGTGCAACATGGCCTGTATCAAGTAGGTAATGCGACTGAAGTCCACTTCATTTTTCCAAGCAGTTTCTGTCTCATCCAACACAAAATGATACTCTTACGCTTCCATTGGCGCATGACTACTATAGGATTCCACAAAATTGGCCTTAAGCCCCACCCTAACAGTCTTCAATAGGTTATGCAAAGTTCAATTTTAAGCAAAATATAAAGAAACTGGGATGCTTGATTGACATTATTACACCTAAATTTTAACTAAATAACTAAATGAATTCACCGACTCTTTGTCATATTTTTTTTCACCCATCACCACCACTGCCAACCACTCCACCTTCAACCAATACTTCTCATCGGGCAATAAGTCAGATTGATCTACCCATGGGCTGGAATACCATCACTAACGAAAACCAGTGACATCCACTACCTTCAAAACCCAGTAGCCCCCTAAATACCACAAGCAAAAATAGAATAGGAAGATCACAGTTACACACAAACAAACCTCTATTAACCATTGTAAACGGCAAACAACCCCTACCATACCAAAATTCACCTTTTATGTTATTTACCCGATGTCATTGCAGAGACATACAGAGGGCATGAACAACAGATCAACAACAGCAGCAGCAGCAAGAACTGGAATGCAAGATTGAGATGGCATGAACAAATGAATGAAGCCTCTGGATAGAACTACACATATGGGTACGGATCTATATGCAGAGAATGAGAATAAGTGAATCAATCCTCTGGATATTGATCCATATAGGGAGCAAAAAAAGACGTACCAAATCAAGTAACTAGTGTAAGCATCAACCCTTGTACACTGAACACTATTTTCAGAAAACATTTTTACAGAGGATTGCCAAACATAAACTAAGAGTGAAAATTAATCTGTAAGGAGACTGTATGTAGCTAAAGGCTATCTACACTGGCTTTTTATGGTCAACACACGCGCGGTCTGCTGATAACAGTTCAGAAATCATCGGCTTCACTGAACATACAATCGAAGTCCACACTATGAAGCAACCTAAGCAAGTCCTGAGTCAATTTTTACAAACCATTTTGAGTATCCTTCTTCCATTTTTTTTATTAGCTTAGCTATAGTGGACATTGATTACTAGAACGAATCAACAAAATGTTGCTAAAATTTGAAATCTACTACTCTGCTACGCTAGTTAGCTTCTCGCAGCCATTTCATTTTTTGAATGGATTTGAACTTCATACACAATCAGGTTACGTATTCATTTTTATCAGAGTTGAAATTAAAAACCAGGGGAAATCCAAGAATAATCAAGTATTCCTTTCCCTATTCCAAGTCCCGAAACCGCAACAAAACTAAAAACTTGAAATGCAAACAGATAAATATTAATTGAAAACTTCAAGAGTGAAAATATAAAGTAACGTACCAAGGTCTTTGGCCAAGCAAAATTTTGACCTTCTGCATCTCCAACTGTGATTGCATTGCCAAACTTTCTCACCAACTCAAATTTTGATTCTGATGCACTCGTCAATACAAACTTCGGTATATTCAATGCCTAAGGGAACTTCGTGCACCAACTTCAACGGATTAGAAGAAATAACGGTACCACGAGCCACTATCTGTATTGGTCTAGTCTTTGATAGCAAATTGACTTGTTTGGCTCCCTGTATATGACCAATTAATATAAACATTAATGCATTATTGGATAATAAAAATATACATATTATTGTGCGCAACTAATTATTGACCTGATGAGTTTGTCGTTGAGATTGCGCAGATGACGAGGAATCAATAACATTGCAGCTCATTGGTACTGCAGCAGTCCTTGGTTGAGCCAGGGCCGGATCAACACCTCCCCCTCTCAGCGAAGCTACCACGTCTCTCAATTTCTGAACTTCATCTTCAAGATTATCAAACTTTTGCTGCGTTTCTTCTTCTCGAGCTTGGGTTGCTACCTCCCTAGCTGCCATTTCTGCTTGCAGATCAGCCACTTTAGTTTCTAACTCAGCCACTTTTTTCGATGATTGCCTAGAAGATGTAGATCCAAACACCCTCGTTCGACATACTCATGGATCCATAGTTCGTACACGACCATGCGTCTCTGGTCCTAACACATCTTCAAAAGCTTGATCTCGAAACTCGTCCGTTTGTTCTTCCAATGGAACAGGAGCAAGTCGTTCCTCTATCCTTTCCTGAAAAGTTACCGAAAAATAGTTATGTACAAGTACTTAAACTCACCATAGCTGTTTCTAGTATGTACAAGTACTTAAACTCACCATAGCTAATTCTGAGACGACATCTGAAGGCACTCCTTTAACCCTTCTTGTTTTGAAGTACATGGCTACACGATTGTGCCTTCTTCCTTTATCTTTTAGCTGCATAGTTATGAAATAACCAGAAGTCAACAACAAGAAAAGTGATGAAGATACATTCTTTCAAGTATACTATTTAAGTGTAAGTAGGTACCCTTTGTCGAATTCTTGAGTGAGCCATCCTTCCAGTCCGAGGAGCTCCAGCAAGACGAAGTCGGTTGTGTTTGTTCTTGTCACTCATCATCTTTGTACAGGACATAAAAAAGTTAAAACATAAATTAACCATCCAATCAGAGCAACTTATCTCTGCTATATAACAGAAATTAACTAGCTTATGGAAAGTAAAAACATTCTAAATTTCAACAGTAACTTCTGTAATCCTCCCAGTCAGTAACATTCTAAACATACTACCATCAAATGACTCTCCGTGAGCAACCCAAAGCACATAATCAGTGTCAAAACCATTGCAAATAAAATGATCGAACACGCTGCTCCGATCCAGGTAGTAACAATTCAAACACTCCCTACAAGGACATTGTATCTTCAAACTTCCCCCGTTGTTGGCAAAAGCAAAATCAAGGAATGCCAGACACCCTTTACAATATGCCAAACTAACTCTATCTTTCAGATTTATCCAACTCTTATCCATATTAATAAAACAAGCTAATTACCAATAATCTGCATGAATATAGATGTAGAATTAGTAAAATTACATAAAAGATGTAGAATTAGTACAATTACATAAATCACAGTGTGAAGTTATCTCCATAAAAACAAAAGAGATAACATGACGATATACTAACATCACTTATAAGCGATTGAATCCACCAAAAGATCCACTAAGCAAGTGTAGGGTTTTGATTCATGGATGCGAAACGGAAACAAAATAAACCATGCAAAACCCTCCAAGGATCACAAGTCAAGAGACATAACGATGGTAAAGGAAGATATCAATAACACACCTTAGGGTTCTCCTTTTATGAATTCAAACGCGAATTGTGTCACGTTCTCTATGGTTGATCCACACCTAGAGTTGATCCTAGATCTCCCAAGTCCTTGGTTCTAGCCCGGAAGAGGAATAGGAAGAAAAATCACGCAAAACGAGACCCAAAAGGGGGCTCTCGGCCTCCTTGTGACCGACGGGACGAGCGGCGGCAAGAGGGCGGTCGGGCTCCTCTTGTTGCTTGCTCTCTCTCTCCTTTTGTTCTCTCCCACTCTTGTTATGTTCAATTATGAGCATAAGTTGTGGGAAGGAAGGAAGGAAGATCCTTTATATAGTCCAACAACTCCTTGCCAACTACCTAAAGGACTTATTCTAGTCCAACTAGAATTCAATTTAGTCCCTTCCTTGCAAATTAGTCCCTACTAAGTTTGCAAGGTTTTGCAAAGTGATCCTTCTAATTAATTAATCCAATTAATTAATTCCCAAATCTAGTTCAACTCTATATAGCGTGTGACCCCATAGGTTCTATCTAGTTGGTAGCAACTATTTGCTAATATGGAGCAATTTCTAGCAAAATATCCATTCTAGCCAACTAATAGAATAGTCATCTTGACAACCTTTGTACAAGTAATTGTCTCATCCCTTTGTCTCTATATCCGGATTGGACACGAGACATACAAGTCACACTCGTATATCCAATCCATAGTTTCTCGATCCATGGGAATAGCCTTATTCGTGCAAATAACATCAATATCCCATATTGATTTATTTGAGTCTGGCCAGAAATTCTATAAGCACTACCCCTCGAGTGGCCTAGGATATTTGCTCCCGTTATGTGGGAGGGACAAATTCTATCTACGTCCACTACGATCTCTAAGATTGATTCTTCTTGTATCCAGTACACGCCTTTATAACTACCCAGTTACTGTGTAGCGTTTAACGCTACCAAAATCACAATAATCCACAACTAGAATATCTAGTGACTTCAAGTCTAAGGATGACAATACCATTGCACCGCGAGAACCACTTGTGAATCAACATAACGTCTATGTAGCCTTCTCGGAGATGGGTCAATCCAGTGAAACATTACCCCTAATGCACACCTATGTGTTGGATCGTGATATCTCCATATCAATCCAACCCCATACTAGTCTATAGATGATTGTCCCATTAATCATTATACTGGACTAGGGATATTTAAGATAAACAATACAATTGTAAATCTAAGGACTTCATTATATTAAATATCCAATAAATAATAAATGAATTTCTAGCCACAAATAAATTCATACTAAACTAGATTGCCTCTAGGGCATCTATTCCAACAGCAAGAACTACATGACTTGGTCTAACAAAGTGTCTATTAACTCTATATGTTAAAAATTACCAATTATCAACAGTAATCTACCGCATCCAAAAACTACAGATTAAATGAGTTTATAAGCTCAACCTATCACTTATTTTAGCTCATCCAAACAGCCCCAATGTTTTACAAAATGTTAAAAAAAAATCCCTATTGATTGATTTGCTGCGGCGATAGAGAGTGCTGACACAAGCCAATGGAAAGAGCAAGAGCTGAGAAGTTTCCTCCGCCACATAAGGACAAAGCAGTTGCAAACCCCCAGGAGTTATTACAAAATGGCCCAGTTTCATTTGGTGCCCCTGAAACTAATTCTTTTAGCTCAGCAATTTTCAGACCCATGTATAAAGCTGTTTCTACAGAGGGAACTTCAAGGAGGAGGAGGAATAGTAGAACGGATGCGCCTAAATCAGCTTCTAAAATATTTTTCCGTTCTTTTGTCCCTCCTGCTGTTGCTTTCTCCATGGATTTTCGACTGAAGAGCAAGAGATTGACTCATGAGGCCTCTTCCCGCAGCAAGTAGGAAAGAGTTGGGAGCTTCTCCATTATGAGGTTATTATCCTCTTGTTTTCAGTCATCGCTTGCCCCAACTCATCAAGCTTTGCCTTTATGAATTTTTAATGAAGCTGTTATGACGCAGCGGATGAATCCGGGTCTCAAACAAGAACGATAACAAAATATAAAGAACGAGAGACAAGAATTTAACGTGGATCGCTAGTTTGAATACTAGCTACTCCACAACCCGAACCCGATTTTATTGAGAGAAACAACCCGAAAACCGATTACAACGATGAACACACACACGAAAGATGGACTCACAAACTAGTGGCTTTGAGACCTCTCTGCCGTGCATGTGATCCCTAGTGTTGTTCCTGACCCCTCAACAAAACAAAGAAAATAATGCCTTTAAATACTACTACCTACTCTGTATTGCCGCCCTAAAGATGGAGTACCAAGTTTGGCTATTTGACTTTTATTAATTATTTCATTCATTTTTTTTTTGTTTTGTCTTGGACCTAAATTGTTACCAAAAAATATGATTAAAGTCAAACCTAACAAATCTCCACTTTGACTTGAATCATCTCAGCAATCCTGAATCAGAACCGATGCTTCTCTCGAACCTGAAACAGATGCGTCTCCCTGAATCTGAAATGAGCACGCCTCCACCCAGAACCAGACTCGAATACATTCACTGAGAAAGCAGGACCGAATGTATTCCCGATGCGCTCCAAACAGCGCCAGAACCAATGCACCTTGACAAGTGCCCATAAGTCGTCCAGACCAGATGCACCGACGACGAGTGCCACAAATTGTCATGCCAGATGCGCCCCGTATGGCTCAGATGCGCCCGAAACCCTACTGCGCGCCTAGAACCAGAACCTGATTCGCGTGCCAGAGATCTCACGCGCCAGATTCTCCATGCCAGGAGCCCAGAACCGCCCCCCGGGGGCTCAGAGAAGAATGTCGTCCTCGGAGGAGGTCCCTCCACCTAGAACCAGATTCGTCTGGTTCTTCTTGGGACACTCCCTCTTCTAGTGACCTTTCTCCTTGCAGTAGGCACAGACGTTCGGTGGTAAGCTGGATCCTGCAAACCTCTTGTATCCCTTACCTTTTCCTGCTTTGACCATTAAACCAGCCGCATAATGGTCACCTGAATTGCCTGCATCCTTGTGCCTCAGACTCCTAGTGTGGAGAGAAGATCTGACCTGTTCTAGGGCTATCGTATCTTTCCCACCAATGAAAGATTGCACGAAACCCTCATACGATGGAGGCAGCGATACCAACAGAATTAAGGCCGCATCCTCATCACTTATTTTCTCCTCACTATTATGCAATTCAAGCAGAATAGTGTTCAGAACATCTAAGTGATCACTAATTTGCGTACCTTGAGACATTCGCAACCCGAATAGCCGTTGTTGAGAATCAACTTGTTTGCCACATATTTCTTCATGTAGAGCTCCTCCAATTTGACCCACAAAGCAGCCGCCTTCTCCTGATCTGTGACACCGGTGATCACGTCATCCGTCAAACACAACATGATCGTTGCGTGCGCCTTCTCCTCCATCTTCAGATACGCCGATGTGGTTGTTTCCACGTTGCCCTTGTTGGACGCCAGAGGAAGCCAAAGATCGTCGCGTTTCAACAACGCTTTCATCTTGATCTGCCACAGCTGAAACTGTTTCTCCCACTGAACTTCTCGATCTTCATAGTACCCGACATTGTTTCTTGTTTGAAACCCTAACCTAACCTGGCTCTGATACCAGATTGTTATGACGCAGCGGATGAATCTGGGTATCAAACAAGAACGATAAAAAAATATAAAGAACGAGAGACAAGAATTTAACGTGGATCGCTAGTTTGAATACTAGCTACTCCACAACCCGAACTCGATTTTATTGAGAGAAACAACCCGAAAACCGATTACAACGATGAACACACACACGAAAGATGGACTCACAAACTAGAGGCTTTGAGACCTCTCTGCCGTGCATGTGATCCCTAGTGTTCTTCCTGACCCCTCTACAAAACAAAGAAAACAATGCCTTTAAATACTACTACCTACTCTGTATTGCCGCCCCCAAAGATGGAGTACCAAGTTTGGCTATTTGACTTTTATTAATTATTTCATTCATTTTTTTTTGTTTTGTCTTGGACCTAAATTGTTACCAAAAAATATGATTAAAGTCAAATCTAACAGAAGCAATGGAACCAAAAGTTTGCGAGCACATATTATGGTATTTGGTTCAGGAAGAAACACCCTCAGCAATTTTTATTTTGTGTGTGTGTGTTGTGGGGGGGGGGGGGTTATGTAAGCCCTGTGACTCCAAGTTTGGGAGATTATACAAATACATTTTTTTGTGACTCCTGTTTATCAGTAAACTGACCCATTATCTGTCTACATTCGGATCTGATCGTTGGTGTGTTCGTTTTTATAACTGCTGGTTTTTTTATTGCACTTCATTTTGTTGCTGTGTCGTGTTTGGCAACATTTGCAATGTTTTTGTCCTTCTCCATTACTTGCTCCGTTCCATCTCTTTCTTCCCACTTGGACTTCTTTACCGTAATTGGGTCACTTTGATCCGGTGATTTGAATAGAAAAATAATGCAATTTCTTAATAATTTTTTCGTGGTGTTGTAGAGCAAAGTTAATTATACAACACCATGAAAAGATTACCAAGTTCTTGCATCGTTTTGCTAATCAAATTATCGGGTCAAAGTGACCCAGTGAATAATGATAAAAATCAAATTAGGGAGAAAGAGAGGAGTAGGATCTTTTGCATTTGGTTGCATGATTTGATTGCCGGTTTGTATGGCCGATTATGGTATTGAAACAGTATGTAGGTGCAAAAGCGAGTAAAGGAGGAAGCTTCAGTAGATATTGGGGGTGACATGGTAGAGAGTAGGGTGAGAAACTGGTATAGGAAGAGAAAAGAAGCAATATGGGTAGAAGTGGATAAGATTAGGGCCTAAGCTGTGTTGTGAAATGAGTGCAACCACTGACTGCCTACATTTCAAAACACAGCCCTCTTGATACAGTTCACAGTCTCTAAGTTCAGCCTAAGATAATAGGTTTGTTTACGAACCAGCTCGCAAAAAAGGAAAGTAGACAAAAAAATTGGACAGCTAAAATAACGATATATCAACATGGATTTTCTGAAAATCGTTATGGAATAAAGTTTTTATTAACTCTATATGTTAAAAATTGGCTAAGATCTTGCGCATTTACAGTACTCTAGTGATTGCAAGAGTACATAAATTTAGTTTCCAAGAGGCTAATAATCAGCACTTTACCAATCGATGAATCATGAATATCGCTCTAATTAGCGTGGAAAAAAGTAGCTATTAAATCTACATTATAATTTCTTCCGAATTAGAGTACGGATGCAAGAATTTAGAAATCTAATCACCCGGAAGTGAAAAAATCAGCATATTACCAACCGATAAACAATATGACTATGTACATTAGTGTGGATAAAGTAGCTATTAACTCAATATAGGTTCAAAAAACGACCAAATGTTTTGCGATTTTGTGATGCAAGAACTTAGGACGAGTCTCGAGAAGGCTAAAAATTGGCTCTTTACTGGCAGTTCTCAATTCCATACTAATGTGTAACATACTAATGTGTATCCTTTCTCATACTCAAAGGGGTGAAAGTGTCTTTCAATGAAGCTTGAGGGGGTGAAAGTGTCTTTTACCCTATGTTTATTAGAGTAGTACCAAAGCCAAGTTTGGTGACAAACTGTAGAGGCACTGTTCTGACTTCATCAGTGATGATCAGCCCAATAAGTCATAATGGGATTCAACAATATTTTTACTGTTTTTTAGAACATTTTTTTTTCTGTGACCAGTGATATTCACTGTGTCTATCACTTCTACTCTCTTGCTAAATTTGGTAAGAACATAATAGAGCTTTTTGTTTGATACTACACTACTCTGTAGTAGTAGTAGTAACTATTTGCTCTCTATTTCAGAGTTCACATGTGTGAAGATCATGAGTTTATGGTTGTATTCCTACCCTAAACTCAAATAGACACAAACCAAGCAATCTCGAATCAATTTCAAATTCAGGTAACTGAAATAGAAACAGAATTTTGACCAAAAAAAAGGAAATAGACACAGAAACGTTGGAACAAAAAAAAATAGAACATAAAATAAACAGTTTGCTTCCCTCAGAATAGACAGTCTGCTTCCCTCACCAACAAATAGAGATAAACACAAACCAAGCAATTTCTAATTCAGATAACTCAAATAGACAGAATCTAAAATAGTGTTCTCAGAATAACCCATCAAATTGACAGTTGGATATAAAAACACAGGTAGACACAGAATCTAAAATCCTACAGGTTACTCAAATCTAAGTGAGAAACCCTAGAAGAAGTACCTGTTTTGAAGATGGACTCTCCAATTGAAACAGAACTATGATTGCTCTTGGTATTCTCCAATCAATTCACAAACCAAGCAATTTCACCTGTACTGCAATCGATTCACAAAACCAGATGAGTAGGGGACTGAGGAATCGTCAATCGACTGAAGAGGAGAACTGAGAAGAGATTGAGCACGTCGACTGACTAACCTGCTTAGATGGACTGCGTTTCCAGAAGACGATGACACACATCCGAACTCAGATGGATGAGAGAAGAAGGAGGTTGAGATGAGTAGGGGACTGAGGAATCGTCAATCGGTTGGAGACTCATATGGACGAGAGACGAAATCGGATCTGATATTGTTAGGGTGAGAGTCAGTTTGCATAATAAACCAAGTGCAACATTTGGGGGCGGGAGTGTCAATATTTTGGGGCGGGAGAGTCAATAATTTTGGAGGGTAAGATGTACGTCGTAATTATTGAAAATACGACGGTAAAAATTCTAACCGTCGTTCTGCTATATATTTATGACGAATATAAGAAGTTACCGTATTAAAATTTTAATAAATGCGACGAAAAAATCTTTAAACGTAGTATTTTGTATATATATGACGGGAATGTATTTACCGCCGTATTTATAATATAAATACGACGGTGAATTACAAATGAGCGTCGTTTTAAGGCATTTTTCCTGTAGTGTTCGCTCTGACATGGGAATTACTCTTAACGTGTGTCTCTTAATGACAGTGCTGTCTGAGACGCTCCGCGTCCGGGGATCGTAGCGTAAGCTTCATAGATCATCTTCGAGCGAGGAAGGCGTCCGCGCCTGACATCCCTATTACCCCGGCGAAGCCCATGAATCCTGAAGTCCAACAGCTCGTCTCTGATGCATTAGAGGCTTATCTTGCTTCAATTAACAAAACTTCTGTGAGGAAGAGGACTGTTGACGAGGCTGAAGTTAGTGGCTCGGTCACCCAACAATCAAAACGCCGTCGAGATGAAACTGCTGCTCCAGCTAAGAAGGCCCTTCCTGCCAAGCAGGCTGCCACTAAGTCAAAGTTTATCATAAGGAGAGGTAATCATTTAACTTGTTTCCTTCTCCCCTCCTTATCTTAGTAAAAATATTTGTTGATAAGTCCTAGAGACATTAGTTTCACTCTGCTATAGGCAGTGACAACTCCGACGAGGAGGAGGTGGGAGAGGCGCTCATTATGACTAAGGAGGAAGCGATTGCGGAGTCCAAATCCCTGGATGAAGAAAGAGAGATCAGAGAGAAGGAAGAGGAAGATAGGCAGCTCTAAGAAGCCCTGCAGAAAAGCGTCGAAGAGCGAGGGCCTCCCTCAAAGCCTGCTTTTGCATCCGTCTAGAGTTCAAACACGTTCAACCGTTGTCCAGATGCAATGATCACAGATAGCCTTCCATGAACTTACTGGCGATGAGGAAGAAGAAGGTACGATCTTTAAATTTGCTCTGTCACATCATGAACTTATCTTGGGCGCAATATATCATGGGGTGTCTAGACATGATATTCGCATATGGTTAAGGGATCAGTGTGGGGAATCCTCAGGTATATCCACCTCCTTAGCACCATCATGCTTCATGTCTGCTCTGGCGTTACAATAGAGATTTATTTGTACTTCGGGTCACGCAAAATCCAAAGGATTTGATGATAATCTTTGCGCGAACACTCCATATGAGTCTGAAAAAAGTGGGTCTTATTGTCATAGCCCTCTTGGCCCTTTATAAATGTCTTTCTTTTTTGGACTAACTGTGAGTGTTTACTTTGTTAAAGGTGAAGAGCCATTGATTCAGAGGTCCAACCGGCTTCGTAGCGCCATTGTTCGCGTGCCTCCCTCTGTCATTGAGGTCAACTTGGAAGCAATGGAAGATCCTGTGGTTGTGCCTCCAGAACTTAGTATCGAAGAGCCTACCATCGCACCCCAAGGACCCATTTCCGGAGAAGGAGCAGTCGGGCTCCCAGAGCCCAGCGCTGAAGTGATGGATTTTGAGAGTGAGCGCCTCGAATTCATTATGGAACAAGAGGAAGCGGAGGAAGGACTTTAGCAAGAGAAAGAGAATAGTACTGAAGAAAAAGAGGGAGAATCCTCCCCGAGAGTTGCTTCGAATCCTTTGCCAACAGAGGCTCCCTTTGGAACGTCTCAGCGAGTTGAGTTTGCCGATGAGACTGTGCTCTAAAACCCTTTGCCTGTGGATGTGGCAATTAATCTGCGGAGGTCTGGACTTGAGTCTGATATAAATAACACCGCACCCGAACAGGTTATGACTGGTGTTCAGGCACCTATTCTTGATGCCAATACTGCTGTAACTCTGGGGATGCACCCTGATGTTGTGCATGAAGGTGTGCCTAAGGCACCAGAGTCTGCACCAAGTCTGGATGAGGTGGAAGAAGGGAATGAGGAAGTAGTCATGTCCGAACCTTATCAAAGTGCGATCTCCAAGGATGGTGCACATGCGGTCGCGACTAAGGTACCAACCAGGACCTCCCCTAATGTACAAAGTACCCCAAGAGTTGCATCCTCAGAGGGCCCGAGCGAAGATTTGTCACTACCCAACTTAGGATTTGACCTGGATGCGCTCTTTGCTGACAATCCATGGGCTGCATGCGGCTCACAAGTCGTTGAACCAGCTATTGTTGGAGGAGGTTATGCAATTCCTGAGGAGTACTTTGCACGAGAAGCTTTAGCAGATCGAAAATTAGCTGAGGCAAGCGCTTCCAGTGATGGTCCAGCAATGACTCCCATTCCCTCACTTCAGCAGATTGTTGAAGGAACTGGTAAGTTATTTACTTTTCTGGTGCCCAGCACATGATCTCATATTTTTCTAAGTACTTTGCTTTTTTTCTTTGCGCATGCAGATATTGATCAAGCTTGTCTTGAATGGCTTATGACGGTGCGCGTGTCATACCCGGCTGCGTTTGCAAGAGTGCTGGAGCTGACGCCCAAGGATAGAGGGGATATTCTCAGGGATATGTCTGCTCTCTTAGAGAAAGCGCAGAAGGCCACCCCAGCAAGCACATCAGTTTCTAGTGCTCAAAGCCTCCTTTCAAGAGCGAACAAGCTTCAACAGATCGCGGTAGGGCGATTGGACTTGGATTTCCTTGTGCAGAGGTTGAATAGGATCAACAATACTGCTCAAATCAGGTCTGAGTATTCCATCTATGCCAAGGAGAGGGCTGCTCTCAGGGCGCGTAAGGCGGAGCTCGAGAAAGCTATCAGGAAGTTTGAAGAAGCTGCAAGGCGTAGTGAGAATGACAAGGCTCGCCTAGAGCAAGTAGCTGCTAACTGCATTAAGCTGTCCGGCGGGGATTCTCTTCTCAAAGATTTGTTCGAAGATCAGTATCTTAGCACTGCAATATCATTCTATTTTTAACTATCTTTCGGGTGTAACGTTTCGCGCCTTTTAGGGCCGCAAAACTTTGAATATTCTGAACAATGTTTTGCTTGGTTTTGCTCGTTCTGACTCGCGCATGTTAAACATTGCTTTTGCTACTTTTGCCTTGCGTTTTTGACCACTGTTTGATTTGCGTGTTAACACTAATGAATAGACTGTTTAGGCTTTTCCATTATTCATAAATGGGCTTGGTTAGAATTTCGCTATCTGAAAGATAGGCATACGCTCATATATCCTTCTATCTAGACAGATAGGCTTGCATTTTCTAATGGCTTTGCTTATGTAAAAAGAATCTGTCTTGCTGCTATCTTAGGTATATAGACTTATGCGCGTATATCATGCTGCAATCTTAGGTAGATAGGCTTATGCGCGTATATCGTGGTTAAAGTCGCGCGGATTTGCATATGTGCTGTTGCGGTGAAAATCAACTGAGTATCTTCGCGCGTTTCCTGGTGAATTCTAAATAATTTAATGCTTGAGGCCCTAGTCCCCATAATCCGCCATTATTACCTGAGTTGTTGTACCGTCGTAGGCTTAAATAGGGTACGCCTGTTACTCGGTAAACCAAGTCGTCATCATTTCCCCTGGCTGCTGTAGCGTCGTAGGCTTTATTAGGGTCATTGATTCTTTTCTATTTCCAAGACGCTGCTGACTCAGCCGGAAATTGAAGAGTCTCCTCCCGTGAGCTCTATAAAAGCCTCTTTTTGCAGTTGGTCATTCACCTTTGTCATGCTTTTGGGTTTGGCATTGAGAGATAATAATTTCCCCTTCTTCTTTACGGATTCAAAACCAGGGTTGGATAATCATGCCGCCTCCTTTGAATTTTTGTTCTTCTTCACCTTTCGACTCGTACCGGCTCCGGATTTCTAATTCTGCATGTGTCCATTGTACCATAGAAATGACTCCCAAGATATCCACGGAAGACATCATTATCTTGACCAATTTTACAAAAGACTGGTTGTGTGAATTCTCTTATCAGAGTGGAGATGTCTCTTCCCTAGTCACGTTTGAGGAGGCTACCCTTGGTGGACCTCCGTCGAAAAACACTCTACAATATATTCTTGAACCGGAGAGTGATGAGTGGGGCGCAACATCCTTACGCACAATCAACTTTCTGCCCCATAAGCTACTCTCCCATTTGTTCTTCACATCAGCAGCCTTCATTGCTTGAAGTTCATCTGATGTCTCACCATGTCAGGGGCATCGACAAGAGCTCTGTTATGGTCGAGGACGTTGACGATGGCGGGTAGTAGTTATTTTAGTAGTTCTTAAGTTCATTTTAGGAGTCTTGAATGTTCTTTGAGAACGCTTTTGATGTATGGATTCTGTTTCCAAGCTCTGATTATATAAAATTGTCTTTTGCGTTCACTTTGTGCTTTATGAACATTTGAGTTCCTTTATGTGAACATGATCAACGAGAACTTGTCTTGCGACTATCGCCCATATCTGCTTTGATTTATGAACAAGCCAGTATTCCTTAGCATAATGGCGCTATCTAAACAGATAGTCTTTAAGTTGTACTTTGCTGCTATCTGAACATATAGGCTTTTAAAATCACGTGCGGCTGCTATCTAAACAGATAGGCTTCAAAATTGCATACTATCTAGACAAATAGGCTTTAAATTGTGTATGTGCTGCTATCTAAATAGATAGGCTTTGACATCGCATTTGGCTGCTATCTAAACAGATAGGCTTTAAAATTTCATGCGGCTGCTATCTAAAGAGATAGGCTTTAAATTGTGTGCTGCTATCTAAACAGATAGGCTTTAAAATTGTACTCGCTTGCTATCTAAACAGATAGGCTTTGAGATTGTACTCGGCTGCTATCTAAAAATATAGGCTTTGAGATTGTACTCGGCTTCTATCTAAACAGATAGGCTTTCAAGTCATTACTGTTATCAAAGTAGATAGGCTTACGTTCGCGTTTCGCTGCTATCTAAGCAAATAGGCTTTTGTTCGTGTAAGGCGAATAAATAAATGGAACCAGAAATTGATAAAAGAGCTCTCATATGGTAGAGTTATTATCATTAATTGAATCCTCATATGGGAGGATGTAAGTAAATGTACAGTGAAAATGTAAGGGAAAAGAGAAGGTTAAGGATATTACTTCTTTAGCCATCGCATGTTGATCGGGGTTGGAGTAGTGGCCGTTCCATGGCAACGCAGAATATTGTAATAACCGCTATCAAAGACCTCCTTGACCTCGAAAGGTCCTTCCCAGTTGGCAGAAAACTTGGGATGAGCTGCTTCGCGCATGCAATGATCGGAAGCTCGTAGAACTAGGTCGCCTACTGTGAAATCCCGATGTTGTACGGTCTTATTGTAAGCCCGCGAGATTCTCTCCTTGTACTTAGTATTCGCCCTCTTGGCTAATTCGCGTCTTTCTTCGGGTAGAATTAGATCATGATCGCGCTCGTTCTCATACAGGGCACTGAAAGCCAGTCTTGCAGAGTTTATCTTGACTTCAGCAAGAACCACTGCTTCAGCCCCATAGCATAGCAAGAAAGGAGAAGTCCCTATAGGAGTTATTGATGATGTACGATACGCCCAAAGTGCCGTTCCTAGGGTATGCCCACTTTTTGTGGTCATCTGCGACCATCTTACTTAGGATTCTGAGTAGCGTTTTGTTTGTGGCCTCTGCATGTCCATTTACCTTTGGATAATAAGGCTTCGAGCACACCTGCCTTACATTGTACTCCATCAGCTTCTCGGCCACCTGTCAGTTGACAAAGGGAGTTCCATTGTCGGATAGGATAGTGTTGGGGATCTCGAAACGATGGATAATGCTCTCTTGTATGAACTTGACTACAACTATTGCGTTTGATGTATTGGGCGGGACTGCCTCAACCCATTTGGTGAATTTCTCTGTTCCTGTAAGGATAAACGGGTTCCCACGCGAAGGGGGTCGAATTGGGCCGATGAAATCCAAGGACCAAGTGTGGAATGGCCAAGGAGTTCTTAACGCGTGTAGGTCAACGACCGGGGCGTGAACTAGATTACCATGGAATTGGCATTGCTGGAATCTCCTGAACTTCGCGCGGCAATTAGCCTCCATGGTTGGCCAGAAATACCCGACACTTAAAAGCTTTCTTCATAGCTTCGCGTCCCCTTGGTGCTCCACTTGATGAGACATCTCCATGACCTCTTGGATTTCTTGTCCACTCAGACACCTGAGTAAGTTCTCATTGTGCCCCTTCCGCCAAATCAAATTTTCTTGTAGTATGTATCGAGCTGCTTTTCTCTTAAGCTTGTCAGCTTCCTTTCTGTCGCTTGGTAACGTCCCATCTTTCAAGTAATCAATTATTGGTTTCCGCCAATCCTCATCTTCAATTGTAACAACCTCAAGAGATTCTTTTATCAGCGCGCACTTTTTGCAGTTGCTCTGTATGATGGCTGCGAAGTATGCCATCTGCGGCCAGTGGATTCCGTACGTCTGCGCTTTTCTGTAGATGGAAATCTCGTTTTCTCCGCACGAGTGTTGATGAATTTTTTCCAGGGTTGCTCGACCTTCCTCCTCTGTTACGCATCGCATCAGGATCCCCCAGGGCCTTTGTGGTACAGCAGACTATCGTGTATGCAAAACCCTTTGGTGGAAACCCAGCTTTCCTTGCTTGTTCCCTCAGCTATCGCGCACATGATGGGCTTCCTCCAATCTGCTTCCTATTCAGAATCCTCACAGAAGTCCTTTACCAAGGATGGAGTTGTCTTGATTTCTATCGAGATTTTTTTCGGACATTTGTCAGAGCTGATTTTCGACCCCAAGGTAGCTAGTGCATCCGCGTGTCTATTATTGGATGTGGGAGTGTGCTCATACTTGAAAGAATCAAACTTCTAGACTAGCCTATGTACTATCGATATGTACTTCAGCAAGTTAATTTCTTTCAACGCGTACTCCCCTGAAGCTTGCTTTACTATTAGCTTGGAATCTCCCATCACAACAAGATTCTGGACCTCCATGGCCTTGGCTGCAAGCAATCCTGCGATCAGGGCTTGGTACTCAGCCTCATTGTTGGTTACCGCGAAGTCTAGCTTCATCGACAGCTGAATGACCTCTTTATCAGGCTTGATAAGCACCACTCCAATTCCACCTCCCGACCTTGTCGAGGATCCATCAATGTATAACTTCCAGCAGTGGTGGTTGATCGCATATAGCTCGGGCCCTTAGAGTTCCTCCTCTGCCACAGGTTCACAATTTTCGTCCGGTAATTGAGCCAACATGTCTACCAATTCTTGGGATTTTATGGATTTTGATCGCATGCAGACTATGTCATACTGGGAAATGGTCATGTACCATTTTGCCAGTCTCCCACAAGGAGGTAAGTGCCCCAACAAGTAACGGATGGGATCATTCTTTGTGATGATGACAGCTTTGTGGGAAGCGAAATAGTGCTTCAGCTTTTCAATAGCAAAGAACAAAGCGAGGCAACGGCGTTCGATGTCTGTGTACCTAGATTCTGCGAACTAGATCATGCGCGAGATGTAGTATACTGGCCTTTCTTATCCCTCAAACTCTTGAGCTAGCAACGCTCCGATGGACTTCTTCGTTGAAGTTAGATATAGCAATAACGACGCTCCGAGTTGAGGCGCTATCATGACCCTTGGAGATGCTAATAATTTCTTTAGCTTCTCGAACGCAGCCTGATGCTCCTCCGTCCACAAGAATGTCGCATTATTTTAGAGTAGACTGCCAAAGCAAAAGGTCAGCTCCGCGATAGCTGGTATGAACCTCCTTAGGTACGATAGTTTTCCCAGAAATGTCTTCAAGGTACTTTGAGACTCCGGCGTTGGTAAGCTGGTGATGGCTAAGATCTTTGCAGGGTCAGGCTCAATCCCGTGTCGGTGAATTACACAGCCTAGGAATTTTCCCGAAGTTACCCCGAACGCACACTTCAAGGGGTTCATTTTCAGCTGGAAAGCCCGACACCTTTCAAAGACTTTTTTCAAGTCCTTCCGATGATCTTCCTTCCTCCTTGATTTGACCACGAATTCGTCCACATAGAACTCAGATTCTTGATGCATCATGTCATGGAACAATGTCATCATTGCACGTTGATAAGTAGCGCCTGCATTCTCAGACCAAACGGCATAACCGTATAGTTAAAAAACCCCCACGGGCATAATGAATGTCGTCTTCTTTGCATCCTCTGGGTCCATTTTGATATGGTTGTAGCCTCTAAATCCGTCCATGAAACTAAACATCTCATGTCCCGCGGTAGAGTCAATCAGGAGATCTATATTTGGCAGAGGAAAATCGTCCTTTGGGTAGAACTTGTTGGGGTCCCTGAAGTCGACGCATACGCGAAGGCTCCCATTCTTCTTTAAAACGGGTACAATATTTTCAAGCCATGTGGGATGGTGGTTAGAATCGATGAATTTCTCGTTAATAAATTTCACAATTTCCTCCTTTATTTTTACGTTTATATCAGGACGAAAATTCCTTGCGCTCTATTTGACTGGCTTTGATCCTGGAATGATGTCTAGCCTATGCATGGTGATGTCTTGATCCATCCCTGGAATTTCGTCATAGTACCACGCAAAAACATCTTTGTATTCCTTCAGCAGGTTGAGCATTTATTGTTCCTCCTCATTGCTAAGGTCCGCACTCAATAAGACTAGCCTTCTCTTTTCCTCAGTTGGACTTAGGAATACCTCTTTTAACTCTTGCATTTGAGGTTTTGGGCGATCCTCCATGCATTCGGGAGCCTCCTTCAATTCTTCCAGTGGTGTATTTTCCTTGTCTTCGCTTGGAGCTTTTGTGAGCTCACAAATTTGCCCAGGGACACCTTCAATGGGATGGGTCGAAGATGACCCCGCTTACCTTCATATGCGATAACACTTCTTTCCATTGGAGTAGAAGCTGGCTACTTGCTTGCCCTCGCTGTTGTGCTCGACGAACGTCTTCAGAGTATATACATTCTTCTTATTATAGATGACTTTGAAAGCTACTTCATGTGCAGACTGCTCCGGCACTATCGGCTCTTCGCGCATCACCATCACCCCAGATGGTGACTGGTCCTTGATATCCTCCTATTTGGGTAAGGGAGTTGGTCGGAATGGAGCTGGAGTAGCTTCATCTGCCATTTCCGTAAACCAAACAACTTTAGACAAGGGCGCCTCCTCCAAATTGAATGGGTTTACTGAGGCGGGTATGACCACCACCCTGTCTCTCCAAACGGCCTTCATTACTTGATGAGCCGTGGAAGGCACAGAGTCGAAGCGGTGGATCCATGCCCGACTGAAGATCATATGATAGGTGGTGTTAGCATCAATGACGTGGAACTTGGTAGAACACTTAATCTGCCCAATCTGGACTCCCAGGCGGATCCATCCTACGGTCATTCGGGAGTCGCTTCCAAAGCCCATCAATGGCGATGGCTTCTTGACAATCTTGCTTTGCAGGACCCCAGCTAACTCTAAGGTGCTGAGTGAAATCACATTCACTGCAGGTCCCCCATCAACAAAAGCTCGCTTGAATTCGACATCATTTATGACATCCGTCACATACATCGGCCTCTGATGACTCGCGTCTGCCCTCTTGTCCGATTTATTGAATGTCATGGCTAAACCGTTTGATTGCGCGGCCCTGAAACCTTTTCCATTCGAGGTAACCAGCTCCTCTCCATAGTCCTCTACCACCCTTAAGATGGCCTTTATCATTTCGAGCCTGCAGCTGCTTGAGAAATTCATATCATCAAAGAACTTCACAAACTTGTTGGAGTTCTTCATGCGTTCGGCACACGAATCCTCCGTGTCTACGCCATAATCTTTATCTTTGCAGATTTCGGCGACCACAAGGATCCCTGCATCGAGATCATAGGGATCTCCTTCCCTTTGGGCTCTTGCCGCGTATGGGACGGTAAAGGGTTGCTGCGTACATATTTGGTCAGCTCATGGACAACCAATTGTCCCTCCTTTTGTTGGAATAGATGCCCTAGAGGCAATCTAATTTTAGTATGAATTGGCTAGAATAATCATTGTATTATTTATGGAGATATTTAATATAATGAAGTCCTTAGATTTACAAATCGTGTTGTTTATATTAAATATCCCTAGTCAAATATAATGATTAACAGGACGATCATCTATAGACTAGTATGGGGTTGGATTGATATGAAGATATCACGATCCAACACATGGGTGTGTATTATGAGTAATGACATACCGGATTGACCCAAATCCGAGAAGGCTACATACAAGTTATGTAAAGTCACAAGCGCTTCTCGCGGTGATAGGTTATTATCATCCTCAGACTTGAAGTCACTAGATCCTCTAGTTGTGGAATATTGTGCTTTGACAACGTCAAACGCTACTCCGTAACAGGGTAATTATAAAAGCGCATGTTGGGTACAATAGGAAGCAAGCTTAGAGATGGTGAGAGATGTAGCTAGGATTTGTCCCTCCCACATAACGAGAGCAAATATCCGAGGCCCCTCGAGTGATGGCGCCTATGGAATGTCCGGCCAGACTCATATGAATCAATATGGGGATATTGATGTCATATGCATGGATAGGGCTATTCCCAGGATCGAGAAACATGGATTGGATATACGAGTGTGACTTGTATGTCTCGTTTCCAATCTGGATAATGAGACAAAGGGATGCGATAATAAGATCACAAGGTTTGTCAAGATGACTATTTCTATTAACTGGGAAGCATGGATGTGTTGCTAGACACCGCTCCATGTATGTAAATAGTTACTACCAATTAAGTAGAAACTTATGGGGTCACACGCCATATGGATATAATTGGACAAGATATTTAATTAATAGAGATTAATTAAAAGGATCATATTGCAACAAGTTGCTAAATTAGTGGGACTAATTAGCAAATAATACTATTCCATATATGGATATGATTAGTATTGGGCCCTTTATGGAAACCACTAGGAGTAGTTGGAATATATAAAGGAACTCCTTACTTCCCTCTCAATAGATTTTATTCATAACACATACTGAGAGGAGAGAAAAGAGTTGAGAGCAAGCAAGTAAGAGGCGTCCGCCCCTTACCCGCCGCCCCAAACCCGTCGGCCACACAAGGAGGCCGAATCCCTCCTTTGTGGCTTTGTTGCATGATTCCGTTGTCTCCTTCCTCCGTTATAGCTAGCACAAGAAGGTTGGGAGGTCCAATTCTCTATCCAAGGCGTGGATCAACCGTAGAGAACGTGACATTATTCGCGTTTGAAGTCATCAAAGGAGAACCCAAAGGTAAGCACATGTTAATCCTTTACTATCGTTATGTGTTCTTGACTTGTGATCCTTGGAGGGATTTGAATGGAATAATTATCTTCTTCCGCTGCGATTCCATGTTCAAACCTCTACAATGGTATCAGAGCCACAGGTCGTAGAGCATAACGTAGTTTATGTGTTACGATTTTGTTGTTTTAACACTTTAAATTCTTGTTAATCGCGTAAAACGACAAATGAAGCATAGTAGATGCAATTGAAATGGAGATTCAATCTAACAAGGTCTTATTGTGCATTGGATGCAACAAATTAGCGAGTTTCTTGGTTTGAAGATTAGGGTTTGGGTACATGTTTGAAAAAAAGGATTTTTCAACATGGAAACAACTTGGATTGGGAAACAAGGAAGGAGTTGCTTTTGGAAACAACTCCTAGAAGGGTTCGCCCCCCCATAGGGGGCCGCCCCTGTGCCTTGCCGCCCAAGCCACGCAAGGCCTAAGGGCCGGCCGGGCCTAGGCGCGACCGGGGGGACCGGCGGCTTGGGCTAGGCCGGGCCCTAGGGCCGTGTGTGATCCAATAAGACTTTGGGAAGTTCTTTTGGATTGTTTTTGACCCTACTTCTTCCAAAACAATTACAAATTGAATAAGCGCGTTAAAATTGGCTTTAAATGTTTATGTGCTATTCACAAGGTGTTTGGATATGTCCCTCGGTTGTGGTTTGTGTGTGAATGTTTATTTTGTGGTTTGTTTTACGGCCCGCGAGCTGATCAATTAATGTAATAATTAATTAAGGTTTACGGCCTGCGAGTCTGTTTTTTTCTCAACATTTGAGACTTATTTTATTTAGTATAGGAGTAGCAAGATAAAATAGATTGTTAGCCAAGATTGAAGAAAATAAGCCCAAAGACATTGGAGCCATGGAGATGGGGCTTGGAGCATTCCACAAAACTATGAAGGATGGACCAAAAGATGGAGGCGCATGGTGATGTGATCTATTTTAGGGTTCATAGATATTCTCATTGGCTTGGGAATATCTTAGTCTAGAAAGGCCATATCCACATCACGTTTATTTTGTTGTGGTTGTTTATTTTATTATCTTATTATTTTCTGATTGGTTTATGGTTGATGCATGCGATTAGGATAATAAGACAATTAGACAACCCGGATCTATGATTTGGAGTTTTTCCCAAAAACTCAAACATATAGATCATGCTGATATAGATCAACAATATAAATTAAAAATTAAAAGGAAAATTCCTCAATCAAAATATTGTGTTTATGCCTTCTCGTTATTTAAACACTCATCACGATCACTATATCCCATGATTGTGCGTGCCAAAGCATGGCAACATGGTTTATCGTGATTAGATGCGACGGCATGTAACAATGTGCAATTGTTTAAGTAAGAGGTTGGACACAACTAGGTAGATTTAATAAGATTAAAAGAACCTAGAGGCATACAATTGGGATTATTCATGGGGATGGATAAATAATGGTTATTTAATTGAACCAAGAGTTACATATGATGTAATTGGAATGGTTCCTACCTAAATAACCAATTCCGGGTGACTTGCCAAAGCAAGCTCGGAAAGGGCGAAATATGAATCTTGGCCCACTAGAAAATATAAGGATATTTTTCGCATTAATATGGAGGGTTATTAATCCGATAAAAATAGTGGGAGCTATATTTAATAATCTAGCCATTATTGAGTATAGTTAAATCATACTAAAATCTTTTATATTTCTCGTTTTTGTAGAATACCAATGGCAAACAATTCATCGAATTCATCACACTCCCTACGGGCTGTTCTTGAGAAGGACAAGCTTTCTGGAACCAACTTTCTGGACTGGTACAGAAATTTAAGAATTGTTCTTAAACAAGAAAAGAAACTGTACACACTAGAAGAAGACGTTCCAGAGGGTCCAGAGAACAATACCCCTGCAGCCCTAAAGGCGTATCAGAAACGTGTTGACGATGCTAATGATGCGGCCTGCCTTATGCTTTGCACCATGTATCCTAAGCTTCAGAAGCAACATGAGAACATGAATGCAGTCCATATGATCGAACACTTGAAGCAGCTCTTCCAAGAGCAGGCAAGGGTTGAACGGTATGAAGTTTCTCGGGCATTGTTCAAGAGTCACTTGGCAGAAGGAAACCCAGTAGGACCGCATGTGTTGCGGATGATCGGATATCTTGAAAATCTCGATCGCCTAGGGTCCCCGATTGGTCAAGATTTGGCCACAGATCTCATTCTGCAATCGTTGCTGGATAGTTATGGACAGTTCATCATGAACTATAACATGAATGAGATTGTCAAGCCTTTGCTAGAGCTACTCAATATGTTGAGGACGGCTGAACAATCCATCAACAAGGGAAAGGGCAAGGCCATAATGATGGTACAGAAAGGAAAGGGTAAATGGTTTGCCTCTACTTCCAAGGGTAAAGGCAAGGCAGTTTCTAAACCCAAGGACACAACTCTTAAACCTACTGATGGCGTGGCCAAAGGCGTGATCAAGGGTGATTGTCACTACTGCAGTCAGCCTGGACACTGGAAGAGGAATTTCCCAAAGTATCTGGAGGACAAGAGGCTTGGGATAGTGATCCCACAACCACCAGGTATTTTTGTTATAGATGTTAAATTAACTACTTCTTCATCATGGTTATTGGATACTGGATGTGGATCTCATATTTTTCGAAATATGCAGGATCTAAGTAGATGTATAAGATTAGCAAAAGGGGAGGTAGACTTGCGCGTTGGGAATGGAGCAAGAGTTGCTGCATTGGCTATAGGCGTGTATAGGCTGTCTCTGCCTTCTGGATTAGTATTAGAATTAGATAATTGCTTTTATGTTCCTGCTATGAGTAAGAACATTATTTCCGTATCTTGTTTGGACAAGAAAGGTTTTACTATTTCAATAAAGAACAAATGTTGTTCCATTTATTTTAGTAGTATTCACTATTGTAGTGCGCAATTATTTAATGGATTATATATCCTTGATCTAAGCTATCCAATCTATAACATAAATACTAAGAGGATTAAAATGAATGATTTAAATCCTGCTTATCTATGGCATTGTCGCCTAGGCCATATAAATGAGAAACGTGTATCTAGACTCCATAAGGATGGATTTCTAGACTCATTTGATTTTGAATCATATGAGACGTGTGAGGCTTGCTTGTTAGGAAAGATGACAAAGTCCCCTTTCAACAAGAAAGGTGAAAGGACTAGTGGGCAATTAGAACTCATACATACTGATGTGTGTGGGCCGTTTGCTACACCTGCCAGAGGTGGTTATGTCTAATTCATTACATTCACTTATGATTTCAGTAGATATGAATTTATATACCTTATGAAGGCTAAATCCGAATCTTTTGAGAAATTCAAGGAATTTAAGAATGAAGTAGAAAAGCAACTTGGCAAAAGTATCAAAGCTCTACGATCAGATCGAGGAGGTGAGTACTTGAGGAAAGAGTTTGATGATTATCTTAGAGAGTGTGGAATATTATCCCAAGTCACTCCACCCGGAACGCCACAATGGAATGGCGTATCCGAGAGGAGGAATTGAACCTTGTTTGACATGGTGAGATCTATGATATGTCAAACAGGTCTTCTGTTATTTTTTTCGGGCTATGCTTTAATGAGTGCAGCTTTCACCATTAACCGTGTTCCATCTAAATCAGTCATGAAGACACCACATGAGATGTGGAGTGGGAGCCGTCCCACAGTGTCGTTTATGAGGATATGGGGATGCGATGTTTATGTAAAACTTTTACAGCAAGATAAACTCGGGCCGAAATCGGATAAGTGTAAGTTTGTAGGATACCCTAAGGAAACTAAGGGCATTACTTCTACAATCCAACCGATAACAAAGTGTTTGTTGCTCGGACCGGCGTGTTTCTAGAAAGAGAATTTATCTCTAAAGAAGCAAGAGGGAGGACTGTTGAACTTGAAGAAGTTCAAGAACCACACATTACTGATTCGGTTATGGAACATGAACATGAACCACAACAGGTTGTGGAGAAACCTGTTCAAGTAACACAAGAGCTTCGTAGGTCGAGTAGAGTGTGCCAGGAGCCAGAGAGGTATGGACTTCTCGTGACGGAAACTGGTGACACTATGCTCATAGGAGATGAGCCCATTTATGGAGAGGCCATGCAAGGTCCGGACTCTCAGAAGTGGTTAAAAGCCATGAGATCCAAGATGGAATCCATGTACACAAACCAAGTATGGAATTTGGTGGAACCACCCCAAGAGTTACGCCCCATAGGGTGCAAATGGGTCTTAAAGAAGAAGACCGACATGGATGGTAATGTAGGTACCTATAAGGGCCGATTGGTGGCTAAAGTATTCAGACAGATTCATGGTATATACTATGATGAAACCTTTTCCCCAGTCGCTATGACCAAATCCATCCGAATCCTACTTGCAATTGCGGCTTACTATGAAATGAGATTTGGCAGATGGATGTTAAAACAGCATTCCTTTATGGAAATCTTCTCGAGGATGTGTACATGACACAACCAGAAGGATTTGTAGATCTAAAGCATGCAAATAAAGTCTGTAAGCTTCAACGATCCATTTATGGATTGAAGCAAGCATCTTGGAGTTGGAATCGACGTTTTGATGAAGCTGTCAAAGAGTTTGACTTCATCAAGAACGAAGATGAGTCTCCTGTCTACAAGAAGGTTAGTGGGAGCTCCGTAGCATTCCTGGTCTTGTATGTGGATGACATACTGCTCATTGGAAACGACATTATGTTTCAATCAGTTAAGGATTGGATAGGAAAGTGTTTCTCAATGAAAGACTTAGGGGAAGCAGCCTATATACTCGGTATAAAGATCTATAGGGATAGATCTAAGAGGCTGCTAGGCCTGAGTCAAAGTACATATATAGACAAGGTGTTGAAACGGTTCAACATGCAAGATTCCAAGAAGGGATTATATCCCATTTAACATGGAATTACTCTTTCGAAGAGTGATTGTCCATCCAATAAGATTGAGATGGACCGCATGAGTAAGATCCACTATGCCTCGGCCATAGGATATATCATGTACGCCATGTTATGTACTAGACCGGACGTATCATACGCTTTGAGTATGGCGAGCAGATATCATTCTAATCCAGGTGAGAGTCACTGGATAGTAGTCAAGAACATCCTCAAGTACTTGAGAATAACTAAGGATGCGTTCTTGATATTTGAAGGTGAGGAAGAGTTGCGTGTAACTGGTTACACGGATGCAAGCTTCCAAACCGACATAGATGATTTCAGATCGCAGTCGGGATTTGTGTATTGCCTAAATGGAGGAGCTGTGAGCTGGAAGAGTTCCAAGCAAGAGACGGTTGCTGATTCTACAACAGAGGCCGAGTATATTGCTGCAAGTGGTGCAGCAAAAGAAGCTGTTTGGATTAGAAAGTTTGTTTCTGAGCTTGGTGTAGTTCCTAGCATTGGGGATGCCACAGTGTTTTATTGTGACAACACAGGCGCGATCGCTCAATCTAAGGAACCTAGATCACACCAGAAATCCAAACACGTACCCCAGAAGTTCCATCTTATTCGAGAGATTATCGATAGAGGAGATGTGAAGGTATGCAAGATTCCTACAGATGATAATCTGGCAGATCCATTCACAAAGTCGCTTGTTCAGCGCAAGCATGAAGAGCACATTAGAGCGATTGGCATACGCGATGCACCAGATTGGCTCTAGTGCAAGTGGGAGACTGTTGGAATATATGCCCTAGTGGAAATCTAATTTTAGTATGAATTGGGTAGAATAATCATTGTATTATTTATGGAGATATTTAATATAATGAAGTCCTTAGATTTACAAATCTTGTTGTTTATCTTAAATATCCCTAGTCAAATATAATGATTAACAGTACGATCATCAATAGACTAGTATGGGGTTGGATTGATATGGAGATATCACGATCCAACACATGGGTGTGTATTAGGAGTAATGACATACTGGATAGACGTAAATCCGAGAAGGCTACATACAAGTTATGTAAAGTCACAAGCTCTTCTCGCGGTGATAGGATATTATCATCCTTAGACTTGAAGTCACTAGATCCTCTAGTTGCGGAATATTGTGCTTTGACAACGTCAAACGCTACTCCGTAACTGGGTAGTTATAAAAGCGCATGTTGGGCACAATAGGAAGCAAGCTTAGAGATGGTGAGTGATGTAGATAGGATTTGTCCCGCCCACATAACGGGAGCAAATATCCGAGGCCACTCGAGGGATGGCACCTATGGAATGTCTGGCCAGACTCATATGAATCAATATGGGGATATTGATGTCATATGCATGGATAGGGCTATTCCCTGAATCGAGAAACATGGATTGGATATACAAGTGTGACTTGTATGTCTCGTGTCCAATCCGGATAATGAGACAAAGGGATGTGATAATAAGATCACAAGGTTTGTCAAGATGACTATTTCTATTAATTGGGAAGCATAAATGTGTTGCTAGACACCGCTCCATGTATGTAAATAGTTACTACCAATTAAGTAGAAACCTATGGGGTCACTCGCCATATGGATATAATTGGACAACATACTTAGTTAATAGAGATTAATTAAAAGGATCATATTGCAACAAGTTGCTAACTTAGTGGGACTAATTAGCAAATAATACTATTACATATATGGATATGACTAGTATTGGGCCTTTTATGGAAACAACTAGGAGTAGTTGGACTATATAAAGGAACTCCTTCCTTCCCTCTCAATAGATGTTACTCATAACACATATTGAGAGGAGAGAAAAGAGTTGAGAGCAAGCAAGTAAGAGGCGTACGCCCCTTACCCACCGCCCCAAACCCGTCGGCCACACAAGGAGGCCGAATCCCTCCTTTTGTGGCTTTGTTGCGTGATTCAATTGTCTCCTTCCTCCATTCTAGCTAGCACAAGAAGGTTGGGAGGTCCAATTCTCTATCCTAGGCATTGATCAACCGTAGAGAACGTGACATTATTCGCGTTTGAAGTCATCAAAGGAGAACCCAAAGGTAAACACAAGTTAATCCTTTACTATCGTTATGTGTCTTGACTTGTGATCCTTGGAGGGATTTGAACGAAATAATTATTTTCTTCCGCTGCGATTCCATGTTCAAAACCCTACACCTTTATATTCCTATCCACCAACCATCTTAGCTTTTTGAACTCCCTCGTTGGGCGTGTGACTTTCCCGTGGCACTCGCACCACCTCGGGTCTCGCAGCTGATATCCAAAGGGTTTGTGCTCCAGTGCTGGTTGGATCCCATATTTTCGCCACCTTTTTCAAAGGTCTATTGCTTCTTCAATTGAGCAAGGCAAATGTGGTGCTTCTCGGGGAGTGGGCCGCTATTTCTTGTGAGGGAATGACACTGCATGTACGTGGACATCGCGGCCACGTTTGTAGTTGAACCTCCCAATCTTGAAGCCAGAGCTTACTGGCGTGCGCTCGCTAGTATACTTCTTCTTCATCTTGTCCACCACAGGCTCAATGTTCTTGGGGCAGTCAATCATTTTTGAAACGGTAGGCATATTGAAATTGATTAACATACCTTTATATTCGTCGCACATGCCTTGGAGGCATATTTCCACCATACGACTTTCTAAACCATCGTCGATGCATTCCAAGGACCTGGCCCTGAACCTTTTGATGAAGGAGACCCCTTCTTCGTCATGTTTGTGATGCATGCGAGAGAGATGAATGGTAGTGACTTTTTCCTCCACTTGAAAGAATTTGGTGTAGAATTTCTTTACCATATCATCGCACGACTTGACATACTCTGCTTCGAGAGTCCTATACCATTTGTATGCGACAGTCCCTAGGGATTTGGGAATTCGTGCATCAGTAGCCTGGTATCCGCAGCATGCGGGCCCATCAAATTGACGAACTTCATTACGTGTTCGTGCGCATTCCCACCAACTTCATCGAACCTTTCCCATTTGGGTGCTTTGTACCCATCAGGATTGGGCATCAGGCATATTTCCTTTTGAATAGGAGGTGCGTTGTCAACCTTCTGGATGAAAATATATGCAAACTATGGTTTGAAATAATACTGTCTATTCGCTGTTCCAGAGTTGCGACACTGGAAGGTATACTTCCGCGGGGGGTTGACGATGGGATTGCTGCGAAACCCGGAATGTAGGTCCTGTTCGGATCGTAAGGAGGCGGTGGTGGTAGTACATAGCTTTCCTGGACTCTACTGGCATGTGGAGGCATTGTGGGGTAAAGTGGTGGCGTAGGTGTCAGGGACGAGCCTGATTGGGGTCCCGGCGCCTGAGGTACAGGACCGTTGGGAAGACAAGATTGTGGATTAGGTGGAGCAGGCGTGTGCACCGTAGGGATGGCAGTTACCCCCGACAAAGGCAACTGAGTTGCTGGTGGTGGGGCTGAAGTCCCCTGAGCTGTGTTCTGAACAAGTTCTCCCTGAAGCGCCATGATTTGGGCGATCTGGACGGATTGAGCCTGCATGGCCTTAGCCTGGTTCTGAATCATAGCTTGCAACACTTCCAAAGAAAGGTTGCTTACAGTAGCTGTTTGGGCGTTGGTGTTGGGAGTCTCCTCCCTCGGGGTTTCCTCTCTCAAAGGAGATTGGTCACCATCACGAAGGTTGCCCTCAAGAGACATGGCTGTCAGGTTGATTGATTGAAGCCTTTAAGGTGAATGAGTTCACGTCGGAATCACTAAATTGTGTACAAGGAAATCCTCAAGAGAGATCCAAGTGTACAACTCAAGTATGGGAGTAGAGTAAGACACAGAGAAGTGTAGGGTGTGAGTAGGGAGAGAGTAAGCAAAGGTAACTGCACTTGAAAGTGAGACAGTAGACTAACAAAGATCTGAGAAAGATTAGGGTGTCCAAGAGAATCAGAACCCGTCTCCTGGAGGGTTAACGATCCTATATATAGTGGAGAAGTGACCGTTGTAAGGGGGTTAATGCACCATAAATGGCAGCTTAATTATAGCCCATGTAACGGCACGTTCGACCGCATATATAGGGACCGTTACGCACCTTCCCATATATATCGGAAAACGTTATGAGATCGTCCGAATTTGTGGGATACGTGAGCCTTAAACCTCTCAGTCAGTTACCAGAGGTCCCGCGCGAGCTTGGTTGTTGCTCTCGCGCGACGGGCCTTACTTTAGCCTCCAAACCATTAAGTCCCTACAAGTCCCGTGTGGTTGGTACGCGAGGGCCCTGTCACGCGGCCCCCCAAGTGCATAAGCATGGGTAGTTATCCGGTGTGTATGGAGCACATCTAGGTGTGCTGGATGGATGCCACGTGGCTCTGATTCATCTGTCTGGAAAGCACCATCTACAATGGGTAAAATAAGTTGCTGGGACAGTAATCCGCTTGGTTCGTTACACCGCTTTTTCCTCAAGAAGTCTATCCCAAGGATCACATCAAAGTCAACGAGGGGATCGCCAACATGTTAATTTTTCCGAGAGCGAGCCAACCATTAAAGGCACGTCATAGGTCGTACCATCAACGGTCTGCGCCTTTGCATTTGGCATCTTGATAAGGTTAGAGAACTTGCATGTTCTCAAGCCAAGTTTCTGCACTACCTTGAAAGACACCACTGTGTGCGTGGCACTGGTATCCACCATTGCAATCACTCCCCTCCCATTCAACGCAATAGCAACCTGCATTAATTTTTGCTGCACAACATTCACTTCGTCAATTAGGTTAACAAAAATTTCAACATGGTCCAAACTTACAAGTGTGTTAAGATATTGTGAATCTGAATTACTTCCATTTCTTTGCTCTTTCCCATTTCTATATCGTCCCCCAAGAGAGCATTCAACTTCTTAGGACACTCCCGAGCCATGTGTGGACCTCCGCATAGGTAGCACTTCAATGTACCACAACTACCTGGTTTGGAAGAGCCTTCAAGCCGCTTCCCTTTCCATGTCTAACCGAAATTGGTCCTCTTCTCGTGTGGCTGCTCGTCCTCCTTCCATTTCTTCGCCTTGGATGGGACTAGATCGGGCATTTCCTTGTTCACATGATAATCGATCAAGGACTCTACTGCCTTGATTGCACTCTACATATCTGCCACATTTTGTCTCCGCAATTCTTATTGTGTCCACGACTTCAAGCCATAATCGAAGTTGAACAACTTGTTGTCCCCCGACATATTCTGCACATTTAGAAAGAGTTCGCATAATTCTTTGATGTGGTCCTTAACTGAACTCGTCTTCTTGAGGTATTTCATCGCCTCCCTTGCTTGTCGAGACACATTATTGTGTAGGAATTGAGACTTCAACTCCTCTTTGAAATTCTCCCACGTTTCAATTTGGACCGCCCGCGATCGCATTCTTAAAAAACTCGCGTGCGCCACCAAAGTTTGGCATCACTTGCCAAGTACTGTAATGTCATTGAGACCTTTTAATCGTCTGCGACCTTTGCTGCAGAAAAAGACTCTTACAAGTCCCACATAAAGTTCTCTAATTCCTTCACGCTTCGTGCACCGTCGAATGGTTTCGGTTCAAGAATGTTGTGTTTATTCCTGCCTCGTTCTGCACCATCCATTACTCCCACAACCTGGCAAAGCAGCCACACGTCAGTTTCCACTACCTTGTGCTCCTTGAGAAGTGCATGCACATCCTCGCCAACCAGTTGCATGTCACTTAAAAATTTTAAACGGACATCATCAGTGTCTACTACTTCCGCTCTGATACCAGTTTTAACCGAGTCAGATGCATGTAGTCAACGTACTAGAACAGACCGGTAGTCAACATGAGACCGACAAGATATTATAGTCAATCGAGACGTAAAATGAAATGAGACCGACATGAGATTGTCATAGATTATTTCCCGTCTTAGTTAGAATAGAAATAACGTGTTACTTCAATATCCGAAAATCGTCCACAGCCTAGGTGATCTAGAGATCGCCTGATTTCTCCAAATTTGTGTTATTAAATATAAAATCCAAAAATATTAGCTTAGTTGTTATTTCACTTTTAGTCGCTTTTTTGAGGGCGACAATTACTTTTGAATCAAATTCTTCCTTGTGTTAGCGTACTCTAAATTAAGTAACAAATTACATAGTCTCAATTCTGTCATTGTGGGATCGATAACTCAACCGTGCACTTGCGCATACGCGTTAAGAAATTGCGTCAATTTTTTGGCGCCGTTTCCGGGGACAACGCGCAAATTTTTTAGTTAGGAGTTAGTTTAGAGTATTTTTATTTTATTTTATTTTATTTTCTATCTATGTGCTTCACGAGGTTCTTGTGAGTCTGTTTTCTCAGGAACGCATGAAGCAGGAGATATTATAAGCATGTGGAGCAAATATTATGATTCGGGAACCCCCTCTACTATTTCTATTGCAGGGGTAATCACGAAGAAGAGGATGCAAGCATAAGTTGGTGCTATCAATGCGTTATTTATCATAACAACAAAGACCCATGCCGATTTCACCCACCCCAGCTTCATCAGCACCAACAAGAGGATTAAGTTCCAAGTATGGAGTTCTTGTGGAATATGATAGAGAGAAATACTAAGTAAAGAGGAATTGGAGATGTCAGTCGCAAGGTTATCAGATACACAAGAGCCACAAAAGGAGGCCATGCCACACATTGAGCCATAAATTTAGCCTCTACCACCACCACGACAAGTCGATGATTCAGACGAACTGACTGGCTTACAACTTTGCGAGAAATACAAAAGAAATTTTGGACTAAGATGGAACATGAACAAGAATCTGCATCGCAAGCTATATAAGTGGAAGAAGAGGTACATGAGCCCAGAGAAGAGTGCAATGTCCATGAACCAATTTTGGACTTTGCCACTTACGAGGAATCAGACTCTGATTCAGACTGTGGTGGAGAAATGTGCCAAAGATAGGAGGACCTATCGTATTGCAAGCCAAAACCTCAGGTGATCTCACATCCTTGGCAAGAATGGGAAGACACCAATATTGGGAGCTTGTGGTGTATGGATGATGAAGCTAAGAAAGAAACTGTGCCCATTGTTATTGAGGTAAAAAGCCCCAACTCTGTTTATTCATGAATTCTCCATATCTCATATAAATCAAGTATGCGATGAGTGGGAAAGACTTGTGTATGGAGATTCATAGGGGGGAAGAACGTCCTTGACACTTTTCTATTTCTTGTTATGTTGACTATTCTATTGATGATCCATATGACATAGTCAAGGATTTGGAAATGAGCAAGTGTGGGAGTGTGGATGAATTACATGCGTTGAATGAAGAGCATCTAGCACCGATGAGGTACTACCGGGATGACTTTATGGAGCAGGTTACATGCGAGCCCAGTGGTACTTTGTGGAAGTTGATCAAGAAGATAAATTGCATGATGAAAAAAGTCAACTTCTACAACTCTCCACCATCTGAACAGCACGGGGGTGCACTTGAGAAGAGATTCATGGAGAATAGATGGTGGAAGAAGAATAAGTGGAGAGATAAAGTATCATCCACTTTCCTTTTCGGTTAAGGTAGCCGGGTCGGGCTTTCGACCTTAATTACAAGCACTGTTTGGGAGGCAACTCAATTCAGAGTAGGGTGTTATATGAATTTGAACTGTTGAGAGACACGAGACTTTGGGAGAGTAAACATTAAGAAGCACAGAAATCATGTCCCAAATCATAAGAAAGCAAAAGGTGGAATCGTCAAATCCTAATCCATACAGCCAAAATAATGATATTTTGTCACGCACCTGCTCCCTTTTCACAAGGATGTAGTTTGGATATTTTCAAAACGAATAGGAGCAGACTTCAATAAAGTGGTAGCGAAAAATAAGATGGCGCCGTAAAATAAGATCAGAATTAGGAGATGAAGACATACCGATAGAATTCTGTGAGATTGATCAGAAGCGGTGAATCCAATCCGAAAGGTCGAAACATGGTTGCCACTTTGCTTCCCTGAAATTTGAAGTACCCTGGATTTGTTGTTGTTTCCGTTCTATAGAGAGCAAGAAATTTGGTGATTTTGTGGTCCACTTGCGAACTGTAAGGCGTTCGTTGAAACCTAATTCATTGCTCTTGGATTTCAGAAGCCGGAAACGTAATCAGAACGGCTGGAATCGGTGCCGTGATCTGGCCAAATAAGAGTCAGAGGGGTACGGGCGGAACGAGGCGTCGTTTGGTGGTATATGACCCAGCGCGACCTTATCTTCATTCTGGGGTATTTTTATTATTAAACTTCTTAGGAATACTTTATTATTATTATTATTATTATTATTATTATTATTATTATTATTATTATTATTATTCATCCTTTTATTTCTGTAATCGTTTTTCTTGAAGTGAAATCTTTAGGAGACCGAAGCTAAAAGTTAATAGCACCTCAAAGCCTCTCTTCATCCATGCCCTTATCTCACTTTATGTTGTCAATTTTAAAGGCAAATTATATTGGTTAACCTCTCACATATTTATGTGTTGGAGCATGCACGATATTACCTTGTTGTAAGCAAAGTTCTGAATGTAATCATTCTTTAAGATATTTCTCCGGAACTTCCGTACCAAGTCTTGCAGGGAGAATTCCTCGCAAGGTGATGACTCTATGGCATGAAATGTACACACCTCTAATGGATGTCAATACTCATCTACTTACTAATAGGTCTACCCAAGACAAGCTGATGTGAGATCGCATATGTATTGGGAGATAGTTTCGTATGTTATTTAGTTCCGTTGACAACTTCTCCACGTAAATTTTTTCTTTGTTTCTAATTACACTTTGTTACATTTTCAGGTTATATAGATTACCTTCTCAGTTGTAACCTTTTTCTGATTCTTTGTAGAAATTTATTTCATATTGAGTGCAGATAATATTTTGTGATTACCTGACAAGCAACTATGTGTTCTTTCTAACAATTGTAAGGAAAATTTTATAGTATTCTTTGGTATGTTGATGGCGAGAAAACTTTTTAGTTCTATATTCGATCAAGAAAGTTCATAGGAGAAAATTGCGACGGTTTGTCTCCCACTAATCTATGTAACAAAGATACATGTGAATAACTAAATATATATAAAACTCGAATTTGTTTTGTGTGAAGTGTTCTCATACCTATACATTTAATGTAGTGATAAGGGACTTCTAGGTAATTCATTCTATCCAGAATCGAGTCTCCAACATGAGTATGTATACTTGTTTCCTCGCAATCAACTCATTTAAGATAGCCGTAGTCATATTTTTGTTGACATGATGAAGCTTGAGTCTTTGTCCTCTCTATTGCCTCAACTAGGTATAGAAGTTCTTTTTGTTAGAACAGATAGCGTTTTTCTTTTCATAATCACTGACTTCTTAATGCAGTTTTTGTAAAGGAGTCGTGACCATTGATTCCAGATCCCCTACCATACCAAATATGTTGTGCCAATATGCTGGTTGTACTATATTTCACTTTGCTCTAATTATTAAACTCAATCTTATAAGAAAGAAAACCAACATGCAACCTCATACTAGTATGTGTATATACACACACATACAACCCTCAACCAGCCAGGAGAGGAAACCGAAACAGAGAGCTTGGGAACTTGCAAGAAGTGATGACTAAATGATCTGTGCCTCCAATTATCAGATCTCGAGTTCACCTTCTGCGGCAGAGATTTAAACCCCGTGCCCGCACAACTTAGCTACACACGTCCTCCAAAGGGGAACAACTGGACTATGGAAAGGCCAAGTCCCCAACTGGATTATTTAATATAATGACTAGTCGTTAGCCCGCGCCTTGGCGCGGGACCGTTATATTTGTTCCTTTAGATGAAGCATTATGTTTTATAACGTTACTCAATAGTGGAATAGAACTTTAAGACTAATGGCTGAAGCAAATTGTGTTCATCAGCACCATTCATCTTGTAACTTAGATTCTGTTTGTACATTTTATTTGATATTTCATTCTTTGTGTAGGCACGCACTTTCTTTTAATTTGTAAAGATAGTGAAACTAAAGGGCAAATAATCATTCAATAACAGGGAACTCTAAAAAAACCCAATGTTTCGTGGCGTCAGCTTGTATATGACTTTTTCATTTAACCGGGCATATATTCCTATTGAATTCTAAATGTGAAGAAATGAACAAAATTAGCATGGGGTTCCACCTCAAAACCAATTGGCAATGAGGGGACTAGCCCAGAAAACTTATTAATTCTTAACTTATTAATTCTTTTTCTTCTTCTTGAATGACCGATGTGGGACTCTTCTCAACACGCCCCCTCACGTGTGGCATTCTTTGGCCTACAACGTGGATCTTTGTCTGCGGGTGGCGGTGAGCACGTGGGTTGTTAGACCATTCACGTGTGTGAACCTTGCTCTGATACCATGTAAAGAAATGAACAAAATTAGGGTTCTAAGGAATTGGGAAAGTTTTCTGTTATTGATTGATTAACAACTTAACCAACATTACAACTATTAATAGCAAGTTCTAACATAAACTTAATTGCTAAGAAGTCCCTGAGATCTAACACTATTACAATTACACCCAAGTCCTTCTATTTATAAAAGAGACAAGAACAACCACTAATATCTAACTACTCTTAACACTGAACAGACGCAATTTCGTGTCAACGTAAGAACATACCGCACCAATTGTAAAAGTTTGTGAAAGCTTGACAGTGTCTCACAGTTGTCATCGTCATTGGTATTAATTAGATGGTAAACAAATTTTGAACAAATGTGTTTGTTTGCATTTTTTTTTGTTTGCCCTTTGTTTTCAGAATGAGAATCACTTCTGCTTTAGTCTACTGAAAATAAGTGAAACCAAAGTGCATTGCTATTTTCACTTCATCCCAACTCAAGAATTAGGTTGCCTTCACTAAGAAAGACGGAATAAAAAAGAATTATGCTGCCTTGTATATGGTAAACAGACGACCCTCACTAATCTATTAGCATGATATTTTTAAATCTGGAATATCTATTTTCTCGTGAAAAGTCATTTATCTTTTCAAAGATGATCCATCGATCAGTACTTTGTCTCTAGCCTGAGAGATTAAAAAATATCCGGAACTGGGAACATTGATGTTCGAAATGATAAAGTAACAGAAACGGACATACCACTTGAAGTCTCCACTTGGTAATTTACAGAGATTCAGAAACTTACCACTGAGACCCATAAAGTTTTGATGCTCCTCGAGGAAAATTTATGATTAACATGCCTACGCTAAAGATAAGTTCAAATTGAAGAAAGGGACCAACATAGACTTAGTATTCGTTAGCTTTCAAGTAAAGTAGTATTGAGATATGACAACGAACACCCATCTGCCTAAACAACATCAAACTTGCAAGAAGAATACTTGTAATGAGAGTCATCCAATAGTTCACACTAAGAGTGAAATAGAGTGTTGAATATAACAAAATTAATGGATGTTCACTTTAAAGTTATGCGGAAAATGTCGCTACTTACACGATGAACTTCTAATAATTGTTGCGGGACTTTTGCTATCTCTATTAGCCATTGTTGTCCAGACATATGTGAGGGCTCTTCCACGCATACATGAGTGCCGTCCAAAACAAAACAGATAAATTAGTGTTGCGTTACTTTGAAAAAAGAACTTAGTTAAGGATAAAGGAATCGACTAACCCATAAAACATATCTTCTTCTATTTTGGCCATACGAAGGTGTCTTATCAACATGGGTATATGGAGTATATGACATTTTGTTCAAACTTGTATGAATTTCGCAATCTTGATGGCAGAGCAATTGACAAACACTGTCAACATGAATGGGCTCATCAGGAGATGAACTTAAAGAACCAACTCAACCTCTTTGTTTATCCCAAAAGAGATGATCAATCAAAAGTATAATCAACTAAGGATAAAGGAATCGGACTAACCCATAAAACATATCTTTTCTATTTTGACAATACAAAGGTGTCTTATCCACATGTGGATATGGAGTACATGACATTTTGTTCAAACTCAGTATGAATTTGACAATCTTGATGGCAGAGAAATTGACAAACATTGTAAACATGAATTGGCTCATCTGGTGATGAACTTAAAGAACCAACTCAACCTCTTTGTTTATGACAAAAGAGATGATCAATCAAAGGTATAATCTCTTCATTTAGTGGTTGTCTAATTTCTATGAATACATGTTTCATATTCACTGTATCAACTGGGAGGACTAAAAGATTGATTAGAAAATATGACTATTAGTTCAATGGATGGAATGTTTCTAAGTACATGGAAATACATTGACCAGCTTTTGTCCTGATTAAATACAAATCTGAACTTTGGAGTTGAAGAAGTGTCATTATCAAGAGTAAATAAATGTCTTGAGTCTTGAAAATGAGGAGTCAACTTGTTATGATTACATGTCAACCAAAGCTTACGTGGCAAGACTTAATTGGAAAATAAATGACATGTAGATGCCATTTGGAGTAAGATTTTAACAAATGACATTAAGGGAATCATTTTCAAATCACATGTGGCGCAAGGAGAAGGCTATTCCTTAGCTTTTATATATATATAGATTCTTCTTCCTTTTATACAAAAAAAAACCCTCAACCAGTCTTCTTTATAGTTTATACTAGAGAACGGGAAATTAAAACACAATAAACATGAAGCTAATATTTTTCTTCTTTTCCTTTGTGGTAGCGACGCTCTTGATTCCCTACACTTATTCCTCCTCCTCGTCCTCTTTCAATAATGAAGGTGGTGCTTTTGCCAAAATTGGCGACGATGCCATCACATTTTCATTTATAACCGGTCTTCTCAAGGGGATACAAGGAGGAGGAGGAGGCGGCGAAAGTGGTGGAAGCTTAGAAGCAACCACGGCTAATCCCCAAGCACTACCACCACGGTCTGGTCGGATTTTAGTGCGAGACTTCCGCACATGCCGTCCCGGTAATTTTCCCAACCGAATGATACCGTTAAACTACTGTCTGCCGGTAAACACAAGCCCGACCGTCGACTTCACTCTCCTTCCTAAAAGTAGATATATGCGGGTGAGGCGTGCATTGCACTCGCTCGACGACGAATACATGGCCAAGTTTTCAAGAGCGTTTCAGCTGATGCGCGACCTCCCGGACGACGATCCACGCAGCTTCAGTCAACAAGCGAACATCCCTTGCGCTTACTTCAGTGGCGCCCACGCCCACGTGGGGTTCCCAGAGTAGTTGCTGGTGGTTCACTTCAGTTGGCTCTGCTTCCCTTGGCACAGGATCTACACTTATTTCTTCGAAAGGATACTGGGAAAACTGATCGACGATCCCACTTTCGCATTGCCATACTAGACCTGGGATTCGCCAGAATGGATGCGAATCCCAGAGTCTTTCACCGGCGACAAGCGCTCTGAGTTTTTCGAGGAACTCCGCAACAAGAAACACCTTCCTCCGGCGACAATTGATCTAAACTACGACGAGACCGTAGGCGATTCAACCGCAAGCGACCAAGATTTGATGATGATTAACCTTGCTATCATTTAAATACAAGTGGTTTCCGCAGTAGGACTCCAGAGCTCTTCCACGGGAAGCCTTATCACCCCGGGGACGAACCAGAACCCGGTATTGGCTCCTTTGTAAACCATCCTCACGGCACCATTCACTACTGGGTTGGAGGCCCTCACCAATCGGACGGCGAAGCCATGGGGTCTGCCTATCTGGCCGCTCGGGACCCTCTGTTCTTCGTTCATAATTCGAATGTCGATCGGATATGGAATGTATGGAATACCATGCTTCCGGGAGGGAACCAGACGGATTTTACCGACCCAGACTGGTTAAACTGTAAGTTCATGTTCTACGACGAGGAAGCTCGTTTGGTTAAAATCAAGGTTAAAGACTGTTTGGATACGAAAAATCAACTTGGATATACATACGACGACGCTGGTATCGCCCCACCTTCGGTTAACGCCAAAACAACCCCTCGCGGCGGCGACGGTAACAAGAAGAAGACGAAGAAGACAATCTTGACCACCAATCTCATGTTTCCAATAAAATGACGAGGCCATGAGATTTGTGGTCCCACGGGAGCTAACAAACAACAACAAGAAGAAGAAGAAGGAGGTGCTAGTGATACAAGGGATAAAGGTGGATGGAAATGATAAGATTCTCAAGTTTGATGTGATAATCAACGATGAGGGAAACGAGGAGGGGATAGGACCAGCCAACACAGAGTTCGTCGGAAGTTATTAGAGTAAACGGAGCTCTGACGATGGGGTGGATAGCTTGACTTTAGGGGGGATAAGTGAACTGCTTGAGGGCTTGGGGGCTCAACATGACGAAAGTGTGGTGGTCACTTTAGTCCCAAGATACGATCCCCAGACTGGGACTTACCTGACTATTTGTGGTCTCAAGTTTGACTTTGCTTAGGGCAATTCCTTTTATTAGCTCACATTTTCACTTTCCCTTTCTCAATGTATGTTTTTTCGCAATTGTGGTATCAACGCCCCCTGTTTTGAGATCGCGGGTGTTGTTTTTTTTTTCTCTTTTGCATCTTCAGATCTAGCTTTAAGAGAATCTAGTGTGAGATTTCGAGTATGTCAACTGTTGGATTTGCTCGTCTTCCCACTAAATGAATCTCAATGTGTTTGTTAGAAAACGGCAGCGAAAGCCAAGAAGAGCGAAGAGACAATGAACAATCGTCTCTGCGTCACCAGATGAACAGGATTTGCTCCACCAGATGTTCAGTTTCACCAATCGACACCTGCATGCCTCTTCAATCTAACTGGCACAATGAAACCACATAAGTTTATCAGGGCATTCCTTATGTAATTTCGGGCTTTTATTGTCACTTTTGATCTTACAGTATTTATTTTGTATTGTGCATTTCTGAAACCAAAGGCTCGGTAATATGCATTTGGAGGTAGAATGAGCTTCGGAAGGACGAAAAGGCTCAAGAGCATTTTGGAGTTGAAGACGGGTGAAGAAAAGACCAAAGAATCGATGAAAAAGAGATGTATTTTACCAGACTGGTCTTGAGACCATTCCAATTGTTCGTAAGACCAGTTATACTTAGAATTTTTGAAGAAAATCAACAGATGCAAGCCTCTGCTGGTCTTTAAACCATTCCGGCTGGTCTTGACACCAGTTTGACTACCAGCACACGAAAATATGAGGTTCTAATGCAATATTGAGGAAATTTCAGGGCAATAAGTGAGGGGAACCACGTACTAAACAACCTAGGGCATGAATCTCTCAATTATTCACGTTTGGTGAAATAGAATACTATAGGGAAGAAAGAATACTACATGGGAGAGGCTACGGAGGAGACGGACGATGAACTCAACCAATGGAGATCTCTAGGTTTTACTTTCTTCGTCTCCTCTTCTCAATCTTGTTATGGAGAAACTATCGTGTTTTTCTAGCTTGAATACGGTTAACTAGACTTTTCCTAGGCTTCTCTGGAGAGCCCAGGGTTATGTATATGTTGGAATAGATGCCCTAGAGGCAATCTAGTTTAGTATGGACTAGTATGGGGTTGGATTGATATGGAGATATCACGATCCAACACATAGGTGTGCATTACGGAATGTTGCACTGGATTGACCCATCACCGAGAAGGCTACATACATGTTATGTTGAGTCACAAGTGCTTCTCGGGTACAATGGTATTGTCATCCTTAGACTTGAAGTCACTAGATATTCTAGTTGTGGATCATTGTGATCTTGGTAGCGTTAAACGCTACACCGTAACTGGGTAGTTATAAAGGCGTGTACTGGATACAATGAGAAGCAAGCTTAGAGATCGTAGTGGACGTAGAGAGGATTTGCCCCTCCCACATAACGGGAGCAAATATCCTAGGCCACTCGAAGGATAGTGCTTATAGAATGTCTGGCCAGACTCAAATAAATCAATATGGGATATTGATGTTATTTGCACGAATAAGGCTATTCCATGGATCGAGAAACTAGGAATTGGATATACGAGTGTGACTTGTATGTCTCGTGTCCAATCCGGATATGGAGGCAAAAGGATGAGACAATTACTTGTACAAGGTTGTCTAGATGACTATTCTATTAGTTGGCTAGAATGAATGTTTTGCTAGAAACCGCTCCATATTAGCAAATAGTTGCTACCAACTAGATAGAACATATGGGGTCACACGCTATATAGTGTTGTACTAGATTTTGGAATTAATTAATTGGATTAATTAATTAGAAGGATCACTTTGCAAACCCTTGCAAACTTAGTAGGGACTAATTTGCAAGGAAGGGACTAAATTGAATTCTAGTTGGACTAGAATAAGTCCTTTAGGTAGTTAACAAGGAGTTGTTGGACTATATAAAGGACCCTCCTTCCTTCCTTCCTCATAACTTATGCTCTAGAGAGAACATAACAAGAGTGGGAGAGAACAAAGGAGAGAGAGCAAGCAACAAAGGAGGCCGACGCCCCCCATTGCCGCCGTCCTCGTCCCCGTCGGCCAAAAGAGGGCCGAAACCCCTCTTTTGTCTCGTTTTGCGTGATTCCTTCACCCTCCTCTCATTCCGGGCTAGCACCAAGGAGATTGGAGATCTAGGATCAACTCTAGGCGTGGATCAACTATAGAGAACGTGACACTATTCGCGTTTGAAGTCATCAAGGAGAACCCAAAGGTGTGTTTATGATTTCTTACCTTCACTATCGTTATGCATCTAGACTTGTGATCCTTGGAGGGTTTTGCATGGCTATTTGTTTGATTATGCTTCCGTTTGCGCGATCCATGAATCAAAACCCTACAGTGGTATCAGAGCCACATGTCATAGAGCATAAACGTAGTTTATGTGTTACATTCTTGTTGTTTTACACCTTAATTTGTTGTTTATCGCGTAAAACAAGACAAATCAAGCATGGGATGCAATTTGTCAATAATTAGATCATAACAAGACCCAATTTTGCATTGGATGCATGAATTGGTGAGTTTGAGAAATTTTAGGATCTAAGATCTAGGGTTTGGGCATCCTTGGGAAAGAAGGAGTTCTCCCAAAACAAGGAAACAACCAAACTTGGGCTCCAAGCAAGGAGGTTGTTTTGGAAACAACCTCCATGAGGAGGTTCGGCCCCCTAGGGGACCGCCCCCTTGCTTGCCGCCCAAGATTGGCCGCCCTAAGGGGCCGGGCGGCCCTAACCCGCGGGCCTAGCTTGCGAGTTTTGGGCCGGGCCGGCCCTAGGGCCTTATGGTTCACTTTGTTGGGCCCGGGCAATTGGATTGTTGGGCCCATGGACCGTTTTAACCCTAGAAATCCTAAAAATCAATTAAAATTGACCAAGCGCGTTAAAATTGGATTTTAACTGTTTATGTGCAAATCACATGGTGATTGGATATGGCCTTAGGATGTGATTGATGTGGATGTTTAATTTTGTGGTTTAGTTTTACGGCCTGCGAGCTGATCAATTAATTGTAATAATTAATTAGGGTTTTATGGCCTGCGTGCCATTTTTTTCTCAACTTGTGAGATTCATTTTATTTAGTATAGATATTAGCTAGTGCTAGATAAAGTAGATTGTTAGCCAAGATTGGAGAAAAGAAGCCCAAAGCCAAAGAAGCCACAAAAGATGGAGCATGGAGCATGGAGCATTCCACATGACTATGAAGGATGGACCAAAAGATCAAGACGCATGGAGATGTGTTTGCTTAGGGTTCATAGATAATTCCATTGGCTTGGAATTATCTTAGTCTAGAAAAGGCCATATCCACATCACGTTTAATTTCTGTTTTGTGGTTGTTTATTTATTGTCTTATTATTTGTGTGGTTGGTGTATGGATGATGCATGCAATTAGGATAATAAGATAATTAGACAACCCGGATCTATTATTTGGAGTTGTGCCCAAACTCAAATAGATAGATTAGTTGATATTGATCAACAAAACAATTAAAAAAAATTGAATTTAAAATCCCTCAAATTTTAAATATTGTGTTCTTGCCTTCTCGTTATTTAAACACTCATTATCATCATTATTTATCAAGTTCGTGCGTGCCAAAGCATGGCGACTTGGTTCATAATGATGGAATGCGATGGCACGTAACAATGTGCAATTGTTTAGGTAAGAGGTTGAACACAACTAGGCTATTAATTTGATTAAGAAACCTAGAGGCAATCAATTGGGATTATCCATATGGATGGATAAATAAGGAGTTATTTGCCCGGTTGAACCAAGAGTTGCATATGGGATGCAATTGGAATTGTTCCTACCTAAGAGTAGTCGAATTATGGGTGACTTGCCAAAGCAAGCTCATAAGGAGATGAAAAGATGGATCTTGGCCCACTAGAAAATATAATGATATTTTCCGCATTAATATCTTGAGGGTTATTAATCCGTAAAAAAATAGTGGGAGCTATATTTAATAAACTAGCCATTATTAAATATAGTCAAAAATTCACAAATACTAAAACTTGCGTATTTTCCTTTTGTAGAATTCCAAATGGCAAACAACTCATCGAGTTCACAACATTCCCTACGATCTGTCCTTGAGAAGGACAAGCTCTCTGGAACCAACTTTCTTGATTGGTACATAAACTTGAGAATTGTTCTCAAGCAAGAGAAGAAACTGTACGCAATAGAGGAGCATGTTCCAGAAGGTCCAGAGAACCAGACACCTGCTGCCTTAAAGGCGTATCAAAAGTGTGTTGATGACGCTAATGATGCGGCCTGCCTAATGCTTTGCACCATGACCTCTGAGCTTCAGAAGCAACACGAGAACATGAATGCTGTCGATATGATCGAACATCTAAAGCAGCTCTTCCAAGAGCAGACGAGGGTAGAGAGGTATGAGGTCTCAAAGGCACTGTTCAAATGTCATCTGGCAGAAGGGAACCCGGTGGGACCCCATGTACTCCGAATGATCGGGTACTTGGAGAATCTCGCCCGGCTTGGGTTCCCGGTCGGCCAAGAGTTGGCAACCAATCTCGTGTTGCAATCGTTGCCCGAGAGTTATGGACAGTTCATTATGAACTATAACATGAACGAGATCGTTAAACCACTGCCAGATTTACTCAACACGTTGAGGACGGCTGAACAGAGCATCAACAAGGGTAAGGGCAAGGCCATTATGATGGTGCATAAAGGAAAGGGCAAAAAGTTTGCCTCTTCCTCCAAGGGTAAAGGCAAGTCAGTTGCCAAGTCCAAGGAACAAGCCCTTAAGCCTGTTGGTGGCATTGCCAAGGTCGTGACTAAGGGTGAGTGTCACTACTGCAGTCAACCTGGACACTGGAGGAGGAACTGCCCAAAATATCTGGAGGACAAGAGGCTTGGAATAGTGATTCCACCACCACCAGGTATTTTTGTTGTAGATGTCAATTTAACTGTCTCTACATCATGGGTATTAGATACTGGATGTGGATCTCATATTTTTCGAAATATGCAGGATCTAAAGAGAAGTAAAAGATTGGCTAAAGGGGAGGTAGATCTGCGCGTTGGGAATGGAGCAAAGGTTGCTGCGTTGGCCATAGGCATGTGCGAGCTATCTCTGCCTTCAGGATTAGTTTTAGAATTAAATAATTGCTATTTTGTGCCTGCTATGAGCAGAAACATTATTTCTATTTCTTGTTTGGACAAGGAAGGTTTTATTATTTCAATAAAGAACAATTGTTGTTCCTTTTATTTGAATAATATTCACTATTTTAGTGCGCAATTATTTAATGGACTTTATGTCCTTGATCTAAGCAATCCTGTCTACAACATTAATACCAAGCGGATTAAAATAAATGATTTAAATCCTGCTTATTTATGGCATTGTCGTTTAGGCCATATAAATGAGAAACGTGTATCTAGACTCCATAAGGATGGATTACTAGACTCATTTGATTTTGAATCATATGAGACATGTGAGGCTTGTTTATTGGGAAAAATGACAAAGACCCCTTTCAATAAGAAAGGTGAAAGGACTAGTGAGCAATTGGCGCTCATACATACCGATGTGTGTGGGCCATTTGCCACGCCTGCCAGGGGTGGTTATGTCTACTTCATTACATTTACTGATGATTACAGTAGATATGGATTTGTGTACCTTATGAGGGCAAAATCCGAATCCTTTGAAGTGTTCAAAGAATTCAAGAATGAAGTAGAGAAGCAACTTGGCAAAAGTATCAAGGCTCTACGAACGGATCGTGGAGGAGAATACTTGAGCCAAGAGTTTGACGACTATCTTAGAGAGTGTGGGATCGTGTCCCAACTCACTCCACCCGGAACGCCACAATGGAATGGCGTGTCCGAGAGGAGGAATCGAACCCTATTGGATATGGTTCGGTCTATGATGTGTCAAACCGATCTTCCATTATCATTTTGGGGCTACGCTCTATTAAGTGCAGCTTTCACCATTAACCGTGTTCCATCTAAATCAGTCATGAAGACACCACATGAGATGTGGAGTGGGAGGCGTCCCACGCTGTCGTTCATGAGGATTTGGGGCTGCGATGTCTATGTAAAACGTTTACAATCAGACAAGCTAGGGCCTAAATTTTGGATAAGTGTAAATTTGTGGGGTACCCTAAGGAAACTAAGGGATACTACTTCTACAATCCAACCGAGAACAAAGTGTTTGTTGCTCGGACCGGCGTGTTTCTAGAAAGAGAGTTTGTCTCTAAAGAAGCAAGTGGGAGGAATGTGGAACTTGAAGAAGTTCAAGAACCACAAATCACTGAACCGATTATGGAACATGAACAGGAATCACAAGCAGTTGTGGAGCCACCTTTTCAGGTAACACAAGAGCTTCGTAGATCTAGTAGAGTGCGCCAGGAACCCGAGAGGTACGGACTTCTCGTAACTGATTCCGGTGACACGATGCTCATAGATGATGAGCCTACTACCTATGAGGAGGCCATGAGTGGCCCAGACTCACAGAAGTGGCTTGAAGCCATGAGATCCGAGATGGAATCCATGTACACCAACAAAGTATGGACTTTGGTGGAACCACCTGATGGGGCGCGGCCCATAGGGTGCAAGTGGGTCTTCAAGAAGAAGATCGACATGGATGGTAATGTGATTACCTATAAGGGCCGATTGGTAGCTAAAGGATTCAGACAGATTCATGGTATTGACTATGATGAAACCTTTTCACCAGTCGCTATGACCAAATCCATCCGAATCCTACTTGCAATTGCAGCATACTACGACTATGAGATTTGGCAGATGGATGTCAAAACAGCATTCCTTTATGGGAATCTCCTCGAGGACGTGTATATGATACAGCCGGAGGGTTTTGAGGATCCAAAGCAAGCCAACAAAGTCTGTAAGCTGCAACGATCCATTTATGGATTGAAGCAAGCTTCTAGGAGTTGGAATCGACGTTTTGATGAAGTGGTCAAAGAGTTTGGCTTCATCAGAAACGAAGATGAGTCTTGTGTCTACAAGAAGGTTAGTGGGAGCTCTGTAGCTTTTCTGGTCTTGTATGTGGATGACATACTACTCATTGGAAACGACATTCCCATGCTGCAATCTGTTAAAGATTGGCTAGGAAAGTGTTTCGCAATGAAGGACTTAGGGGAAGCAGCCTATATACTCGGTATAAAGATCTATAGAGATAGATCTAAGAGGTTGCTAGGCCTAAGTCAGAGTACATATATTGACAAGGTGTTGAAACGGTTCAACATGCAAGATTCCAAGAAGGGATTCTTGCCCATGTCACATGGAATCACTCTTTCGAAGAGTGGTTGTCCTGCCAATGAGATTGAGAAGGAACACATGAGTAGGATTCCCTATGCCTCGGCCATAGGATCTATCATGTACGCCATGTTATGTACTAGACCAGATGTGTCATATGCCTTGAGTATGAAAAGCAGATACCAATCCAATCCGGGTGAGAGTCACTGGATTGCTGTCAAGAACATCCTAAAGTACTTGAGAAGAACTAAGGATGCTTTCTTGATGTTTGGCGGTGAGGAAGAGTTGCGTGTAAGGGGTTACACTGATGCAAGCTTCCGAACCGATAGAGATGACTTTAGATCACAATCTAGGATATGTGTTTTGCCTGAATGGAGCAGCGGTGAGCTGGAAGAGTTCCAAGCAAGAGACGGTGGCTGATTCTACAACAGAGGCTGAGTACATTGCTGCAAATGGCGCAGCAAAGGAGGCTGTTTGGATCAGAAAGTTTGTTTCTGAACTTGGTGTGGTCCCTAGCATTGCGGATCCAGTGGAGTTGTTTTGTGACAACACTGGGGCGATCGCGCAATCAAAGGAACCCAGATCGCACCAGAAGTCCAAGCATGTGCTCAGGAAGTTTCATCTGATTCGAGATATTATCGATAGAGGAGACGTTCGGATATGCAAGATTCCTACAGATGAAAATCTGTCAGACCCGCTTACGAAGCCTCTCACGAAGTGGAAGCATGAAGGGCACACTAGGAGTATGGGCATACGAGATGCGCCAGATTGGCTCTAGTGCAAGTGGGAGACTGTTGGAATATATGCCCTAGAGGCAATCTAGTTTAGTATGAATTTGTATATGGCTAGAAAATTCATTTATTATTTATTGGATATTTAATATAATGAAGTCCTTAGATTTACAATCGTGTTGTTTATCTTAAATATCCCTAGTCAAGTATAATGATTAATGGGACAATCATCTATGGACTAGTATGGGGTTGGATTGATATGGAGATATCACGATCCAACACATAGGTGTGCATTACGGAATGTTGCACTGGATTGACCCATCACCGAGAAGGCTACATACATGTTATGTTGAGTCACAAGTGCTTCTCGGGTACAATGGTATTGTCATCTTTAGACTTGAAGTCACTAGATATTCTAGTTGTGGATCATTGTGATCTTGGTAGCGTTAAACGCTACACCGTAACTGGGTAGTTATAAAGGCGTGTACTGGATACAATGAGAAGCAAGCTTAGAGATCGTAGTGGACGTAGAGAGGATTTGCCCCTCCCACATAACGGGAGCAAATATCCTAGGCCACTCGAAGGATAGTGCTTATAGAATGTCTGGCCAGACTCAAATAAATCAATATGGGATATTGATGTTATTTGCACGAATAAGGCTATTCCATGGATCGAGAAACTAGGGATTGGATATACGAGTGTGACTTGTATGTCTCGTGTCCAATCCGGATATGGAGGCAAAAGGATGAGACAATTACTTGTACAAGGTTGTCTAGATGACTATTCTATTAGTTGGCTAGAATGGATGTTTTGCTAGAAACCGCTCCATATTAGCAAATAGTTGCTACCAACTAGATAGAACCTATGGGGTCACACGCTATATAGAGTTGTACTAGATTTTGGAATTAATTAATTGGATTAATTAATTAGAAGGATCACTTTGCAAACCCTTGCAAACTTAGTAGGGACTAATTTGCAAGGAAGGGACTAAATTGAATTCTAGTTGGACTAGAATAAGTCCTTTAGGTAGTTAACAAGGAGTTGTTGGACTATATAAAGGACCCTCCTTCCTTCCTTCCTCATAACTTATGCTCTAGAGAGAACATAACAAGAGTGGGAGAGAACAAAGGAGAGAGAGCAAGCAACAAAGGAGGCCGACGCCCCCCATTGCCGCCGCCCTCGTCCCCGTCGGCCAAAAGAGGGCCGAAACCCCTCTTTTGTCTCGTTTTGCGTGATTCCTTCACCCTCCTCTCATTCCGGGCTAGCACCAAGGAGATTGGAGATCTAGGATCAACTCTAGGCGTGGATCAACTATAGAGAACGTGACACTATTCGCGTTTGAAGTCATCAAGGAGAACCCAAAGGTGTGTTTATGATTTCTTACCTTCACTATCGTTATGCATCTAGACTTGTGATCCTTGGAGGGTTTTGCATGGCTATTTGTTTGATTATGCTTCCGTTTGCGCGATCCATGAATCAAAACCCTACAGTATACGGTTGTTAATTCCGGATTCGTAGAATTTGTTTCATGCTGGTGATTTAATTTAGTGAACTCATTCTTAGTTTCTTGAACGTACTGATGAATCTCGTCTATTGAAAAGACGTGTTTGGTATTTGATATTCATGAATCTAGGGTTTCATTCATAGATTTTAATAGTGTTTAATGTTAATTTAATTCTTGTTAATTGTTCATATGTTGCGCTTAAAACTTAGTAGGAATGGAGTCATGACTCGGAACTACTTTATGGCTAGTGAGTGCGTGACAGTGGCTCTAACTAGCCTTGATGAGGTGTGAATAAAAATCCCGAATCACCGAGACTGAGAGGAGACGTGTTACGATTGGCCTTAATGGGTAGATTTGGTAGGTTATTTAGACTGTTTCGTGCAACGGTGGACCGAAAGTACCCATTGTCATGCATGTAGTCAGCCTACTAGAACATACCGGTAGTCAACATGAGACCGACAAGATATTGTAGTCAACTGAGACGTAAAATGATACGAGATCGACAGGAGATTGTCATAGCTTATTACTCCTCTTAGTTAGAATAGAAATAGCGTGTAACTTAGCTATCCGAAAATCGTCTACAGCTCTAGGTGATCAAGAGATTGCCTGGTTTCTCCATATTTGTGTTATTAAATAAAAAAATCCAAAAATATTAGTTTAGTTGTTATTTCACTTTTGAGTCAAATTCTTCCTCGTGTTAGCGTACTCTAAGTTAAGTAACAGATTATATAGTCTCGAGTCTGTCCTTGTGGGATCGATAACTCAATTGTGCACTTGCTGATACGCGTTAAAAATTGCGTCAAGTTTTTGGCGCCTTTGTCGGGGAAAATGGGAAAATTATTTGTTAGGATTTAGTTTAGAGTATTTTTAATATTAATTTTATTTTATTTTCTATCTCTGTGCTTCACGGGGGTCCTGTGAGTCTGTTTTTTCATGAACGCATGAAGCAGGAGATATTATGAGCATGTGGAGCGAAGATGAGGATTCGAGAACCCCCCCCCCCCCTACTGTTTCTACTGTAGGGGTAATCACCAAGAAGAGGAAGCAAGCATAAGTTGGTGCTATCGATGCGTTATTTATCATTACAACAAGGACCCTGCCGATTTCACCTATCCCAGCTTCATCAGCGCCACGAAGAGGATTCAGTTCCAAGTATGGAGTTCTTGTGGAATATGATAGAGAGAAATACTAAGCAAGTAAAGGCATTGGAGCTGTCAGTCGCAAGGTTATCAGATACACAAGAGCCACAAAGGAGGCCGTGCCACACATTGATCCTTAAATTTAGCCTCTATCACCACCACCACAAGTGAATGATTCAAACAAACTGATTGGCTTCCAGCTTTGCGAGAAATGCAAAAGAAATTTTGGTCTAAGATGGAACAAGAATAAGAATCTGCATCGCATGCTATAGAAGTGGAAGAAGAGGTACATGAGCCGAGCGAAGAGTGCAATGTCCATGAACCAATTGTGGACTTTGCCACTTATGAGGACTCAGATTCAGATTCAGACTGGGGTGGACCAGTGTGCCCAAGATAGGAGGACCTGTCGTATTGCGAGCCAAAACCTCAGGTGAACTCACTTCCTTGGCATGAATGGGAAGACACCAATATTGGAAGATTTTGGTGTATCGATGATGAAGCTAAGAAAGGCATTGTTCCCATTGTTATTGAGGTAAAAGTCCCAACTCGTTTCATTCATGAATTTTCCATATCTCATATAAATCAAGTGTGCGATGAGTTGGAAGGACTTGTGTATGGAGATCCATATGGGGAAGAACGTTATGTGCAGTTTTCAATTTCTTGTTCTATGGACTATTTCTATTGATGATCCATACGACGTAGTCAATGATTTGGAAAGTAGCAAGTGTGGGTGTGTGGATGAATTACATGTGTTGACTGAAGAGCATCTAGCACCTAAGATGTACTACCGGGATGACTTTATGGAGCAGGTTACATGCGAGCCCAGTGGTACTTTGTGGGAGTTGATCAAGAAGATAAATTGCATGATGAAAAGAGCCAACTTCACCACTCTCCACCATCTGAACAGCACGCGGGTGCACTTGAGAAGAGAGTCATGAAGAATATATATTGGAAGAAGAATAACTAGAGAGATAAAGCATCCTCCCATTTCCTTTTCAGTTAAGGCACTGGGGTCGGACTTTCGACCTTAATTACAAGCACTGTTTGGGAAGAAATCCAATTTAGAGTAGGGTGTTATTTGAACTTTGAACTGTTGAGAGACCCTGGACTCAAGGAGAGTAAACATTAAGAAGCACATAAACCGTGTCCCAAATCATAATAAAGCAAAATATGGAATCGTCAAATCCTAACTCAAACAGCCAAAATAATGACATTTTGTCACGCACCTACTCCCTTTTCACGAGGATGTAGTTTGGATATTTGCAATACGAATAGGAGCAAACTTCAATAAAATGGTAGCGAAGAAGAAGATAGCATTGTAAAATAAAATCAGAATTAGGAGATGAAGACATACTAGTAGAATTCTGTGAGTGTGATAAGAAGCGGTGAATCCAATCAGAAAAGTCGAGACCTGGTTGTCGCTTCTCTTCCCCGAAATTTGAAGTACCCTGGAATTGTTGTTGTTTCCATTCTACAAGAGAGCAAGAAATTTGGCGATTCTGTAGTCCACTTGCGATCTGTAAGGCATTCGTTGAAAACTAATTCGTTGCTCTTGGATTTCAGAAGTCGGAAACGTAATCAGAACGGCTGGAATCGGTGTCGTGAAGTGGCCAAATAAGTGTCGGACGGGTAAGGGCCGAACAAGGCGTCGTTTGGTGGTATATGACCCAACGCGGCGTAATTTCATTCTGGGGTCATTTTATAATTACGTAGCTTATATGGGCTATTTTATTATTAAACTTATTAGGAATACTTTTTTTAGTTATTATTATTCCTGTTATTTCTGTAATCGTTTTTCTTGAAATGAAATCTTTAAGAGACCGAAGCTAAAAGTTAATAGCATCTCAAAGCCTCTCTTCATCCATGCCCTTATCTCACTTTATATTGTCAGTTTTAAAGGTATATTATACTGGTTAACCTTTCACATATTTATTTGTTGGAGCATGCACGATATCACCTTGTTGTAAGCAAAGTTCTGAATGTAATCATTCTTTAAGATATTGCTACGGAAATTCCGTACCAAGTCTTGCAGGAGAATTTCACAAGGTGATGTCTCTATGGCATGAAATGTACACACCTCTAATGGATGTCAATACTCATCTGATACTAATAGGTCTACCCAAGACAAGCTGATGTGAGATCTCATATGTATTGGGAGATAGTTTCGTCTGTTATGTAGTTCCGTAGACAACTTCTCCACGTAAATTTTTTCTTCGTTTCTAATTAAACCTTGTTAAATTTTAAAGTTATATAGATTATCTTCTCAGTTGTAACCTTTTTCTGATTCTTTGTGGAAATTTATTTCATATTGAGTGCAGATAACATTTTGTGACTATCTGACAAGTAACTATGTGTTCTTTATAACAATTGTAAGGAAAATTTTATAGTATTCTTTGATATGTTGATGGCGAGAAAAATTTCTAGTTCTATATGATCAAGAAAGTTCATAGGAGAAAAATGCGACCGTTTGTCTCCCTCTAATCTATGTAACAAAGATACGTGTGAATAATATAACTAAATCTACATAGAATAAAGTAAAACTCGAATTAGCTTTGTGTGAAGTGTTCTCATACCTATACATTTAATGTAGTGATAAGGGACTTCTAGGTATTTCATCCTATCCAGAATCGAGTCTCTAATATGAGTATGTATACTTGTTTCCTCACAATCAACTCATTTAAGATAGCCGTAGTCATATTTTTGTTGACATCATGAAGCTCGAGTCTTTGTTCTCTCTATTGCCTCAACTAGGTATAGATTTTTTTTGTTAGAACAAATAGCGTTTTTCTTTTCATAATCACTGACTTCTTAAAGCTTGTTTGGTACCAACTTAAAATCTCAAAAATCAGCTGAAAATAATCTGAAAAGAAAATCCAACTTAATTGAGAATTGCAATTTGTTTGGTATGAGCTGAAATTATAGATCACTAACGTGATCTATTTAACAAAATTTAAAGAGCTCTAAAGTCAAGTAATTGAATACACATATTTGTAACTGAAATGTGATCATGCTAATGTAAAAAAGAAAATCAAAAATAATTTTTAGAGATTTTAAGCTGCATAATCCCTAATTTTGGACATTCTACAATTACACACAAACATAACAAACGAGATTGTTGAAAAGAGACCGATTTTTATCCCATTGGATTAAAATCTAGGATACCAAACACTTAATGCAGTTTTTGGAAAGGAGTCTTGACCATTGATTCCAGCTCCCCTACCATACCAAGAAAGAAAACCCACGTGTAACCTCATACTAGTATATGAACCTGTTTGGTACTTATCTCCGTTTCCTCTCTTTCTTCTTTGTTTGACTTTTTGACTCGTAACTGAGTCACTTTAACCGGTTATTTAGGTAACAAGACGATGTGTTTTTTTGATATTTTTTGCATGGTGTTGTAGAAAAAAAGTTTCTCTTCAACACCATACAAAAGTTATCAAAAAATTATATTTTTTTGCTATCTAAATTACTGGGTCAAAGTGACCCAGTGAATATTGATCCAAATAATAACAGGAAGAAAGAGAGGGAACGGAGGAAGTGCCAGCTAAAAATCTCAATAGTCAGCTGAAAATAATCTGAAAAGAAAATCCAGCTTAACTGAGAATCAGAATCTGTTTGATATGATCGGAAATTACAGACTACTAACTTGATCCATTTAACAAAATATAAAGAGCTATAAATTCAAGTAACTGAATACACCTATTTATAAATGAACTGGGATCATGCTAATGTAAAAAAAGATCAAAATTAAATTTTGATACTTTCAGCTGCATAATCTTCAATTTTAGAAATTCTACAATTACACACAGGTTATTTTAATTTGCAGATTATCTGATTAAAATCTACATGTATAACAAACATAATTGTTGGAAATAGATCAATTTTAATCCAATTAGATTATAATATTGGATCCCAAGCATACACTATATATATACCTACCCATACAAACCTCAACCAGCCAGGAGAGGAAAGCGAAACAGAGAGCTTGGGAACTGGTGAGAATTGATGACCTAATTAAATTATCTGGGCCTCCAATTCTCAGATCTGGAGTTCAACTTCTGCGGCAGAGATTTAAACCACGTGCCGCACAACTTAGCTACACGTTTATGGAAAGACCAAGGCCCCAACTGGATTATTAAATGATTCTTCCTCAAAACAATACAGTCTTCTTTATAGTACTAGAGAACGGGCCATTGAAACACCATAAATATGAAGCTAATAATATTTTGCTTCTTTTCCTTGGTAGTAGCGACGCTCTTGGTTGCCTACACTTATTCCTCCTCCTCGTCCTCATCCAATAATGGAGGAGGTGCTTTTGCCAAAATTGGCGACGACACCATCACATTTTCATTTATAACCGGTCTTCTCAAGGGGCTACGAGGAGGAGGTGGTGGCAGCTTAGAAGCAACCACGGCTAATCCCCAAGCACCACCACCACGGTTTGGTCCGATTTCAGTGTCAGACTTCAGCACATGTCGTCCTGCTAATTTTCCCAACCGAATAATACCGCTGAACTGCTGTCCGCCGGTAAACACAAGCCCAGCCGTCGACTTTACGCTCCTTCCTAAAAGTAGAAATTTGCGGGTGAGGCGTGCATTGCACTCGCTGGATGACAAATACATGGCCAAGTTTTCAAGAGCGGTTCAGCTGATGCGCGACCTCCCGGACGACGATCCGCGCAGCTTCAGTCAACAAGCGAACATCCATTGCGCTTACTGTGGCGGGGCCCACGCCCACTTGGGGTTCCCGGAGAAGTTACTGGAGATTCACTTCAGCTGGCTCTTCTTTCCTTGGCACAGGATCTACACTTATTTCTTCGAAAGGATACTGGGAAAACTGATCGACGATCCTACTTTCGCATTGCCATACTGGAACTGGGATTCGCCAGAATGGATGCATATCCCAGAGTCTTTCACCAACGACAAGAGCTCCGTGTTTTACGAGGAACTCCGCAACAAGAAACACCTTCCTCCGGCGACAATTGATCTAAACTACGACGAGACCATGGGGGATTCAACCGCAATCAGCGACCAAGATCTGATGATGACTAACCTTGCTATCATTTACAGACAAGTGGTTTCCGCCGGTAGGACTCCAGAGCTCTTCCACGGGAAGCCTTATCTCCCCGGGGACGAACCAGAAGCCGGTATTGGCTGCTTTGAAAACAATCCTCACGGCACCCTTCACTACTGGATTGGAGACCCGCACCAACCGGACGGCGAAGCCATGGGGTCCGCCTATCTGGCCGCTCGGGACCCTCTGTTCTTCGTTCATCATTCGAATGTCGATCGGATATGGAATGTATGGAAAACCATGCTGCCGGGGGGGAACCGGACGGATTTAACCGACCCAGACTGGTTAAACTCCGAGTTCATGTTCTACGACGAGGAAGCTCGTTTGGTTAAAATCAAGGTTAAAGACTGTTTGGATACAGCAAATCAGCTCGGATATACATACGACGACGCTGGTGTCGCCCCGCCTTGGGTTAACGCCAAACCAACCCCTCGCAGCGGCAGCGATAAGAAGAAGACGAATAAGACAATCTCGACCACCAATCTCATGTTTCCAATAAAACTTGATGAGGTCATGAGATTTGTGGTCCCACGGGAGCTAACAAACAACAACAACAACAACAACAAGGAGGAGGTGCTAGTGATACAAGGGATAAAGGTGGACGGAATTGATAAGATTCTCAAGTTTGATGTGATAATCAACGATGAGGGAAACGAGGAAGGGATCGGACCAGCCAACACAGAGTTCGCCGGAAGTTATTGGAGTAAACGGAGCTCTGACAATGGGGTGGATAGCTTGACTTTAGGTGGGATAAGTGAACTGCTTGAGGGATTGGGGGCTCAACATGACGAAAGTGTGGTGGTCACTTTGGTCCCAAGGTATGAGCCCCGCGCTGGGACTTCCCTGACTATTGGTGGTCTCAAGTTTGACTTTGCTTAGGGCGATTCCTTTTATCAGCTCAAATTTTCACTTTTTCTTTCTCAATGTATGTTTTTTCGCAATTGTAGTATGAACGCCCCGTGTTTCGAGATCGCGGGTGTTGTTTTTTTCTCTTTTGCATCTTCAAATCTAGCCTTATGAGAATCTAGTGTGAGATTTTGAGTATGTTAACGGCTGATTTGCTTGTCTTCTCAATAAATGAATCTCAATGTGTCTGTTAGAAAACGACAGCGTAAGCCAAGAGGAGCAAAGAGACGACGAACATGATGAAGAAAAAAAAAACAAACTAACAAGGTTCACTAGTTTTTAGGCTAGCTACATCCACGGACAAAACGAACTAATTTTATTGATGAGAAGCCAATACAATCAACTACACAATGTTAGTCTCGATCAAAACATTCCAAAACTGAACAAGGAAACAACGAAACTGCCACAGCCCCGATGTCTTCTTGCAAGAAGACAATTGTCTTCGCAAGAAGACTCTTCGTACGATGACAAATTGTCTTTGCACGAAGAGAAATAGAAAACCCCAATTTTCGACTTCGTTCTTGATTCCTTGCTTCGCCAATTGCTTTGCCGTTTCTCCAATTCAATGCTTGGATTTTGACCACCGGAAAACATAACAGTGTCCAAGTGGGAGAGTCCGAGTTTATGGAATACTCCCTCCGTTCCTCCAGTTCCTTCACAAAAACTAGAGTCACATAAATTAAGAAACCCCCTGAAAAGTCTATATTACCCCTCGTCCTTTTAATAATTCCACGTCTCAACAATTTACTAATTCCACAAAGTCACAAGAACATCAAGAAAAAGAGATGAACATCAAGAACATATTCTAACATCAAGAACACATCCAATATCACCAAAAAAAATCAACAGTTTCCGAATAACAAATTCAAACACTAACTAATCTAAAAAAATCAACATCAACAAAAGTGTGATCTTTGAAGTGTCATCTTGAGTTCAAACAGAAATGTCTAATCAAAATACTCATCCTCTGTAAATTCTAGATGAAGAAGAAAAAAAAAGAGAGAGAGAAGAAGAATCTGCCCGAGAAGAACACCAAAACTGGACTGCCACCGCAACCGCCACCGTTCGGAGCAAAACCCTGCAAATAAAGGGGCATATCTGAGAGTGGTGAGGATATATCTGAGAGAGAAGAGTGGGAGAGAGAGAAACATGAAATGAAGAAGAACGAGAGGGACAAGTACCAGACGTGGTCGTCGATTTCCACCGGTCGTCAGTGTCGCCGGAAGCCACCATCGCCTCCACCGTTCGAAGCCACTGGATCGACTATTTCCGGGCGTTCAAGAAGCCCTATCAACTCCGATCTGCTTTTGTCAAAGCCACACCATCGCGGTTCTCTCTCTCTTGTCCAAAGGTAGAAAGTAACCTCCCTCCCTCCTATCCTCTCTTCGTCGATCTGCTCTCGCTCTCCTTCTTCCTCCCTCTCTTCATCTTCCTTTCTATTTTGTCTATCTTTCTCTGTTCGTGTGTGTGGCTGCTGAGTGAACAGTGGATAAGGTTTTGAAGAAAGAGGAGAATGGTGTGTGGGTGGGTTGTATTATTGGGCTGGGTGGATTATCATGGTTTGGGCTTGGTGAATTTGCATAATTGGGCTTAATTAATCAGATTTATTTAGCAATCTAATTAGTTAAGCTTAATTATAATTTGGTGTTGTTTTTTAAGTAAGGGTATGATGGTATTTTTGGTGAGGATAAGTTTCCTTTTTTGGAAAGATTGAAGAAACTTGAGGATTGCCCAAATAGGAAAGTTTGAAGAATCTGGGGAAACAGAGGGTGTACTTGTTGGCACATTAAATTTTATATTCTTTATAAAGTAAGCTTTCATTGCTGAAAAGGATAATACAGTCCTAGAGTACAAGAAAGGCTATCACTGCCAAGAAGACAACAAGGCAAAGCCTCAAACATATAAAGCAAGATTTACAGCTTTTATAACACAGTTGTGAGCTTCAAGACTAGCTTCTCTTATGTTGAAAAGAAATAACAAAAACTAAAATCACTAATGCTCATAACATATTGAGTGAGAGAGAAAGAGCAAGGAGAGAGCAAGACAAGGAAGGGTCGAACCCGACCCCCTTCCGCCCCCTCCATTGTCGTCGGCCTCTTGTAGGCGCTACCTTGGGTGCTCGTTTCGAGTGATTATTCTTCCTTCTTCCACCGGTTGCTAGCACAAGACATGGAGGAATCTAGTTCTTGATCCTAGGCATGGACTAGCTATAGAGACGCAAACAATATTTTGCGTTTGAAGTCATCACAGGAGACAAACAAGGTAATTGTTACTTGAACCTTCACTATCATTATGATGCCTCTTCCAGTGATCCTTGGTGGGTCTTGTGCGGATCTTATTTGTTTAATTAGGTTGTGTAATTCGTTACAAAACCCAACAGTGGTATCAGAGGCTGGTTGTAGAGCATATTGTAGTATATGTGCTTATTTTATTAATTTACACCTTAAAATTGTGATTTGATCGAGTAGAAATAAATAATTTAGCATATTTATGCAACTGAGAATATGATTCAACAAAAAAGGATCTAATATTACATAGGATGTAAGGATTAGTGAACTTGGATCAGATAGGATGTGAAAATTGGGATCTAAAAAACTAGGGTTTAAGCACAAGTTGGAAAAATGAGTTTTCCAATTTGAAAACAACTAAACTTGGCCAACAAGGAGGAAGTTGTTTTGGAAACAACCTCCCAATGAGGTTCGGGCCCCCTAGAGGACCGCCCCTGTCTTCCTTGCCGCCCTAGCTAAGCCACGAACAAGGGGTCGGGCCTCCCTAGCGCACGACCTAGCCGTGTGGGTAGGGGCCGTCCGACCCCAAGAATTTTTGCGGTACTTAAGGGTTCCGGCCATGGTGATGGTGGGCCCTCTTGTGATGAGAAATCGGGAGGGAAGAGGTCGGGAAGGCCTTTCCCAATAACAAGCCTAGAGACAAATGAATGATTGGACCTTTTTGACCCTAATTCGTCCAAAAATCAATTAAACTTGACCAAGCGCGTTAAAATTGGATTTTAACTGTATATGTTTTATTTTCATGGTGATTGGATATGGCCTTAGATGTGGATGTTTTGAATGTTTAATTTTTTTGGTTTGTTTTACGGCCTCCGAGCTGATAAGAATTAATGTAATAATTAATTAAGTTTTACGGCCTGCGAGCCGCTATTCTTCTCAACTTGTGAGATCTTTCTATTTAGTATAGATGTTAGCTAGTATTAAATGGAATATATTATAGTCAAGATATGGAGAAGAAGAAGCCTAAAAAATTGTAAGACCACAAGATGGAGCATTCCACAAGGCTAAGGAGCTATGTAGCATGGACCAAAAGATGGAGGCACATGGAGATGAGCTTGCTATATTTTAGGGTTCATGAAATATTCAACAGTTCCATTACTGGTTTCTGAAATACAAAGTAGCTTTTATGAAATAGATAAAAATTATTATAAAATGTTCTAGAGTGGATTGAAATGGATAATCTTGCACACATGTGAAGTAAAACATCGACATTGGTTATCAGCATTGGACATATTAACACCAGTACTTGTCGAAATAGATGCAAAATATGTTAAGACACCAAAAGCAATTTGATTACGAGAATGTTTGTCTCCATCTAAGCTGGATTACACATAATAACTACAACCCTACAGTAACTGGACTTTTATGAACACAAAGTAATGCCAATCAGTGCTCCACGGCCGTCACGGAGGCATGGACTTGACAATCACAAATTGCTAGGACATCGCAGGTGACACAGTAACTTTCCCACAAACCCACAAACCACCACCAAATGCGTCCGGGTCAGCAACGAATGCCCTGTCGAATCCAAGGCTGGCACACAAGCTCTTTTCCTTTTCCCCGGCGAGCCTTGTTTCCGTGATGAAAAAATTTTTGGGATTATGCAACGCCATCTTGTCCTTGAAAATGTTACAGAAACCAGTAGAGTCTGCTTCAACATGATTCCATAACAGAACTTTAATCGGATAGTTCACGGCGACCGTGCGCGGCTCCATTGGTCCCCCAACCACCAGCCAATTCTTTGGTAGTAGAGTGTGTATGTACTCACCTGTGCACATGAAGTCCAAAATAACACTAGCCTTTGGTGCAGCAAGGCACAACACCGAGACCTCTTCATCCGGTGCTGTAAAACATCCCACCCAACACGGCGTTGTTAGTTTTTCCTCTATTGGACCTTGCCTCCTCTTCTTGCTTCGCCCATGATCCTGTAAAGGTACCACTTCTTTCATCGATTTTGCTTCTTCTTCGACTACGATGGAGGTTAAGGTGTCCCCGGTGACACTAGTTTTCTCCACCCTGTTGCTCAGAATCCATCGGTCCATTGAGCGCACCTGTGGGGCTGTCATCTGAATCACGACTGAAGAGTTTTCTGTGTTTGGAGATGGGATGAACGGAACCGCTTGGCACCATGATTCTGTCACATATACCCAACGAGGTTGGTGAGCCATGTTCAATCTGCAATATGCTTTGATTGGGGTTGCAATGGGATTTAACACAACACACCCGTCCATTTCTGTGTATAACGACTTTACAGGACGGTTAATCCCATGAACACCCACGTTTTTTGGGTAGTGGAAGAGTTGGGTTGCTTACATGTTTTCACATGTGTGCTTAAATGGGGGGTAGTGCACGCATTAACAAAGGTTCGTGGGCATGAATTAGTTTCAGATTCTAACTTCATTCAAAAAATTCTCTCCCCATTACTAACTGTTTGGAAGTCTGACTGTTGAGAATTTTAAATACCAAGAAAGATCTCAATGACACCCCGATCCTTAGGTGAGGGCATCTCCAATGGCAACACGCATGATTGCGTAATGTTGCCACTTTTTAAACGATTGATAGCATGATTTTCTAATGCTGTTTCCAATAGAGTAATGCATTTCTACGACTTCATCGTTTTTTTTAGACTGACCTGTTTGTTGGCTACTGGTTCGAAGCCAGGACCTCATGCAGCTGCTTTTACATGCTCTACCACTTGGGCTAGCACCAATTTGCTATGATTTCGTAGTTAGAATACAACTCATTGAATGTTTTTGCAAATATAAGTAGGATTCTTCTATTGACAAATGTGGTGTGTCTTGAATTGTAATTGGTTCTTTCATCAATAAATTCTTTGGTTTGGCCGTGGATGTAGCTAGGCTCAAAACTAGTGAACCAGGTAATTCATGTGTTCTTGATTTTACACATTAATAAATTGGTTCGGTTTGGCCGTAGATGTAGCTAGTCTCAAAACTAGTGAACCACGTCATTCATGTGTTCTTGATCTTACTCTTGTTTTTCGTTGGATCCTAACACCATGTGTATAAAAATCTCTCTAGTAATCAATAGATCTGTATCATCACGGCGTCTTATCACTGATAATTTCTCCAGCTAAACATACTCATATAAAACACATTATAAACTACGTATCAAATAGACAATTCTCCCCGGAAATAGACAACATATACACATCAACAAGACTGTTGTACTGCTATTTACAACCGAAAACAAGGTTGTCGGAATGAAACTGGTTGTTAATAAGCAGAATGTTGTGTATCATGTGTGATCGGTTTGTCCCACATCGGGATGGTGGACATGATGTCCATGGTTAATATAGTATGATTTGGGCCCTAACTCACAAGGTTGACCTTTTGAGTAAATGGGTGTCCCAAATCATACTATGGTGCTCCTCTCTCGCGGTGCTTAATCTCCCTACACAGAATTGTTGTAGCGACATTCATTGATACCACAACGAATGATATCGCCTCCGAAAAGTTTCCGAAAAAAAAAGAAGAAGAAAAAAGCAGCTCACAGGGTCGGGGCGGAGCTAGAGTGCGGCACGGTAAGGCACGTGCCGCACCCCAACTTTGAAAAACAACACATTATCCCTACATTTTACATAAATTTTCAATAGTGCCTTCGGTAAAATTATAAAAGTGCCCTATCTTTACTCAAAATATCTCGTTGTGCCCCAGTCCTTACTCATCTCTAGCTCCGCCCCTGGTCGCAGGACCACATAACAAGGTCGAAGGGAGGTCGCACGACCACTGATGCCCGTCGCACGAGCTCTGATCAAACTCGCGAGAGAAGGAGATCGCAGTACCTCAAACAAGGTCGCAGGTGAGGGAGATCGCAGGACCTCAAACGAGAAGCCGTCCAGTTCGTGCGACCAGGATCAGATGTCGTGCGACCTGCATCAGAGGTCGTGCTGGCAATTTTAGAATTGCTTCCTTGTGTCTTTTTGGTCTGTTTTGGACGTTCCTTTGGGACCAAGCAAGCCTAGTGTTAGGGTTTACCTAACGTGATAGTAATTCTAGACACTATCAAGTCTGAACACACACGAACACTGGGTTTTTAACCCAACACACACTTTGAATTTTCTTCTTTCATTGATTGATGATAAAATAATGAATCTACATCTGTTGAAATAAAAATACTAACCCTAGATAGTTCGACCAAACGGGCTCGGCCCAGTCTACTAACTTATTAATAAACGGCTAATTAAACTTCCATTTGCAGACAAGCTAAATTTTTTTGTTTAATTGGATTTGCTTACGACCAAATTGACATTGGCGTATAAATTGTACACGTTAGGAGGTGTGGATTACACGCGTGTACACAAATATACTAATGTCTTGGACAACGGAAGTTCTGGGGCGCCGGCCCCGACGGGGGTCGGGGGCAGCGGTTATAACCGCCGAGGGCAGTGGTTATAACCACCGGGGGGCAGCGGTTATAACTATAACCACCAGGGGCAGCGGTTATAACCACCGGGCAACGGTTATAACCACCATATTCGTCCTGATACAGTCTCTGTTTTATCCGATTATAGATTTTGCGCACACTGCCGAAATACTTTAATCTGAAAGTGATCCCACAAATTAGAGATTATCTAGGCCTTTTGTTCCCGTTCTAAAAACCCCAAATTCCTACATCTGTTCTGCCCAGGGCCACGTACCCCCAAAAGCCAGTGAACAAATTTTTCGTCGATCTTTAACGTACGATTGTGAGCTTTGACAGTGCTTGTGGCCGGGTTGAACAATCCCATACAATACTTGGCAAATTAACACAACAAGTACCCTCTTGGGAACAAGTGTGAGACAAGCCAGGCCGATTTCAACCTTTGAAACGAAATTGTTTAATCTGTATATGAATATATTCGCTACCGAAGGCTATACACGAGATTTATCTGTAATATATTAATAAAGGTGTACCGTTAATGTGTCGACTGGCCACTCATAACTACGTTTATTCGGTAAATTATTCTGTATCATGATATAAAGATTACAATAGACTGCATTTCTTCTTAATTGGGGATTGGAATGGATCAAATCGACAAAAAGTTTCACTAATTAACATAATGCTGACAAGAGAGATGTACAAGAAGCAAACTATCATTGCAAAAGTGGAACTGAAATGACAATTTATTTCGTTCAGCAATAGGAGGGCGAGATTTTGCGGACAGATAAAACAATAACCACTGCCTCCACAAACGTACCGGAATAAAAACTTCAAGTGTATTCGGAGTAAAATGTAATAATACCCACGATTTTAAGGCCAAATTCGGAGACCGAACATAATTAATAATTCAAGGGTTACATAATTCATGACCGACTTAACTAGACAACAATCCACAAAAGAGAATTTACAACAAAAGATGGCTCTCCAATTGATAACGAAGCTCACTTCTTAAGAGAATCAACAAGTACGTAATCCCATCACATTACCCCAAGCAAACCAATCATACACTTGCGGGGGAATTAAATGAAACACAAGACCACCGTTTAGATCTATTTTTGGTCAAATATTTTTTCCATAACACATTTCATAGATGTAACAACACAAAGAACTGATATGTTCATACCTATCACACGATGACAATATCAGACAATGAATGACCAAAATTATCTTAAGAATGTATTTGGGGATTTCAGGAGTGCAATTTGATAGCAGCACGGTTAAATTATTTTGTAGCGATCTACAATATGACCAACATTTTATAGAGTTCCCACAACTTTGTGTTTTAATAGAATTGCATTATAATCCTACATCTAGCTGGATTCGAACCCAGGACAACTTGGCTTTTTAGAAACAAAAGTTTGCTCAATTTTAGATTCCATCAATGAGGATATATTTTTTTTGAGAAATTGTTTTTGTCATAACCGGGTTTGAACCCGGGACCTCATGCAGGGGCTTCCGCTGGAAATATGGACAGGGTATTTCAATGAGGAAATAATCGGTAATCATGACAGTTATGGCGGAGGTTGAAGTTTCTTGACTCAAATTTGATAGATTGTCATCTCTGCTTTCCCCATCACCGCTCTCAGCCTTGTCCACCACAACACCACTGTCCTTGTTAGCAGTGTTTGTAGTTTTCCCTTTTCTCACAACACTGATCTCCTCTAACAACAACCACTACCACCAATAATTTAACGAAAACCAAAATGTACGAAGAGTACAATAATTGTGAAGATATGAACTTTATTACAAAAATACAAGGAAAAATCTGACATAGGAATCCATATGATTAAAAAAACCTCCTTCAAAATTATGACAGAGAAATTCATATGAAGCCCTCAATCCAAAACAAAATGTCCATTTTAATTTTATCAGATTAGTATGAACTAGTGAAGAATAAGATTCAGCGTTTCGGCTACCAAACAATCACTGTGGTGTCAATTTGAAGTGTCTGATAAATCATTAGTATTTTTGAATTGTTATTTAAGTATTTATTATTCCAATAGCTTCGCACGATTTCATTTTCTTATTTTTGAAGTGTGTTTTTAAGATTTTTTTACACAATCGTTTACTATTTAATAGTAATTTTGTGTACTGTTATTTGGGTATAATTTTTGTTTTATTTTGATAGTTATGAAATTCCTGATTTTGTGATAACTTTAATGATATGTTTTGGGAGGCCAAAAACACCATTATCCAAATTTGATGAATTGGTTTTACAATTGGTGAAAACGGAGATTAAAAAGCTATTTTTCGACCAAATATGGTGAAATGGTGTTTTTGAGGGTCACCTGGGGGAGGCCAACAATATTTTTCCACCAAATGTTGGATTTGGTGTAAAATTTGATATCATAAAAAATTCTCTTGTGGAAGATACTAAGAGCATCTCCAACCATGAGGGGGGAGGGGGAGGGGGAAAACTGTATAAAAATACGGACCATGTCCAACCATGTGGGGAGGGGGAGGGGAAAGGTGGGGGGAGAATTGTGACACCCCGCTCCCGCGACCCCGATTATTAACATAATTAAACGGGCACGAGGCATCACACGCCACCAACGCATACTCGCACCATGAGGATGAAAGTGAAAATATATGGAATTTTCAAGGTTGACTGAAAAGTAGTGCGAAAGCTTATGAAAAAGGGGTCTTATATTCAAACACAGTTTATTTTCAAAACTCGTCTTATATAAAAAGGAAATAAAGTTTGAGAGTTTTATAAATAACACTTTCATCCATCCTCTATGATACTCATCGATCTCAGAGTCAAGTCCTTCAGGGTTTAGTCATGGTTACACATAAACCATTCACAAAATGGCCACAAATACAACTCCAAAAGTTGAGTTAACAAACCACGGGATATCCCCTCATGGGGTAACACATTCCCGCTACCAAAAGATGACCATACATAGTCTCCAACAAGTGTATGCTAGATCTCCAAGAGTTACATATAGAAAGACACCAAGTACAACTATATATACATGAGACAAGAAAGTCTTAGACACAACTAGCACAAAGCATGAAATATCTACATCATGATATGGCATAAGCAACTAAGAAGCTTGATTACTTGGCTCGGTCCTCTCCTTTGAACCTGAAAGAGCGGTCATTTAAAAACCGGTCAAACTCCGAAGTCTGGTGAGCACGTACTTACCCCTTTGTTAGGTTTGGAAATATACAATATATACAAGTTTCAAATGCCATGGTAAAATTGTTCTAAACATGCTTGCTTCACAGTTCATACATTGATAAAGAGTAATATAACAACATAAGTTAAGAAAGCATTCAAGTAAGTAAACATGTAGATCAAAACACTTGGGTCCTCGACCCCTCCACAACACCACTTTGAGCCCTCGGCTCCTTTCATTCAAGTACTTTGTCCATTAAAATCTCATTTGTGCACTAAGCCATAAATATGGCGAGTCCGTGTAGAACCGCTACCTCGGACAAAACATAGTCGACAAGTCATGGTAATGCACGTGTTAACGGCTCATCCCCTATTCTATCCCTGGGATAGGGTATCGACCTCCGGTCTATGTCCCCACGTAGGGAGGGTACTGTCCGGTGTATATCCCCCACCGATAGGGTACTGTACCGGTGTATATTCCCCAACCGTTAGGGTACTTTCCAACAGTGTCATTTAGTCAAACATCTTGGCCAAAAATTTATAAAACATACCATGGACTTTAAGTTTAGCAAATAACATTTAGAAGCATGCTTTAAAACATGGGCTATATCTCCAATCAAAAGATACAAATCACCAAGTTATCAAAAACACATTCCACCATTCGCAAGTATCACAAAATCCACCTTATAGCACATAAACAGTTAATATATGAAAATAGCACTACCAAAAGGTAGGGTAAGTACTCACCTCGGGTCCTAGCTTATTGAACCCTTACTAGCTACCAATACTGAAATCCAAGTACAACTCCAACGACGAGGCTGTACAAATAATAAGAGCAAGCCAACATTAAGACAAGTGCACTATAAGGTTCTAAAAGTTTACCATGACGGGGTTATGAATACCTTCTAAGATGAATCGACAATGGCATGATGTTTTCTAAAGTCGCACGTGCCACTGGACGAGAAATGAACTTTTCAGATTTGACACACTATACAAAAAAATGGAATTCTGAATGATATATAACATATTTTGGCATGAAACTAGACACATAGAGCTTATAATCCATATAAGATAGAGCAAAATACAAGCACGTATGAGGGAGTAATGAATTCACAAAGTTGAGTGACAAAATCTACCCGAACCCAGTTCCAGCCCAGACACAGTTTACAAGAATTCGCATTACGGAAAATATATGATGAATTTTGTCATGAAACCAGCTGGAGATGAAAGTAGACACAAAGGGCTTCGAAACTATATAAGGTAGCGCAGCATACGAGTTTTTATGAGTGAGATGTGGCCTCTCAAAGTCAGGTCACAAAATCTGACTGAAACTGAGTATCAAACGAGATCACTTCTTTTAAATCACAAGATCCTCAAGTGAATATGTGAAAGAACTTCATTCATGGTCAAATAAGATATTAAAGAGACACATGAAAGTCCAAATATAGCACATAGGCTTCAAGAATGAGCAAAAACACATGATTTGAATAGGTAAGGATGATAGAGAGAGATCAAGAACAACTCTCATCCTTTAAGACAATAACTTTCTTCTAAAACTTCATCCATGAGTATGAACCCGTGAATCAACAAGAAGATGCAAAAATAAACACATGCAAGAACATTTTCAGATGATCTACCATGGAAAAGGACATTAGAACCAACAATATACAAAGATCAAAGATTAGATCAAGGATTTACCCAAAGATCAAGATTGGTGAGCAAAAGAGTGATTGTGAGCTCAAATCCTTGGTTAGGATGAAGAAATAACTCTCCACCAAGGTTGTATCTAGCTTGGAGACGAATTTTCCATACTTTGGATGCTAGAATATGAAGTTTTGATGGTGTTTTGTGGAGGTCTTGGCACAAAAACGGGCTGAAGTTCTTTTGAGAGAAAAGAGAACTTCTAGTGACTTTGAGAGAGATAATGGGTGTGAGAAAATGATGATGGTGAGCTGAACAACAAGATTTATAGATTCACAAGGGATTAGGTACATTGGTCACACCACACATGTTTGCAAGGAGTGCACTAGTGTAATCAAACTAGGCTCAAATAACACAACAAAAGATGACACACTTTACTAGCTCCAAATGATTTAAATATGAGGAGTAACATTGAAAAAGAAAGACTCTAGGGTTGATAGGTATCCAACTCCCACAAGTTTTACACCCATAGAATAGCAAAATACCAAGTTTTGTCCATGCTTTGGTGGCTCCCTTTCTCAAATCCGGGAATGCACCAGAAAGCTTTGGTTCAATGAACAAGATAGCTTGTGAAGAGTAAAATTGATACAAATCTATGGTGTGCAAGGAAAGTAGTCATGATGGGTCATTAGCATGCCTAATAATAGGTAATTATGGGTCTACTTCCCCCACTTCACTATTGGTGTACATGCAAGATGAACAATACGGTAACAATACTGTAAGACCTCGAGTATGTAAAAAAATTAAAAAAAAAATGGTTATTGAAATAATGTAGAACCTGAATATTATGTTTTTAGAAAATTCAATTGTTGGATTTGTGGAAGTGTTTTTGTTTCGTGCATGTTAGGATTATTCTTACTCTTAAATATGTAAATATGATGCATGCATGTATAATATATTTTTTTGTTTGGTGGGTTTGGAATATAAATAAATGTTGGGGTCTTTTCTATAAATAGAGCATCTATCACCAAACTTATCCATGTTATCGGTTGGACAGACACGTATTGGGTTATTTATTCAAAGTTGATGACTATTGTTGCTAGCTAAATTTCATTGTTTACTTGATAAAGTTACTTTTGAAATACTCTTCAGTGCATGTGCCCATGAGACCATGTGTGCCCATGAGATAAATAGAGGTGAATGGGTTTACTTGATATTGAAAGCAGAGTTGGGTTGAAGGCAGTAAGTTACCAAATATTCTAGAGGTGACTTTCTTTAGTTTGGGAAATTCCATGGCCACCGAGTTTCTGTTGGAGTTACTTTCGACGTCTGCATGCGTGTGTTCTTCGTTATGAATGAGTTATCAACGTTGGTTTTTTTTCAAAATATAGCATACGTTCAATCTTGATTCGACTTGATTATCAGGTAGGGGAAATCTAATCTCTAAATTTCTGCAGTTACAGTCTATCTGTGTATATACTGCTGGTGTATTTTATACAGCTTTTTAGCTATTTGTCCACTGTTTGGGTGATTAATAAATCGCGCTGTTTGTGTATTTGGTGCCGCATGCTGATGTGTAATAACTGCCTGTGTGTTAAGTAGATTTTAGATTTCTACGCCAGTGGTTAGGCGGTACCTGCTGGGCTGTTTTGGCTCACCCCTCTATTTTACAGGTTGAGCCGGAGCGCGACTGGATCGCGGAGTAGTTGCTAAATTTGTATTTTTAGTTAACTATGTCGTTTTTAGCTATTTTTAGCTGTTTGTTGTAAATTACTATTTTGGGTCAGATAATTATAAAATGTCATTTTTGACGAGTTGGTGTAACTTTTTAAATAATTCAGTCACGTACCAGTTTTACAGATATTTGATTAAAAATTGTGTTTCGGAGGACTGTGTGTCCTGCTGGTGAGTTTGGCTGTCTGAAAGTGTCAGACTAGTTGATATTTCCGCGTGTTTTTATCGTAAATCGATAATTTTTTGTATTAAAAAATGTGTAACGGGTCGTCACAAATACTCTCCCACATACAAGAAATACGTATATACCAAAATCGCACTTCATAACTAATAAGAAAGGGACGACATTAAAACTATAGGTGACTAATATGAAATCCTACGTCCCAACTTAATTAGCCCAAAAATCCTATTATAAGGTCATAAACCAACTCCAAATAATGCTTAAATGGGTTTAATTATGCGGGATGTCACTTAGAAACTCAAGAAAAATCAACTATTTTGGTGGGAGGAGAAGAAGACTTCACTCTATTGCTTGACTTGAAAAAAGACTTGTGTACATGGGTATTTATAGGACTCAAGTGTCTTGTAGTTGGTACTACTTTCCACCCACTAACAACTGGCGACATTAACTTGGTCAAACCTACTTGGACCAAGTCCCACAAATAGGGCAGTTTGAAATCCATATTGTAGAGACTATTAGTACCATACTAGAAAATGTGACATAAAAAATCAAGTTTAATAACGTACTCCCAATTATTCAGGTACCAATTTGTGAAATATCTACAAGTCTGATTCGATTACAAGTACGTGACTAACAGTTTATTTAAATAGTTATACAGAAAAGTGATCGCATTATATATAAGCATGTTAGACGAGCGTTGCATCCAAAATAGATCATCGAACATAGTGATAAGAAGCAACTCACAAATCATGAGTTGGGAGATTTATCCTAGGTTATCTCAGCAAAAGCTGCAGCGTTTACATACATTCGCAATTTATATTACATCAAAAAGCTGATACACAATAGTTAGGTAGAGTAGGAAGTTGATGCATGATAGTATTCTACTCTATTCGATTTTAGTAAGAAGAACAGAGAAGAACTGAGATGAAGAAGAAGCTTTCATTCAATCAACTGCTGCAAAATGAAGCAGATGAACAAACCTTATACAAGGGGATAAGGGAAACAATAATTTTGGCCAATAACAGAGAGACATGTGTCACCTATCACAGTACAAGAAAAAGAAAAAGAGAAAGAAAAAGCAGATCTTGATTAACTACATTTACAGCTAAGAGGCATTGTGAAACGGCAGACACTCCACTTGGTCCTTCACTGTAAATACTTATTTCTAGCTTATAAAAAGAGAAGCAGACAGAAGTGAGCTTATTACAAATAAGACCCAAACTCACATAAATATTTCAATAAAGCTCTTCGTCATCTTTGACCGAGTCGGCGGCTGAGAGTGATCATCTCTTTTTTTCCATTCTTCCATATCGGTTATATACTTCATTTCAATAACAAGTTCCTCTTGATTCTTAGCAATCATCCGTTTCAATATTTGAACTTTTTTCTTGGCTTGCTCTTTCAGCCATATCTCTCATTTCTGATACAGGCAAGTTGTCTCTCCTTCGCCTGTAGCTGCAACAATTAGTGGTGATGGATTAGTTGCTAAGCTTGTCATGCCAATTAGAGGGTGAGTTTGGTAAAATTGTTTATGCTGGAAAAACTGGTGTTTAGACTATGGTGGTTTTTTTTTGGTTTTTGCAGGAGATTGTGTTTAAACCAGTGTGTTCGGTGATTGTTTTTAATCTATATAAAAAACTAAAGAAATATCTTTGGTAGTGGTTTTTAAACTAGATGCAGTATATTAAATGACTAATGTTCACTTCATTCTTACTTTTTTAATAAATGCACAAAGAACAAAATCACGGCAAAAGTTTTCAACTTTCAGAGAGTCAAAGGATTTCTTGAAACAAATTCAAGAACAAATTCACAGTATTTCGATCACAGTAAAATTAATTGTTATTTTAATAAAATAAAAAATAAGTACCAAACGATTTAATAGACAGTTGTTATGAGATTTAACGCATCAAAAAATTAATTCTTGAAAATTAAAAATAAATAAATTAAAGACTTCAAAATTTTTCGATCACAGCGAAATTCAAGACGAGTTTTATAAAATTTAAAGCATGAGCAGTGGGTAAAAAATAGGACTGGTTATGCCACAACAAGAGACTCCTATCTAATTCTACTATTTTATGATTGCGAATTATTTGATGAAAAAGTGCACTGGTTATGCCACATCGTAATGCTGATAAGAATGACCCAATGGTGACTTGAAAATATCAACAAACGTGAGGGCAAAATAGTACATACAACAACTCAGAAATAAACTGAATACAAAAACCACCAAAAGTTGGTTTTTTTTCCACAATCAAAAAGTTGAAAAACCTGGATTATGGTAACTCTGACTTTTTAGTTATCGAGGTAATAAAAGAGATTGCACAAATTTTTTTCTATACTTTTGGCATAATTTTTTTTCTACAGAAACACAATTCTCGCATATTTTGGACGATAAATTTTATGTCGATTTGGGATGAACCTTTTTTGTGGTGTTCTTTCTTTAGTTTATTATTTTGTTGTTGTCCGTTACTCAACGTGGCATCAAGTGTGAACGAAATTTCATGAACAAATGAAATTAACAATTTGTTGTCCTTTTTATTTGCTTTCCTTAGTTTATTTTTTTTACAAATTGAAGAACAAATTAACTATTTTTGTTGAATTTAAGTATGAAAATTTGATTTTTTCGGATGTCATAAAAAATTCAACAAAAATGGTTAATTTGTTCTTCAGTTTGTTACTTTCATGAATCTTTGAAGCTCATGAAATCGTGAACTTTTTTTATTGCATTTGTTCTTCTTGCATCTGTAAAAGAAAAATAAGTGAAGGGCATATTTGTCATTTAATCTACATCATCTAGTTAAAAACCACTAGCAAACACATTTCTCCAGTTTTTAATCTAGTTTAAAAACCACTACCAAGCACATTGGTTTAAAAATAATCTCTAAAAAACCAAAAAATTACCACCACAATTTAAAAGCTAGTTTTTCCACCAGAAACCATTATACCAAACTCACCCTGAGGATGGTTTTCAGTCGGTGAGGTGGCTGCGGTCACATCTAAAGAAATTTTATGACCGGGGTAAGGAGCTGAAGGATTTCTGCCTTGGTTTTCTATTGTAATTCTGTAGTAAGGTAGTGTAAACTCAGAGTTATAGGCTAATGCGTGAGGCAAATTAATCGAAATTATATTATACAGTAACGATCGATGTCAATTTTTAATAGGAGTACTAATTATTGAGAGCATCCACAGTTGCGTAATGTACATCAAATCTATAATTAGGTCCATTTCTAAATTAGTTGGTAATGTTTTCGGGTTTTGCTCCAATAGTGCTAATCAAATATTTGTCATATGTATTTTTAATTGTTTATAAACCTTACTAATTTGATTTGAATGCATAGAAAACAAGGTGGAAACAAATCAGGGAAGGTGCAGAGATTTTAGGGAAAAATAGATCATGGCGAAAATCATGGAAACATATTTCGGATAAGAAACATTTTCTCGCAAGATGTGGCGAGCTAAATTCAAGCTCAAAAAAATACTACAACACAATTTAGCAAGTCTACTGAAGTAATTTAGCTAGCTATTTTGGTATTAACCGCTGTTTGGCTAGTCTACTGTGGATGCTGCCATGCTGGGAAATCCAAAATAGCAAAAATCTATGCATAACGGTTATTAGCTGGAAAACATTTCATATGATCACTGCGCTTGTGAAAATGAAGTACACTTGAATGAAAACTGTGCTATATTTTAATTCTAGGTTTCTATAATTCTAGGTTGCATAAGAAATACCACAGTCTCAGCTTTTCCTCACCATCCTGATTTTCAACACTATTCAATTGGGTCACAATGACTGGATGATTTGGATAGCAAAATGATGAATTTTGAAATAACATTTTCATGATGTTGTAGAGTACATAGATTAAAGTTTCCCTACAACACGGTTAAAAAACTATCATAAAATCGCATCCGTTTGCTACCAAAATCACCCGGTCTAAATGAACTAGATGCGAGTCAAAAAGTCAGGATTGGGAGAAGAGCTGAGACGAAGTGGTAACAACAATCGGTAAATATACCGAGTAAAATTGATAAAGCTATTGCGTAGGTTTTCATTAGAAATATAATTGAGAGGATACTTACAAGAGCAGAGCAGATGGTTGCCTTAGATGAATTCATTTATCGATTTGGGAGGAAGAGATTGATGGCGCCAGTTAGAAGAGATAAGCACAGAGTAACAGCGGCAAGATTGTTGCAGCAAATGTGGAGATCGTTTCTGAGAAGGTAGACCGTGAGTGGAAGGTAGAAAAGCTTTTTTTTTTTCTTGACAAAGACAGGATGGTGGAAGGGGAAAGGTTTTTGGGTTGAAAGTATGGAGGGTTGAAAAATGGCGATGGACTTTTTTTAAAATGAGGTGGTGCCTTGTTGATATGGCTTCAAAAAGACCATCCATCAGTTATATAGGGTCGAGGAGCAAGAAACGCGGTCATAATTAATTTATCGAGAAATGAGTACCAGTAGTAGCTTCAAAGAGTGTAAGAATCATTGGGGTTCCACCTTTTTTTTAACCTACACAGTGGTAGGGCGGTATAACCCCGCATTTTATTAAGGCAAAGATATTCGGGCTCCCAAACCGTAAAGTACAACATGGGGGGGGCATGAACCTTACCAACTATAGGAAAGAACACCCTCAAGATCTATCACATCCTGCCTACACAAACTACGAATGTTTGAAGGAAGCTCTACCTCACACTGAAAACTCTCAATAGATGAACAAACATGACCATAAGTCGGGAGAGCATCTGCAACCATATTACCTTCCCTATGAGTATGCTTAAGCGATGCTCCAAATAAGGGAGCACGACAAGCCATGACAGTGGGGAAGATCCGCCAAGGAATCATCGCCGTCCCTCTAATTGCCTGGATTACAAGAAGAGAATTGCCAAAAATACTATCTAAGGAGAGACCATGGCAATAAGCAACATTCAGACCAGCTAGAAGGGAATTGGCTTTCGGCTCGATTGAAGAAGTATGTCCAAAGTTGCAAGAATAAGCAGTAATACATCTACCTTCATGATCGGGAAAAATACCTCCCCCTGCACCATGCCCAAGGCGACATGACCCATCAAAGTGAAGGGCTATTTGACCAAGAATCGGCCTCGTCCACCGAACCCAACGTCCCCTCCTTATCTGAGCTGGAAAGTAGGGGAGCCGCAATTGTGACAAGGTTAATCGATCCAGCAAACAAAAGTCTCGATTAAGGGTGAACATCTAGAAAATCTCCCTCAACCATCTCAAGTGTGGGCTTGGCCTAGTGGTTAGAGGGTAACACTATTTGGGGGGGGGGGGGCAGGTTCCAGGTTCGAATCTCACAAGAGGCAATTTTTTTTAAATATATATATATATAGGCCTTCTGGCTCAGTTGTAAAGCACTCCACTATTGGCTTCAGCCACGCGTGTTCGAATCTCCTCCATCACATGGGGTTCCACCTCAAAACCAATTAGCAATGAGGGGAGTAGCCCAGAAAACTTATTAATTTGTTTTCTTCTTATTGAATGTCCGATGTGGGACTTCTCAACAACGAGATGTGTACGTACTATGGTTTCAATTTTCAAACATGCTAATTTCCAGAAACAACTTGTTTTTCCTCTGTTTTTGTTTCTAAACACTGCAAAAACAGGGTCTCCCAAACATGTTTTTTTAGAAACAGTATGTTTTTAATCAAATTTAATTAAAAAAAGACTTCCCAAACATGCACTAAAATGGTTAACACTGTTCATCATGTCATGATGGCTTTCTCGAGCACTAGTCTAGCCTAGAGGGTTGAGTGAAAAGATGAAGTAAATCTTTGTTATATGTGCCATCAAAGATCTTTGCAGGAAGTGGTAGTAGTAGTAGTAGTAGTAGTTGAAAATATCTCTCAAGGCTAAATCGCACTGGAGGTACCCATATTTTGCAAAAACGAGCAAGTGGGTACCCAAATTCAAAAATCGAGCATGACAGGTCTCAAATTTTGTATTTTCGAGTAAGTAGGTACCCTTCCGTTACTTTCCGTTAATATTGGATGGAAAATATTATAAAGGACTTTTGTACCCCTTATTTTCACCTCCAACTTTTTTTATAATACAAGTTTTACTAACAAATCTAAAAAATGTAAAGAAAAAATTGAATTTAATAGTTTGATAGATGTAAGATAATGCAAAATATTTTTTCAAAATTACATACTTTTACATCAATTCAAGTCTTCAAGATATGAAATATGTTTTTATTAACACATTTCCGTCCATCTTGAAGTCTTCAACTTTTTAAACAGTGTCTAAAAAGAATAAAAATTTCATAATTTCACATGTATTTCTTAAAGAACAATAACATACACGTATCTTTGTACATTTTATACAAGTCTTTTTTACATTTGTATAAAAAATACAAATCATTACAATAAAAAACACAACTCAATTTTTTTTAAAAAAAGCACAACTCAAGAATGTCACGTGTCAACTCTAATCTGCAAATAAGTGTTTTTATTTTCCATGTAGTATCTGAATATTTGAATCACCAATCCAACAATCCTTAACTTTAAAGATAACCCGGAGGGTGCCGAGCTCGTCCCCCCTCGTCTCGTAGTGGCTTTAGTCGTTCAAAAATTTGAATCACATGGGACTTGGGAGGTAGTTACAGGAAGGTAACTCAACGGTACCACTGAAACCGAAAGGGATAGAGAGAAGAGAGAGATAGAGGGAGAAACGTTGCGCCTTGACCAAATGATAGTTCACCGGGACTCGCCTAATTGTTAACTTCAATACCGTCATCCCTGTCCGGCATACTGATACTCGTATTCAAACTCATCAGAAGACTACAATCCATTCGAGTCTTTAGTTTCCTGCCCATCTGGAATGCTACTGGAGTCGCGAGAAGTGTCTGCTATTGGCAAGAAGCCAAAGATGTTCCTGCCACTGGATCTTCATTAAGATCAGGAATGTATGCGACATTCAAATCCAAGAGATGGAGGCTGTTTTTCAGGAATTTCAGTTCGCCAACCATTTTCTCAAGATGCTCAATTCGTTCGATACCTAATTGTTGAGAACGGTAATGGTGGAGATAGGTGACACCAACAAGTCATCCACTACCATATATGTCACCGAACCAACACTGGCGGCGGAAGAAGCTCTAGACAGAGCAGTTGGTGGTGGAAGCACATAAGTCAGTTCCTCGGACGCTAGACACTGTCAAAAGGTACACACTGCTCGGGGATCTATAGTTGAACGAGGTAGTACATAGATACAATTTTTTGGCTACTGTGGTACTTGCAGTTCCAATTCTTTGGAGATTTGTCTCTCCCAAAGTGTGGATGCTGTCATAGAGGTTACTAAGACTACCCACCTTGGAGTTCTCTGTTAGTGGATTGGAATAGATACCCATACGCATCAAAATGATGTTGTTTAGGAGATTAATGAAGTCCTTCCCAGCTTCAACAAACATAACTTTCTTTGAAGCTGGGACCTACAAGCTCACGTTTGAAGCCGCCATTGATGTCTAGTGCAAGATCTGCAGATAGAGAATAATGTTTTTTGGAGTTTGGTCTGTTTTTAGGCCAGTTTTGTCGGAAAACCAGCTCCAACAGCTGGTGTAAAAACTGGGCTAAATTTGCACCAGGCATATTTTCTGGACAAAAGTAAAGACTATTCACGGTTGGGAAAAAAAAGTTTATCCGGGGCTAAAAATTCAAGTTTAGTCTTGTGTTTGTCTTTCCGGCCCTTCGCCGGAGAAGATCGGGACGAGTTCCGATGGCGAGGGTTGCGGGGCAGGCGGGTTCTTTGCGGCTCTTCCTCAGGTGTCCCCGTTACCCATCACAAACATCTTCGTTACTCTCGTTCTCTTATCTTTTGACGCCCTGGTCTGCTAGTGGTTTGTTTTAATTTAGTTTATATTAGTTTTTGTTCTGTTATTGCCCTTTATATGGCTTTAAGTGCATTTGTGGCGGTTTTTGTCTCACTTTACAATTGAGTCTGCTGCGGGGGCATCGGATTTGATGTAACTGTGAGGTTTTGTTCGTTGAATGTCATGAGTTTAATGGTTACGGATCTCCGCCAAAATTGTCTTTTGGGATTCTTCATATACTAGCTTTGTTTGACAAGTTATTTCATTTTCTTTTTTAGACTCATTTTCGAGTTCTTGTTTAGAGATACATACCTCTCTATTTTCTTTGTACTTTTACTTGAACTGTGATACGGTAGTCCTTTGTAAGTTTACCATGAATGAAGCTACAATTTCTCCAAAATAAAATCGGAGCCACTGATTGTTGATGACAACCAAAAGTGGTAGTAATAGAAATAGTGATGGTGGCTTATATAGTTTACTACTGGAGCAACACTCAAAAAGTGTAGGAGTAAAATTTAGGGCAAATTAATTCGAAAGTGTAAGAGTAAAATTGTTGGTAAACAGAATTAATGATTAGGTTAACCAAACTGTAGTGGTGTTGAGAAGATGAGAGTCTTCCCCACCCTCTGAACCCAATGTTTAACTTCTTACCACTCCGTCTCTGCTCTTTCTTCTCTGTTTGACTTTTTGACTCGTATCTGGGTCACTTTGACCGGGTGATTTGGATAGCAAAATGATTTAATTTTTTAATAAATTTTCGCCATGTTACAGAGCAGCTTTTAATCTACAACACAATGAAAAAAATATCAAAAAACAATATCATTTAGCTATCAAGGTCAGTTGGTTTAAGTTACCCAGTGAATAGTAGTAAAAATAAAATTGAGAAGAAAGAGCAGGGACAGAGGTGGTAATATTCACATACTGTCATTTACCCTCCAACAGTGGAGGTCTCCCCCACCCCCTCTACCCAGTACCCCCCATCATTTTTTTTAGGAAATACCCACCATCATTTATTATTGCATTCAACTACTTTAATTTCATTGTATAATTTCGTATTTTTAATAATTCATTAATTAGTTATATGAAGTAATTAAAACATATTATTAATTCACAATAATTAAATTAATTTCTTATACGATTACTGAAAAACATAGTACTAATATCTTAAAAATTTAACATTTTTTTTGTAAGAATCAATAATAATTATAGAAAAGCCTTGACATAATTCTTGCACGCATAATAATTGATTACAAAATTCAAATACATGAACAACCGTTCAAAGAAATAGCACACCAAAATACTCAAAAACATCTATTCTATAAAATAGAACGGTTGACTTATTTTCAACTGTTAGATTAAATTCACCCCAGCCCTTAGATCTCACATACCACCCACCCCTTTTGTAAATTCTCCCCACTTCCTCCACACATCTTTAACTTCTCCCATTTTTGTAATAGTTGAGTAAACCAACATTTATCATTTTTCTCTCTTCCAAAAGTTAATATTTGAGTAAGTATATGCGTGGATGCATATTTTCATCCTGCGTCCTATCACGTTTTTAGATATTTTTTGTTGGGATAGTGCCACCGGGCACGGGCAATCCCCTAGTGATTTTATAAAGCAACTTTTATTTAAGCAGATTTTACGGTATTACAATCATTCCGATGCTACATGTATTTCTTTTGTGTACGTGACAAAAAGTGGAGTAGGCTGAAACAAACGAAACAGAGGTATAGCTCGTTGCTTTGCCAATTCAAGCTAGAGTTTTGATCAATTAATAATAAGTCACGTAAACAAAAGAAAGACATGTCGCAGCTGAATGATTGAAATGTGGTAAAATCTGCTTAAATAAAGTTGCTTTGTAAAATCATCAGAGAATTGCCCGTGCCCGATGGCACTATCCCAACCAAAAAAATCTAAAAACGTGATAGGACGCAGGATGAAAATATGCATCCACACATATACTTACTCACATATTAACTCTTGGAAGAGAGAAAAATGATAAATGTTGGTTTACTCAACTATTGCAAAAATGGGAGAAGTTAAAGATGTGTGGAGGAAGTGGGGAGAATTGACAAAAGTGGTGGGTGGTAGGTGATATCTAAGGGCTGGGGTGAATTTAATCTAACAGTTGAAAATAAGTCAACCGTTCTATTTTATAGAATAGATTACGCCGAAGGAGCATTATTAGAGAACAGAAGGAATAGAAGGAAGCACTCTCAGGATGAGAAAATCAAAACATCGGTGCTTTAGCCCGTGAGGCACGCTAGGGGGTAACACGATAATTTAGTTTTTGAGAAATTATTTTGTCATGAATCGGGTTTGAAACCGAGACCTCATGCAGGGGCTTCCAATGCTCTACCACTTGAGCTACCACCCTAGCTGCGGGTAACATGATTACTGGACTATTTTCCTTGGGCATTTTTTTTTCTTTTTTTTTTTTTTTTTTTTTTTTTTTTTTGTGGAGATCCATGGACAGTTTTAACTCTTAACTATTGCAGCAAGGACTTGCGGTGAGCAATAGTTTTTTTTGGTCAAATGAGCAATAGGTTGTTAAATACAGCTTTTTATCAAAAATAAAATAAATATAGGTTGTTATATACAGCACCAAAGAAGAATTTTCCTCCCTTATTACAAAACAAAAATCACAAATATCAAAATAATCTCGCAACTTCTTACAGTCATCAACAATTGTCCACATATTAACAGAAGTAATTGACAGGCTGTCTCCTTGCCCCCTTAAAATGGGAGGTATTCTCATACTTGTAATGTTTGGTTGTGATGGCCTTCTGATAAATGAACGCTTTCTTCTCTCACGTGTATATAGCACCAAACAAATTTGTAATCCACTAAATGAGTTTAAAAAAGTACCATGTTTTTTATCAAACTTGTTTAAAAACAGGGATGCCAAAGGGGTCCGGGTTTTAAGCCACTTGAAGATGAGATTCTTTGCGCTGCTTATGTTCAAGTCTCATCCGACACGTATCCCTGACACTTGTCGCGACCGTCGTTTCGGTCGTTTAGGATTGCCACACTCGAGCCTCCCTGGCTATAAATGAAGATGCCAGTGCTTTACGTAATTTCATTCCGTCAGTGGGCTCCTCTCCTCCTATTTCTAACATTTGGCCGAAAGCGTTGCTCCGCTGAAAGCGAGATTTTCCACTGTTTCCTATCTCTTTGGTGGGTTCAAGAAGTAAAACCACAGTTGCTTTGCTTCTTTAACCTCCCAACGACCTAGTCAGCGTCGTGATGTTCAAAGCAGTCGGTGCCTTCTCCGTCAAGATGGTAGTGGCCGATCTGTGTTGCCGTTCGCAGCTCAGCTGTTTGACTTCTTGAATCCACCAAATGCAGGCGTTTATCTACAAGAGAAGACCAAGGTGCCCTAACACCCTTGTCGATTACCATCAGGGCGAAAACATTTTTAATTCTTCGCCCTTGGTCTATCTTTTTGCATCATAGTTCCGTCACAACCCCATGGCAGTAGTTGCAAGAACCATCATCGCATTAGCAATAGGTCGGAACATTCCAGTTTTTTATATTACTTGGAATATTTCAAAATAATTTTTTGTAAATTGATAATTATTGGTAAATACAACATTACAGTAGTACAAAATTAATAATACTGGCATTATTATTATTTTTTAGAAACTACTGGTATTATTTTGATGTTATGTAAAAGTAGTACTACTTCATTACCTTCATTTATCTCCTCATGGCATTACCTTCATTACCTCCATTTCATAAAAAAAAAATCTCCTCACGCCGGTTTGACTTTTGTCACTATTCATTGGGTCTCTTTGACCCTGTGATTTGTGTATATAAACGATGAATTATTTTGATTATTATATCATTGTATTGTAGAGTAAAACTTGCTCTGCAAGACTAATTAATAAAAAAATGAATTGTTTTGCTATCTAAATCACCCTTTCAAAGTGACCTAGATGTGAGTTAAAAAGTCAAACCGGTGTGATAGAGAAGAAATGGTGGTAGCTTTTGTTGATGAAATAAGGAGTTGGGAAGGCTTACAGGGAGGTGGTGCCAAGCCTAAAATGATTTAATTTTTTAATAATTTTTCGCCATGTTACAGTGCAGCTTTTAATCTACAACACAATGAAAAAAATATCAAAAAACAACATCATTTTGCTATCCAAGTCAGTTGGTCAAAGTGACCCAGTGAATAGTAGTAAAAATAAAATTGAGAAGAAAGAGCAGAGACAGAGTGGTAATATTCACAATACTGCCATTTACCCTCTAACGGTGGAGGTCTCCTCCACCCCCTCTACTCAGTACCCACCATCACTTTTTTTTTTGAGGAAATACCCACCATCATTTATTATTTCATTCAACTACTTTAATTTCATTACATAATTTCGTATTTTTTATTATTTATTAATTATTTATATGTAGTAATTAAAATATATTATTAATTCACAATAGTTAAATTAATTTCTTATACTATTATTGAAAAACATAGTACTAATATCTTAAAAAAATAAATTTTTTTATCGATCAATAATTATAGAAAAACCTTGAAATAATTCTTGCACGCATAATAATTGATTACAAAATTCAAATACATGAACAACCGTTCAAAGAAATAGCACACCAAAATACTCAAAAACATAATAAACTAAAAGCGAAACGTCACAACGGTCAATTTCTCCAAACATCTAATATATATATATTTATTTATTTATTTATTTATGTATAAATATGTATACCAATATAAAGTCGATCTAATTAAATTATTAATTACATCTGCACATTTTTTTCCTAACTTTCTCATCATTTCCTACCTCAAATATAAAAAAATAAATAAATAAAATTAAGTCAAAATAACTTCTCCTTTTTTGAAATTTCATAATAAAAAACTACAATCATTATGAATCTCACAGATTATCCCCTCCAATATTCAAACTATATCCCACAAGTTTATCCTTTTTCCCTCTCCTATATCCCATTAACAAGTAGAATTATAAAAAGAGATAGAGTGTGTGAAAGAGATAGAGATAGAGGAGAAACCATCAGAACAGAGGAGAGAGGGAGGCAAGATTAGTGGGCCACGGACGTCTCGCTGGCGTGGTTGCCGCCCCCGCACCTGCGCCTGCCACCGCTGATTAAAGAAAGAGAGAGAAACAACTAGCGGGCTAACCATATCTTTATAGGATAAATTTTGTTTTAAAAAAAAATCCTTTTTTGTTGGGTTACTCAAACCTCCCTTCTCAAACGTCTCAATCTACCCCTCTAGCCTGAAATATAATTGTGTGTTTTCGAGAGTGGAGAGAGAAATTTATTGCGTGGTTTCGAGGGTGGAGAGAAAAATTTAGTGCGTGTTTTTTGAGAGTGGAGAGGGAAACGTTGCGGTGATTGAGAGAGAACTGATGGTGTATAAACCACTCCATCCCCCTGTCTTTTGCGAAGAATAAAATTGGGGAAAATCTATTGTGTACAAGGCAAGTAAGTAGTCATGATGGTCACTAGCTTGCCTAATACTAGTACTACAGTACCAGCTACTGTAGCACCTTCGATCCTCCTGCTAGTTCCGTTTCGTCTGAATCGTCTTACTTTGACTTCTTAACCCGTAACTGGGTCACTTTGACTCAGTGATTTAGATAGCAAAGCGCTATAACTTTTTAAACTATTTTCATTGTATTATAGAGTAAAGTTTACTCTACAAGACCTTGCAAATATTACGAAATTCTTATAGCATGTTGCTTTGCCAATTAAAGCTAGGGTTTTGATCAATTAATAATAAGTCACGTAAACAAATGAAAGACATGTCGCAGCGGAATGATTGAAAAGCGGTAAAATCTGCTTAAATAAAAGTTGCTTTATAAAATCACTAGGGGATTGCCCGTGTCTGATGGCACTATCCCAACCGAAAAAATCTAAAAACATGATAGGAAACAGGATGAAAATATGCATCCACACATATACTTACTCAAATATTAACTCTTGGAAGAGATAAAAATGATAAATGTTGGATTACTCAACTATTACAAAAATGGGAGAAGTTAAAGATGTGTGGAGGAAGTGGGGAGAATTTACAAAAATGGTGGGTGGTAGGTGACATCTAAGGGATGGGGTGAATTTAATCTAATGGTTGAAAATAAGTCAACTGTTCTATTTTATATAATAAATTACGCCGAAGGAGCATTCTTAGAGAAAAGAAGGAAAAGAAGGAAGCACTCTCGGGATGAGAAAATCAAAGCATCGGTGCTTTAGCCCGTGAGGCACGCTAGGGGGTAACACGATAATTTTGTTTTTGAGAAATTGTTTTGTCGTCAATCGGGTTTGAACCCGAGACCTCATGCAGGGGCTTCCAACGCTCTACCACTTGAGCTACCACCCTAGCTGCGGGTAACATGATAATCGGACTATTTTCCTTGGGAATTTTTTTTTATTATTATTATTTTTGAGGAGATCCTTGGACATTTGTAACTCTTAACTGTGCTGCAATGACTTGCGGTGAGCAATAGTTTTTTTTTTGTCAAATGAGCAATAGGTTGTTAAACACAGCTTTTTATCAAAAATAAAATAAAAATAGGTTGTTATATACAGCACCAAAGAAGAATTGTCCTCCCTTCTTACAAAACAAAAAACACAAAGATCAAAATAATCTCGCAACTTCTTACAGTCATCAACAATTGTCCACATATTAACGGAAGTAATTGAGTGGCTGTCTCCTTGCCACCTTATAATGGGAGGTCTTCTCATATTTGTAATGTTTGGCTGTGATGGCCTTCTGATAAATGAACGCTTTCTTCTCTCACATATATACAGCACCAAACAAATTTATAATCCACTAAATGAGTTTAAAAAAACACCCTGGTTTTAATCAAACTTGTTTAAAAACAGGGATGCCAAACATGCACTTAGAGCCAAAGGGGTCCGGGTTTTAAGCCACTCGAAGATGATATTCTTTGCACTGCTTATGTTCAAGTCTCATTCGACACGTATCCCTGACACGTGTAATTATCGCGACCGTCATTTCGGTCGTTTAGGATCGCCACACTCGAGCCTCCCTGGCTATAAATGAAGATGCCAGTGCTTCACGTAATTTCATTCCGTCAGTGGGCTCCTCTCCTCCTATTTCTAACATTTGGCCGAAGGCGTTGCTCCGCTGAAAGCGAGATTTCCTCTGTTGCCTATCTCTTTGGTGGGTTCAAGAAGTAAAACCACAGTCGTTTTGCTTCTTTAACCTCCCAACGACCTAATCAGCGTCGTGATGTTCAAAGCAGTCGGTGCCTTCTTCGGTCAAGATGGTAATGGCCGATCTGTGTTTCCGTTCACAGCTCATCTGTTTGACTTCTTGAATCCACCAAATGCAGGCGATTATCTACAAGAGAAGACCAAGGTGCCCTAAGACCCTTGTCGATTACCATCAGGGCGAGAACTTTTTTAAATTCTCCGCCCTTGGTCTCTCTTTTTGCATCATAGTTCCGTCACAAACCCATGGCCGTGGTTGCCAGAACCATCATCGCATTAGTAATAGGTCGGAACAATCCAGTTTTTTGTATTACTTGAATATTTCAAAATAATTTTTTGTAAATTGATAATTATTGGTAAATAAAACATTATAGTAGTACAAAATTACTACTGGTATTATTATTTTTTTGAGAAACTACTAGTATTATTTTGATGTTATGTAAAAGTAGTACTACTTCATTACCTCCATTTATCTCTTAATCGCATTACCTTCATTACCTCCATTTCATAAAAAAAAATCTCCTCACGCCGGTTTGACTTTTGTCACTATTCATTGGGTCTCTTTGACCCTGTGATTTGTGTATATAAACGATGCATTATTTTGATTATTATGTCATTGTATTGTAGAGTAAAACTTGCTCTGCAAGACTGATTAATAAAAAATTGAATTGTTTTGCTATCTAAATCACCCGTTCAAAGTGACCCAGATGCGAGTTAAAAGTCAAACCGGTGTGATAGAGAAGAAATGGTGGTAGTTTTTGTAGATGAAAATTTGGGTGGAATATCTATGTGGCAAAAAGGCTAAAAGGCAAGGCAAGATTTTGTGGGTGCAGAGGTGAATAGCACTACTATGAAATAAGGAGTTGGGAAGGCTTACAGTGAGGTGATGCCAAGGCTAAAACTCCTTGATGGACATGCCCTTGCAGATTAAGAAGTCAATTTTGGAAGAAATAATCAACGATCGAATTCATGTATTTGAGGCTTTCGTTGTTAATTTCTCGAGGCTAGTTATTGTTCTTGTTTTAGTTAATACATTGGCTGTAAGACTTAGAGAGAAGGGATTTTCAGAAAGAAGGTATAATTGTCATTAGCATGAGTTTCTTTATCCCCTTGCAAACAGCAAACGGAAGAAACTAAAGAAACAGAGCATACCCTTCAATGATGCATTGATGACATTTTTGAGCAAAGGCGTGGGAAAGCAAAACTTGAGACATTTCTGTTTGGATGAGCGGAAGTAAGTGAGCAGTTTAGCTAAAAAGCTCCTTTTATCTGGAGTGTTTGTAGATTAATGTAAACTTTATTAAAAAAGTGAGAATTTTATATTAATAATAACGAAAAAGAACAAAAAAGGTAAACAATCTAAATATGGAATTCCAAAAAGAAATGCAGAAATCTGATGCTAAAAACTATTGAATAAGTGCTCTTAATATATTTTTACTCAACTATATGTGTAGCTGAAATTAGGTGGGTCTAGTAGAGCAGATATTCTGTCTTTTATGGAAAAAGTTGAATGACTAGTCCAATAGTAGGTAGACATGTGGACATGGGGAGATCATCAATAGCATAAAAATGGATTTAGATTTCAAACAATCAGTCCGGACCAATTAATCCGGAGAAAATCTTCATGAGTTCGTGTTTGGTTCAAGATTAAAATCTCACTTGAGATTAAAATCTGTCAAAATTTTTAATCTCGTTTGTTTGGTAGATTTTTTGTGTGAGATTTTAATTTAAGTTGGCTAATAATATGCAGATTATATAATTTCCGATTTTGAAGATTTTAAGTATAACACATGAACTACCATACTCTATCCTCTCGTTTATGCATAAATTGTTTGTTCAAACGGATAACATCTTAGATGTATGATTAGTTCAAATAAAGATATTTATTGTAAATTTGGTAGTAAAAGCTATAGATTTTGCCAAACGCAATTAAATTTTAATCCCAGATTTTCAGCGCATGCCAAACAGTTTTCAGATTATAATTGCAGCCAACTTATTCACCCTTGAAAGTGTGTAATGTAGACTAAATACAGGACCTAAATACTCTAGAGGGGGGGGGGGGGTTGAATAGAGTATGAAAACTTTTTGCAAAACTCAAAGTTAAACAGAAAGACTTTGTGTGAAACTCAAATCTCAAGGCCTTGAGATTTTAGTAAACTGTCTGAAACTTTCAAAAGCAAAATAGAAAGCTTCAAGGCCTTGAACTGTAAACAATTCTAAACAGCTTTTGAACCCTAGTTTGATTTGAGTTGTGTGCAGCAGATAATAATCAAACTGTAAAGTAAAGAACACAAAGCAATTTACAGAGTTCAGTCCCAATGGACCTAATCTCTGCCTGAGGGATCTAATCCCACCAGGATTGGGCAAACACTTCTTATTACTCACACAGAAACAACCCTAGATCTTCAAGCCTAAGTGATTTCCCTTACACCTATACAGCTTGTGGTTCCAAACCTATCTAGTTCCAGCTACTAACTGTTGAGCTAAAAAGAACCTCTTGTTGTTCACTTGAACAACCAACCACTAGGTTAAGTGAGGTTTAAGATAATCTAAAGATACACAGATAGAAGTACAAGTGAAGAACACAATAAAAAGATGAGCTATTGAAGCCTCGATGTGTTCTTCTGGAATACTGGACTGATTTGATCTTCTGAAATCTTGAATGAAGCTTGAATGATTGTGTGTTTGAATGAATGATCTCCCAAGAATTTGTCGCACCTCTCTGAGTATTATGCAAGCCTCTCTTTTCTTCAAAATTCAAACCAGTCTCTTTTATCCACCAGCTGCAACTGAATGAGAGATTTTAGGATCTCAGTTCCTACAAATCCTCCTTCTGTTTTCAACTGAAATTCAAACAGCTCTAAGTGGATATCCGTTGGAGTTTTTTGAGATTGCTCCTGCACGTTTAAAAACCCTGCAACAGCATTGAAACACAGCAACAACAAAATCCAGAAAGATAATAGTGCTATGACTGTTTGGTTATCCAGTTTCTGATAAAACTGTTTAACAGACTAGAGCAATAACCTGTATACCTTCTAATACATAGAAATCTTGAAAAACAAGTTTAAGACACTTAGAAGTGAGTAAATAATCACAATACTAAGAATCACAACCTGCAAGAAAGAATCAACTTAGTTCTGTAAAAACTGTCAGCTGCTCAAGGCACATCTCAAGGCCTTGGAGCTCTGAACCTGCTTCACAGATATTCAAAGTTAAACCCAGATAACTTTGATTCTTCCTGTTCTGATCATCTGAAATTGTGTTAGATATATAAATAGTATAATCCATATGTATAAGCAGTAAATCCCTGATATGTATAATCAGATATCCAATCTGCAACACAGAACTGTTAGAACATATAGCAGAATAGAATAACTCTCAAGGCTTTGAAGTTTAGTCAATATCTCAAGGCCTTGGAATAACTGAGATGCTTTGCTGCTTATGTCTTAGTCTTTGTCTTTCATCACTCAAAACAATTACCAACCAAAACACATTCAAGGGTCTTTGACTCAACAATCTCCCCCTTGATGAAAGAAAAAACCTACAGTCTTGTAGAGATTTTCCTGCCACTCATATTAAAAATTAGATAACCACAAAATACAGATAAACAACCAGCAAACATAAAATTTTCGTATTATCACAGAAAAATAAACACATTTGATTAAACCACAAAACAACTAAGTATTATTATTATTCAAATATTATTATTATTCAAATACTGCAAACACAGAACCACATAAATTCTCCCCCTTTTTGACTTTCATCAAATAAGGATGAAGAAATGTTGGATCATTACTCAGAGTCTGAAAAAATACTTAAAGCAAAATTTTAGCTAAAAAGTCAAGGCCTTGAGAACAGAAAAGAAAGAAGAGAAAGAGATAGAGGGTCAAGGCTTTGGCAGTCTCTGATCTTCACTTCTTCTTTGATGTCTGGCCTTTCTCTGAGCCTTCTCCAATTTTTTCTTCACTTGCAGCATCTTCAGCAGACTGATTACCTTCTTGTTCAGATTCCACTTCAGCAACCACTTCTTGGATTATCTCATCCACTTTCTTATTAGCTTGTACTGAATCCACCTCTGTAGCTGCATCAACACCTGTGTCTTCACCAGCATCTTCTTCGTCAGTTTTTTCATACAAATCTTTTGAAGTAAGCACCACTGGAATTGGCTTCTTCTTTTTCTTCAGAAAATCTCCCAGCCTTTCCTCTGAATCCACACTGGTGTCATGAATAGTAGCAGAAGGTACCTTCTCCAGGTTCAAGCCCTTGATGACAACATCCAGCTTCCCATTCATAACATTCATCAAGCCCTTGAACTGGTTGAATTCAGTTGACAGATCAAATAACCTTTGTCTGAGATCTTCAATCTCAACCTGCTGATCTTCTAACTTCTCAACCAATAAAGAGTAATCCTCATTGGCTTGTCCTTTCCCAGATGTAGTCCCCTTAGGATTCACAAACTCCTTCTCAACAAGTTCTTCCTTTGACAAATCTGAATAAAACTTCCAATGCCCTTTCCCAGTCTGAACTACTCCAATCCTCTGAAGTGCAGTCTCAGCTATCAACCCAAAACCTCCAGTAATATTTTCCTCTCCTTTCACAGGTACATCAAAATATTCAAAGAAAAGAGGTAACAGGTTGGCATATGGAAGAGGATGGTTTCTAGTCCTGGTTGCACAATAAATCATATGCTCCATAACAACTGTTGGCAAGTCTATCTCAAACCCTTGAGATATCAGATACATCAAAATAAGAACCTTATCATTCACTAACGCCCTTGAGTTCTCCCTAGGAACTACACTCCTCATCAGAATTGTAAACAAGATTTTGGCTTCACAGTTGAGCACAGAGTGTGTCAACTGCTTTGGACCAGAGGGAACACCTTCAATAAAAAACATCTCCTTTGCCTTATCCAGACACTCCTTCCTATCAGGATAATCTCCAACATTGTATTTCCTAGGAATGCCCAAGACTTTGGCAAAAGTCCTATGATCTAACCTCAAATCCACACCAGCCACTTTTGAAGTTAACACCATTTTATCATCACCTTCAGAAACCAAGTTCAGATAAAATAACCTAGTTAACCTAGGATAGGCCTTTGAACTAGGATTTAACACCTTTCAAACAGCAGTTTCTCTTAACTTTCTCATGCAGTCTATGTCCAATTTATCCAATAATTCATCATAAATCATACTACAGAAAGCTACCTTAGATGAAGCATACCCTTGCATCCAAAAAGTTCTAACCTCAGAACTAACAAACCATTTTCTAGGAAGTACATTCTTACCTTGATATCCTTTCTTAGTTGCAGCAGCAACTTACTTAACCCTAGTTTTCTTCTCTGAGGGTTTGGTCTTTTCTTGTCCTCCTTCAGTTGGTTTCTTCTGGCTTTCCTGAGTTGATTTCCCCTTTTCCTCTTCACCAGTCTTTTTCTTTTCTCCCTCTTTCTTCTTCTCTGACCTAGGTTGATCACCACCCTGTGTCTCTTGTTGTGGATCAATACTTGAGCCTTCATCTCCCTTCTCTGTTCTGGACTTCTTTGCAGGAGGAGTATCCTAATGCAAACTTTGAGTGTTTTCTGAATCTGAATGAGAAATCACTATCTTCTCCTTCTTATTTGCTCTCTTCTTGGATCTGCCAGAGGCTTTCCCTGTTGCTGAATTCTGGCAGATTTGCGCTCCATTTTGGGGTTTAGGGTTTTGAGAAGAGAATGTGATTGAGAGAATTGAAAGAGAGAGAGAATAGAGTCGTGGAGAATTGAGAGAGAATGAGAAGAAAAAGCCCTGACTTTCAGCTTAAGTAGGTTGAAAATGATGAGTCATAAAAGGACTCTGCTATATCAACATGCAAAATAGGATCTTGAAAAATATTTTTTGGGATATTTTAGAAAATTCTCTGAGTAATTCAAATATTATACAGTTATCTAAAAAGATAAGATATAATATTTGATGATCCATTTTTTTAAAAAAAAATTACAGATATTGTCAAGACCTGGAGAACAATCTCAAGGCCTTGAGATTCTCTGCAGTTGGAGAAACTTCAAAGCTTTGAGCTATACTTTCAAGGCTTCAGAAAGTATAATCTCAAGGCTTTGAGATTTCAGCACATAAATACATATAAGTACTAATACTCCCCCTAAACCAATGCATCCTTGTTTAACATCCCCAATTCAAGCCTTAGAGATGAAAACCTATCATCTGGCAAAGGTTTAGTGAAAATATCAGCAATCTGCATTGAAGTAGAGATAAAATTTTAAAAAAACATCACCTTGTTCTGCATGATCTCTAAGGAAGTGATGTCTCACATCTATGTGCTTGGTCCTAGAGTACTGAACTGGATTCTTAGAGATTGAAATAACACTTGTGTTGTTACAATGAATAGGCACATTTCTGAAGTTATAGACAAGATCTCTAAGTTGCTGAGAAATCCATAACACTTGTGAACAGCAAGCACCAGCTGTAACATATTCAGCTTCTGCAGTTGATAATGCTACAGAGTTTTGCATTTTGGAATGCCAACTGATCAATGAAGATCCAAGAAATTGACAGAATCCAGAAGTACTTTTCCTGTCTACTTTATATCCTGCAAAATCTGCATCTGAATAGCCACTCAAAATAAAATTAGATCTTCTTGGATACCAAAGCCCTAAGTCTCTGGTTCCATTCAAATATCTAAAAAATCTTTTAACTGCAGTTAAATGACTTTCCTTAGGATCTGCTTGAAATCTAGCACACATACATACACTGAACATAATATCAGGTCTGCTAGCAGTTAAATACAATAGTGATTCAATCATACCTCTGTATTCCTTTTGATTCACACTCTTACCATTTGAATCTTTGTCTAAAGAGAGTGATGAACTCATAGGGGTCTTAAGCACCTTGGACTGTGACATATTGTACTTATTCAATAAGTCCTTGGTATATTTTCCTTGATGCACAAAAATTCCTTTCTTCATTTGTAAGATATGAATTCCAAGAAAGAAATTCAGTTCACCCATTAGGCCATTCTCAAACTCCCTGCACATCAGACTAGAAAACTCTTTTGAAAGAGCATCATTAGTAGCACCAAATAATATATCATCTACATAAATCTGAACTACTAACATATCACTTTGATGGTGTTTAATGATAAGATTTTTGTCAACTAAGCCTCTTTTGAAATTATTTTCAAGTAGAAATTTTGAAAGTCTGTCATACCAAGCCCTTGGAGCTTGTTTTAAACCATAGAGAGCTTTATCTAGTTTATAAACATGATCAGGAAAATTTTCATCTTCAAAACCAGGAGGTTGTGCTACAAAAACATCTTCTTGTAAATATCCATTCAGAAAATCACATTTAACATCCATTTGATAAATCTTTATGTGATTGTGAGATGTAAATGCAAGAAGTATTCTAATAGCTTCTAACCTGGAAACAGGAGCAAAAGTCTCCTCATAATCTATACCTTCTTCCTGATTATATCCTTGAGCTACTAGTCTGGCTTTATTTCTTACCACTTTGCCATTCTCATCAAGCTTGTTTCTGAATACCCATCTGGTTCCAATAACTGATTTCTCTTTAGGTCTGGGGACCAGATTCCAAACCTTGTTCCTTTCAAACTCATTCAGCTCACTCTGCATTGAAATGATCCATTCTGCATCTTCTAGTGCATCCTTGGTATTCTTAGGCTCAATCAAAGATACAAATGCACTAAAAGCACACAAGTTCTTTAACTATCCTCTTGTCTGAGTTCCAGTTGATGGATCTGATATAATGTTATCAGCTGGATGGTCTGCAAGGTACTTAAACTTCTTTCTTCGTACCCAAGAGTATTCTCTTTCAAGGCTTTGAGTCCTTGAAACAGTAGAGGGAGCATCATAGAAAGTTTCAGCTTCTGTCTCAAGGCTTTGAGATTTTGGTTCAGCAGGAGGTTCAAGGCCTTGAGATTCTGCTGATTGATTCTGCACATTAGTTTTGCCTTTGTCTTCTTTCACAGCATCATCATCTGATTCATGCTTGTTCAAATCTAGATCTGCAAAACTTTCACTCAGAGAATCCTTAGTACTTTCATCAAATATTACATGAATGCTCTCTTCCACAATCTTGGTTTTTCTATTATAAACTCTATAAGCTTTGCTAGTTTGAGAATATCCAAGAAATACACCTTCATCACTTCTAGCATCAAACTTACCAAGATTGTCTCTACCATTATTATGCACAAAACAGATACAACCAAAGGGTTTGAAATAAGAAACAGTAGGCTTTCTACCTTTAAACAGTTCATATGGGGTATTTTTCAAAATAGGTCTAATCAAGCATCTATTCAGCACATAATTGGCTGTGTTAACAGCTTCTGCCCATAAGAACTTTGGCAAATTACTTTCAAGAAGCATGGTTCTGGACATATCCTCAAGTGTCCTATTCTTCCTTTCAACTACTCCATTTTGCTGTGGAGTTCTAGGTGCAAAAAAATTGTGTGAAATTCCATGCTTTGCACAAAACAAATCAACGTCAAGTTGATCGAACTCCCTACCATGATCACTTCTAATGGATGCAACGGGTAAATTTTTCAAAGTTTGAAGCTCTTTGCACAGTCTAGAAAATTCAGATAAAGCTTAAGTTTTGTCTCTAATAAACATCACCCAAGTAAATCTAGAATAATCATCAATTATAACAAGCATATACCTCTTACCATTTGGGGTCTGAACTCTCACAGGACCACACAAGTCCATATGAAGCAATTCTAAGGGTCTAGAAGTACTTACAAAGTTCTTTGGCTTGAATGAGCTTCTGGTTTGTTTACCTTGTACACATGCCTTGCAAACCTCATCATCTGAAAATTTCTGTGATGGTAAACCTCTTACCAAGTCTTTTGAGATGATTTTATTCAAAGTATGTATACTAATATGCCCAAGCTTTCTGTGCCAAAGCTTAGAATCTTCCTTCAAGGCTTTGAGGCATTTTAGCTTGTCACCTGCAACATTGTTAGTATTCATAGCATATAGATTATATGATCTAGGAGCAGTGAGTATGCAATCATCAGATTTCTCATCTTGCACCACACATTTCTTCTTGTCAAATATAGCTTTATAACCTTTATCACATTACTGAGAGATACCAAGCAAATTATACTTAAGTCCATCTACCAGATAAACATCATATATAGAATTTGTAGAACCATTACCAATACTACCTATACCAATGATATTGCATTTTGCTTTGTCACAAAGTGTGATTGTTCCTCCAGATTTTTCTGTAAGTTCAGTGAAGAGAGACTTCTTTCCACTCATATGTCTAGAACATCCACTGTCTAATATCCATTTCTGATCTTTCAAGGCCTTGGTGAAATCCTGCAAAAACAAATCATTGCCTCAACAGGCTGTTAGACCAAGTGCAAAACTTTGATTCATACTCAGAATCAGCCATATTTGGTGGCCTAATTCCTTTTGGAACCCAAATCTGCGTAACCTGTCCCTTAAGCTGATAAGGATAAGTATTCCTCATAATATGAGGTTCTGATCTTTTGAATAGACAAGTTAATCTGACATGACCAATTTTTCCACAGTAATGACATTTTGGAGAATGTCTGCTACCAGATTTGACAAAAGTAGTTTGACCTTTCTTTGGAAAATTTGGATTATAGACAATCCCACTTTTATGCATTGATTTCAGACTTCCTCCAAGAATGAGATTCAGATTATGTTCTGAGCCTGTAAGCCTAGTGTGCACAAGAGATTCCGGCGGGGAGACCTCCGTGTACACCGTAAGTAGAGGATCAGAGATAGCACAGGAAGAGTCGGGTTGTGTGTAGGGAGAGATTAAGGCAGTAGTAATGTCTGAGAGAGAGACAGAGGTTTGGCAGAGCTTCCGCGTATGGCCAGTGTGTTCTCCTTTGTATGGAAAGGTTAACGTCCTATATATAACAGAGAATGTGACCGTTGCAGTGTGGTTAATGCGCCCATCAATGGCGGCTTAATTAGCTTAACCACAACGGCACGTTCGTCCGAGTATATAGGGACCGTTACAGCACGTTATGCGCGAATACCGGAACCGTTATGGGGTTGACCGGGTTTGACCGGATTGACCGGGTTTATGGAGCTCGTGCCATAAATCTCTCAAAATCAGTTACTAAAGGTCGCGTGCGGGCTTGGCTCGCACGCGACAGGACTTACTCTAGCCTCCAAACCACTAAGTCCCTACAAGTCCCGTGCAGTGGTATGCGAGGGCCCTGTCTCGCAGCCCCCACATGGATCAGCGCGGCTGGTGATCCAGTGTGTGTGGAGCACAATATGGTGTGCTGGATGGTTGCCACGTGGCCAAGATCTGTCAGCTCAGAAAGCACTATCTACATTAGCCCCCTTTCTGCGCGTGAAGACTCATAGCTGTATAGACTTCCATGCGCGGAAACCAACATACGCGTCGCCGCCACGCACCAATTCAAATATGAGCAAATTCAGCCCCTGTGCGTGCCATTATGACCTAAAACCCCTAGAGTTGTGCCGTCTGGCCTTTAGGGTTTTAGGCGTGACGTCAGCTTGTCCTGTGATTGCGCGATTCGACGGTGACGGTTGCGATTCGAATACTGAAAGGACGCAACCCTTCATTTTTTTGGATAAGTACTCTGTACTCTCCATTGTTGCAAAGCATCACTTCTTTCTCTTAAAGTGAATGATACCCGGGAGTCTTCAAGAGCAGATTCAGATAATCAATCACCAGTTCACTCTTGTCAATCGTCTTCTTCAACTGTGCGCATCCAAGCAAGCTTTACCAAAACAAGGTTGGCCTTGTTTAATTTTGTTTAACATATCGATGTATGCTTTTGAACTGTGTTGGATCTGCAAACCCATGACATATTATCTGTTGAAACTTGTGAAGAAGCTCCAATCTTTGAACCCAATTTTGGTTTAATCCTTCAATGATAAGGACCTTGGATGTAGGGTTTTGAAATCCCTGATAATGCAAACAATTTCCAACCTCTAATTTCTGAAACTGGTACCAGAAACTGTTCATCTTTCTTCCCGTAGATCTTGAATCTCAGAATTCAAACTGAAGTGTGCATCTTTCTCCCCCCCCTTTTTTCTTGCTTTTCCGCAGGAATGGAAAAGACAAAAGGAACTAGACCCACCAAGGAGGACGAAGAAATACCTGATCTTCCGCAAGCTCTATGGCGAAAAGCCCCCTATCTGGGTGGCAAAGACTTCTACCATGCGAGGGTTAAGGCAAAGAAACTGCCTGCTTCTGTCCCCAATGAGGGATTGCTAACATTAACTCCTCCAGTTAACTCAGCCTTGCTTTGATTTGATTGGCTCCGAGGACGTGGTTCGATTGGGAATCGAAAATGGGTACTTCTCGTATGCTGCGATTTCCACCCAAGCTTTTGTCCAGAAATTGGACTACATGGATGAGTGGATTGACCATGTGTTGACCAATCATGCTGTGACTCCTAATGAAGCCGGCGTATACTTCGCCGTTCGTGCTATGAAGGGTGCTGCCGTGAAGCTGGACCAGTCCATGCTTCTAAACCTTCTTTCCCGCTACTCGCATGCGACTCACACTTTTCACTTTGCTGAGTTCGAGGCTGCCCCCACGCTCGAGGACGTACACATGTTGTATGATCTATCTCCCATGGGTGAGGTGGACCCTTTGAGTCCCTTGAGGACAGATGCGGAGATTGCTTTGTACACGCAGATGGAGGAATGCCTGTCAGAGGTAAAGAAAATCTCCACCCGGTGGACCACTACAAAATCCCTTCCTGACTGGCAGTTGGTTGACACGTCTGCGAAGAATACTTGGAATAAATGGGTGCAGTACTTCTTCTGTGACTACGCGAACAGCAGCATTACCAAGAAGCTTCTGAGTCAAGACCCAGAGGCCAAGAATTACGTGGAGGGTAAAGGCTATCACCTGACCCTTTGTGCCTTCCTCTGTGCCTGGCTGTCGAGGTACTTAATCGATGGTCACCCGCACAATGGGGTCTTCTATCACGTTCTGCCTCTTGCTGTGAAACTGGCCCTTGGTCAGAAAGTCGCGCTCGGACCCTTGGTCTTGGGCACACTGTACTACAGACTGGATCAGCTAGTTGTGGCCATGAAAGAATCGCGTGGCCGCCTCGACATACTGACTTTCGTTAACATTGCCTTTTTGACGATGTGGGTCTTTGAGCGATGGCCTTCCTATGCCCCAACTGCTTCTAAGCCCAACAAGTGGTGTCCCCCAGGTGTGATGGAGGAGCGTAACAGCGCCAGAGCTGCGAGGTGGTTCGGAACGAACAATACCAAGTGCGTCTGGAGCCTGATATGCGACAATCGGCAAGAATTCATAGCCAGGCCCTATGCCATGCGTATTGAGAACGTGCGATGGTTTCCAAAGCTGTACCCTTCTAAGGGTGTTGTCTTCTCTGAAGAGCTCCTCTTCGAAGATGGATCGCATTTCCATGAGCGCTATCGCGAATTCTTTTGCTGGTGCCTGCGAGGTTCCCTTCCTGCTCTCGCAGAGCATGTTTGTGAGCTCGCGCCGAGGTACGAGAGGATTATCGTGGATGTTGAACCCACTCGCGTTTCTCCCCATTTCGGCTTTGATGCAGTGGCACCATCAATCTGGCCACAGTCTATTATCAGAGGCTGCTATAAGCGTTTGTTGACAAAGGAGTGCAAAACAGTCTTCATGAGCAACCTTCCCTTTGAGCAACCTGCGGGTAACCGCGAAGGTGGTTGTTCTAAGAACTGGCTCGCATACTGGCACGCCCAGCAGACAAGGTTTGAGACGCAGTCGGCCCCCCAGCCAAGCAGAGCTCCTTTGATCAAAATAAACTCTTTTCCGTTTCGACCCAATTGCAGTCTGGACGAGTCTGAATATGGTTGCTACTCATTGTTGGATCATGAGAACCATTTGTGCCCTGCCATCATTATGGATGAAAAGATCGCCGCAGTTAGGAAAGGCGACTCGCATGTCATCAGATATAGCGAGACTTTCGCTAAGGTAAGCAACTTCTTTTGCATGCGCTAAGCTTCTTTACTTTCACATATTGACATCTTTATTCTACACTGCTTGCTATAATGCCATGTGCGGAGGTTCGTATCTGGCGATCGTTCCAAATCGCTGGTTAACACCATTGTTACCACAAGAAGACAAGGACAGTCGTTCCTGCTGGCTTCGAGGATGGATCCCGAGGTCGAAACCAGGATTCGCGAGGTCATGAATGCTTTTGCTGACTCGCTGATAGACAATGCTCCAGCCTCGTCTCCACCCAGGGATGATCCATCTCCTCCAGCGACTGCCGCGCCAAGAGCGAAGAGAACCAGGCAAAAGGGAATTACAATTTCTTCCCCTAGAAGCGCTCCAACTTCCCCTCCAGCGAGGTCCCTTTCTGCCAAGGACAAAGGCAAAGGTCGCATGCCTAGTAAAGCGCGGAAGGAGCTCGCAGTAGAGACCTTCGTTCCATTCGGCCAGGAGGAAGAAGAGGAGAGGCGGGGGCCAAGAGAAGGTGATGAAGAAGAGGAAAGAGAAAATGTGATACATGAGGGAGAATCTGGAGGTATCTCCATCGCGATTCTTTTCTCATTATCGTAATTCTTTTGCAACTTGATTTTGAACCAATCCTTTCTTCGCAGATGATGATGATGATGAGACCATCAGCGGCTTTTTAGCCAAGAGGCAGAAGAGGGATGCTCGTTCTGGTATTTCTGATGAATCCATAAGCGAGGACGTTCTCGCCGAGTCTAGGAAGACAGTTGCGGAAGCTGCTGAAAGGAGAAGACAGCGAGAAGAGGAGGAGCTCAAGCGTGTGAGACAGAGAAGCCTCGAAGAACAGCATGTTGACGACTTAGTGCGTCCGATTGATGAGGAAGATGTGCTTCCTGAAGAGGTGGCTCCTCGAGCTGAGGAGGAGGATGTGGCTCCACAAAAGAGGATGCAGCAGCTTTGGAGCAAGCCCAAGCAGATTTGGAAGAAATCGCAGGCGGTAATGAAGGTGAGATCTTTAATCTCGCAGTAACTTATCGAGATGTCATTGTTGATGCATTAAAGCAGGGTGTGTCAAAACCTGACATTCGCCGTTGGCTAGTAGGCAAGTCCGGTGAGCCCTCAGGTAATCACTTGAACAATATGCATGAACTGGACTTAGCAACTCAAAACATAATCATGACTGATTTCTTCGCGCCCCAGGTCACGCTCATCTTAAAGACATGCTTAACGAAGACACATTAATAGGGCAAGGTTACACGTCCTTAGCGTATGACGAGGATACTGCAATCCCACCTTCGCATGGAGGTGCTTGCTCTTAGCTTAGCAAAGATAATAAAATATCATATGATACAAGTTACCTCATACTATCACATTCTGTATCGCAGGAAATGCTGATGAACCCATGTTGGAGCAAAGGAGTCAACCTTCTGCGTCCTATGTCCCGGTTCCAAATTCTCATACCAAGAAGCCCGTCGCAGCTGCTGAATATGCAGGGGAGCCTTTTGAGGACATCATTGAACTTTCTGATGATGTCGAGGCTGACACTGTGCTAATGGAGGAAGATGTCCATGCTGGTGCTGAGGAAACAAGTACTGTTGATGCCACCGCGTCTGAAAGTGTCCCTCGCCAAGCAACTTTGACTGCCACTACGCCTCCAGCGACGACTGAGTCGGTGGCACCTCTTCCTGCGTGGAGCTTTTGGGGCTCGCAGGTCGGGGCTGCGATCGCAACCGGTGCGGCTTATACTCTTCCTCCTAATTATGAGGAGTTAGAGCTCGCAGCTGACAGGAGGGCTATGGAACGAGGACAGTCTTCAACCACCCCAGCAATGCGCATTCCTTCTCTTCGTGAGATCCTTGAAGGGACTGGTAAGTCGTGTTTTGCTGTTTTTCATCTCGCATTACTCATTTGCGAGTTTGATAGTATAGCTTAGCTTTAATATTGCTTCAGGTTTGAAGCAAGCCGATGTGGACTGGCTAGTTCGGATGCGCCTCACCTATCCCCAGTCGTTTGCGAGATCTCTGGAGATATGGCCCTTTGACAGGAGGTTGTTTATTTCCGAAGCCATCTGTATTTTGGAACAGCTGTCCGCGGCCACACCTACGACCATTTCTCCCCAGAGTGCCGAATTGCTTTTTGGCATGTGCCAGAATCTTCTCGCCAAAGTTCAAGGCAGACTGGGCTTCAAGTTTCTCGTGAAGAGAGTTACCCTGATTCGCGCAGCCGTAACATTGAAACTCGGCCACCAAAACCTCGCAGCTGAGAAGCAGAAGGTAGAGCAGCAAAAGCAAAAGGTTGAAGAGGATTTGAAGCTCTACCATGAGATGAATGCCAAGTGCGAGCAATTGAAGCAGGAAGTGGAGCAGGTAGAGAATCTGAGCCGTCAGTTCACCCCTCATGACTCTTTGATCAAGGGTTTGCTTTGTTTTTTGAATTTGAAAAGTAGCAAATAAATAGCTGAAAACATTAATGTAATTTTGCTAGCTGAAAACATGTAATGTTGCTAGGGTTTCTCCCCCTCTTTTTTTTCAAAAGAATTGAAGTGCCCGTTTTGCCCTTTCCGGGATTTGCTAGAATATTTCTGTGCATATCAATTCATGACATCAGCAATTGATATTCTGCCTTGATTTTCGCGCTAATTTCTCATTAGATAAACACGCTTTCCTTGGGAAGTCCATCCGAATCATGACCATCCGTCATTAATTAGAATATGCAGCTGAATCGTCGTAGCCTTTAGTAGGGTAATTGATTGTTACCGCTTTTCAAGGCGTAAGTGATTGATCCTTACCCTCTTTTCAAACTCTGCTGACTCATCTTGGCAACTGAAGAGTCTCCACAAGGTCTATATAAACCCTGCCTTTGCCATTTGGGTTCTTCATCCCAAAAATGTGCTTTGCCGTGAGTCCTTACGACTGCTGGCTTCAACGCTTGTTTTTCGTTGATTCATGGCAACTCCAAGTTGTGAATCCTGAGTTTGCGCTTTGTGCTATAGAAATAGCTTCCAAGATCCGCTTCATGAGGCTTATTGATCTTTATAACCATTATAAAGAAGATGGAGATAATACCTCATGTGTGTTCGAAGAATTTTCTTCGTCTATTATGTTTGCAGGTCATGTTTCCGGCCGCCTCCCGGCGAGGTGCAGCGCCGTACTGACCTTGCTAACGACTCGTAATGAACGGCGGGATTCTCCTCCAGCATGCCCGGAGGAGAATTTCTTGCCTCCTCCTTCTTGAACTCAGGGTGGCGAGTCAATGCCCTTGTCTATCTGGACAAGGAGCCCAGTACCAGAGGAATGACTGCTCCCCTGTTTTTCACGACTGCATACGTCGGAACAGGTGGTTCCTCTGGTACATATCTTGATCAGACAAAGGCCTTGCCAGATCCTGAGATCTTGGACGTAGCGTCACCCAGATCTTGCTGCTAGGGATGTAGCGAATGGCGAGTTGATCTCTTCGCAAGAGCATCCTACTTGCTACAGATCTTTGGCCGCAGATCTGCGTATCGCATAGCTGGTGTTTGGACCGTTAGGTTTATCCCTCTTTTGTTAGGATTCCCTCGATGTGTAACTTCTCGCTTGTAAGTTACTTTTTTTTGAACGCATTGTAAGCCATGTTGGCTGCGCAGTTAGATTTGAGCTTTTTCGCTTGTAAGCTGCTATCTAGACAGATAAACTGCAAGTCTTTTGACTCATAATGATAAATTGCTTTGTATGATTTGCTGTTTTGTTACAACGAGTTACAATTTCGCACGCGCGTTGGCAGATTTCGCCTTCCGTAGTGCTATATACACACTTTGTATTTGCTATCTGTCGCATAGATTCGCAAATATGTTCTTAGATCGTTCGAGATCATGTTCACGCAGCTTTGCTGTCTTGGCACATAGGCTTGAGATTTACTCCAGATTAAAGTGCAGGTGCCATCTCATCAGATAGACCTTTGTAGATCACTTAAGATCATTTTGCATAATGTTGCTATCACAATAGATAGACTTAAAAACGCATTTTAAATCGCATTTGTATAACGCTGCTATCGCGGCAGATAGGCTTGAAAGATCCTTTAAGATCACGTTCGCATGCGTTGCTATCGTGGCAGATAGGCTTAGAAGATCAATTAAGATCATTTTTCGCATGAGGTGCTATCGTATCAGATAGGCTTAGAAGATCAATTAAGATCATTTTTGCATAGGCTGCTATCGTGACAGATCGGCTTAAAAGATCGATTTAGATCATTTGCGCATGAGGTGCTATCGTATCAAATAGGCTTAGAAGATCAATTAAGATCATTTTTGCATAGGCTGCTATCGTGACAGATAGGCTTAAAAGATCGATTTAGATCATTTGCGCATGAGGTGCTATCGTATCAGATAGGCTTAGAAGATCAATTAAGATCATTTTCGCATGAGCTGCTATCGTGGCAGATAGGCTTGGAAGATCAATTAAGATCACGAGTTGCTATCGTGGCAGATAGGCTTAGAAGATCAATTAAGATCGCATTTGCATAAGCTGCTATCGTGGCAGATAGTCTGTTGCTAACAGTAATAAAAAACTAAACGAAGCAATATAAACAGCTAAAAGTATGAAGTTCTTCTCATTTGGGAGAAGCCTTTTATTATAGTACTCTCATATGGGAGAGATAAGATTACAACTCTCTCATATGGGAGAGGAGATTGTGCGAATCATAGCTATACAGAGCATAAGGCGACGTTATAATAAAACGCACAAAATGAGAGAAGTCAAGGATAGTACTTCTTAATCCAGCGCATGTTGACTGAGCTTGCGGTTGAGGTCCTTCTGTGCAACCTCCGTATGCTGCAGTAGCCACTGTCAAAGACTTCTGTGACTTCAAAAGGTCCTTCCCAATTGGCTGCGAATTTTGGGTGAGCCACCTCTCGCATGCAATGGTCAGATGCGCGCAGGACCAAATCCCCCTACTGCGAAATCTCTCCGCTGGACCGTTTTATTGTACGCACGAGCGATCCTTTCTTGATACCGCTTGTTGGTCCTTTTAGCTTGCTCTCGCTTTTCCTCCAGCAAGACTAAGTCATGATCACGTTGATTGTCGTACAATGCGTGGAAGGCCAATCTCGCCGAATTAACTTTCACCTCCGCGGGTACCACGGCCTCAACCCCATAGCATAGGAGGAATGGTTGGACCCCTGTGGGTGTCCTTGGAGAAGTCCGATAAGCCCACAGGGCTATGCTTAGTGAATCATCCCACTTCTTGTGGTCATCTGCGACCATCTTGCTCAAGATCCTCAGCAGCGTTTTATTGGTCGCCTCGGCTTGCCCGTTCCCCTTCGGGTAGTAGGGGGTGGAACATATTTGCCTGATGTTGTATTCTGCCAGCTTCGCAGCCACCTGGCGATTAACAAAAGGAGTACCATTATCTGAAAGGATAGTGTTGGGAATTCCGAACCTGCATATGATGTTTTCTTGAATGAAATGGACTACAGCTAGCGCATTTGCCGTCTTCAGTGGTATGGCCTCCACCCACTTGGTGAACAGTTCAATCGCGGTGAGAATAAAATGATTCCCATGCAAAGTTGGTCGGATGGGACCAATGAAATCCAGAGCCCATGTGTGAAACGGCCACGGCGTTCCCAATGCATGTAGATCCACAGCAGGAGCGTGAACTAGGTTTCCTTTGAATTGACACTCCTGGCAACGTCGCACTTTGGCGCGACAATCAGCTTCCATCGTGGGCCAGAAATATCCAATTGAGAGGAGTTGCCTGCATAATTTCGCACCTCCCTGGTGTTCCACCTGATGAGAAAGGTCCATGACTTCTTGTGCTTCCCTGCTGTCTAGGCATCGCAGCAAGTTGCCCTCATGGCCTCTTCGCCAAATCAGGTTTTCTTGTACCACGTATCGGGACGCTTTCCTCCTCAATTTCTCAGCTTCTTTTCTCGATTCGGGTACGGTTCCCTGAGTGAGAAAATCAAAGAGTGGTTTCCTCCAATCCGCATCATCATCGATGAGAGCGATGAGTAAGGAATCCTTGATCAGTGCGCAACTCTCGCACTTTCCCTGTATTAGTGCTGCGGCTGTTGTCATGTCAGGCCAGTGAATGCCATATCTCTGAGCCTTCCGATAGATTGACACTTCACTTTCTCCGCAAGCATGTTGGTGAATCTTCTCTAGCAGCAGTTGTCCCTCTTGCTCGGAGACGCATCGCATAATTATTCCGCCAGGGCCCTTGTAGTAAAGGGTGTTGTCATGTATGCAATACCCCTTTGTGAGTGCCCAGCTCTCGCTGCTTGTGCCTTCTGCGATGGCTTGTAAGATTGCCTTTCTCCAGTCCGCATCGTCCATGTGTTCATCGTTGCATGCGTCTTCTGTTAACTCCGACGATGTTCGCACTTCCATCGAGATTCTTGCGGGACATTTGTCGGTACTAACCTTGGATCCCAAGGTGGCCAAAGCGTCTGCGTGTCTGTTTTCCGCTCGGGGCTTGTGCTCATACCTAACGTCGCAGAATTGCTGCACCAACTTTTGTACCAAAGTCCGGTAGGACAGAAGGTTTATCTCCTTCAAACCGTACTCGCCTGAAGCTTGCTTGACGATTAGCTTGGAGTCCCTCATGACTTGATGAGCTGTTGAAGGAACCGCGTCAAAGCGATGAATCCAGGCTCGACCTATTATCATGTGATACGTGGTGTTCGCATCTATGACATAGAACTTTGATGAGCACTTGATTTTGACGATCTGGACGCCCAGGCGGATCCATCCTATCGTCATTCTGGAGTCGCTTCCAAATCCCATCAGCGGAGATGGACGCCTGACAATCTTGTACTCAGGTATCCCTGCTAGCTTCAGTGTGTGGAGCGAAACGACGTTGACCGCTGCTCCTCCATCGACGAATGCTCTTTTGAACTCGACGCCATTGATGATGGCCGTCACATACAGAGGCCTCTGGTGGTTCGCATCTGTCTTTTTGTCGCTGGCGGAAAAGGTCATAATCTTTTCTGTAGGGAGAAACGCCCGGATGACTTTCCCGTTGGAGACTACAAGATCCTCCTCGTAGTCCTCTGCTATCCTCAAGATTTCTTTTGTCATTTCTGTCCGGCATTTTTCCGAGAAGTTCATCTCGTCAAAGAATCTGCTAAAACCGTGCGACCCTTTCATCCGGTCGGCACGTTCGTCCTCCGTGTCTACGCTGTAGTCCTCATCATCATGGACTTCGGCAATGATGGGTAGACCATCCTCTGTGACCTCTTCCAGATCCACAATCGAGATCATGGCGATCTCTTTACCTTTCGATTCTTGCTCCGCATGGGCAGGAAGTGGATTGTTGCGCACATCCTTCCTGTGATCGCTGACGATCAGCTCGCCATTCTTCATCTTTTGGCTAAATACAATCCTGAGCTTCATACAGTCCGCTGTGGGGTGCATGACCTTGCCGTGGTACTCGCACCACTTCGGGTCTCTTACCATCTCCTTGGAGGGTGCCCTCTCGAGCGGCGGTAAGACACCTTCCTTGCGCCACTGCCTGCAGAGGTCGCTTGCCTCTTCCACCGAACATGGCAGAGGTGGTGCGTCGAAGTTCACACTCTTCGCCTGCTTATGGGGTGAAACTGTATTGACCTCAGCTTCGCGTCCCCTCTTGTAACTGAATCTCCCGATCTTGTAGGTAGTACCGCTCGAGGATCGCTCCGGAGCGTTTTTCTTTTTCTGCCTCTCCACTATAGGCTCGATGTTCTTCGTGCATTCGATTAGCTTTGAAAACGTAGGTGTTTGCAGGTTGATGAGCATACCTTTGTATTCATCTCGCATACACTGCAGGCATATCTCTACGAGTCGACTTTCGAGCATCGGATCTTTGCATTCCAAGGACTTCGCCCTGAACTTCTTGATGAAAGTTATCCTGTCCTCCTCGCGCTTCTGATACATCCGCGAGAGGTGGATCATTGTCACGTTTTCTTCCATCTGGAAGAACTTGGTGTAGAACTTTTGGACCATGTCGTCCCAGGTCTTCACAGATCCGGCCTCCAACGTTCTGTACCACTTGTACGCTACGTTCCCCAAGGATTTTGGGAATTCTCGCATCAGCAGTTTGGGGTCGGCTCCATATGGCCCCATGACATCGATGAAACGCATGACATGTTCATGAGAGTTTCCGTTGACATCTTCGAACTTGTCCCATTTAGGAGCCTTGTACCCCACCGGGTTAGGCATGAGATAGATCTCTCGTGGGATAGGTGGATCGTTGTCTAGCTTCGGGATGATAGTATCCGCGAATGATTGGTGAGCCAGAATAGTGTTCATGCGCTTCTGCAGGGACGTCATACATTCTGGAATGTTTCCCTCGGTAACAGGAGGAGGGGTTGCCGCAGGCGGAGGCGACACGTATGCCGCCGGAGGATTGGGGACATATTGGCCGTTCGCGTCGCCCCAGATTGCCGTTGGAGGAGGCAAGGATACTGCGAAGCCGGGTTAGGTACCAGAGCCGGAGGCTGAGGAGTATGAGCAGTGAGAGGCAACATTTGAGCTGTTGACCCTTGAATCGAAGGTAGCTGCGTAGTCGCCGGTGGGGTCTGCAGATTAGGGTTCGTAGGTGTGGTTGACACTCCCAGTCCTGGAGCGGTAGGGGCTCCTCCTCCCGGAGAAACAGCGGTGGCTGGTGAGGGGTTCGGCGCAAGAGTCCCTAGGACAGCCATGATCCGTTCTAGCTGCGCAGATTGAGCTTTGAGAGCCTTTCCCTGACTTCGGATGGTAGCGTCCAAGGTCTCTAGCGTCGGGGCGTCACCAGTGGCCGTAGGAGTGCGGCGGGCCTCCTCTCCTGAGGCGGCTTCGGTGGAAGGCGATCTGTTACTAACATCATCCTCCTGAGACATGGTTGCTTTTGCTGGTAAGTTCACCTCGGGTTCACCAAAAATGTGCACAACAGATTCCGGCGGGGAGACCTCCGTGTACACCGTAAGTAGAGGATCAGAGATAGCACAGGAAGAGTCGGGTTGTGTGTAGGGAGAGAGTAAGGCAGTAGTAATGTCTGAGAGAGAGACAGAGGTTTGGCAGAGCTTCCGCGTATGGCCAGTGTGTTCTCCTTTGTATGGAAAGGTTAACGTCCTATATATAACAGAGAATGTGACCGTTGCAGTGTGGTTAATGCGCCCATCAATGGCGGCTTAATTAGCTTAACCACAACGGCACGTTCGTCCGAGTATATAGGGACCGTTACAGCACGTTATGCGCGAATACCGGAACCGTTATGGGGTTGACCGGGTTTGACCGGATTGACCGGGTTTATGGAGCTCGTGCCATAAATCTCTCAAAAGCAGTTACTAAAGGTCGCGTGCGGGCTTGGCTCGCACGCGACAGGACTTACTCTAGCCTCCAAACCACTAAGTCCCTACAAGTCACGTGCAGTGGTATGCGAGGGCCCTGTCTCGCAGCCCCCACATGGATCAGCGCGGCTGGTGATCCAGTGTGTGTGGAGCACAATATGGTGTGCTGGATGGTTGCCACGTGGCCAAGATCTGTCAGCTCAGAAAGCACTATCTACACCTAGCTAGGACCTTCTTGGACTCTTGAAGTTTCTCAGTCAAAGAGCATCTCTGTTGTTCTAAATTCTCAGAATGAGTCTTTAGATCAGCATATCTTTCAGTTAAAAGAGTGTTTTGATCAAAAACCTCTTTTATCTGTGCCTTCAAGGCTTTGAACCTGCTGTCCAAGGCCTTGAAGTCCTTTTCCAGCTTTGTCTTAGAAACTTCAACAGTTTTGTTTGAAAAAACTAGGTCCAGGTTTTCTTTTACCTGCTCATGAATCTTAATCTTTAAAGCAGAAATCTCATTTCTATAACTTTCCTCATTTAAAAACATACTTTTGAGAATTTCAGGTAGTACATCAGAAGGATTAGCAAGTAAATTTTTTACCATATCTTCAATATGTATGTCTGATGAATTTTCCTCATCATGCTTTGCCATGAAGCATAGGTTTGCTTGCTCTTCTTCTGTGTCCGAGTCACTTGATGAATCAGAATCACTCCAAGAAGCCATCATGGCTTTCTTCCTCCTGTTGTCACTGTCTTTCTTCTGAAAGTTCCTGTTCTTCTTCTTTTGTGGACAGTCCCTTACTAAATGATCTGCATCACCACACTCAAAACAATTCATTACTTTAGTTTTATGTGACTGTGATGAAGATTTACCTTTGTAATCCTTGCTGCCTGAGGGTCTTGATCTCTCTCTGTTGTAATCCCTATTACCAGAGTTTCTTTTCTTTTTGAGAATCCTGGCCAAGGCCTTGGAGATCAATGCTAAAGCCTCTTCATCATCAGGCTCATCCTCAGTCTCAAGGCTTTGAGACTTTTCATTGTCTTTTGCCTTAAGTGCGAGGTTCCTGATGTTTTCACTCAAATCACCTTCCACATCCTTCATAAACATTTCATGAGTGAGCAGCTTTCCTTGTAGATCATCTAGCTGAAGAAGACTCAAGTCCTGAGCTTCCTCAATGGCTGTTGTCTTTGGCTCCCACTTGGATTTTGGAAAGCTTCTCAGAATCTTTCTGACTTTCTCTTCATTTGAGAACTTCTTTCCCAATGACTCCAGATTGTTCACCACATCAGTGAATCTTTTGAACATCTCCTTGATGGTCTCATCTGAATTCATCTTGAACAATTCATATTGCCTCAGAAGTATGTTGATTTTTGTCTGCTTAACCTGGCTAGTTCCTTCATATGTCACCACCATTTTATCCCATACTTCTTTGGCACTCTTGCAATTTGACACTCTGTTGAACTCATCTGCATTAAGAGCACAGTATAACAGATTCATAGCCTTGTAATTTTTTGATACCTTTTCCAGTTCAGTGACTGAAAGATTTTCCTCAGACTTGATACATCTGACTCCATCAATTGTAGTGTAGTACTCATGAGGACCATTCTGAACTATTGACCATAGTTCCATGTCTTGATCTATGATGAACATCTTCATCAATGCCTTCCAGTGCATGAAGTTATCACCACAGAACAATGGAGGTCTGTTGGCTGCCCTTCCTTGTGAGAATCCACCATCTCCTACATTACTCATACTCACCAGATTGTTAGATCTAAAACAGTGACACAAGCTCTGATACCAATTGAAAGTGTGTAATGTAGACTAAATACAGGACCTAAATACTCTAGAAGGGGGGGGGGGTTTGAATAGAGTATGGAAACTTTTTTCAAAACTCAAAGTTTAACAGAAAGACTTTGTGTGAAACTAAAATCTCAAGGCCTTGAGATTTTAGTAAACTGTCTGAAACTTTCAAAATCAAAATAGAAAGCTTCAAGGCCTTGAACTGTAAACAATTCTAAACAGCTTTTGAACCCTAGTTTGTTTTGAGTTGTGTGCAGCAGATAATAATCAAACTGTAAAGTAAAGAACACAAAGCAATTTACAGAGTTCAGTCCCAATGGACTTAATCTCTGCCTGAGGGATCTAATCCCACCAGGATTGGGCAAATACTTCTTATTACTCACACAGAAACAGCCCTAGATCTTCAAGCCTAAGTGATTTCCCTTACACCTATACAGCTTGTGGTTCCAAACCTATCTAGTTCCAACTACTAACTGTTGAGCTAACAAGAACCTCTTGTTGTTCACTTGAACAACCAAACACTAGGTTAAGTGAGGTTTAAGATAATCTAAAGATACACAGATAGAAGTACAAGTGAAGAACACAGTAAAAAGATGAGCTATTGAAGCCTGGATGTGTTCTTCTGGAATACTGGACTGATTTGATCTTCTGAAATCTGGAATGAAGCTTGAATGATTGTGTGTTTGAATGAATGATCTCCCACGAATTTGTCACACCTCTCTGAGTATTATGCAAGCCTCTCTTTTCTTCAAAATTCAAACCAGTCTCTTTTATCCACCAGCTGCAACTGAATGAGAGATTTTAGGATCTCAGTTCCTACAAATCCTCCTTCTGTTTTCAACTGAAATTCAAACAGCTCTAAGTGGATATCCGTTGGAGTTTTTTGAGATTGCTCCTGCACGTTTAAAAACCCTGCAACAGCATTGAAACACAGCAACAACAAAATCCAGAAAGATAATAGCGCTATGACTGTTTGGTTATCCAGTTTCTGATAAAACTGTTTAACATACTAGAGCAATAATCTGTATACCTTCTAATACATAGAAATCTTGAAAAACAAGTTTAAGACACTTAGAAGTGAGTAAATAATCACAATACTAAGAATCACAACCTGCAAGAAAGAATCAACTTAGTTATGTAAAAACTGTCACCAGCTCAAGGCACATCTCAAGGCCTTGGAGCTCTGAACCTGCTTCACAGATATTCAAAGTTAAACCCAGATAACTTTGATTCTTCCTGTTCTGATCATCTGCAATTGTGTTAGATATATAAATAGTATAATCCATAAGTATAAGCAGTAAATTCCTGATCTGTATAATCAGATATCCAATGTGCAACACAGAACTGTTAGAACATATAGCAGAATAGAGTAACTCTCAAGTCTTTGAAGTTCAGTCAATATCTCAAGGCCTTGGAATAACTGAGATGCTTTGCTGCTTATGTCTTAGTCTTTGTCTTTCATCACTCAAAACAATTACCAACCAAAACACATTCAAGGGTCTTTGACTCAACAACCCTAGATTATTTTTATCAGATTATTGAGATTTTAAGCTGGAACCAAACAGGCTCTGATCAATCCCGTACTTCCGGCAATCCAAATTCTGATCAATCTGAATTTTAAGGGAGTTTTGACCAATTTTTTTAGATTTTAGACTATTTGCTTCCTCTCTACTTCCTCTCATCCAAACATCTAGAATACTATTCTTTGGCTGTGGTTGTAGCTAGTGAATCTTGTAAATGGTGTGCGATCATTATCATCGCCCTACTCGAATTTTTTGTCACACATTGCCAAAATTGTTTTTGATTTTAAGTACCAACGATGTTTTGAGCAATGCTACACATCACAACCATGTCCCAGCTTGACTACCTCAAAAACAGGACGCACCACTAGTGATTTGTGGGTGTAGTTGATATGGCAAGTTGGGACATGGTAGGGATGTCTATGTTGGGACACATATCATTTTTGTAACTAGTGCATATCCCGGCACGTCTACAACAAAAGTCTGATAATTCCCTGAGATTCGATGGCTGAGATTATTTTATTATGAAGTACAATATTTAGTTCTTAGGACATAGTACTAAGGATAAGCTATTCGGTATGTTACATTTCAGGACGACTTATTCCCCATAACAGTTTATTATATAGATGGCGATAAGCTATTCCACATGTAACATTTAAGTATTAGCTTATCTCATCCCCCACCCCAATAGCTTATTTAGAGCTTTTCAACCGGAAAAGAATATTTAAAAGGAAGTACATTTAACAACACTGTTAAAAAATATTTAAAAGGAAAAGAAAAATTAAATGAAGTACATTTAACAACACTGTTACAAGAGTGCATATATATATATATATATATATATATATATATATATATATATATATATATATATATATATATATAACAATTATTTTTTTGCATCAGATCCAAACTTGGTCAAAAGGCCCAAAAAATTGTCCCCGTCCTGGGAGATGCTCTCAGCCAAAATATTCTTCTTCCATTAGTTGATACTCTCGCTTCAACAAAGAAAATGCTTGATCGGTCCAGTAACTCCTTAGGCATACTCCACATACGACACAATCAACATGATGATGGCGGTGGAGAATGTACCTGAGTCCTTCCAAGGTTTGCCAGGCTAGCCAGCTCCTCCTTGTGACGAGACCTAATATCGTCGGGTTCTTAGTGAGATACATGGTTAGGCGTGTACTCAGACTTTCCAATGATTCCGAAGCCTGAGCATCCAGAAGTGCATTAGCAATCTCCTGATTCCACTCATCATAATCAATAGCAAACATACCCCATGTATACATCGAAAGAGCATGCCCATTGTCAGCCGCAGCTTTTAGAAGATCTCTCGACCAATCCCAGTCATCATGTTGTAGCAGAGCCTACTTCACAAAGAGGAGAGAGACAACAACTATTGAAGAAAGAAAAAAGTGCGAAATGAAAACATGAACACAAATTAAAACATTTAATTAATCCGAACCGCACCCTTACCAGTCCGAGCCAGAAAGACGCCTCCGAATTCTCACTTAAATCACAATCACGAACAAAATGTATTTGTTCTCGACTCAATAGTGGCAAGGCCAGGAGAGTTTCAATGTTTTCATACTTGAGCATGCCGGAATAGTCACGTAGCCTCCAACGGAGAGTCTTACTTGCGGCACCCAATGATAACAGGTCTCTGTAAGAATTCTTTGACACTCTCCGCGTGATGATTTTGAACAAATCACCGTGAACACGCTCCAGAAAAGAATTACCTTCAGCTGCCATAGCCATTCCTATGACTCGTCTTTGCACACAAAGTCAGATATTTATCGGAAAAATTAAGAAGGCACTGTGTTTGGGTGGACAGAATACTGTGCGAACCAATTGCTGCGTCCAAACTCTTTTCACTCTTAGAGTTGAGGGTGTCTTGGTAAAGGATTCATGAAAGCCGTTAGGCTTTAAGTAGCAAACTCTAACTAGAATGGAATCTTGAACAACCAAGAATGAAGTTCGATCAACAAGTGGGGAAATCAATAGTACTTCGTACTACTGGCCACTTAACAAATACAACTCCGTCCCAACGCTTTCACCGTTTTATAAAACAACTTTAACTCTACAACACCATGAAAAAATTATTAAAAAATTGCATCATTTTGATATCCAAATCACTGGGTCAAAATGTCCGAGTATATAATGGTGAGAGTCAAATTGGGTACAAAGATCTGGGACAAAGTGGTATACAAGTAGCAAAAACTGTGTTCAACCACTCTCCTAGACGAAAAAACTGAAACTTTCAACCACGAAGGTGATGTAAACAGAGAGAGGGGGAGGTAGAGGGAGGGAAACAGAGAATGGGTATTTCTGCAGGGGGAAAGGGAAAAATAGAGCATGTTCGGCTCGTCGGAGCCCACATTCGTACGGGTTCGGTCTTCCGGCTACATTAACTACGTTATGGTACACCCGTGCCTTAAAAGGCACCTCTTTCCAAAGAATTTGTGTTGATTTTTTTTTAACTGTTTGTGTTAACGCATAATTTGTCGAACAAAATGTAAATAAATAATAAAATACAGCAGATACTATGCTGTAAAATAATAGTAGGAGAGAAGTTTTTCTCAATCACATCCCTATCTAATTGGAAGTTGTTGTTTTTTTTTGTTTTTTTTTCACCACATTTGTAAATATAATTTGTAGATAACACATATAAATTTATTTAAAAAGAATACACCTCTAGATTCAAAAACTATCCAATTTAGGGATACTGTCAGCGGGCGCGGTCAATACTCTAGTCTATATTATAAAATAGCATGGTTTAACTAACTTAACACTTTTCAGCCGTTAGATTAAATCAACACATCCCCACCATTAGATTTCACCATTACATCCCTAACTACCCACTCTCCTTGGACATCCCTAACTACCCACTCTCCTTGGACATCCCTAACTAGGAGAGATGTTTTTCTAACCAAACTACGGTACATCCCTTACTAATACCAGAGGTTGTTGTGTGTGTGTGTTTTTTTTTTTTTTTTTTTTTTTTTTTTTTTTTTTTTTTTTTACTTTTCTTTTGCCATATTTGTAAATATGGTATAATTTTTTATAACATCATTAAATTCATTTAAAAAAACACCTCAAAATTCAAAAACTATCTAATTTAGGTATAGTTCCATCGGGCACGGGCAATACTCTAGTGTATCAAAATAATGTAGCATCGTTTTTTTAATTGGAAAATTAATACTTCCAGTTTAGCCTCCTCAAATTTCGAAACTTTTATTTTGGTAGTTTGTACCAATGTGGAAGGCCTTATCTAGATCCCTCACAACCTGTAAGACATGGTGTCGTAGAGTTAAAACTGCTTTTTGAGAATGAAAGCCATAACTAAGGGAGACAGTTTTGACCGTTCCGCTTTTTGATAAATGAGTGGTTCAGGTGAGGAGCAACCTCTCCTCTCCAATAAGCTCATCCGAAAACCATTAAAAACAAGTTTTCAACCAAAAACCAATAAAAACCACTCTTAAACTCTCTCTTCAGCTAATGACCCAACCTTCACTTCAAGAGATATCCCAAGTCTTTGATGGGCTTTGATATATTTGGAGTTTAGAATCGATTTAGCATGCTGCAACAAGGAATGCATCGGGTAACTTGTACTGCGACCCCTACATAATGGACAACACCACTTTCTTGATCGTGGATCAGCTATTAGTTCGATAGATTCGAGGAATTCTTCGATGTAGCTGGAAATCACAGGATCGTCACCGTCATCTGAATCAGAATCCTCGTAAGCCGACATTTGGTATCACCAGAGCCGACTCTAGTTTTCAGGATGTCCTATGCAATAAAAAACAAACATAAAAATAAGAAAAAAAATAAACATTTGAAGAAATATACTAAAAATAATATACTAACAATACTTGAATTTTATTTAAAAGGATATTTTAATCACTTGACCCACTAATTTCTTAACACACTAATAGTAATACTAACTGAATCCAAAAAAATTACTGACTGCAGCGCAAATATGATGAATAGTAAATACGTATATCAATAAATAAAAGAATCGGAGAAACATAATAACTTTTTTATTGAAATGGAAAAAAATAATAAGTTGAAATAAAAAAGATTGGTATGTTAGAATTTGGTCTCGTAAAAATACAAATACATAAGTCTCTCACGAGAAAAAAAAATACAGACACATAAATAGATGGAGGAGTTTCGCTAAATTTAAAAAAGAAAAGCCTCGATTCAATCAACAAAAAAATCTTCAAATCTATTCTATAAAACAGGACGGTTGAACTTAGATCAGCCTTTAATCTTCAAAAAGATTAATGCTATATGCCCCAAACAGTCCTCCATTCCTTTTTTTGAGAAGCCCCCCTTCCTCTTTTAAACATGGGGATGACGTGCTAGCTTTTTAAATGTTTAAATAACTCTACTTTCATTATTAGTTTTCAGATGTCTTTTAGGCATGTGGAAAAATTTGAGAGAGAACATGTAAGAAAATTTTTCCAATAATTGTTATGTGTTATTGTAAACTCAACCTGATGTAAACGTGTACATAATCTAAATAACGTGTTTAAAGTTTGTGGATGAAATACTTATTTCGTTTGATGACACGATTTTAGTGTTTTTTTATGTAGTTCCCTCGGGCAAGGGCGATCTCCTAGTATTCTCACGAAAAGGAAAATCAAAACAAAAATCTTTAAATTATAAAAAAGCTTTGTCAGCATATAGAGTATGATCATTTTGAACAAGTAAACTACTGATAATTGTAAGAGGGCAACACAGCGTTTAAAGAAGTACTACTACGGATGCTAATGTTTAATTCTCGATTCGGATTGCGGTTCAGTGCCCAATTTGGGGATAAACTTAACCTACTTCTGCAAATATTGGACAAAAATTCGAATTCGCAGAAGCTAGTAATATCGAAAGAGGAAAAGCAAAATCAGTTAAAAACTCACATACCTACGTTAAATGTCCTGACTGTTAGAGGCTGCCGCACCCGTCGGATTTCCTACTCCGCGAGAGAGACAATGAGTCCTCCTCGCTGGCCGGTCTTTATGTTTTCTCTATGGTGGGAGATATGAAAACGGAGAGAAGCTGATGGTCAACTAATACTGGTAGCAAAAGAACGTGTGTTGTATTTTATTATAGTTAAAGAGGCTTATCGAGGACAGCTGTCAGCCATAAAGGCGGTGTATTCTCCGAGTACTCGGTCTTCTCCATCTTTAAAGCTCTCTTGGAGAGAGTATCAGCTGCTCGATTCCTTTTTCTCGGAACAAAGCTCCCCTTTATTTCTTCAACTGTCGTCCTGGCGTTATCTCTCTGGTTTCCTTCTTCTATCTGTTTGATGAGCTCTTTTGCGTCACTCTCAATAATCACTTTCCGGATCTTGAGTTCTCAGCAGATCTGATTCCAAAAGCTGTAGTTTCTAGTCCATCTCCTTCCCCAATTTTAGCAAGGATTGAGCGTTATATGCATTAAAGAAAACACTCAAACATCCACCAATCTTGAATTCTTTATCAACATTCTCTTTTAGACCGTGTGTTTCTTAGTTTGGTTCTTCCAATTTCTCTCCCATCCACTACCGCATCTTGCTATGTTAATTCCCCCTGAACCTTGACAAAGTTCCTGAGCTTCAAAAGTTAGATAAAATACTGAATTGACTCTGTACACGAAGTTTCTTTTTGTTTCAATCTTGCTGATAGCTTGTCGTAGTACTTTTAATAAGCGGTTGCGGCCAAGTCTCTGGGGATGGTGATGAACGACCGTTACTTAGAGAGATAAATTTTAAAAATAATCTACATGATTAAAAGACATTTCAAAACTAATAATGTTAGGCTTTACTATTATTTAGACATTTCAAAACTAATAATGTGAAACCAAAAGAGGAAGGGAGACTTCTAAAAAAAGGGAGGAAGTAGTGCACATGGAAAAGTAGGGCCGAGAGGAAGTAGTGCACATGGAAAAGCAGGGCCGACCCATGTGTAAAGGCAAGTGGGTAACTTGCCATGGGCCCACAAATATGAAGGTCCCTATATATTTTATACAAATCTATAGATAATTTTAACATTTGATTTTAACTGTTAAGTATTTTTTTTGAGAAATACCAGTAGTATTCGATTCATTCTTCTGATCGTAATGCTCTTATACTTCGACAACTTTAGGCACTTTAAGCATAGAATGAAAAAATAATCAGAATGCAATTGAGAAATGTCTTTTCAAGGGCCCGTAACAGTGCATTGGGCCTCTAAAAATTCGACTCTGGGAGGAAGTATGTGAGAAGTTATTGAATACCACGGGATGTGGTATCACAGAACACTTTAATTGGTTGATGATATTAATTTATGGAAATAATCACATAAAACCAATTAAAGTGTCCCGTGATACCACATCACTCGTATCCCCATGTTATTGAATATCTTCTCGAAGTATTGGTGGGCTACTATTACGTTGTACTACCTCCGTTTCTTCTCTATCAATCCATTTTGACTTTTGTCATTATTCACTGGGTCACTTTGACCCGGTGATTTGTGAGCAAAACGATGCAATTTTATGATAATTTTTTCATGGTGTTGTAGAGTTAAAATATCTCTATAACACGGTGAAAAAATTATCAAAAAATCTTATCGTTTTGCTATCCAAATCTCCCGGTCAAAGTGACTCATATGCGATTCAAAAAGTCAAACCGTGGTGATAGAGAAGAAACGGAGGTAGTAACAACTAAGGGCATGTCCACCCGTTGGCGTACAAGGGCAGAAGGCAAGGGGCTCTAGGCAAGAAACTATTCACTGCTTTTTAAAGTTTGTTTCCACCCGTTTGGGGCAAGACACTGTTCACTATTTACTTTAATAGATCAGAGACCACCCCCCCCCCCACCTTACCAGTGCCAGCTAGAATAACGCCTCAAGATTCCCAAGTGCACCACAATCACAAATAAAATGCATTTTTTCCCGACTCAATTGGAGGGAGTCCAGGAGAGTTTTAATGTTAGCATATTTGAGCAAGCCGGAATAGTCACGAAGTCTCCAACGGAGAGACTTACTCGCGACACTCAATGATATAAGGTATCTGTACGAATTTGCTGACACACTCCGCGTAATGATTTCGAAAATATCATTGTCAACACGCTCCAGAAATGAATCACCTTCACGATGCATAGCCATTTCCATAAATGATATTTGCACAACTGGACTCCAATTAGTTTGGTGATAAGATGTAGAGGTAGAATAAAATAGAGAAGAGATAGAAGTGTGGAAATACCACCCATTGGTAAGATATGATGAACAGGTCAACATGGTGAAATGACTAGTCATTCCAATTTCCCACACTCTTATCGAACTGGAGACATGTGATGAAGCTCTATGGAGATACGTGATAAGATCGGGTAAATCTTCGATGCCTGTGTGCCATCATGAATCATAGAGGGGTTTTTGACTCTTCCGTGTATTGCGTAATGCATTATTTAATGGGTAACTTGAAAAAGGATTTTGCAGTAATGACTGTATAAAATCTTTACGGTATCAAATTTAATCATTTCGGACCCTCCTCCTGTTCCTTGCCTTCTCCAACGTTCGGATTCACTTTCCAAACGGTAGTTTCAGAAATCCGAAAGGTCATGTTGTTACGTGTCTTAAAAGGACAATAATTTTTTCGCCTTAATTGCGGATTCAATCAAAACAAAATTAATAACATCGGTAATTTAATTATTTTTAAGTGAAAAAAGTCAAAATGGTGTGATAGAGACAAAAGTCACACCAAATAAAACAATTTTTTTGGGTAGTGGGTTAGAGATGCCCTAAAACTTAAGAGTACTTGTTTTTTACTGTACAAAATGCTGTTATGCGTAAATTAACACATGAATAAAATAGTGTTATCAATTCTCAAAAAATATTCTTAAACACTTACACCAAAATAAAAAAATTAATTTGCTTTCTACCAGTATGATAGAACTGATGATTTAAAATATGAAATGAGAAAAGTTGTGATGTTTGAGAATCATTTGTAATGTTTTATGCAATCAATGAGGTGTCGAAAACAATTTGAGGTTTCGCGATAAGAAAAATTGTACTACTACTACTGAAGTACAAGTAGTAGTGCATTGGTAGTACTTGAAAATAAGAAACATATCCACATTTTTTTTTGTCAAACAACATTTCCAAATTTTGTTGTCCGGAAAGTCGAAGAAGAAGGACACAGAGGATAGAGCATAAAGAGGAGAGCTAAAACACAATGAATAGTGCATATTCAATGTGCAAACTTCAATGAAAAAAACCCTCTGGTGGGGAGGGAATGTTGTCACTAAAACAAAAATGAAAAATGCTACAAGTTGAAGCTTTTTAAATTGTGTTTTTATCACCAAGTATTTTTATCTACCAGAATGCACCCACACTTATGTTTAGGAAGTGAGTTTTCCACGAAATAAATTTAACTACTACATAAAAAATGAGTACGGTATTTTTTGGAATTTGGGATGTTTAGAACGGGAACAAAAAGCCTGGATAATCGCTGAGTCGTGGGATCACTTTCAGATTAAAGTATTTTGACAGTGTGCGCGAAATCTATAATCGGATAAAACAGAGACTGTATCAAGAACGAATATGGTGTTTGCTATGGATTTCCGAACTCAGAGGAGTTCTCTCTGTTTTCTTTATTCGACCGAATTGCCAACATATAGGAAGTGGACAGGCGGTTAATGGCGGTTATAACCGTTGGTCGGTGGTTATAACCGCTTCCCCTGGTGGTTATAGTTATAACCGCTGCCCCCCGGTTGTTATAACCACTGGCCCCGACGGTCATAAATGCTTCCCTCGACCCCCGAACTTCCGTTGTCCAAGACATTAGTATATTTGTGTACACGCGTGTACTCCACACCTCCTAACGTGTACAATTTATACGCCAATGTCTATTTGGTCGTAAGTAAATTCAATTACACAAAAATGTTTGATGACACTAAAATCACCAACAGTATCTCCATAAATGAGCATCGCGTTGTTACTAACCCAGTTGCGAACTCCAAAATAACGAGAAATTATATATACAATCTAATGAGCAAATTGTTTCTCATTCATTACTAAACGTCTAAGTCCTTCATGTTGGAATAGATGCCCTAGAGGCAATCTAGTTTAGTATGAATTTGTATATGGATAGAAAATTCATTTATTATTTATTGGATATTTAATATAATGAAGTCCTTAGATTTACAATCGTGTTGTTTATCTTAAATATCCCTAGTCAAGTATAATGATTAAATGGGACAATCATCTATAGACTAGTATGGGGTTGGATTGATATGGAGATATCACGATCCAACACATAGGTGTGCATTACGGAATGTTGCACTGGATTGACCCATCACCGAGAAGGCTACATACATGTTATGTTGAGTCACAAGTGCTTCTCGGGGTGCAATGGTATTGTCATCCTTAGACTTGAAGTCACTAGATATTCTAGTTGTGGATCATTGTGATCTTGGTAGCGTTAAACGCTACACCGTAACTGGGTAGTTATAAAGGCGTGTACTGGATACAATGAGAAGCAAGCTTAGAGATCGTAGTAGACGTAGAGAGGATTTGCCCCTCCCACATAACGGGAGCAAATATCCTAGGCCGCTCGAGGGATAGTGCTTATAGAATGTCTGGCAAGACTCAAATAAATCAATATATGGGATATTGATGTTATTTGCACGAATAAGACTATTCCATAGATCGAGAAACTAGGGATTGGATATACGAGTGTGACTTGTATGTCTCGTGTCCAATCCGGATATAGAGGCAAAGGGATGAGACAATTACTTGTACAAAGGTTGTCTAGATGACTATTCTATTAGTTGGCTAGAATGGATGTTTTGCTAGAAACCGCTCCATATTAGCAAATAGTTGCTACCAACTAGATAGAACCTATGGGGTCACACGCTATATAGAGTTGTACTAGATTTGAGAATTAATTAATTGGATTAATTAATTAGAAGGATCACTTTGCAAACCCTTGCAAACTTAGTAGGGACTAATTTGCAAGGAAGGGACTAAATTGTATTCTAGTTGGACTAGAATAAGTCCTTTAGGTAGTTAACAAGGAGTTGTTGGACTATATAAATGACCCTCCTTCCTTCCTGATAACTTATGCTCATTAGTGAACATAACAAGAGTGTGAGAGAACAAAGGAGAGAGAGCAAGCAACAAGGAGGCCGAACCCGACCCCCTTGCCGCCGCCCTCACCCCGTCGGCCAAAAAGAGGGCCGAAGCCCCTCTTTTGTCTCGTTTTGCGTGATTCCTTCACCCTCCTCTTATTCCGGGCTAGCACCAAGGAGTTTGGGAGATCTAGGATCAACTCTAGGCGTGGATCAACTATAGAGAACGTGACACTATTCGCGTTTGAAGTCATCAAGGAGAACCCAAAGGTGTGTTTATGATTTCTTACCTTTACTATCGTTATGCATCTAGACTTGTGATCCTTGGAGGGTTTTGCATGGCTATTTGTTTGATTATGCTTCCGTTGCGCGATCCATGAATCAAAACCCTACACTTTAGAGATCATACGAAACAGAAAATGCATCACCTGCCCAGTAACCCTTTTGGCATCTTTCCACTGTACGATTTTGTTGATGCATAATCTGATGATCACGATCGATGATGTGACTGAGTCGCACCGAGCTTACACGTCGTAGCCTCCTAGTCATTCTCTGCTGCCTTGTGACGAGACGACTGAAAGCTGGGGTTGTATCGAAACGCTGGTGTAGGCGCTCACGCAGACTTTGTATTGTCTCCAATGATTCCTGAGCATTCCGAAGAACTTGCTCAACCTCATCGTCCCACTCACCATGAGAAATTGCAAAGAGACCCCATGCATACTTCGACATAACGTGCCCCTTTTGAGCCGCAACTTTTAAGAGCTCGCTCGACATCCCCCAGTTGTTATGTTTAAGCGGGGCATACTGCAACAAGATGAGAAATGAGAATTGAGAGACATCAATGAAGAAAGAAATAACACAGGGCAGGGTGGTAATAATGACAATAGATAATTAAAATAAAATAAATATCAGATCCGCGCAGTTACCACTCCGAGCTAGAAGGACGCCTCCAAATTCCCAGATTCCTCGCACTTATTAACAAAAGTCATCTGGACGCGACTGAGTTCTGGCAAGGCCATGAGAGTTTCAATGTTTAAATACTTGAGCAAGCTCGAATAGTCGCGAAGCCTCCTACCGAGAGTCTTACTTGCTGCCCTCAATGATAGCAGGTCTTTGTGCGAATTCTCCGACACACTCCTCGTGATGATTTCGAAAACATCATCGTGAACACACTCCAGAAAAGAATCGCCTGCAGCAGGCTCAGCCATTTCTGTAATTATTATTTGCAGAAGAACGACAGTTTCAATCTACTCAATTGGTGGGTATTTCTGGATAAGCTTTCAAAGGCAATGTCCGATACAATCCGCGCTCGGATCTGGAAATCTATCAAAAATCATATATTATATATACAGTAAAACTTCTATAAATTAATAACTTTGATAAAAATAACAATTTGTACAGTCCCAACTTGGGGCCAGTGTAAAATTGGACCCCAATCGATAAAATAATAAGATAATAAAAAAAATTAAAATCCCAGTGTATATATATTGGTCCCGACGAAACTATAAATTAAGAATTACTAAAATATTCCAAATTCTAATATTGGCTATTGAGAAATGAATCTATAGTCACTTATTTTTGTTGAACTCCAATTCTATCCTGAGTTCATCTTTAAATATCCTCATTGCACTTAAGAGTTGGGGCATTGTCTTCTCGTATTGCAAGTTGTTAGAAGTTGTTGCCGCTTGCAATGATTCTCTCCGAGTGACCGGTTCCAATGCTATTGAATCATCCTCAACATCGTCATCGAACGGGAATAGTATCCGCCACAATTTCTTCAATGCTTTGAACCTCGTAATATTAATTAAAAGAAGGATAAAACTGGTTTTTTTTTTTAAATAATAGACATCGTATCTAGTACATTGGACTTCAAAATTTAAAGATCATACGTACAATCTCTTTAAATTAATAAATTATTAATTTATCGATATAATAATATCTCGCTAAACTAATAAAATATCCCGGTCCCAACATTATTAATTTATAGAGGTTTTACTGTATATCTACCACTCCGTCCCACCTGAAATGCACCATTTGACTTTTTAACCCGTAATCAGGTCACTTTGACCCGGTGATTTGGATTACAAAACCATGCAATTTTTCGATAATTTTTATGGTCTTGTAGATTGAGAATTACTCTACAACACTATAAAAAATTATTTAAAAATTTCAAAGTTTTGATATTCAAATAATCGGGTTAAATTTACCCAGTGAATAGTGGTAAAAGTTCATATGGTGCAAATGAGGTGGGACGGAGTGGAGAAGATATTCAGTACCACGGGGTATGGGTTGTGTGGTACCACGGGGTTCTTCAATTGGTTGATCATATTAATTGTACAATATTCATTGTATCAATGTATGGAAATAATTACTTAATCAACCAATTAGAGTGTTCCGTGGTACCACATCACCAATACATCCGTGGTATTGAATATCTTCTCGACGGAGTGGTTGGTGATTTACTCTTCAGTTATTTTTTTGTTGTACTTTCTACCGCTAGATCATTTTAGAATTGGTAGTTCGTTGGATCATTTTAAAATTGATGGTTCAAATCAAATGGGTATGTCTCCTATTCCCCCTCACTCTCGCAAGTTTTTTTTTTTTTTTTTTTTTTTTTTTAAAAAAAGACACTTTTGAATTCTATTAAAAGTTTAGTCCTCTTTTCATATTAGTCTCCGGGAATATCCAATAACAATTAAAATAATATTTAACTAATAGAATTACTTTTTAAAACTCTCACTAGAATTTCAATATGTGCTCCTTATGAACCTCTAGGTAGAAAATATGTGATAAAAAATTTAAAAATGATAAGAATGATAATTGTATTAGTCCAAACGGGACTGGTCATTCACTAATATTAACATTGTAAGCTTGGTCTCCTCCGCCATTGGATAAGACTAATCTAAAACGTTGAAGTTTAGGGAGCAGCAACAAACTTTGGGACTACCCTACTCACTATCATATTTTAATTATTGCTTATAATATAATTACTAAATTCTGCAATAGTTGTAGATCTTAATGGTACTAATTTTATGAGTGAAAAGTTGTTATCATTATGTTTGTCGGGATAGTTTCTTGAAGGTAGGACTTCAACTCAGGCGGGCTGGGCGAGTTGACACCCTTGTCCAAGCCGAAGCACGAAATCTGTCGGGGTTGCTCAAGCCCAGCCCAGCCCGCTTTACGAGCATCAACAGCCAGTCCAAGCCCAAATTCAAACAAACCAATTCGGGTTTAGGTTGAATTCGTGTTAGCTCATTAAACTAAATAAATTAACATCATTATTGCATTCAACTCAATCAAAATTGTCCCCTCACGTTAAGTGAATAACTTACATATAAAAATAGATACTAAATGTATACGCTTCAATTTTTTATTTAAAAAGAAGTCCATTTATACAAGAGAATACTAAATATTTTGTGAAAAAATATATTAGTTAAAAACATTAACATAATTAAAAATATCAAAAATGATTCATAGAAAATTAATAGATTCTTGATAAGTATTATATATATTACTCTCCAAATATTAATATTTATAGGTAATGAGTATACAACTCCGACAATTTCAGCTAGCCCATCATTTAATATTCGTACCCAATCCCGACCCTAATTGCAATTCGGGTTGAGAATTTTTGCCCGAGCCCGTCCAAATTACTCCACATGTGACCAGACCCGACTTTAGTACGGGATGGGTTCGGGTTGAACGTTCAACCCATACAAATTGCAACCCTACTTTAAGGTACATGTTACCATCATAGTCTATAAATTTACGCTTGGTCTTCAAATCACTGTTACCTCCACCATTGGATTTTGTATATGATTAATTTAAACCATAAAATTTGAGGGGGGCACAACAAACATTGGGAACAATTCTTGGATCGACCTCCTAAATGAGTGGATTTTGACAAAATACGAGGGAAACTGTTACGATACCATAATTGGAATAATGTGACCGCGACTATTTCCCCACCAATGTTATTGCCTCTAAACTCTAAAAGCATATGTGTATCAAGTCCGAGTTATATCCTACTCCATGTACACAATTACGCTTGGTCTTCAAACCATTGTCTAATCCACAGATGGATTAAATTAGTCTAAACAGTTGAATTTATGGGGCGCAACAAACTTTAGGACCGCTCTACCCTATAATCTTTTTAATTCTCACACTCTTTTAAGACAATCAGTAAATTCACTATATCTACTCAATTAGTGAAAAAGTAATTATCAAAGTGTACTTATATTCAATTCACTGTCAACTTATAATAAATTAAATACTCACTTATAAAAAAGCGTAAAAAGCTAAAACATAATTTATTTGTAATGTTTTCTTCGAGTTCTTCTATGTTAGTTCGGTAGTGCTCTAAGGGCAGGGTTATACTCTAGTCTACGAAATGAAACTTGATGGTTGACTTTCTAATAGCTTTGGTCCATCGATCCAATTTGATCTCAACCCTTGGATTGCACCTCATTAGGAAACATTAAAATGGCTTTTAGTTAATTTGGATCAATCTGATCTCAATCCTTCGATTGAACCTCTTTAAGGAATGGTTATTTTTTTGAGAATATATAGGAATGGATTTTGACAAAGTGTGAGGGAAAATGTAACGATACCATAATCGGAATAATGGGACCACGACTATTTTCCCACCCGTTTAAAAAAAACTACTATTATATTGATGCTCTACTCAGTTTCATTTTTTTAAGTGGATGATATATTAAATTTCCAGGTTATAACTTTTTAAATAACGTCATCAAACGGTTAAACCCTTCTTCCTTCCAAATATTTCCCTCCACGAAATGTGTCTGCCCAGTTTCCCTCCATATATGTTGTTGTTTAGCGATCTTCCCTCCAAATATTTTCCCTCCACAAAAGGTGTCGGCCCCGTTGCCCACCACATATGTACGGTTACTTCAGTTGTTTGGTAAAGTATGTCATAACTAGAAGTGACTGGGCTGACTCCTTCTATCAACAATCTCAGAACCATGATGTTAACTGAGATTCGATCATTCGAAGTCGCAATACGTGTGAAACCAAGAGTTTACAACAGTTTGGAGGAGATACAAGATAGGATCACCAAAGAACTCATGGCTTGCAATTGTGAGCCCATCTTTTGGAGATGTTGGGAGGAAAGGAGAGACCGCGACCACAAGCTCATGTTTCACACAGCACCTGACGGCCGGTTTGCGGCGGTGAGGCAGATGTGCCTCGGGGCTTGGAAGAAGTCGTTGATGAAGTAGAAGACACTGCGATTACAATAGTCTCATGGATCCATCATCCATGTATGTTGCATGTAACACCCCTACCTATCAGAGCTGAGAAATCTACAAGAAGACTCCCAGCTCATGGGAGTGTCCTCCGCTAAGGCATGTGGATGCCCCAGCAGGGAGTCAAACCCTAACGGTTCTGTTACGAGACAGAATTAAAGAAACTGAAACTTAAATCAAACTTACTGTTATACTTTGTGGACTTCTAAGTGATTGACTATATCCCCAGATCCCCACGTAGTCACCTGAAAAGATAGTAAATTTCCACACAAGTTAGAAAATATGCCAAGTAGTATAGTATTAAGAAAATAATATAAACAAATTTTGAAAATGATAAAACTTTAAAACTTACAGATGCTCAAGCCATGACCCTGTCACATTATCAAACATAACACATATGGAGTACCAATAACCCATAACTCAAGGAATCCTCAATCATCCATAACCATCACAACCATACCACCCTTATACGGAGGATTCCAAATCCCACCACCCCGAGGGTCGTGAAGACCAGATTCACTTCCGAAAAGGAGGGCAAATAAATCCACCAAGACAAACTAGACCTTAAGTGTGCACACCCCCTACTGGACATTAGTCCAGAGAATAGTACTAGTTGCCTACTATGTCCGAAGACAATTCCCAGTTGTCATGAAGACAACACAATGTCCGAAGACAATTCCCAGTTGCTCGAAGACAACACAATGTCCGAAGATAATTCCCAGTTATCCGGAGACAACACAAAGTCCGAAGACGATCATACCATCACATATCACAGCTCGTAACCATACTATTCATATAAGTTCTATCAGCGTAGGGGAACAAATGCAATAGAGCATGCACCCATATTCATACATGATATTTAGCATAGTTTTCTGATGAGCATAGCTTATTTCATAATCAAACAATCACTATTCCATTCTAGCATACGCGCTATTAACACTTGTCCTCCAAGTGAGGAAGAATGAATATGCAGATGTTACGCTGACGGCCAACCAAATATATGGTTTTTCCTCGAACAACCCATTCTCTTCGGGACAGTCACTAATCATGTCTGCACCCTCCAGTGATATTTAGTCAAGTATGTGGATATGAGAATATTATTCCTGTCTTCTTCTAATCCTCTTAGTATCGAATTCTCTAAGTTTCACTTATTTGCATTCAGGTCCTTATAGTTTAGTAAACTATGAAAAGCCCCTACAGTTGTCTTTTAGTCAATTTCAACCCAAATAGGTGTAGATTAGCTCCAAACATTATGAAACTGGTACATAGGCATGTGGTCACGCCTAGAGTTAGGATTTTCCTGTCCAATTCAAATTATTATAAAATTACTAATTTACCCCTTCTAAACAGCTCAGCCAAACTAGGTTTTTTTTAATAAGTTAAACTTGGTCAAACTTGACCAGTAGATTTAAAATGTTATCCTGGACAACTTTTCAGAAGGGCATTTTGGTCAGTTAGCTCATCTGACAAGTCAAATCGGAAAGTCCAAGTTATATAAAAATTGTGTTAGCCGGTCAACTTTACAGTCAATTTTTAGTCAATTGAGAAAGAATCTTGTGAATCTCAAAATAGTGCCTTGTAGATTGTATTCCCGGGTTTCTGGAACATATTTGAAAAGTCCAAGATTGAAACTACCCAATGAGATAAGCTTCGTCAAATTTAGATAGAAATTCACTTCCCAACACTTGTAATATTTCACGAATGATTTCACCATTTCAAGGTAGCTACTTCAACTTCAATTTCTGGGCAATCCGTTAGCAAAATGGAAAATTCACCTCTAGAAATTATTTGAGGAATTATCAACATAGGAGAAAGCAGAACACGATTTCGTTAAGTATTGAAGAAGTTATGAGATTTCAGAGACGGTTATTTACGTCTACATTTCATACCCAAAAACGATACACAGTCGACTTTAGGCTCAATTTATGGAAAACCGTTTCCAATTTGAAGAAAAACATAAAACGTTAATTGAAGTACTTAGTACCAGCTACCCACAAAATCAAGAAGATTGAGATTTGGAGTTGTATGCAATGAGCTATGACATGCCAAAAATTGCAGCTTTCAAGCGAATCCAACACTTGGAAATATTTCATACTTTTTAAAGTTTTTACACATTTTGCTGCAACTTTGAAGCTGTTTTAGGGTGACTTAGAGAATGGTTAGGCAATATAATTAAATTGGGACTTGTAGAGAGAAACTTAAGGTATCCATAGGGCCAAGGAACACTCCAAACCAAGCTCCTATGAAGAAGTTATTCAACCCCAAAGTCAGCAAGAGTTGCTGACAATGTTCTTGTCAGTACACTGCACATTTTCAAGTGATTTCAAGAGGATTTACAGGTGACTTAGATCAGAGTTTAGCCCTTAAAATCCAACTAGACATGTAGAATTAGGCCTAGTGAATTACCAGAAACATTCCTTTCCTTAAAATCTTGAGAATCGAATAAGATAAAATCCATAGAATTTGACAAGAACATGCAGGTCTGCTCTTGGGTTCATGACTCTGCATAAGGTCCTGATTTTGGGAGAGGATTCACCCAGCTTTAAGGAGGTTTCAGAGTAAGCATTCAATACGAAAGTTTTTGTCCTATCTACCAGCGTTTCACAGAGCCAACAATGATCACATTTCATTAAGTAGCAAGGAAGTTACAATTTCTCAAAGTAGGCTGGAAGTTGCAAGATAGTTGCAACCCAGTTTTTAGTTTGTTTTGCAGAAACTTTGTGAGTGATTTTCAGTTGATTCAAGATCGAATTAGTCCAACAAATCAACACTTAACATGTTCCTAGTAACCCCAGGAGTTCACAGAACCCAACCGTATCGCAAACAACCCACCCAAGAGCGATTTACAGGGGCAAAAACATGCCATGGTCTTCGCCGAGAAACGACCTCCCACCTAAATCAAACCCATTTCAATTCGTTATCTGGGTGATATTAGTAACACGTTCAAAGGCAACCAGGGATCATTTCTAGCTATCTAGAATAAAAAACGGAGGAAGAACAAGAGAGTTACCTCTCTCCAGCACCAATGGCGTTTTTTTTGGCGGCCTAGTGAACCCAGTTCGAGCAGAGGACAATATTCGGCGAGTGGCTATTTGAACTCCCCTTGACCTCGACATTCATATAGAAATGATTAGAATCAAGAATTTCAGTTGGTAGGGAGAATTTGGGGCAAAACCGTAGGTTAGGGTTCATGAACACTCACCCGATTATCTCCCTCGTTTTACTCTCATATGCCAAACTGATAAGGTGCGAACCTCCAGGAGTAGCAGCTGTCAGATTGGTGGAGGTCCGATGGTGATGCAGGTGGTGTTCTTGGTATTCCTTGAAGATGAAGATTTTGAACCAATTTGATAACTATAAATACTTTGTAGTTTGGCTGATGAATTCAGCAGTGAATAAAAGAGGTAGTGACACCTCACTACATAGGTGAAAAGTGTAATTTTGGGAACATTGAGGGGATTTTGGTATTTTCTTTTACCTGAAATTTCAAAACAACCACTGATCACAACTTACCTCCAATTTAACCCGTGATGACGATCCTTGGAACTCCACTCTGTCCGATGTTAGCTGGTAGTCTGGTACTGATATTTTGAAATTTACACAATGACCCCCAAAATTTTAAAATATTATATTTTAAACCTTTAGAATTTTCGGGTTGTTACATTGCAGTTGCCGAAAAATATCTGTTGTGGCTCACTCCCAATTTAGTCTCCGATGTTGTACAATGGTAGTCTCATAGGTAATCCTTTTTGTTGTTGGTAAGGAAATGTATCTACGAAGTGGAGTGGATGTGAAATTGTTTTTTTTTTTTTTTTCTTTTTTAAACTTTTTTGTCGATAGTGTAATCGAAATAAAATATACTAAGTAATAATTTGCCAAAAAATACGTGGAGGATTAGTGTTTAACTGGTGTAGCCTACACCGTGTTAGGTGTTAGGATTGTATTAGTAATATTAAGACAATTAATGTAATGGGATGAAGGCGGGACAGGCAGGGAAGGGAAGCCCACTGATGTTTAGGGATGGCAACGGGTCGGATCCGGATCGGATCAGGCTAGATCCGATCCAGATCCGACTAGGAAATATGGGATCCAGATCCGATCCATATAATACGTGGTCGGATCGGATTCGGATCGGATCCGACTTGGGTTTGCAATAAAATACAAAAAATAACATAAGAAATAAACACTATTTCATACGCTAAGGCATGTTCGCAAGTTATGAAGCCTAAAACACAACAGAAATAGCTTTGTAGGTTGGAATTACTATTGTATTCTTCTTGGAAATGATAGTGGGGAGGTAGTATGAATATATTTGTAAAGCACACATATACGTCGGATCGGATCGGGTCGGAACCCGGTGGATCTGGCCTTAGATCCAAATCCAGATCCAAATCCGATCGGATCTGGCTTTCCAGATCCAAATTCGATCCATTTTCAATTGGATCGGATTTGGATCCGATCCATTCGGCCCGGATCGCTCGGATCACAGATTGGATCGAACCATATTGCCATTCCTACTAATGTGGGTAGTTTGATCTCATACGGTACTTCAGGACTTCAAGTAACAGTACATGACATTTGTAACCTGTTTCATAGTACTGGGCAAGTCGGACCATCCGGGCGCACCGTTTTTGTCCCAACCCGCGAGAACTTTTGTCGTTTTGCAGGTATTTTCATTAATACAGGCGAAACTGACTGCCTTTTGGTCCAAACCGGTAAAAAAAAGCTGGGGCCCCCAGGAACCCTTAAAATTCGCCCGCACCATAGCCACACCCAAAAAAATATACTACTACGTGTTTTCTAACGTCAAACAATCTGTCAAAAGAACGTCAAAAATCTGTCAAAACACTGAAATAACTTCACACTAAAACACCTTCATTATTATAAAAAACACCTTCATACTCTCGCCAATCCGTTTCTGACAAACGTCTATAATCAGATTTCCCACCAATTTCAGAAAATTGCCAGCACCTGATTGGCGTGCCTCACTTCGTAGGCATGCCACGTTGTAGGCTAGCCCCAGTGAATACCTTCTCCACACTTATAAGAAAACCAGTAGGATATACCGATATTACATCCGACAGGACCGACACTGCTTGCCTTTAAGAGACTTTCCACACACAAATCCACGGTCCGAGCGGCGAAGATTGTCTGCAAATGGAATTCATCGTAGAAATGGCTGAAGCTAATGCAGGTGATTCTTTTTTGGAAATTGTTAACGATCAGGTCTTCAAAATCATCACGCGGAGTGTGTCGGCGAATTCGTACAGAGACCTACTATCATTGAGGGCCACAAGTAAGACCCTCGTCCATGGGAGGCTTCGTGACTATTCCGGCTTCCTCAAGTATGCAAGCATTAAAAGTCTCCTCGCTTTTCCAGCATTAGTCTTGTCCAAATGAAATTTGTTCGTAAGTGTGATGCATCTGGGAATTTCGAGGCGTCCTTCTGGCTCAGATTCATAAGGGGGCAGATCTGATGTTTGAAATATTTAGATATCTTTTAGCATCATTTCTCACCCATTTATTTGATTTTTAACCCACTCTTATGGACCTATTTTGTTGGATTATTTGTTTTCTCTCCTTATTGCAGTATGCTCTGCTTGAATTGGACGACTGGGGGATGTCGAGCGAGCTCATGAAAGCTGCGGCTGGGAAATGGCACGTTCTGTCGAAGTATGCATGGGGTCTACTTGCAATTGTACAAGGTGAGTGGGATGAAGAGATCGGGAGTGCTCTTCAGGAAGCTCAGGCATTAGAGCAGGTTGAAAGTCTGCGCAAGCGCCTATGCAAGCGTTTGGTTACGAGTCCAACTTTTAGGCGTCTTTTCCGGCATGTTCAGTGCATTCAGTGGGTTGACTTCGGGTGTCACCTACATACAGATAGTCTTCAAGAGAAGTTGCCAAAGGTGTTTTTGGGCAGAGGAAGCATTTCCTGTGTGGTGGGATCTAATGCGGACTTCCGCATTTCAATCTGATGATGAGTACCATTAGTGATGACTGATGAGAGTCTGTGACAAGTAGCGTGATTGTAGAAACGTATAGGAGAGTACATGTAGCAGTAACGTCTTTACACATTGCATCGTCAACAAGCAGATCAACTGTTCTGTACACATTGCAACCCTTTTCAGAAATCTCAAGCGTTTCACAATTACCGTTAGACAAACCAATTGGCAATGAAGAGTAGCTCGGGATATTTATTAATTTCTTATTGAGAATGTCCCCCATCAAACATTCAATAATAACACGCTTTGGCATTTTGGGCATACACGCGGATCTTCTTGTCTGCGGGTTGCGGTAAGCACGTGGTTTGTTAGACTATTCATGCCTGTGAGAGCAGAGGTTCCGACCAACTCTGAAGAAAATGCCATAGTCTAGAAAAGAGCAAAATAAAAAAGAAAAACATAGCGGATAGTTCCAATAAGTCTTGAAAATTGCACCCCCTCACGCTTCCACGTGCCGACTCTTAAGTTTCCCAAACAGAGAAGATGAGACGCTGGAGTCACCGGCTGCTCCTCCGGACACCAGAAAAACCATTGAAAACTTAGTGCAGGGATTCAAGAAAAGCTTCAAAACATCATAACATTGTCCTGCAAAACAAACTCTTGCAGAAAATCTTTAAAATTCCTCCAAATAAAGAAAACATTTAGAAACTTCAACTGTAACACTTGTAGAAGAAAACAACGTCCTTGAATAGATCGGCTCTCATTTCCCTCGAAAAGATTTAAGCAGCTGTTTTCCAATGGGGATGAACGCCAAGAACAGTCCCACTTGTTGTCTTGCTCCATTACCACAATCGACTGAGAAACATCTCCAACCTCCGAAGAGAGCCCTCAATTGAAGCTATGCGTCCAGATCTGAAAAATATAGGCAACAGAAGAACAAGGAGTGAAAAGGGGGATCGCCGCCGCCCGTAGGAGCGACGGCCGCGAGCCCGACGGCTATTCCAGCAGAGAACTCAGAAACTAGATTTGAGTGAGTGGTAGAGGATAGGGTTGAGAGGAATAGCTAAAAAAACTTGCCGGAGCAAGACCGAAACACTCACAGGGAGTACTCTCACTTTTATTTTCTCTCTCTAGAGAAGGAAGATACCGACATTTCTCGTTTCTGTTAATAGTGCATTTTTTATCAATGTTGGGATGTTCTTATTAACTACCGAATAGAGTAATTAGCTGGTACTTGTAACACTGGACGGCATAAAAGTGCATATCACGGGTCCGGAACATAGTAGAGGGATTATCATTGACATAAGTCTTCATTTTAAAGGCCAGGGGTTTAAACACCCTCGTTAGGGTTAACCGAGTAGACAAAATGGTTAACCGATTTCAGACAACCAAATCTACATACGATACAAAAACATAATATAATAGGCTTCATTAGAGGGGAGGCTTCATTTGGTGGCATGACGGAGGTTTAAACACCTCCATTAGCCTCTCCTGCTGCGGCTAATGCATCCGCGGTAGTGGAATCGACATACATGCGTTCCACAACCACATCCAGAGACATGCGGCCCATAACACCTTCGTCGACGTTTGCACGCACGTGTACGACAGACGGGTCCCACTTCACGGTGACAGATGGACCGCCAACACGAAGGATTGGGTGTGCATTACCAGAGAGCCCCAACTCATTCCAAAAGTGATGTGTTGTTCCGTCCTCCTCGGGTCCGCAAAAAATTACAGCAATGTCAAATGTGCCAGCCCGACGCCAAAGTGAAACCATCTCATGGAACTTACCAAGGCAAGTACCGGAGCAATTCCAGAACAATTCTCTAGTTTTTAGCAAATCTTCTAAAATTGGGCCAGCCACCACTCCAGGATACTGGCCGACCACATTAGCCACGAGTTCCGTTGAAGCCGGGTCCAACGGTTCTGCAATAACACTTACGATCTGAGTATGTTCACCACGAAAAAAAATGCATTGGATAATTGAACAAAGTCGCAGTAAACATCTTTACTGGGTATGTGGTCGACACCACAAAAGCCTCTTCAGACCCAGACACTATTGGAAAATTAGTTGACCCGTTGATCAAGTGTTGTGGTATGATTTTAGGAGACCCACCAGAGTCAGCCATGTTTGTAGTGTTTTGAGTGGCAGCAGGAGATGCATGAAAATTCTAGCAAGTACTCTATTTGAGTTACGGCGATGGCCGGATTAAAGAGCTCATTAGGAGGGCAGAAGTCGAATTTGAAACTCTTGGTAATAGAGGCGTCATTAATGGGGTGACTAGGAGTAGTAGGGGGTTAATGAAACTATCGGTATTTACATAGAGGTGGTTAAACCTTGTATTTATAGAGGTGGTCAATATTGGTATTGACAGAAGTTCAAAGGTTGGGACTTTAAATATTTGGCCAATCTTGTTGGTCTGTGTTATTTATGATTTGGTGGTGGAATTGTGAAATGAATTGGCAAATCAAATTGCCATATGGTCAAACTAACTATCATTGGGGGTGGATCTTGGCTTGCAAGACAAATAGCTACCACTCCTCTGTTTCTTCTCTTTCTTCCATATCAAATTTTTGGATTTTAAGTTGTCTAAAAAGATGGTGTGAGAAAAGTCCATGACATAAAGATAAAAGATGTACGGGTTTGGTAAAAAAAAGTTAGTGCTGTAAAAAAGTCAGTGATGTGATAGTTTTGTTGTTTAGTGAAAGTTACAAATATGCCCTTTTGTGGAAAAAAATTAGTAATGTTATTATCGATTGGTGAGGACATTATTGTCATTTGTATGATGTGTGGAAAAAAATACATAAAAAAGCTACACAAACCCAACTTTTTTCTTTACCTCATTTTACACTAGATGCCAAAATCAAAAATCCAAAAAACTCCTAAGAAAAGTTGATACCAAACCTTTAGGTTAAGTCAAAAAAGCAAAAAAGATAATTTTAGATTAAAAGACACAAATAAGTTGATACCAAACCCACCTATAACGCCGAGTTCCGTTTCATACGATTTTCTGCAAGTGCACATCGTCTATAACAGGCTTATTGCAACCTCCATTTGTTAAAATAAAAAAGCTTAATTACATAATGCATACCCCCAGTTTAACGAAGCTATCACGTTGCAACCCCTAGTTCTAGAACTATAATGCATCCTCTATTTCTTCTCTTTTTTCCTAGTTTGACTTTTACCACTATTCATCGGGTCACTTTGACCCGATGATTTAATTAGTAATACAATGCAATTTTTTGGTAATTTTTTCATAGCATTATAGAGTAAACTTTGGTCTACAACACAGTGAAAAATTTCAAGAAAAATGAATCATTATGCCTTCCAAATCACCGAGTCAAAGTGACATGGTTACGGACAAAAAAAGTCAAAGTTGAAAGAAAGAGAAGAAACAGACCAAGTAGCTTATTGCATTCCCCATTTGCAAAAAATACGTCAACGTGAAATTGGGAACGGAATTTCATCGCAAAATTAACGTACTTGAATGGCATTATCTCAAACAATGTGATGCGATTGTATTATAGACGATGTGCACTTTATGAAAATGCCTTCGTTGGGTTCGAATTTGATGATTGGATTTTTTTCTCAATTTGACATTAAGGTGTTTTTTTGAAATGGGGGATGCAATCAGCTAGTTCTGGAACTGGGGGTTGTAATGTGATTGTTTCGGGAAACTGTGGGTATGCATTAAGTAATTAAACTAAATAAAAACCTACTAATTAACCGAACCAGGGAATCCAAACAAGCTCATATACGTTAACTACTAACAGATCAATTTGTTGTGAGTAGCTACGGGTCTGGTTCGATTACAGCGATTTGTTTAATTTGTTCTAAAGAAAAGTGGTTGCATTAGACCCTAGAAGATATATGAACATTTCTTACGCACAAAGCCTCCAAAACATAGATCGAACAACATGGTGATCAAAAGCAAGTCACAAAGCATGATTTGGGAGATTAGAATAGGTTATCTAAAAAAACTGCAGCATTTGCATACGTTCGCAATTTATGTTACATCACCATATGTAGTTTCCTAGAGTAGGAGGTTGATGCATGATTGTGCCCCCGAGCACGGATAGATCCCTAGTTAAACTATAGATCAATATTTTCAATATACCTACTGACTCATGTGATGCAATTATTAAAATTGAATAGTGTTAGTCGAACGATATTGTATTTGTATTTTATATTAATGGCGGGGATCAACAAACTATAATGGATTGGCCGTCAAGTCGATGTGTTATTGATCTTAGTTTATCCACAATTAAACCCATAAGCTTTGGGGAATCAAAAATTGGGTGCGCCACTTGTTAAGTACTTACTCAAGAAAGAATTTATTTGTGGGACAGTTGAACCTCGCATGCCGTGATGCAATAACAATTTACTGTCTTTTTTATTGCTTTCATCGTTGAACAAAGACATTTCATATATTTTTTGAATTATTCGATCCATTGACGACTACTTTGATACAATCCGCAAAATTTGACTATACTAGATTTTGTTCGAACCGAGAGCCGTTGATCGGATTAAGTCAGACTCAAAATCCTGACCGATCCGATTGGATCCGTGTGTACACTCATACCAGTCTGTCCCGTCTCTTTGTTCCCATTTGACTTTTTTGACTCGTATCTGGGTCACTTTGACCGGGTGATTTGGATAGCAAAATAATACGATTTTTTGATAATTTTTTCACCATATTATAGAGCAACTTTTACTCTACAACACCATGAAAAAATTATCAAAAAATTACATCGATTTGCTATTCAAATCACCGGTCAAAGTGATACAGTGAATAGTGACAAAAATAAAATTGGGAACAAAGATATGGGACAGACTGGTACCACTCAATGCACCTCTATCTTATTCCTCAAAAAAAATGCACCTTTGTCTTGGTAAAAAAACAGAAAAATTAATTATTATTAATATAATATCGGAAATGGCAAAGATATTTCAGAGAATTCCCTAAAAAAGATATTTCAGAAAAAACTCTGTGTTTCAGAGAACCCCAAAAATTCATCGAAGCCGTTTGAATTAAATCCAATCTTGTTTTGGTAATCCTGAGATTCTGAAAACTTCTACGTATTGAAGATTTTAGTAGCCACAGACGGTCTGATCTCCGCCAAACTTTTAGGGCTTCCCAAGTCGGTGATGAAATTAGTGGCGACGACAACGTGAAAGGGTGAAACACCGGAGGATTTGGAAATAACTTTATCACCTCTCAATTTCAAAAATAAATAAAATAAAATCTCAGGTCTAAGTAATGCAATGACCTTTGTCGACGTCGAGATTATAGTAGATCTCGTAGAATTTTAACTTGGTCGAGCTGGGTCGGTGAGGGTGTTGCGGGACACATCTAGAGCTGAGTGGACAGATCCCAGTCGGATTTCCATCACAGAGATCAGAGAGGTCGGAGGCCTTAGTGATTCAATGGTCTCTCACGAGCGCGAGATCGTAGTAGCATATCGCGGTGTATCGTATCGAGATGGATCGGGGAAGACTTTGGAGGACAAAACTAGGGATGAGGGGGCAGAAGATAAAAAACGAATTGGGAAATCCAGGTTGTCAGACGACCCATACGACGACGGTGAGGTGACACCTAGTGCTTCAACAATGGAGCAGTCAACAGATTCGGAACCGAAGATTGCTTTTCCTACATTTTTGAAAGAGAAGTTCGATTTGAAGAAATCGAGGAGGAAACTTGATTTCGCCAATGTTCCTGATGAAGACCTTGTAATTACGATGGAAAATGGGGAGTGTGACTAGAAGGATCTGGTTACAACTCCGTATATTCGATTCAAGTAAGTCGAGAGCATTACAATTGTTCCTCATCGTGCTCCATCAATACTACAATACAGTAGTTTATAAGAATTGAGAGACATCAATGAAGAAAGAAATAACACAAGGCAGTGAGGTAATAACGACAATAGATAATTAAAATAAAATAAATATCAGATCCGCGCAATTACCACTCCGAGTCAGAAGGACGCCTCCAAATTCCCAGATGCCTCGCACTTATTAACAAAAGCCATCTGGACGCGACTAATTTCTGGCAAGGCCAGGAGAGTTTCAATGTTTAAATAGTTGAGCAAGCTCGAATAGTCGCGAAGCCTCCTACCGAGAGTCTTACTTGCGGCCCTCAATGATAGCAGGTCTTTGTGCGAATTCACCGACACACTCCTCGTGATGACTTTGAAAACATCATCGTGAGCACACTCCAGAAAAGAATCGCCTGCAGCAGGCTCAGCCATTTCTGTAATTATTATTTGCAGAAGAACGACAGTTTCGATCTACTAAGTCGGCGGGTATTTCTGGATAAGCTTTCAAAGGCAATGTCCGATACAATCCGCGCTCGGATCTGGAAATCTATCAAAAATCATATATTATATATACAGTAGAACCTCTATAAATTAATACTCGATAAATTAATAAATTCGATAAAATTAATAATTTTTCCAGACCCAACTTGGGGCCAGTGCAAAATTGGACCCCAATCGATAAAATAATAAGATAATAAAAAAATTTAAAATCCCAGTGTATATATATTGGTCCCGACGAAACTATAAATTAATAATTACTAAAATATTTCAAATTCTAATATTGGCTAGTGAGAAATGAATCTATAGTCACTTATTTTTGTTGAACTCCAAATCTATCATGAGTTCATCTTTAAATCTCCTCATTGCACTTAAGAGTTGGGGCATTGTCTTTTCGTATTGCAAGTTGTGAAGTGTTGTTGCCGCTTGCAATGCTTCTTTCCGAGTGACCGGTTCCAATGCTATTGAATCATCCTCAACATCGTCATCGAACGGGAATAGTATCCCCCACAATTTCTTCAATGCTTTGAACCTCGTTATATTAATTAAAAGAAGGATAAAACTGGTTTGTTTTTAAATAATAGACTTTGTAACTAGTACATTGGACTTCAAAATTTAAAGATCATAAGTACAATCTCTTTAAATTAATAAATTATTAATTTATCAATATAATAATATCTCGCTAAACTAATAAAATACTCCGGTCCCAACATTATTAATTTATAGAGGTTTTACTGTATATCTACCATTCCGTCCCACCTGAAATGCACCATTTATAGAGGTCACTTTGACCCGGTGATTTGGATTACAAACCATGCATTTTTTCGATAATTTTTGATGGACTTGTAGAACAAGAATTACTCTACAACACTATAAAAAATTATTTAAAAATTTCAAAGTTTTGATATTAAAATAATCGGGTTAAATTGACCCAGTGAATAGTGGTAAAATTTCATATGGTGCAAAAGAGGTGGGACGGAGTGGAGAAGATATTCAGTACCACGGGGGTATGGGTGATGCAGTACCACGGGGTTCTTCAATTGGCTGATCATATTAATTCTACAATATTCATTGTATCAATGTATGGAAATAATTACTTAATCAACCAATTAGAGTGTTCCGTGGTACCACATCACCAATACCCCCGTGGTATTGAATATCTTCTCGACGGAGTGGTAGGTGATTTACTCTTCAGTTATGCTTTGTTGTACATTCTATACCGCTGGATCATTTTAGAATTGGTCGTTTGTTGGATCATTTTAGAATTTATGGTTCAAATCAAATGGTATATCTCCTATTCCCCCTCACTCTCGTAAGAAAAAGATATGGGAAATTTTCCATGTGCATGAAAGATGCGGAGAAGTCAATCAAAGGCGAACGGATGAGTCTACATGTAGAGAGGACACGTCAGTACGCTAAAGATGGAATGATTGCAAAACAGAAGAGGGATAGTTTGAAAGAAATGGGGTGTGTACACCCTAAGAAAAAAAAACATAAAATAAGACACGAGAACACACCAGAGGCTGGAAAGGCTGGAGTAGAGAAGAAGTTTACGTCAAACATGTCATTGATAAAAGTCGTTGACTTCTTTAAAGGAATGAACAAATAGCAGATGGACTGGAAGAATGATGTAGGGCTTGGATGACTTAGTAAGATTCCGAAAGGCAACTTGCTGTGTGATTTCTCTAAGTATTGTATGGGGTTATTCAACCCTGCCACTAGAACTATTGAAGCTCATGGTCGTTTGTTAAAGATTGACGACAAAGTTGTTCACTGGCTTCCGGGGGTAAATGGCTCAGGGGATTTAATCAACCTTCCAGAAGAAAAGAATACATCATGCTCTGAGGAAGAACAGGAATTGGCCCACAAACTCGGAATTGAAAAACCAGTTGTAGGGTTCAGCACAGTGTCCGCTTTGCTCAGAAATGACCATAGCCTCAGCGATGAGTGGAAACGTAGGGCTGTCATCCTCATCCTTGCTTGTTGCGGGTTACCCACTAGTAAGCTGTGCATACGCCAGGCGCTTGTGAGATTTTTCATGGACTTGGAACGATTGAACCGCTTGAACTGGTGTAGAGTTTTTTTGGATCACCTGTGCAAACAGTAGAAGGATGTCCTGCTAGGTAAACAGAATTCGGGAGGCGGTTGCGTTCTGATACCCATGGTATATCTCGAACAACTGTATATGGTTAGTTTATTACTCTGATTTCCATATGTTTGTGTATGACCGCATGTTTATGCTTTTGTGTAGTTGGCGTACCTCGAGGTTTTCGAACCGCAGCTGGACAAAAACCCCAAGGCCACCACATATACAAAGGATGGTCCTCGTATAAGCTTGTGGCATAGACTCGATATGAAGAGGATGTGGGATTTTTTGGTAAAGATACAATCCCAGGCGAGTGATGTTATGTCTTACGTTGTCAGCTCGTTATGTAGATGGACAGTCGTTAAAAACCTAACAATTTGATGTTTGTTAGAGGTGTTACACGTTAAAATTTCTTAATGTGATTTTTTTAGTCTCATTGATGTTGTTATTTGTCCTTGCAGAATAACAGTATCAAACTCATGCCGGTTGACAATATTAAGGGCCTTCCCACTTTTATTTTGGAAAGGAGTGAAAAAATGGCAGACCATACCTGAAGTCCGTTGCATGGCAACAGTATAAGCTGTCGCACGTGGAGGAAGTAATTATGAAGTTGGTGTGTGAGGTGAAAATGTGTGATACGCAGGGGCCGAGCTGCACTCGGCCACACAAAGGAGACCCTATTGAGGAAGAAAAACTCGGTGAAGATGTTGGGACTTCAGTAGGCGTTAGTTATTTTAGGAAGAGTCTGGAATGTAAACAACGTGTGGGACCAGACAAGATGGATGATGGGTCGAGAGAAAAAATCAGGTGAGTTGTGATCCAAATGAGAAGAGAGAAGACGGGATACATGAACAAGAGGGGACTTCAGAAGGGCTTGTGGATATACGGAAGAGTCCTGAACGCAAAGAAGATGTTGTCCCGGACCCGATGGATGAAGTTTCAAGACCAGAAAATCAGATGAGTATTGATTCAAATGAGATGAGAGAAGGGAGAGAAAAGAGGGCCAAGGAGGCACATTACGTCAGAGAGAAAGTTCAGAGGGAGGATTCACTCAAAGAAAGGGATGGTGAACACATCGGCAGTATTTCGGCAGAAAACCCAGCATACGGAGAGGTAAACAGTTTTGAATCGAAGACCAACGTGTCTACAAGCAGTATGCACCAGATGAAGTGGCAGGTAAGGATTTGACAATCGTGTCTGTGACACAAGTTGTGGCTTTGTTTGGTAACATTTTTCCCCAACACATTTTCGTAGTGTTTCGTCGCTCTTTTTCTTAACGAAAATTCACCTGCTGGACAGGGGTCTCCTATCCAAGAAATTTCTCCTAACGTAGGATTTCCTGTGTCGCCTAAAGCAAAGTCGCCGGTCACCAAAAGTCCTTGGAGAAGGATTACACAAATGAATACCCGGAACTCGCAGGTATGGATTTGACAACTGTGTCTGTGTAAACAAGTGGTGGCTTTCTTTGATAACATTTTGCGCAACACTTTTTCATAGTGTTTCACTTCACTTTTGCTTAACTACAATTCACCTGCTGGACACGGGTCTCCTATCCAAGAAATTTTCCCAAACGTAGGGTCACCGGTGTCACCTAAAGCAAAATCACCGGTCACCAAAAGTCCTCTAAGAAGGACTACGCGAATGAAAACCCGAAACTCGTAGGTATGGATTTGAAAATTGTGTCAAAGCAAGTGGTGGCTTTCATTGATAACATTTTGCGCAAACACGTTTTCATAGTGTTTCGCTGGTCTTTTGCTTAACTACAATTCACCTGCTGGACAGGGGTCTCCTATCCAAGAAATTTTCCCAAACATAGGGTCACCCGTCTCACCTAAAGCAAAATCACCGCTCACCAAAAGTCCTCTAAGGACTACGCGAATGAAAACGCGGAACTGGCAGGTAAGGATTTGGCAATCTTGTCCGTGACCCAAGTTGTGGCTTCCTTTAATAACATTTTGCGCAAACACATTTCATTGTGTTTCAACGCTCTTTTTCTTAAATAAAGTTCACCTGCTTGACAGGGGGCTATCCAAAAAAAATCAGTCAATGTACCTGTGACGCCTAAAGCAAAGTTGCCGTTCACCAAAATTCCTCAGCCAAGGCCCAGAGAGACCAAATTTGGCCTCGTCGACCGCCCTACTGATGATGAATGCAAGTTACACTATTTTGTTTCAGAACTAATGGAGCTTGACCTTGAGAAAGAAATTTGTTTTCTTATTCGGCTCAAGTACCAAGAGTATGTTACACTTTTTTCATTTATTGGTCTAAGCATTGGGTTTTAAATCCGCATTCTTTTCTTGACACCGTCGCGTCATATTTGTTTGCAGTCGGTTGATAATACAGGTTGGAGAGACCAGAGCAAAATTGCATCGGGGGTTTTCTTGGGAGTTACAGTATGAACAGTGGTTCGGTTGCGTGGTTAGTTTGACATGCTGCACAAACCTATTTGACATGTTATTAAATCGTGTATACTAAACCGGTCTTGGATTCGTCCCCACATCTATGTTTCAAAGGTTATTGATTGCATGGCAAGCGTGCTATACCTAAAGGAGAAGCGCGAGACTCGCCGATTGCAGAAGCAAACTGGTACTGGGGCAGTGCGACTTCATTATGTACTTGCCTATGTGTCATTGAGTATATTTTTAGCTAGATTAATTGTACGTCTACTTAATGTGCGGTAATGTATATCATCAGGGTCTTACCCAAACAAGAACGGGGATTCAGGATCTGCCCATTGAATATGGCAGAGAGTTTTCAAGGATGGATATGGTCTTCGTTCTGTTTCTTTGATGGTTTTCCTTCATCATCTCACATAGTTTCTTTCTTAACTGTGGCATTGATTTGTTTTTGGCAGATATGTGTGTCTTTGAACGTACCGAGGAGACATTGGTTCTTGATGGTGATTAGCATGAGCAAGAAAACGGTGTTCATCCTGGACTCATTGAATTTGTCCTTCTACAGTGGAAGGCAATTGCAGAGAAAGATAGCTTTCATCAATGACATTATCGAAAGGACTTACTCGCATGAATGTGAATGCCCAGACATCACCAAATTTGCGATTGAAAACACGATAAACTGGAATAAATTTCCTGTGCAGGCGGGCGGATGAGTAGGGACTTTCATTCCCGTTGACAGCAATGCATATGGTTTAGTTTTTTTCTCAAATGTGTACATACGTTTCATTTCTCAGCGACGACTGTGGGCCTTTTGTTTGCTTTTACATGGCGCTCATCCGAGAACTGATACCCCAGCCCAAGCACAAAATTTTTGTGGAGCAGAAGTACCTCCGCGTCTTGGTGGCCAACACAATTGTCAAGTCAGAATATAACACCGAGAGGGAGAATGTGGAGAATGAACTTGGACAAAAGAGTTTCAACGAGGCAGAAATGAAGGAAATTAGTGAAATCTACGGTGGTATAGCTACACGTGATGTGTTTGATTAACAAGAGTGAGAATTGTGGATGTATATTTCATACCTACATTCATTACAATTTTCTTTTCATTTCATTTGGTATGATTTCATAGACAATGTATTCGAATAATTTGTGGTTTATCAGAGTTGACAGCAGATTGCTTGTGGTTTCGCAGAGTATACACCATTCTTATAAAGAATACTACACGGCAAATCCATCCCTGGGGTTGAAATTTCCTTAGCTCGTTTAGCAGTTATGGGTGGGTTTAAAACATCTGATGTATGTTTATTGGAGATTATAACTATAACATGTCAAACATTCATGACAGGCTTGTAATTTGAAAGAAAGATTGTGTAAACCTGCTTGATGCCATGGTATACTACATGAAGAAAGCACAATTCTAAGAACATGTTTTTGACAGAAAGACGAGCATCATTTGTGTTTCAAGTTAACCCCCCTAAATTCCCCACACACATGTCTAGCGCAAGTGGTAAAGTGCGCGGTTTTAGAACTTTAGTATCGGAGGTTCGAGGCTCCTGAGCGCGCTTTTCAATTTGTTTACAAAAGAAATAAAAACAAAACAAATAAAACATGTCAATGGAGGACTCGAACCCTTGTGGCCGTAGTTAATAGTGGTGACTCAGATTTTATGAAACTATTCAGTTTTGGTTCGATGGATGTCATGAGCTTAATTGCATACAGGGTTTTGGGGTTCGCCGGTCATCTGTGCGCTTTTAGTTATCAAGAATCTACAACTTCAGGGGAGATCTGAAGAATATCAACATGCTGCTGGAACAAATTGAAAAGTATTTTTATTGAAAATAGATCTGTCCTTTTCTTCAAAATAAGTGAAACTTCAACCCATCTACCACATCCTTCAAAACGATGGACTTGCGAGTTGCGATGCTTCCAGAGGACGCGAAGAAGGGAAAAAACCCGCCAGAAATCCAAAATGAAATAAAAATTTAACCCAAAATTTACAAATACAAACCCTCAAAGCACAGTCACTATGACATCAGAGCACCAATACGTTAGTAAGGAAACGCCGGCAGGTTAATCGGGAAGGAAGATGTATGGTCGCGGCGGCTCATGAGGCGGAGCCGAATAAAGACCCACATGCGGCATACCCCTACACTTCTGATTCCGAATGTACAGCACCACTGCATCCAAGCCTCTTTACGCCCTTTGAAGCCAGATATGTCGTCACTTAAACAAAAAGAGGTAAGAGAAACACCAGGGGCTCGCCGCGGCAAGGGTAACCAGCGAGCCCGACGAAGAACCCAGCAGCGATCTGAGAATCTGGAACTGAAAGAGAAGACGGGGAAGACAGTAAAATATATGGAGGACGAAGATAGCAGAGGAACCCTTGCCGGAGACAGATTCGGAAAAACTCAAGAGAGTACTTTTTCTCGCTAGATGAAGGTCACCCGAGAACGCAGAGGGCAGGGTATTTTTTTTTATTCGAACACGAAATTTCATTAAAATATGGGATTATTATATAAATGACATAAAATCGAAAAATATTTACCACTAAGGCATGAAGGGAAAAATAATTACTAAAAAGAGAACTTTCAACAAACTACGAGTCGGATTATTAATACTACACGAAAAGGCACCTCTTTTTAGACGGCTTAAAATCCAAAAAGTTGATACCAACAAGTAGCAAGACACTACCAAGGTCAAACCAATTTGTAAAAAGAACAACATCAACCATTAAAACATTGACGGTACATAAAGACCGTTAGAGTAAGATTGCATAGCATAACTACATCACAACATGAACAGAATTTGAAAGAACAAGTTGGTGCATCCGCCCCTGCAAGTCAGTGCTCCACGACCGTGACGAAAGCTTGGATTTTACGATTAGAAACTGCCAGCACATCGCACGAGATATAGTAACCGTCCCACGAAACACACAACCCTTCACCAAACCTCTCCGGGTCGGCGAGGAAAACCTGTTGAAATCCAAGGCTGGCACACAAGTTCTTTGCACTTTCCTCCCCAATCCCTATCCCGCTGATGAAAACAATGTTCGGATTATGAAACCCCATCTTGTCTTTGCATATCGTCAAGAACCCAGGAAAGTCCACTGCAACATGATTCCACAAAAAAACTTTTACAGGATAGTTCACGGGGACGGATTGTAACTCCATCCGTCCCCCAACCACCAGCCAATTCATTGGCAGTAAAGTGACACTTGCTTTCAGTGCAGCAAGACAAACCAGTGTGAAAGATTCCTCTTATGCTGGGAAACGCCCTACCCAGAATGCCTTTGACAGTTTTTCCTCCTTTGGCTCATGAAGCATTGGCCCTTCCGTTACATACACTCGACGAGCCATTCTTAATCAGAAATATGTGTTGACAGGGTGTTGTTTTCAGCGATTTCATTCAAATGAACGGGCCAACGATAAATATATACGGCCCATGGTGGCGGAGATTTATTTTAACTGTCGATGGTGTGAAAAAAGTATGGGATTGGTAAAAAAGTTGGTGCTGTAAAAAAAGTCAGTGATGTGATTTTTTGTTGTTTAGTGAAATACCAATATGTCCCTTTTGTTTACTTATTGTCCTTTTCTTGATTTCAATGGTGAGGACAATATTGTCTATTTGATGATTTCAGGAAAAAAAGCCACAAAAAATCTAACCCAACCCAACTTTTTCTTCCATCCATTTTTCACTAGAAGACAAAATCGAAAAGTCACCTAAAAAAGTTAGATACCGAACCTTTGCAAAAATTCCAAAAAGCAAAAAAGACTTCTTGGGAAAAGACAAGGAAAAGTTGATACCAAACACCCCCTTATAAGTCCCCTAAATATGTCCGCAGAAAACCCAGGGTTAAAATAGTTTCCTTAAATACCCTCAATTTTATTGACTTCGGCCACATGGTACGAAACTTTGGGTACATATTATTTTTTTGTTTTTTAATTTACGTGAAAAAAAATAGAAAGCGTACATGGGGAAATTGATCCTGCGACACTATGGTTTTAAAGGTGTATATTTGTATAGAGGCACTGGGGGATGACCCGTGGCCGTGGCCACTACAAAAAAAAATCGTGTTATATGGTTCTCGTACCCGGATATTGTGTAAAACTCCTAATTTTATCGGGCTGCCTACTAGTTTATTTTTGGTAAGCTTTACTATCATTTCCTAAAATTGAGGGGTCTTTCCATAACTTATTCATACTCCAAAAACATGTAAATTTTCCTTCTTGTATTGTGCACCCAATGAACCGAAGCAAATTTCATAACAATTCTCTCTCTCCTTACATCGTGCTTTTTTTAAAATATTACATCGTGAGTTCAATTATGGGGTTGTGAGTTTTCTTTAGTTTTTTTTAAAAAAAAAAAATCGTGTCCTAAAGTTGGTGAGATCTAAGACTGGGGCTAATTTACTATAACAGATGAAAAGAAGTCGACCGTTCTATTTTTAGATGGTTAATTAGTATTTTTTTTACAAATTGGGTTTATCTAGTGTTTTTGGAAATAAATTTCTTTCTAGTCTTCTCCATCGGGATCTCTCTTCGCGATATTTGTGCGAAAAGCCGTATGGTTATTGCCAGCACCTTTAGCTGCCCTTCCGCATGGTATTTTAGTTTTGTGTAGGACTGAGATTTTTTTTGAGAGAGATCTTGGTGAATCGCACAGATATTGATTGCCGCGAATCCAGGTTCTGTACGATTTTTTGAGCATTTTCACCGGTTGATTAGGATATGAAACGATACAAGAATTCGATAATTTTTCATGAATTCTACAACATGTGGAATAGCTTAACCCTCTCTACATAATAATTTGATATAGAGAATAAGATATTCCTACAATGTGGAATCGCATATTTCTACCATATTATTAAAACCAAATAGTACTTCATGATAAGACAATCTTAGTCATTCAAACTTACCATACAATGTGGAATCGCATATTTCTACCATATTATCCCCCCTCCCGAAACTACTACTCGTCCCCAACCATGTGAGGGGAGCGGGATGGGGTGGGGTGCATGGGGAGAAACTTTGCCTTCGGTGTGGGCTTGTCCATAGGGAAATCCCCCCTGACCATCCCGCACCCAAGGCAAAATTTCTACCCACCGTACAAACAGGATCAATTTTTTTGACAGATTTTAATCTCAAATGAGATTTTAATCTGCAATAAAACATGCACTTAGATTAAATCCCCTAGTCTACTACTCTATGAACAGGATAGTTGACATGATTTCGGCCTTTAAATTAAATCCACCCCAACCCTTAGATCTCACCCACTTATAGTTGGAATTATTTGAAAAAATTTGAAGTAGTTAGAGTGAATTGACGGGAAATGGAGGTGTGGAAGTTGGGGAAGACAGAACCATAACGCGAAGGAGAAAGAGAGATAGGGGCGAGAGAGAGAGAGAGGGGTTAAATTGGTGCGAGAAGAAATTAATTTAAAACGGGTGGTTGAACACTTGAATCGGTTAGAGAAGAAAGTGTACTAACATGTACCTGTACCTTGGCAAAATAAAAATAAAATGTACACGTACCTAGACAAGATAACTTTAGCTTCATCATACCAGATAAACAAGACTACATTGACTACATCAAAATAACAAGATAACATGACCTAATAGTTTTGAATGGAACCCATTGCATCCACAAGTCTCCGCATAGCATGAAGTTCCACACGCGCTTCCAACATCACAGAAAGCCCCGTATCCTCCATGCCTTCATCACTGATCACATGAACAACAGCTTTCGTATCATTTATCAAATACATACTCTCCACATATTGTGCTGCATATAGTGCTCCCTTAAAGCCTATAATTCCAGTGCGCTTCAACGCTGGATGAAGCACGCTAAAAAAATTCAGCTCGTTGTCTTGTGTCTCAATCACCAACTCATCTGCGTCCCTAACAAATAAAATGGTTCTAATAACATGTCCCAAATTCAGGTTTGTAGTACAAGTCCAAGAGTTTTCGTCGCCATACACAGACATGACGTAAACTCGTAATCGAGTTCCATCCACGGGACAGTGAGCAACAATCAACGCAAGTAAATCATGACAGAATCCAACCTTAAAATACATGAGAAGTAAATCTTCTACAGCACAAGGATTCTTGTACTTGCGAAATAACTCCGAGGAACAGTCGAATGCAAGGACAAAGTTATTTGGACGAGCCTCATATGCCTCATATGCACTCCAGTGCAAAGACCCTTTCACGAAAGCCTGAGTCCAGATGTGCTCTAATATACTGCACTTCGGAGGACCATGGGATAGCAATTCCCACATGTCAGAACTTGATCTATAAACCTCTCCAACCACGGTTGCTGCAAAGCCCTGTTCACCAAATACAGGGTAAGTTAACCTCACAACCTTCCATTCGTCCCTAATGATGTCAAAATCAAACCCTACGACACACATATGGTCCATATTCCCCGCACCGGACTAAGGGCGGCGGTAGTCGGACAAAACTCCTAATGGCCGGGTTCCAGATGACATAAGTGACAATTATTGGAAGTAGTCATTTGAAAGACATTTAAGACCGTTACACACGTCAACAACCCTAAAATGAAAATCCAGCGGTTGGACAGGACATCTAAATGTTTCACTTTCAGACAAAGGAGAATCACAATCGAGGAAACAAAACTGCTCAAATATGGACGCATGATTGACGAACTGAGTCAAGATTGAGTTATGAGTAGACATTGATATCGTCTTCACCGCATGGAGCTGTACGAATGAATGGGTACGGATCAAAGTGTTCCATGTGGTATAGACGCACTTGCACATGGCCAAGTCTCTTGCAGATAATATACAAAGGATCGAGGACACAGCATCTGTTGGTAAGAAATCAGACATGGTGGGAAGGGTATTGTGAAGAAAGAAAACGGTTTCAAGTGAATTATGTAAAAGTTGTTGTTGGTTGGGCAGTGGTACTTGTAGCCAAACGCGTCGATACACTTAATCCGATAAGAACTTTTATTAGTAAGTTGCTCTGGGGAATATACTATCTCCAAAACCTTCTGCTGTTCCTTGGCATTAAACCTTCCTCTATTCCTTCTCTTTCTTCCAACTTCGACATTTACCACCATTCATCAAGTCACGTTGACCCGATGATTTGATAAGCAATTATTCAATTTTTTGCTAATTTTTCATTGTGTTGTAGAATATTTACCATGAAAAAGTACCAAAATCTTAGATCGTTTCACTATCCAAATTACCGTGTCAAAGTGACATGGTTAGGGATGAAAAAGTCAAACGCTGAAAAATAGTAAGTATAAAAGTAGATAAAAATTTAGGTGGGGGAGAAATCACAATAATAAATACCAGTAGTGCTCCACTATAAGCCATTTTGTCGGGGTTGGCCTAAAGAGTGCAAAATTTTTAGTGCTCCAAAAGAGCACCTGCTCACTAACCAATGGGTGACAGTTTGTTTAAGTGTTGCACATTAGTAGTACTACTGGTTGTGGAACACCACGTGGTGCTCTAATGGTCTTATGGAGGACTAAAAATTTCTTAGAGAAGAACATGTCCAACCATCTTCCATTTCTCCAAATTTGATCCACCAATCTCAAATCCACATTTCTCAAATTCTTCAAACGAGTAGTAATGCTACACGTACCAAATCCCAACAACATGCCAACATACCCACATCACCTACACAACCCACCGTTATTCAAAATATTTCCAAGTCAACCGTCCTGTTTTATCATATTAGGCTAATAGAATAATTCTCTCTGATGTATTGGGCCGGTTTAGGGCTCCAGCTATTTAATCCAATGGATTTGACTTCAAAAAAAAACAAAAAATCATATCGACTACCATTAGGGGATAACCCGTGCACCAGGGGAACTACCCCCGAAGAAAAAGATTAAAATGGTTCGATAGTTATTAGCCTTCAATCAATTATTTGAAAATTATGTACTATTTTTACGTTGAAAATACTTGTACTACCTTTAGTTTGACCAGTTTTCCCGAAAAGGTAGTTGTTTCTAAAAGTGATAAAACGTGGGTTTCCCTAAAATTTGGGGAATCCATATAATGAAACAAAACAGTTGACAGGACATCTCCAAGACTCCAACCCATGCCTTTTTTTTCTGTCTCTCACTTCCCCCTCCCCCTCCCACTTCGCCCACGGGCCCACCATTTTCCCACACCCCTCCCCACTGCTGGAGCTGGTTTTTGTTGCAATACTGGCCTAAATTTTGGTTCTACCATTACAGTTTTGAGGGAGGGGGAGGGGGTGCCATGGGACCCAAGGCAAAATTTCTCCCATAGCACCGCTCCCCACTGCAAACTTCGCCATGACGTGCCCTTGACAAGCCGCATCCCATAGGCACTTACGCACTATTTCTCTGGTGTAATCATTATTAAGCCAAACATACTACAAAATGGAATGTGGGATGACTCGATAACAAAAAAGGAGCAATAATAGAACGAGATCAAAACAGCACCGCCTTACCAGAATAAAACTGTTTAGTAATGCGGTTTACTGAAAAAACACATGTTGCAACTTTTCTAAATTGAAAGTTAAATTTTTCTCAAAAAAATGAAATTAAATGGTTTGAATATTATTTTTACGTACTGATATATACTCCAGTATTAGAGAATTTATGCATCTAATCTGTACGTACTCTCTAAAAAATTGTTTGAAAATTGTTTTTACGTACTGAGATATACTACCAGTATTAGATAATTTATGCATATAATGATTTTAATCTATACGTACTCTCTACAAGTGTGAAGATGTTTTAGTGTTTTAGTGTTTTAACAACTTGTTTGCCCTTAGAAAACAACTAATTTACAATAATGCTAAATTTTGAAGAGTTGTGACGATTCACTATCCAAAATTAGAAATGTAGATGAGTTCAAACCTAAACAGTTGTGACAAGGGGCATATAAGTCTTAAGCATATTTTCATTATGTTACCGTATTATTTTACACACATTTTATTTACTAAAGAAAGGGAGACAAATCAGAAACTGATGCAAACAAAATATCGAGAAGAAAGAGAGGGAGAGAGAGCAGGAGTTTGAACGGATTCAATGCTGGATTAAATGACAATTTTTAAAAAAAACAAATCGAGAATATTTCTGGGGTAATAAAGTTATACAGTCTCACAAAAATTAACTGTGCTGTAACTAGTTATTATTCTGCTATAATTATCAGCACCCTTAAAAAATAAAACATTGAAAAGGATAAAGCTGACAAAAACGTTTAAAATGGTATTATTATAAAAAGTTGTTTGGTATGCGTTTAAAAAACGCATTTGGCAACGTTACTAAATTTCAATGTTGATTTGATTAAAAGTTATTTTATTATGCACCATACATAATATACAACACAATTGTTCATCAAATAAAACAAAAACGTTTTTGGCAACATTACCAAATTTTAAAGTTAATTTGCTGGAATATCACTTTTTTGGTCCAATATTTACTTGTACTATTAGATATTTTATGCATCTTTTAGGATTAGTATTTGAAATGTATTTAACCACCAAAATTAGGTCAAATGAAGCTTCATTTTTTTCTCAAAAATTAAGAGTTCTAGGAGTCTAGCCTAGAGGGTTGGGTGAAAAGATTAAGTAAATCTTCGAGTTCTATGTGATCAAGATCGTGCAGGATTTCATGTTGCAGTGCCAATAATCACGGTCTAATTAGATGTTGTAGTAGATATGTTAACACACTAAAAAAGTACGAATGAATTGATCATTTCATTGTTTAAGAAGAACAAATAACAAAAAAGAATTCATCTTCTCAATGAAAGCACCAATGATACCGATTCGTATCGGTAACATAATTTATTGAGAATTTGAGAAATTGCAAAGAGAAGAATTGAAGAAGTTAGGAGAAGATGAATTTAGAGAGGAAGAGATTTTTTTTTTTTTTTTTTTTGAGAATTACATCAAATCCTACATCTCTAGCCGCGTTCGAACCGGGGACATCATGCAGGGGCTTCAAATGCTCTACCACCGAGCTAACACCAATTTGCGAGACGAAGAGAATTTAGACGAGGGTAGGAAACGATATTCTTATTCATAATAAACTGATAGAGATTACATCTTCTTACACAAATAAACTGACGTCCTAACCCTATACTAACGGGCCAAAGCCCGAATCACTAAATAATAATTAACACAATTAAATAACTAAATTATTAATTGATGAATAACTAAATAAATAACAAAATAAACTGATACGCGACCTGTATCATAAAAGCTCAAAATAAGTCATACATACCCACCCATATCCTTCCTAGTTCCTACTGTATGTCCACAATATCAATACACCCTTTTTCATTTAGAGTTGGTGGGATGTAGTACTACTCTCTGCCTTTCTGTATTGGACTGCGATGGTCCTTTCTTTAATGAAATGAAGCTACAATTTTCGGAAAAAAATATACCTTTCAATACAGTACGACCCCCTGTACCCCCAAATTTTAATCCGACATCAATGCCCTTAGTAGCCTCCCTAGCTTCGATGTCTGTTTCGGTCGGAAGTACGTTTTCGTTCCCAATTACATTGTTCTACTATCCAAATCAGGTCAAAAGCGGCCCCTAATGAAAATTAAAACCGAGAAGATCTGGTGGGACGGGAGTAGTTTAATGTAAACTTTTATTAATAGCATACCATACAACGGTAAACATCAAAATTGACGTTTTAACAACATTAACATTTTTCTTCAACACTTGTGTCACAGACTTTTTTCACACCATCTCATGGGTTAGGATTAAAATCCAAATGGAAAATCCATGCTTTACAAAATAAAAAAAAATATCACAAACCCTTTGAAAATTCAAAAGGTGGATTTGGATATAAAAAAACTCCCACCGAACAACCCAAAGAGAGTGCTTGAACATTTCATTTTTGTTGCTGTTTGTGTGTGTGTGTGTGTCTATATATATATATATATTATATATATATATATATATATATATATATATATATATATATTGGTACTTACCACTCCGACTCTACTCTTTGTTCCCACTGCGGCTCGGCGCCGGGAATAAGAAAAATGCATTGTGGACAAAAATGCCTCTAGCACAATTTAGGCTTTCAGCACCTCTCACCTAACAGCCAAAGGCTGCTGCAGGTGGTTCTTTTCTTGAGCGTGCTCATGATGATGTATTCGAAATCATCACGATGAGAGTGTCAGATAATTCTTACAGAGACCTGCTATCATTGAGGGCAGCAAGTAAGACTCTCCTCCATGGGAGGCTTCGTGACTATTCCGGCTTCCTCAATAACGCAAACATTGAAACTCTCCTGGTCTTACCCTAATTGATTCGTGTTCAAATGGAGTTTGTTCGTGATTTTGAAGCAAATGGGAATTCGAAGGCGTCTTTCTGGCTCGGACTTGTAAGGGAGGCGGTTCTGATTTGTTAAATGTTTTGATTTCTGTCAGGTTTTCATTTCGCACACTTTTCTTTCTTCAAATAATTGTTGTCTGTGTCCCCTTGTGCAGTATGCTCTGCTACAACACGATGACTGGAGGCGGTCGAGTGATCTCTTCAAATCTGCAGCTGATAGGGGGAATGTTATTTCGATGTATACATGGGGTCTACTTGCCATTGCTTATGATGAGTGGAATGATGAGATTGAGAATGCACTCCAGGATGCTGAGGCATTGGAATCATTAGAAACTCTGGGCAAGTGTCTAACCAAATGTCTCACAGAAAATCCAACGATCGTTGGCCTCGTCCTAAGGAGGAACTGGCCAACCTGGGAAACCTTGGAAGGACTCAATGACGTCTTCTATCTCCGTCATCATGATGCAAGTCGGGAAGAGGAAAGATGACCAAGGGGTTACTGAGCAGGACAAGCATTATCTTTGTTGGAGGGAGTGTATCAGATCTTTGAAGAAGAATATTTTGGCTATTAATTGTTGGAAAAACTTTGAATTTTGGATAGTAAAATATGAAGAGTTTAATTCTCATTCGGAGATGGTAAATCTACAATTGAGAGTTGTCCAAAATGAGTTACAGGTGAATGAAAATTATTGTAAATTATTGGTATACAAATAGGTCCTTCGATGGAAGCAATTTAACTTTGGGTGCGTTATTAATTAAAGTCACAAATTTATAACTGTTGGAATTGCTAATAAGTTTATTAATTATCGACCAAAGTTAGTTGTTAGTTACTAACGTCCAGAGTTGGTTATTACCATGAATAGACACATCTATTCATTTGCACCCCTTTGAAGGGTCACCTACTCTATTATAAATTGAGGGCTTCTCCACCCATTTGTGCATTCCATCATTTCCTTCTACTCTTCTAATTCCCTACAAAGTCCTCCTAGACTTTGTAGAACCTTCAACTTTCAGAATTTGAATTCCTATATTCTAATTCAATTTCTTCAAGAGATGTACCATGCCATTGCGGTTCGCAGGGTGCAAGTGGTGTACTGACTTCTTGCACGGTGAGAGACGATTATCCTCGGAGGCGGTTTGTTCCGGATCAAGAAGTACCAAAGGGAGCAAATAAAGCCTTAAGGAATCCGAGCCAATGCTCGAGATCGTTTCGAAAACTATTTTTATTCGACGACATTTGTAAGTATTAAATTCGTCCTTATTTAGTTACTTTTTATCATGCGATTATGTTCTGCTTCTTCTCAATCTTCTTATTTTCGGTCCAGTTTCGATTGTGCCCCAACATTAATATCTCCGAAGATGTGTACAATTTTTTTTTGGCACTTTCGGTTAAGTTTGGCATGCCCCAATATTCGGCTCTCCAATTTACAGTTTTACTAGTACAGCAGTAGACCAAATGTGCTCTTCCATCAATATTTGATTACATTAATCACTCAGCAAACCACACTTGTACAAAGATCAGATACTAACTAAGAAATAAAGACCTCAGACCAAAATACCCTTGATCTTTTCACAAGTAACATTTCACTACTGTTCTCGACAGTCCCCGTATTCTTCTACTTCAACAGATGACCTGTTTAAGCAGGGTGGGAGTTTTTGATCAAAAGAGAGCCCGGCCTTTGGTCCTTTGATTATACCAATCAACAGATGAACTGTTTAACTGGGTTTTCTCAGGCTGGTTTGCAGGCTATTGCACTAGAGCGGCGGTTTACCCAATGCGCACCCTAAGGGTAGTGGTTGCGGGCTCCCACCTCTTCATAATAAAAAAAAAACGACGTGTATTTGTCCCTCTATACATTACTAATCCCTTTTTTTGGGTAGCGGATAAGAATGGAGGATAAGATATGATAATCTCTCCATATCGTATCCTTTGTTTGCCAACACACCAAAGTTGGAGGCCCAATCTTGAAAAACCGATACCGTAATTTAGTTTGGGAGGTCTAAAAGCCATAAAAAGAGTCGGATCTACATTTATTTTCTATTGGGGTCATTAAGGGCATGTCAAACCCATGTATTTTACCCCTCCCCTCACCTCCCCCCGGGCCCACCATCCCCGTCCCCCAAACTACTGGTACGCGTCCCCAACCATGTGAGGGGAAGGGGATGGGGAGGGGTGCATGGGGAGAAATTTTGCCTTAGGTGTCCCCCTTAACCATCCCACACCTAAGGAAAAATTTCTCCCCATAGCACCCCCTCCCCCTCCCCTCATAGGATTGGACATGAAATGTATTTTTATACGTTTTCCCCATCCCACTACACCTCCCCATAGGGTTGATGATGCCCTAAAAATCACAAACACAGGGAGCCACTGCCCATCCGTCTAGTTTATTGATTGTCTATCATAAAATAATGTAGTAGTACACAGGATAACGTTTCTTCTGTCGCTTGGTTATGTAGCTTCATTAGCGTACGATATTGGCTAAATTATGCAAAATCATATTAAGTCATGGACAGTCATACTAATGAATTATGAATCAGAGAGGAGAGGAATGTCTAACTTTCTTTCAAAAAACATCTTTCCTTACTTCAGCCACTCATTCTTATAATCTCAAATAGTCTCCCCTCCAATAAGCTCATCCAATCGCACAATAAGAATACTCGTATATTCGTTTCCCTGTGGTATTACTTATTGCGGTGAAACTTTGCAACTGGAGTGTCATCGTCAACCAGATTGTGTGCAATTAAAAATTCTAGAATGGCTGAGCCTGCAGGTGCTTCTTTTCTGGAGTGTGTTCATGATGATGTTTTCGAAATCATCACGCGGAATGTTTCGGTGAATTCCTACAGAGACCTGCTATCAATGAGGTCCGCAAGTAAGAATTTGATCCATGGGAGGCTTCGTAATTATTCCGGTTTCCTCAAGCATGCAAACATTGAATCTCTCCTCGCCTTGCCCCAAATGAGTCGTAAACAGATAGAGTTTGTTCGTGATTGTGTTGCCTTTGGGAATTCAGAGGCGTCTTTCTGGCTCGGACTGGTAAGGGTTTGGGGGGACTTTCAAATTTTTCCGAGATTTCCAAGTTTTTTCTTTCTTCGATTAATGGATGTCTCATTTTCATTCTTGCAGTATGATCTGTTCAGACACGATGATTGGGTGCGGTCGAGCAACGTCTTAAAAGCTGCAGCTGACAATGGGCATGTTCTTTCAATGTATGCATGGGGTATGTTTGCCATTGTCCATGGTCAGCGTGATGATGAGGTTGTAAGTGTACTTCTGGTTTCCAAATCATTTGAAACAATGAAGAGTCTCCGCGAGCGCCTTCACCACCGTTTCTTTACAACCCCAACTTTCAGTTGTATCATCTCAAAGCGGCACACGGATACTACTAAGTGGAGAAGAAGGAAGGTCTGAAGGGGGCTGTTTAGACTTGCTATGGATCACTATCTTCTGAAATCTCATAGTACAGCAGAAACGTGACAACAATGTTTATTCAAAAGTGAAGCATTGTGTTTGTGGTGGGATCTGTGTAAGATGTCCGATGAATACTTCTAATTATTGATAAGTGGGATCTGTGAATGACATTCGAAAGAAAATTGTTCTGCTATTTTGCTCAGCATGATGTTAATTTGCGATGGCGTTTTTAAACACCTCTTACTGCGCCAAATTTGAAATTGGTTTGGTGCGGATTTAAAATCAAACTCAATTAATTTCCGTTTAGAACATTTTTCAAAAGGTTTTGTTATGAAGGAGCCTGTTGGAAGAAATGTGATGAACTAGATATGCAATCCTTGCACGGGGGTTCCACGAGGAGCGAAGTTGAACTGTATCACCATTTGGGCTGTACTTCAGGCGAGACACTTAAGTTCTTCAAAGAGCATATGGCCGATGGGATTCGGAAAATGCAGAGAATGATTTCTAAACCTTTTCAGGGTACACAACGAGAGATATATAAGGACGAAAATCCCTATGCCCATGTGAAGAATCTAAACTCCCCCGGACACTAAATGCCAAAAAGGACCCAAGAAAGACGAGATAAGGAAGTGTGGCAATTGTAAGGAGCTGGGACACAACAGGACAACATGCCCCAATCCTCTGGTACTCCGTCGAATAAGTAGACGATCTGGTAGACGATTCTGCACAAATACCACTTGAGTTTGATGTTAAAGAGGAATACTTCTGGTCTCAATCAAGTAGTCAGTCCAAGAAAAACAAGCATGAATGATCTTGGTCTGTTTAGAGTGATTTTATTCGTTTCTTGACAAGAAAGACGAGCCGGTAGATGATTCTGAACAAGTACCATCTTATTTTAATGTTATTGTGGAATTATTCTGGTATTAATCTTTACACATGCCTTTAAAGGATATTTTAGTTGATATTGGTCTGCTTGTAGTTAATTTCATCGTTATTTATTAACAAGAAAAATCAAACTATTAACTATTAAGAATGATATCTTAATTTGAGGCATTCTTTTTATCTGTTGTAAATTATTTTGGGGTTGTCTATGGTGCGTCCCTAATTAGAGTTTGCAGCAGCTTTTTATTTATTTTTTGTGAGGCCCGCTACTACAGGACAAAAAAGGATTACCCGCTATAGAATGAACTAAGATCAAAAGAGCGGTCACATGAAGATTCCTTTTTAACCTAGATAATACCAGTATTCTTAACACTTTAAGATGAGCTATAAATAATAAAAACTAGAAGATAAAGAAAAATAAACTACTAGCAGACCAGGGCGTCAATCAGCGTCAACGGACAAGATAACGATAGTCACAAAGATGTTGGTTAAGGTCATGGTGACTCCTGGGGAACTGCCGCAAAGAAAGCCGCCTCTCCGTAACCATCGCCGTCGCAACTCGTCGCCATCTTCTCAGATGAAGGGATGCAAAGACGAACACGAGACTGTTGGGATCAAGAGGACTACTCAAGAAAACTCAACTAATTGTTGGAGAGGAGAAGAGACTTGTTCTATTGCTTGACTTTGAAAAGATTTATTTATGAACATGGGTATTTATAGGACTCAAAAATGTCTAGTACCTGGTACCTTCTACCCACTAACTACTACATTAAACTTTGTCAAACATCATTTACTTGGTGCAACTACCAAGCTCATTTACTTGGACCATGTTCCAACTAGATGTTACTTTGAAAGCCATATTCTAGAGACTATGACTACCACACTAAAAAATGTGACATAATATAATCAAGTTTATTATGTAACAGAGACTAAACGTGAGGGCTCACTGCCGCAAAGAGAAGCGGCGGCGTCGAGCCCGACGGAAAACCACAGCGTCAACCGTAGAGAGAAGGCAGAGACTTTTAGAGAGAGAAACCGTGAAAATTGTGAACTTACATCAAATGACGAATAGTGTGTTCGTAAAAATATCTATCTTTAAGACACTCACACAGATCCTGCAAAAAAATAATGCTTCATCTCTCCAGTTACACCTTTGGCTACTTTCACTGGATGACATTCGTCATGGGGATTTTTTAAAAAGATATCCTCATGCAAATCCAAGGTTGGCCAGTTCCGCCTAGTAACAAGATCATAGAAAGTTGGGATTTCAATCAAACGACCGAGTAAGCTAATCATATCTCCCCTTGATTCCAATGCCTCAGCATCCTGAAGAACACGCAAAATCTCCTCATTCAACTCCTCATAAACAATGGACAATAGACCCCATGTAAACATCGAAAGAACATGTCCCTTGTCAGCCGCAACTTTTAAGAGATTACCCGACCGTTCCCTGTCATCATGTTGAAGCAGCACATACTGCAAAAGGGGGGAGAGAGCCAACAATAACTTGAAGAAATAAACAAGCGCGAAATGAAAATATGAACACAATCAAAACATTTAATAGATCAGAACCTCCCCCACTTACCAGTGCAAGCCAAAATAACGCCTCCAGATTCCCAGATGCACCACAATCACGAACAAAATGCATTTGTTCACGACTCAATTTGGGCAGGAGAGTTTCAATGTTTGCATATTTAAGCAAGCCGGAATAGTCACAAAGCCTCCAATGGAGAGTCTTACATGCGGCCCTCAATGATAGAAGGTATCTGTACGAATTCTCCGACACACTCCGCACAATGATTTCGAAAATATCAGAGTGAGCATGCTCCAGAAATGAATCACCTTTAGGAGGCATAGCCATTTCTAGAAACTATATTTGCACAACTGGTTTATAAATCGGAATCACAGGATTCCACTTTAGTTTGGTGATAGGCTTAGTGGTACAATAGAATAGAAAGAGATAGAAGCATCGAATGGTACTGTCCCGTTTGGATGAGCTTTAATGAGCTGAAATTATGTCAGCTTATTGTCTCTCTCCTCACCTCACTCTCCTCGCCTCAACTTACATATTAAGACATGATGAACAGTTCAACATTGATACGGGATACCGTGTCATTAGTACTATTTGATTAATTAGTAGTACGTACTACGTTTCTTCTCTTTCGTCCAGTTTTGACTTTTTCATCCGTAGTCATGTCACTTTGACCCGGTGATTTGGATAGCAAAACGATGCAATTTTTCGGAGATCTTTTCGTGGTGTCGTAGAGTAAAGTTTACTGTACAACACCATGAAAATTTAACAAAAAAATGCATTGTATTGCTAATCACATCATCAGGTCAAAGCGACCTGATGAATAGTGACAAAACTCAAAACTGGAAGAAATAGAAGAAACAGAGGAAGTATATAAATAAACTCAAGTATGAATAAGACGACTAGAAGAAACATAGGAAGTATTTAAATAAACTCAAATATGAGATTTAAATAAACTCAAATATGAATAAGACGACTAAATTAAAGTTCATGTCAGGGAAGGGCATCTCCAACCCATTCCTTTTCCCCCTCCCCCTCCTGTAAGAATCCATGGGGTTCCACCTCAAAACCAATTGGCAATGAGGGAGTATCCCACAAAATTTATTAATTCCTTTTCTTCTTCTTGAATGTCCGATGTGGGACTTCTCAACACTTCCCTCCACGGGCCACCATTTCACCCTCCCCCCCTTCCCCCTCCCCCTCGCTCAAACTACTACCAGTACTCGTCTCCAACCATGTGAGGGGAGGGGGAGAGGGAGGGGTGCTATGGGGAGAATTTTTGCCTTGGGTGTAGGCATGTCCTTGGGAAAATCCCCATGGACATGCCCACATCCAAGGCAAAAAATTTCCCCATAGCATCCCCTCCCCCTCCCCCTCCCCTTCCCCCATAGGGTTGGACATGAACCGTATTTTTATACTGTTTTCCCCACCCCCTCCACCTCCCCCCATAGAGTTGGAGATGCCCGAATAGGGAATCTCCTCCCCCTAATGACATGAACCATATGATCAATAGCATAAAGATATGATTTCAGCATATTTTTTCTTCTTTATATACTCGAGCCAAACGAATGTAGGGGTGAAAATATTTGTTTCGGAGAAAAGATTTGGCATACTTCAAAGTTGTGATTTTCATCAAATATATTAAGTATCATTATGAAATATGAGTACCAGTACTATGAAATATATATTCCTCTGTCTAACGGGTCAAAGGGGGTTAAATGAGCATGTGTCATTACCCAATCTCTTCATTCGAATGAACAATTTTGCACAATTCCTAAGAAGTGCATATTTAATCAAAATAATCATTAAGATTATAAAAATCTTATATTAATTATTCAAGAAACAATCACTTAATTGATGTAAAAGGTAACAAAGTCAAAAAATTTACCATGTGAAATCTATTTATGAGTTTATGCCATAAACACTTAATCATTTCTAGAAACGAAATGTCTTGTAGGTGCTCGACATATGATCTACTAGTACTACAATTTTTTTTTAAATGTGACATTGAAAACATACTAAATTTGTTTTAAATGTGACATTGAAAACATCATAGCCAATTCGGGGCTGAATAAGACATTTGGATTTTTTTTAAAATTTGATGTGAAATCACAACGAATGAACTAACATACAACGATTTTTTTTATAGAAAATTGTAGCTTCATTTCATTAAAGAAAGGACAATCGCATTCCAATACAGAAAGGCAGAGAGTAGTACTTCATCCCACCAACTCTGAATGAGAATGCTCATCAAGAGAGCATAAAAATAAAATAAAAATAAACACATCGAAAATCAACTACCGCCTGCTCCCAATGCACATTGAAAAATACACAACTTTTACGCTTCCACTGGCAGACTTTTAGAGTTCCCCAAAACTGAAAACAGAAAGACCGCCGGTGAGAGTGGCGACACTTCCGGCAATGAAAAACCTCTAGCGGAGCTCAACAAGTGACAACATAAGTATACGCTCTAAGCCTTCAATTGTTCCCAGCTCCATCAGTATCTTTGAGAAATGAATTGCAGCAAGAGCTCCCAATAGATTCCAATAGAAACGTGAGATCAAAATCCGAGCATCAATTGGCGTCCACAAAACAAAAAAAAAAAAAAAAAAAAAAACAAAGACAAAAACTAAAAGAAAAACCTAGACTACATCAACTAACAAATCTGAGCATCAATCGGCGTCCACAGAGGCAAGAGCGAGAACGCCGAGGAGGAAGGTAACGTGTCACGGTCTCTCTTGACGAAGAGGCGAACAGAAAACCGGTCGCCCCAACACCATCACCGCTAGTGACAAGTCGCCATTGCCACAAAGGAGGGGCGGGGAGACCCTCAAACGATTCTTGCTACCCAGATCTACTAACTAGAGGGCTCGCCGCTGCAAGAGGGAGCGGCGACGGCGAGCCCGACAAACACCCACGACGGAGACTACAAAAAGAAATCTAGAGAGAGATACTGATAGAGAGAGATAGGGGTCTAGGTTTAGTCAGTTGAAGCAAGAGAAATGATGGAGAGAAGCGAAAAGAAATACAATTGAAATCTCGCCGGAGCGAGATACGATAGACTCACGCGGAGTACTTCCACTCTTTAGCAAGGAGCTGAGTGACTCTTGATGTTAACTTATGTCAATTTAGGAATAGGATATTCGTCAAAATATGTATCTGCGGAACCAACAAACACTTCGTCCAAAAAAAAGTACGCTTGAAATCCCCATTAACACCTTTGACAACTTTGCTCTGGATGTTGAAAAACATGCTCGATATCATTCCCCAATTTAGGGCTTGGCCAGTTCCGCCTAGTTACAAGATCTGAGAAAGTCAGGATATCAAGAAAGAAAAAAGTTAACCTAATTCTCAGATTTTTCCTTGATTCCAGTTCCTTAGCATCCTGAAGAACACGAAAAATCTCCTCATTCCACTCATCATAAACAAGAGACAATAGACCCCATGTATACATCGAAAGAACATGTCCCTTGTCAGCCGCATTTTTTAAGAAATTACCCGACCGTTCCCAGTCATCATGTTGAAGCAGAACATACTGCAAGAAGGAGGAGAGATCCAAAAATAACTTGAAGAAATAAACAAGCGCGAAATGAAAATATGAAAAAAATCAAAACATTTAAAAGATAAGAACCTCCCCCACTTACGAGTCCAAGCCAAAATAACGCCTCCTGATTCCCAGATGCACCACAATCACGAACAAAATGCATTTGTTCACGACTCAATTCGGGCGAGTACATGAGAGTTTCAATGTTTGCATATTTAAGCAAGCCGGAATAGTCACAAAGCCTCCAACGGAGAGTCTTACATGCGGCCCTCAATGATAGAAGGTCTCTGTACGAATTCTCTGACTCACTCCGCGCAATGATTTCGAAAATATCAGAGTGAGCACGCTCCAGAAATGAATCACCTTCAGGAGGCATAGCCATTTATAGAAATTATATTTTCACAACTGGTTTATAAATCGGAATCAACAGGACTCCACTTTTAGTTTGGTGATAGGCGTAGGGGTAAAATCTATATATAAGCAAGCTAGTGGTTTATTGTTCACGAGACTATGAGAGTGTTGATGGCCAAATTTCTTCTGTTGAATTTTCTTTAGAACGGCTGGGCTGATAATAATTTAGACATCTACTACCTCCGTTCTCTCTCTTTCTTCCAATTTTCACTTTTTTATCGGTAACCATGTCACTTTTGAATCGGTGATTTGGATAGCAAAACAATGCTACTTGTTACTAGTAATTTTTATATGGTGTTGTATACTAAAGTGTATTGTACAACACTATGAAAAAAATTAAAAAAAAAAAATTGCATTGTTTTGCAGTCCAAATCTTCGGATCAAAGCGACCCGATGAATAGTAACAAAAGTCAAAAATGGAAGATAGAGAGAGGTAAATAGTACTATTTGACTTGAAAGAAAATATTTGATAACTTTCAAACTCTCTCTCTCTCCCTCTCTCTCTCTCTCTCTCTCTCCCTTAAATTCGGCTGTGGCTACAAGACACGGGCATTATGTCTACTAAAATTAAATAGTAATAATCCTTATTATTTGTGTTTTTTTATTAACATTTATATTTTAAAATTTTAGCCCCCACTGGAGTAAAATTCTGTATCCGGCTATCCGCCCGACCTCATTTGGGTAGCCGTTAAGATACAGCGGATATGGATTATGTTGGGGTACGAGGTAGGATATGTATGTTGTCACATAAGGCCTGATATGATATGTTGGCTTACTGTGTTTGGGTGGTGCAGGATATGAGGCAGGATAAGTGACGCGGATTACTAACGCGTATGCGCAAGTGCACGGTCAAGTAGTAAGAGTGGAGTATTTTTAGAACTCCAGGTTGTCGAACCCTCGAGGACAATCTCGCAACAAGTTTATAATTAACAAAATAGTGCAGTTCACTGAGTAACCGGAGTAAAAAGTGTGTGAATTGTGGTGTTGCCACCCCCAAACAAGTGACTGCGATTAATAAAAAAAATAATAGTAAATTGGAATTAAAAAGAATTCTTAATCAATTAATGGAGAGGAATAGGCAATCTCATTGATCACCTAGGGTTGTAAACGATTTCTGAATTATATGAGCAACACGTTAACTATATTCTAACTAAGCCGGGTAACAGCGCTGACTATCTCCTGTCGGTCTCAAGTCATTCTACTTCGCGGTAGACTACGATCTCCTATCGGTCTCTTGTGTCTACCGGTCCGTTCTAGTAGGCTAATGACATGCACGACAACGGGTCCTGTCGGTCCACCGTTGCACGAAACAGTCGAATCTCACCTACCGAATCTACCCACACTAGCCAATCCTAACACGTCTCTTCTCAGTCTCTGTGATTCGGGATTGATGTTCAAGTCTCATCCTAGTTAGTTAGAATCACTATCGTGCATTCGCTAACTAAGCAGTGTTTCCGGTTAACTACTCCATTAACACTGAGTATTAAGCACAGTACATGAACAATTGAATTAAAATATTGCTAACTTTAAGCATGAATCAACTATTGAACAAACCCTAGTTCTTGAACCCTAGTTTTATCTCCTAATCGTGTCACTCAATTAGAATTATTAACATAAACAAGAAACTAGAATTGATTCAAAAGTTGAAATCAATAAATCATGAAGCAAAGATCAAATCCGGAAAATATTCATCGTTTACATGAACCCTAGGCTCTCAAATCGAGATGGCTAGCAAAAGTGTTTAGCTACTCATAGTTGAATAAGCAAAAACAAAGAGTTTCTCCATTAAAATTGACTAAGAGAGAGTAGAAGAAATCAAACTCAAAGAAGCTTCAATGGTGGCTTCGTCCTCTCCGTCTCCTCCTTCGTCTCCTTCTCTTCTCAAGAATTCTTCCCAATGAATCCTCTTCCCCGTGGTTCATTGTAGTTTTAGGTCAGATAGGAGACAACCCGTGCGTCTCTCTTTTGTTTCCTTCGTCCTTGTGATTTTTCTTTAAGGAGATCACATGATCTGAAATTTCTGATCATGCGATCTGGGTGAGTTGCGTCCAGGATTTGTTTTCCTTCAATCAGATCACACGATCTGCGAAAACCAGATCGTGCGATCTCCTTAAGTTGAATGCACGATCAGCCACTCAAGTCATGGAAACAGTGAGTTGCTCAATTTTCTCCTCTAAATTTATTCTAAGTCTTGCTCCAGATCACACGACCTCTGTTTTGCAAGTCGTGTGATCTGCTGATCTTGTCTTCTTCTCTCCAATCACGAGCTTTGTCTCAATTTCCGAAGTTCGTTTCTCCTCTTCTTTCATTCTCCGAGTTATGTTTCCTGTCAAAACAACACGAAACACACACGTGCGATCAAACGTGACAAAATATCATAAAATAACGCGAGAAACGCCCGGATTTACAATATAATGCCTAGAGCTAAGATTCTACGTTTCTCTCTAATCATAGTGTAAAACTAAGATCATCAACCCGTAAATGACGCAAAATGATATAAAACGTGCAAGAAATATAACTCTAATAGAGAGTTATCAAATCCCCCACACTACCTTTTTGCGCGTCCCGAGCAAAATAAACCTTACACTACATTTTAATCCACCGAATTGCATACAACTTTACTAGCCATGTGACACAAACAACTCACACACACAATGCAATCTACATGACTATAGACAATGCAACTCGATTATAAAAAATTCAAAAATTGAAACAACACAAATGTTTTTTTCCTTTTAGTTAGAGATCGGGCAATCTCAAAAAGTAAACCGGCAAGTCATAAGGCTCTCATATTCCCTCGGAAATTCTATAACTTTGGTGATCGGTAGAACTTGTGGCCAGTTTCGTTAGACAGAACGGGCACGAACACAAAATAAGTTGCTTTCGCACACTCATCAAACATATCCCTAGCACTTACCATCCGAGCTATTTATCCACGGGTTTACATTGCTGAAGGCTTAGGACGGGTAGGATAGGATATTTAGAAGCGCAATCCTAGACGTCATGAACTCACAAAACCCGATTCTCACACTCCCTCACCAAAATCCAAGGAGCCACACCGAATCTCACTACTCCGGCCCTCATTCCCTCAATCTTGGTGCAAAGCCGTTCTCGCAGCCACAAATGTGAAGAAGTGATCTCGAACAATAGCTAATATCCCCGGTCTTCAATTTCAAGCTTGCTCCTTTATTCCCTTTCACTTTCAATTTCTCTTTTACTTTCTTTATTTCTTTTTTCTTTTTTTTTTCATTTCCACACAATAACATTAAGCACATGGAGCCGACAATATGATAGTAATATCCGAGGAGATCAAATATCAAAATTAGATAACATGTGGGTGGAATTTTTCAAATCAGCGATGTAATAACATAGATGTCGACACCCCCACACTTGATGCAAAGCAAATCACGAACCCAGTAGTCAATGTGTAGACGTGCTTTTCCAACCGATCCTCCTCATCACCTAAGGTATAGAGAATATAAATAAAACATAAGCACGACCTCCTATAAGATCAACCAACCCCCACCTCATGACGTGCAGAAAGAACATCCCGCACTACGGTACTCCACCTGTGATCGTGGTGTAAGGACACGACTCACCGCCACACCTAAGTGTGCTACCGTCTCTAACTCACCCTCACATCCCCTCAAAAGATGACATGTAAGAGAATCCACGTAAGATGTATCAATTCAGCACGCCCTCATCGAACCTCCCTAACTCGACTCCCTCTATCATGATGCATAGGAAAGGGCCATTCTAACAAGTGATGAAAGTCACAATGAAAGGCTTCCTAGGCTAGAGGCTGTGAATTAAAGGGGTAAACGGATCAATAGGGATAACTAGTGGACCTAGGAGATGGAGACGGGACGTGAGGCCCCCATAAAAATCACTCGCACAGCTGTTCCGTTGCCACTACGAGGAGGGTTGACGACTACCTAAGTGACAGTGGTGTAGCGCTAGTAGGATAACCAGTCTAAGAGGCAACTACTCGCATTTATAATGTGCATTAGCCCTATAAGTCTTCCTACTCCAGATTCTCGCGTCTACCTCACCTCAGAATTTCATACTCCTAGAGAATTCTATCATTAAGCCCTCTCCACATTCACTCTCTTCGATTGCCCTTTCTCAAAAGTTATCAATTTTTTTTATGACTTTTGATTATTTTTTTTATTTTTTTTTATACTTCCTAACTCTATATGCTTTTGGCCAACTCGATTAAGCACATGTTTTGGGTAGGGGACTCAATAAAGTAAAAGTGCTAATAAAATGCATAAACTACACAATCCTACCACAAAACAACACAATACGAACACATAACTATATGTAACAAGGCGATGCAAACAAAGACATGGCTAGTGAAAGTAGATACAAACCCCCCCCCCCACACTTAAGCGTTTCGTTGTCCTCAACGAATTTAGAGATAAAGAAGGAGGACTCATCGCTTAAATGTGCAGGCGGTGGATTTCAACATGTATTGATCGGAATGTAGATACAAGAGAGAGAGTTAGAGGTACCTGGGTGCCCGGACCTACATGGGCACCGTTGCCGCAAAAATGCAACAAGAAGGGGTCTTGTGGACCGTTGACAATTTTCGGCGAAGTCTCTACGCGCCCGGATTCCGATGTGCAGCTAAGATATAAATTGTAGCCCACTCATGCGTATGGCACTCATTATATTGGGACTGCTCCTCGACCTCGAGCAATTCTCTATATCTTTTATGCATACTCCTGTGGGGCCTTTTCTTTCCACAATTTCGTGCAATCTCTAACACTCACATCAAGAAGGGGAATCCGGTGCGTCTTCTGTACCTGTTTCCCTGCACACTGATTGAAAAAAATAAGTCCACTCTCTCTCACCCCTCATAGTCAAATATAGAGAACTCATAAATAAATAAAAACAAAAACAAAACACATCCTATTCTACATGGGTTGCCTCCCAAGCAGCGCTTGTAATTTAAGGTCGACGGCCCGACCATGTTACCTCTGCCACCTCACAAGGGTGGTCTGGCACATTGTGCCGCTTCCAACTTTGCTTTCCTGTGCTGAATTTGAAGCACTGCTTTTTGTGCTTGCACAGCTGATGGATTGTTCCTTTCCCAATAATCGGGTGGATCCCCTTGCGACAACTCTGGGATTTGGCGCTTCACAGGCACAAAAAATGGAACCCCTGGCTGATACTCCCACGAGTATTGGGGCGTCGGTTTGAAGACCCGAAACGTCTCCATGTCATCATTAACCCTCATAATAAGCTCCCCATTCTCTACGTCAATGAGAGTACGACCCGTCGCTAGGAACGGTCTGCCCAAAATGATAGGCACATCACCTGCTGGCATATCCAATATAACAAAATCCGCAGGAATTATAAGGCTGCCGACCCTCACAAGGACATCCTGTATCATCCCACAAGCTCTCTTGGATGATCTGTCTGCAAATTGGAGAGTGATACATGTTCTTGAAGGCTCCCCCACACTTAGCTTTTTGAATACCGACAACGGCATCAAATTCACGCTCGCTCCCAAATCACAGAGAGCCCTTCCAGTGTAGGCGTCACCCAAGGTAGCTTCAATGACAAAACTACCTGGATCCTTCTTTTTCTTAGGTAGCCCATGCAAAACACATGAACTAACCTGTTCATTTAGGTTCACTCTTTGAAATGCATCCACTGCTTTTTTACCTAGGACTGCATCTTTAATAAACTTTGCATATTTTGGCATCTTTTGAAGTGCCTCAATCAACGGAATATTAATGTGCAGTTTTGAGAACACGTTTAGGAATCGCCTGTATTCCTCAGAATCGTCCTTCTTCTTCATAGTACGTAATGAAAATGGTAGTTCTGGAGAAGAAGGAGATGGAAGTAGTACCTCGGTAGATTTCTCTGCATCCTGGTGAATCATGCCCTTTGATTGGGGGATCATGACAGGTGTCTTCTCAGAATCGAAGACTTCATGTTCCTTTGCCTTAGATGCTGTAGCTCTGGCATGACTCAGATATGGTGGATCCTCAAGTGCAATACCACTTCGAGTTTTTATGGCTTGAGCTTGCTCCTCAGAAGTATGAACAATGTTGCTTGGTGCTCTTTGTTCGATTTGCTCTTTCAGATCTTTTATTTCTGCTTGAGCCACCTGAAGTGCAATTTCCAAGGAGCTGACATGTGTGGACATGTCCGTCATGTGCTGAGCCATTACCTTTATTATCCCTGTCATCTCGGACAAATCAGAAGGTGGTACTGGCTGCTGCTGATGCATCTCTGGACTAGCTGCTTCATGCACTACCTCCACCGCATTCACCTGCACCATGCTATGTGCCAGTGAGCTATGCTTCATCGGTTTGTGATGCTGGCACTCATAATCCAAGCTCTCCTCTTGCTCAACCACACGTCTTATCAACTCATATGCACCCTCCACATCACATTTGAACAAGAATCTACCTCTAACTTCCAAATCGATCTTATTTTTATCAGCCTTGTCAAGAACATTATAGAATACTTGAATGATATGAGCTCTGTCAATGCCATGATTGGGGCATTTACGCAACAATAAATTGAGGCGCTCCCATGCTGTGATGAGTGATTCATTCTGCTTTTGCTTGAAATTCCATATCTCATTCTGCAGCTGAATCATACGTGATATTGGAAAGAATTCGCACATAAACTGAGAGACACAATCTTCCCACGTTGTGATTGAGTTGGAAGGCAAAGAATCCAGCCAATCTTTAGCAGTTCCCATGAGGCAGTGAGGAAATAACAGCAGTTTAAGTGATTCAGCAGTGACCCCCTTGTAGCGTATTACCTGGCACGTGTTCTGAAATTTTCCGATAAATGCATGAGGATCTTCATCATTTGTGCCAGAGTAGGTTCCCATCTCTTGTATGAACTGAATTGTGGAGAGCTTGAGGCAGAAATTCTCTGCTTGAATTGGTGGCGCCACAATAGCTGGCTCAGTTCCTTTAAGGTTCGCCTCAAATGCCTGGATGATCGTTTTCCCAGACTTGTTATATGGCTTTGAGTACTGCCTAGCCATTGTTGCCCGTAGTAATTCTTCAGCCTCAACTAACCTGGCTTCCATCTGCTCTCGGGTGCGGCTACTCGGCTCTTCGCCCTCTGCCATCGTTACCTGAGATCACAGCACTAGCAAACCCGTGAGGTAACAGATAGTGAACAAAACAAAAATTAAAAGTAAACTAAACTAATTATTAATTAAAGACTTGTTAACCGTTGTCCCCGGCAACGGCGCCAAAAACTTGGCGCGGATTACTAACGCGTATGCGCAAGTGAACGGTCAAGTAGTAAGAGTGGAGTATTTTTAGAACTCCGGGTTTTCGAACCCTCGAGGACAATCTCGCAACAAGTTTATAATTAACAAAATAGTGCAGTTCACTGAGTAACCGGAGGAAAAAGTGTGTGAAATGTGGTGTTGCCACCCCCAAACAAGTGGCTGCGATTAATAACAAAAATAATAGTAAACTGGAATTAAAAAGAATTCTTAATCAATTAATGGAGAGGACTAGGCAATCTCATTGATCACCTAGGGTTGTAAACGATTTCTGAATTATCTGAGCAACACGTTAACTATATTCTAACTAAGCCGGGTAACAGCGCTGACTATCTCCTGTCGGTCTCAAGTCATTCTACTTCGCGGTAGACTACGATCTTCTATCGGTCTCTTGTGTCTACCGGTCCGTTCTAGTAGGCTAATGACATGCACGACAACGGGTCATGTCGGTCCACCGTTGCAAGAAACAGTCGAATCTCACCTACCGAATCTACCCACACTAGCCAATCCTAACACGTCTCTTCTCAGTCTCAGTGATTCGGGATTGATGTTCAAGTCTCATCCTAGTTAGTTAGAATCACTATCGTGCATTCGCTAACTAAGCAGTGTTTCCGGTTAGCTACTCCATTAACACTGAGTATTAAGCACAGTACATGAACAGTTGAATTAAAATATTGCTAACTTTAAGCATGAATCAACTATTGAACAAACCTAGTTCTTGAACCCTAGTTTTATCTCCTAATCGTGTCACTCAATTAGAATTACTAACATAAACAAGAAACTAGAATTGATTCAAAAGTTGAAATCAATAAATCATGAAGAAAAGATCAAATCCTGAAAATATTCATCGTTTACATTAACCCTAGGCTCTCAAATCGAGATGCCTAGCAAAAGTGTGTAGCTAATCATAGTTGAATAAGCAAAAACAAAGAGTTTCTCCATTAAAATTGACTAAGAGAGAGTAGAATAAATCAAACTCAAAGAAGCTTCAATGGTGGCTTCGTCCTCTCCGTCTCCTCCTTCGTCTCCTTCTCTTCTCAAGAATTCTTCCCAATGAATCCTCTTCCCCGTGGTTAATGATAGTTTTAGGTCAAATAGGAGACAACCCGTGCGTCTCTCTTTTGTTTCCTTCGTCCTTGTGATTTTTTCTTTAAGGAGATCACATGATCTGAAATTCCTGATCATGCGATCTGGGTGAGTTGCGTCCAGGATTTGTTTTCCTTCAATCAGATCACACGATCTGCCAAAACCAGATCGTGCGATCTCCTTAAGTTGAACGCACGATCAGCCACTCAAGTCATGGAAATAGTGAGTTGCTCAATTTTCTCCTCCAAATTTATTCTAAGTCTTGCTCCAGATCACACGACCTCAGTTTTGCAAGTCGTGTGATCTGCTGATCTTGTCTTCTTCTCTCCAATCACGAGCTTTGTCTCAATTTCCGAAGTTCGTTTCTCCTCTTCTTTCATTCTCCGAGTTATTTTTCCTGTCAAAACAACACGAAACACACCCGTGCGATCAAACGTGACCAAATATCATAAAATAACGCGAGAAACGCCCGGATTTACAATATAATGCCTAGAGCTAAGATTCTACGTTTTCTCTCTAATCATAGTGTAAAACTAAGATCATCAACCCGTAAATGACGCAAAATGATATAAAACGTGCAAGAAATATAACTCTAATAGAGAGTTATCAATAAGAAGCATAATACCACCTCTTTTTCTTCTCTTTCAACTTAGGTTGACTATTTACCCATATCTTTGTCACTTTGACTCGGTAATTTGGATGGTAAAACGATATAATTTTTTGAAATTTTTTTCATTGTAATTGTTTGAATAGGTTCCTAGAGGCAGTCTATTTTTAGCATGAATGATGTAATGGCTAGAATATTCATTTATTAATTATTGTGATATTTAATTTAATGAAGTCCTTATATACAATGTCTTGTTTATCTTATATGTCCCTAGTATAGACTAGTATGTGTGTAGATTGATATGGAGATATCAAGTCTAACACATGGGTATGCATTAGGAGTAATGGCATACTGGATTGACCCACAACGAGAAGGATATATTAGATTTTGTCAAAGTCACAATCGCTTCTCGTAGTGCTAATAATATTGTAATCCTTAGACTTGAACTCACTATATACTCTAGTTGTGGAATATCATGCTTTGATGTTATCTAACGTTGTGCCTTAATCGAGCAACTATAAAGGTGGCTATCGGGCATGATAGGAAGCAAGGTTGGAGATGGTAGTGATGTAGAGAGGATTTGTCCCTCCCACATAATGGGAGTAAATATCCATTGGCCACTCGAGGGATGGTGCTTATTGAATGTCTGGCCAGACTCAGATAAATCAATATGTAGATATTGATGTTATCTACTTGCATAAGCATATTCCCAGGATCGAGAAAACTATGGATTGGATATACGAGTGTGACTATTATGTCTCGTGTCCAATCCGGATATGGAGAAAAATGGATAATGCAATATGATATATTGGACACAAGAGGTTTGTCGGGATCACTGACTATTTCTATTAGTTGGGTAGCATGGATGTGTTGCTAGACACTGTTCCATGTTAGTAATGAGTTACTACCAACTAAGTAGAAACCTATGGGGTCACACGTCAACAGAGCTGAACTAGATATGGGATTAATTAATATGATTAATTAATAGAAGGATCACTTTGCAACACCTTGCAAACTTAGTAGGACTAAATTGCAAGGAGGGGACTAATCCAAGTTCATGAAGAACTAGGAGGGGCCTTTATGTAAACTAACAAAGTGTTGTTGGTCTATATAAAGGAGGCTCTAGCTTCCTTGCCACAAATGTTAATTGTCATAACACAAGTGAGTGGGAGAGAAAGCAAAAGAGAGCAAGAGACAAAGCCAAAGGAGGCCGAAGCCCCCTTTAGCCGTCCCCTACCCGTCGGCCACCAAGGGAGAGGCCGAACCTCTCTTGGTCCTTGTTGCTTGACTCGTTCTTCCCTCTTCCTCCGGTCCAAGCTAGCATTAGGAGAAGGAAGAATCTAGATCTCACCTCTAGACGTGGATCAACTGTAGAGACGAGGACATTATTCTTCGTGTGATCTCCCATATCACAAGGTACACATCTTCTATGTCCTTCATCATGTTATCAGTATCATGAAAAAATTACCAAATCTGTGTATCGTTTTGCTAACCAAATCACCTTGTCAAAGTGACCCAGTGAATAGGGTCAAAAAGTGAAGTAAGCTGAAAGAGAAGAAACAGAGGTAGTATGAATGTACTATGTTTGGGTGGTGCATGATGAGAAGCATGATATGTTCCAAATGATTATAATACCCTCAGTACAGTGATTTGATAGAAATTATTTGTATTGAGGCATGAGTTGTATGAAACGTTTGTAAATAACGATGTCTTGCCAGATAACGCTCTTTTTCGGTTGAAAAAAATTGCATAAATGATTGTTGTCATTTGTGTAACGAGGTAGGATAAGATACAGAGAAATGAAATTACATAAACAATGGATTAATTTAATATAATATTGATACTGTACCTCGCTACCGAAACTGATAGTTAACTATGAAACGACAATAACATCACAACTTATCTGTCTAGATAGCCGCTAAAAGCGAAGCTTACAATGAAAGAGGCTTTCAAGCAAAAACAAAAGTGTTCTCAAACGAACATGCAAAGACTCCTACACTGAGCACTAAGCTATGAGTCTAAATACAATGGGCTCGTCGCTTCCATCGACGCCTTAGATCAAAACAAGGCTCTTGTTGATGCCCCTTACATGGCAAGACGTCAGATGCACTTTAGGCCATGAAGGCTGCTGACGCGAAGAGCAAGTGGGAGAACAGCTCATGGGTTAGGAAGCTGATCGTGCATGAATAAAAGGCATCCCTACTCATTACTCCCTGCTCCAAGTGTTGGTGTCAAATAGTTCTCCAACGGAGATCCACCAAAAAAATATATCCCACTCATTACGCTTTTATTTGAGAACTAGTGACGGATTCTTCTTCACCGGAGTTCCACTGGGACGAATGCCCGCAAACATGACTAGGAGAAAGGCGTCTTCGTTCCGACAAAAGAGATTACACCAACGGTCTTCGTGAAGCCGGGATGAGTCAGAGGCTTATGCTAAGGGTTCCTTGGGAGACATTTCTATAGCACAACGCACCAATACGGGTTTATAGAGCCGGAACTCAGGTGGATGAAAAGGTGGAAAAGAGCAACGAAAATAGCGGCAAGGACTCCGGCAAGGACTCAGAAGAGAAAGAAACCTTTCAATTGTAAAAACCCAGAAGGGCAGCACTGATGAAGAACAAAATAACAGAGGGGGGTTTATATAGGACCCAAGGGAGACTCTTCAGTTTCCAGCAACGCCTTGAAAACGGATGAGAATCAATGACACTATTAAGGCCTGTGACGGTACAGTAGCCCTAGGAAATAATGAGGGCTTGGCCTACTGTGCGACGGTCACACCTTATTTAAGCTCCACGCCGGCACAGCAGTCTAGACAATAATGACAGCTTATGGGGACTTGAGCCACCATCATTAAGATATTCAGGACACTGAGAATCTTAAGTTCTCAAACTACAGAAAAACATGACATACACGCATAAGCCTATCTTTCTGCGATAGCGGCAAATCTTCAAGTCAAGTGCAAGCCTACCTGCCTAAGTAGCAAGAAGGCGCGTCTGTAAACCTATCTCATATGATAGCAGAAAATGCGCAGCAACATGTAAGCCTATCTCATATGGTAGCAACTATACGCAGCAATACGCGAGTCTATCTGTTGGACAGCCATAACTGACAAATTTTGACAAGATGCTATCTGTTTAGATAATGGCAAAAACCCTATCTATCTGCAAGGAGCAATCACAAAGACTAGCATTCATGTGAGCAAAAACATGAGCAAATTAAAAGCACAAAAGAAGATATTTCATTTGCACAAAACCGGCGCGCACAAAAAGCAGAAGTGAAAGATGTTCAAAACATTTCGAAGATCACGCCCACAAAGGGCACAAAAAGATACAATGAAAAGTTCAAAAAGGCTATTCTTGCTAAAACAACTTCAATCCTCAAAGAAATCCTTCAAAAAGGAATTTCTTGCCGACAACTTGAGGGAATTGGCAGTAAGCTTCTCAATGCGAGTCTTGTTAGCCTCATGGTGCTTCACAGATTCCTCGAATTCCTAGGCCATTTGTTCCAACTCTTCCCTGCGCGCGTTAAGAGCAGCTGTCTCCTCCCTATAGGAAGCATACTCAGTTCTAAGATTGGAAGAATTGCTGATCTTGATCAACCTCTGCATGAGAAAGTCCAAATCTAATCACCCTGCTGCGATCTGCTGAAGTTTCTACGCGCTTGCAAGGAGCTCCTGAGCACTGGCAACTGTGGTGCTTGCGGGAGTAGTCTCATGCACCTTCTCCAAAAGGGCACCCATCTCCTTGAGAAGTGCTCCTCTGTCTTTTGGCGCCAGTTCTAGCACTCGAGCAAATGCAGTCGGGAAGGACACACGCACCTTCATCAGCCATTCAAGGCAGGCTTGGTCACTATCTCAGCACGCAAACACGACAAAATACTCAGCAAGATACGATTCTAAAAATCAAAAGTGTCATGAGCAAAAAGGGGGAATGATCTTACCAGTCCCTTCGACGATTTGTTGAAGATGAGAAATGGGCACTGCTGCCTAAAAACTAGAACCTTCTGCCTTGGCTAACCTCTGGTCTGCTCGGGCCTCACGCGCAAAATACGCCTCAAGAATCATGAAGCTTCTCTAAACCGCCATAGGTTTTGCAGCCTGCGAACCCCACACTTCAAATGGATTCTCGCAGAAAAGAGCATCCAGGTCAAAATCAAAGCCCCCATGTGGGGGCAGAACTTCTCAAAACACTTGGCGCAGGAGGTGTATCTCGCCTGATTGACTCCGTCTCTTCAACATTCTGAGCGATGGGAAGGCCGCGCCCAGACAAAGTAGCCTCTGCAGAATTTTCCTCGACAGGAGCAGCACGCACACCCAAACCAGCATTGCGCTCAACTTCTTCAACATTCTTCTCAGAGGGCACATCATGCTCAGCATCCATAGCCATCGCGGCCTGCTCAAGATTGCTTCCTGCCCAACATCTTCTTCATCTGAGGAAACGGTTCATGGTCATTTACACACATATCATGCTGCTTATCCTATCTCATATCCTGCCCTAACCAATCACTCATTATCAGTACAATTTTATCCTGCATTTGGTATTCTTCTTCACCACTATTATTAAAAGGAGCATCCCCGAATGTAGAACCTTATTGTAATCTCAAGTAGAGGAGAACAAATCATTTTCTTTGCTTATATTTGGAAGTATACCAAATTTCCATTTATTTTTTTAATTTTTTTCTTATACATATATATATATATATATGTATATATATTAATACTCATACACACACATATACACATATATATAGGTGGTAGACTGTTTAAAAGCCTCTGCACGAAGTCTCGAGTTCAAACTCGGTTGACGAAATATACACAAGTCTTAAAAAAGAAACAACATATATACATTATATACACTATACAATATCATTTTATGTGAGTTTGTGTAATAATGTTTTGTTAGGGGAAATGAAATTGTTGTTTATTTTTGCATTTTTCTATTTCTTCTTCTATTACATTAGCTCCGTACTATATATAATGTTTATTTTCATTGGATCTAAATTTTCAATCGAGTTGTCATGTTTAATTAGTTTAGTCAGATGATGCTTCATTTTTTTCGACATGTGAAATTATGCATCTTTGTATAAACTAAGGTCGCGTTTGGTTTTCCTGACTAGCCGGACTGGACCGTACTGGACTGGACTAGGTCGGATAGGATTGGACTGGATTAGCTGTATTATATTTTTGATACCGTGTTTGGTTATGTATTGTACAAAGTATTATGAATAGTTTCTGGTGTAATTAATGTTCAATTCCAAGTATACCGAATAGTCCAATACTGTTAATACTCTCTTGAGGGAAGGGATTAAAATAGAGTATTAAACCCATATTTTTCACTATTTAATACCGGTATTAAGTTTAATCTAGAACAAACCAAACAAAGTATTAATAATCACAGTACTATAATTAGTCCAATATTAGTTAATACCTCTAATATTAGAAAACCAAACATGCCATAAGTTCACAAAGAGGAGATAAAACTCCAAGTGATAAAATTTCTCGCAAATTACACCCCCATCTCTAGGTCCCAGGGCTATTAGAACTATGATAAGTGATTTATATGAACTATTATGAAAGTTTATATGACGTACACTTTTAAGATAAATCACCTTAATTATGAAAACAAAACAAATCACCTTAAATATGAAAAAAAAAACAACGAAATTTAATTTTCATCTAAATCCATGCTTCCAGCTTTTATTGTAAAAATTGTAATTTGCCTTACTCTCTTAGAAACTTATTATTGATCATGTTTCGCACTATTGGCTAAGGTAAGCAAAAAAAAACTCTTATTGGTACACTTCGTTTTTTTTTTTTTTTTTTTTTGAAATGTGATGAGCTGTTTTGCGTTTTTTTCAAAGAAATAGCCGATTCGTTATATTTCTAGGGGTTACATGTCAGAAAATAATAAATGACCTGAATTTAAATTCATTTATCAACAAAAATTTATTTCAACGATAAATTTTAATTATATTAAATATAGAATTGCTGCTCAAGTGCACCCACCAAGGTTCTCAGATCATTATAACTTGCATTACAACAACGGGCACGACATAGAGAACTACTGCTCAAAAAAAGAATTCTTATAGTACTATATTAGAGGAATGTGAGCCTTATCTGTGACTTATAACAAATAATTGAGGTTAAAGCTACATTTTATTACTAAATTATGTTGTAATATCTTTTTTCTCCATAAAGTCTTTTTATTCTTTTAAACATTGGCTTGCAATCTTTTGTATGTGGTCTCTCAGGTAAACAGCACTATCCACAACAGCCTAGTCTTCACTAAGAATTCACGAGAAAGAAATTGTTAGTATTTTTAAAATTTATAAATACCTACATTTTGAGCAAAAAAATTCAAAAATTTCATAACAAAGTTGATGCGCTTATTACCATCGAAATTACCCGGTCAAAGTGACCCAGATACGAGTCAAAAAATCATGATGGGGAGGAAGAGGTGGGAACGGAGTGGTATCATTTTTTAATTAATAAATCATCCTTGAACGTTTCACTTCTGTAGGATGAAGAAAATCTCTTGAAGGATTGATCTATTATCATTTTTTTAAATTAATAAACCCTCCTTGAACGTTTCAGCTTCTGTAGTACGAAGAAACCCTCTTGAACGTTTCTACTATATGTAGGTTAATCGTTATAGGTACCACTTTGTGCTCCAGCCTTTTTAAATGGTAAACAACATATATCAAGGATGGTCAGTCTTTTCGTTTTTATTATTATCTCTCTCTTAAGCTTTCTCAAGTTTCTCTCTATTGTGTTCTTGGTGGTTTTCATCTCAACCAAGCTTGGAGCTAGGCAAGTCGTCTTTGTAGGTTCGTTCCAAGCACTCAGCATATGAATCTCTTTAGTATCTCTGGTGCTTGTCTCCAATAACTTCTTAACTGACTGTTCATGGTGGATTCATGGTTTATACGGATACCTGTTATTAAGCACTCTTTCATTTTTCTCATGCTTCAAACAACTTTCTTGGCAGTGAATTTCTGGGCTGTGTTCGAAATGTTAGATTGTTCTCCGACCTCAATTTTTCTTTTCTCCTGGAAAGTAGACTCTAATGGGAGTATTCTAAGTTGCACAATCTCAACTCTTTCTATTAATTACATTTAGTCTTTCTTCAAGTCAAGTAATTAAACATGTTGAGTTGTCTTCAGTTTTGGGTAGTCCTTGATCCCAACAAAACAATTTTGGGATGTGAGAGTTTTACTTCTTCAAATTCATCTCCTCTGTTCTGAGCTTCACCCCTGCACAGCAGTGAGTCTGGACTGTGTACTTCCAATTTTGGGATGTGAGAGTTTTATTCTTCATGATTTTGAAACTAGATTCATTTAGTTTCAAATCTTTGAAGGGGAGTGCTAAGATTCCTTGGCAAAATAGGTCTCTTGGTTCAAAGCATGTTCTATCATGGTGCCAGATGACTTAATTTTCAGTTTTGCACCCACATAGTAGCTCACTTAATTGCCATTTACCTAAGAGCATCTCCAACAACAAAACGTTCTTTGGACTAAAATTTTTCATGTCCTAAATTTTACTCCTACTCTTTTTGAGTTGTTGCTCCAGCAGTAGGCCTAAATATAAGCCACCATCACTATTTTTATTACTTTTTAGTTGTCATCATCAAACAATCTGTGGCTCGGGATTAAACTTTTTTTTTTTTTTTTTATGTTTTACACCATGAATAGTATAGTAGTCTTTAGTTTTGTCCAGAAAATAAGCCTGGTGTAAATTTAGGACTGGTTTTACACCAGCTGTTGGAGCTGATTTTTGGGCAAAATTGGCCTAAATATAGTCCAAAGAACGTTTTTCTCCATCTGTTGGAAATGCTCCACGTACCTGATGCTTAAACACCCAAGGAAACACCTGGTTGATACTATATTTAATAAAAATCTTCTCTGTTGTCCAATATAGTACTCCTATCAAATATATTTGTATTGACGAATGATGTCTCATTAGCCGCTGAACTTGGAAATGGTCCTGTACAGCCATTATTTCGTGCATCTCATTCCTATTATTATAGAATGATATTTATTTTGGGTGTAGTTGGTTTTTTTAAATATATAAATGTTACTGTCCGGTAACGTTTGGGCACACACGCACACAAACACTCGAAAAGTAAAAGAGATAAAAGGGAAAGACTGATTTATTTCTTGACTGAATAATACTGGGGGAGTACATCACTTAAATAGATGAAATACTGGACCAAAACCTAACCCTAGACCTAACGGGCCAAGCCCGGATTATTAAATAACCTAATAACATAACTAAATACTAATAAATAATTAAATAATTAAATAAATAATATATAAATAGGTAAATACTGATACAGATACCGTATCAATAAACCTATTTTATGGTTTATATATTTATTGGAGTTCTTAGTTGAAGGAAGTTATCTAGAATGCGAGTCATTCAACGATTTTGAGGTTCTTTCTTTCAATTTGATTGCACACATACATGATATCCTGGACTTGATTGAGCCATTAATGGTTATAAATTACAATAAAATATATTTTGTTGCTGTCTAAAGGTAAATTTGTCGAGAATAAAAAATCAACACTGAGTGGTACTAGTCTGTCTCTGCTCTTTGTTCCCATTTGACTATTTTTACTGTTCCTAACGCGAATGCCTCCTACCAAACGACCAATCGCATTTGTCTGAAATTCTGAATTCTCCCCTGATTGCTACAGAGTTACAATCGCAAACAAAGATATGAATACCTCAGCACTTCACACCGATGACAAGTCGTCGCCAACAGTTGCTGCATGCTCAGGTGAAGAACAGATAAATTGGTGTTCACTACTTGCCACTGACAAATCCTTATCCAAAATAGCAGATCTCGTGGACCAAAGAATTGAGGGAGCCAAAGAAGCAATTAAAATATTGGAACAAAAGATCCCATTGAATCAAGAGGAACTTCAGCTATCCAAGGAAAAATATAACTATTGGAATGGAGGATTGCATTGGATATTGAAGAACTTGATGTCGAGATCAATTTCATAGCGAGGCTGGAAGAATGGAAAGAAAAAAAATTTGTAAGGACCATTGCAGTACATCTGCGAACTCTGCTGCCAAAAGAAAAAGAGATGATGACTCTCCCCCGCCTACTCAGTCAAAGATCGAAGGAGTAAGAGGTATCATGCAGCATCGTCCTACTGAAGATAACTACATTATGCATTAACATATTGATGTAGTATAAATTACGAACAAATGCAAACGTTGCATCTTTTGCTTAGTTCTTTCCCATTCATGTTTTGTAAGTGGGTTTTGATCACTATGCCATATGCGAATATTGCAGCTTTTGCATAATTAACATATACTAAATCCCCACTTATGCATCGTGGGTGAAAATTATTGTATGCTTTGCTTATTGGATCAAGATGACTACTTAAAAGCTCAAGACAACTCAACTATCTTGGTGGGAGGACTACTTAGAAGCTCAAGACAACTCAACTAAAGAACCAAATAGCATAAGAAAAGAAAGTTCGGTACATGCCTCATGTGGATCAGAATACTCGTGAGAAAGAGTATTGAAGAGATGAATAAGCAAGCCATGTTGCATTAATACGCTATAACGACCCACCAACTGAAAAAAGGAGGCAATATTCATGTTAGAAAACAAATGTGGAACCGATGAACCACCATTTTGGAATCAAGAAGAAACCATGAAGCTTATGCCTAAGTTTGAACTATATCAATCATGATTCGTGAATATGTATGCACTTACTTTGTATAGCTTTGATTTTGAGTCACAACTGAGTTGAAGATCTTACTGTGGAGAGAAGGGAAGGAATAATGGGAGTGCAGAGATGGGGAATACAGAGTAGAGAGAAAAAGAGGAAAAAGAGAGAGAGAGAGAGAGAGAAAAGTGGAGAGAGAGGTTATTATTTTAATATTTAATACAAATCTGAGGTGTCATATTCCGCACCTCTCCGGGAGTTCTTTTCGGCGTACATAGCATTTCTCAAAGGTGAAACGTTCAACACTATTTCCAACTCAACCATTAATGATAGTCACCGTAGTGAAGTCACCGAAGAGTTCACTCTCACAGGCCATGATTTGAAGAATCAGAAAATCTCTCTCTCTCTCTCTCTCTCTCTCTCTCTCACTCACACACACACACACACATGCCATACTTTGGAGCTGACTGTGAATGTTGTAAAACCTAGCTCCATAGTGAGCTTGTTTGGTACTTATTCGTTTAAAAATAAGAAAAACAGTGGAAAAAACGTAATAAAAAATACGTTTAAAAACAGAGTGTAAAAACTGTTTGGCAACCGTTAAGAACACTTTTAAAAATCAAAAACACATTTGGCTACATTACTAAGAGCTTGTTTGGTATCCGTTAAAAAACAAGAAAAATTGTGGAAAAACAAACTTATTGGAAAAACACGTTGAAAAACAGAATCAAAAAGTTGTTTGGTATTTGTTTAAAAACATTGTTTAAAATAAAAACACATTTGACAAAAGTACTAAAATTTCAATGTTAATTTGCTTGAATATCATTTTTTGGTATATAATACTGCATATATTTGATATTCTTTGCATCTAATCATAGTTGAAATGTCTTTAAACACCAATAGTATAAAAAAGTACCGAAAAACACCACATTAGTTTTTTTTTAAAACAGCTGTATTTCAACATGTTTTTTTTTAAACAAGCAAAACAATTACTTACCAAATGAGTTTTAAAAGAAACACCCTGTTTTTAATCAAAATTGAATAAAAATAGGGATGTCAAACATGCACTAAATTTCAATGTTAATTTGCTTCAATATCATTTTTACGTACAATACCGACATGTATTTCATATTTTTTTTGCATCGAATCATAGTTGCAATGTCTCTAAAAATACCAATATTATGAAAAAAAATAAAAAATACCACATTTGCTGTTTTTTTAAACAACTGCTTTTCAGGATGTTTTTGTTTTAAACAGGCAAAAAAACAGGCATACCAGATGAGTTTTAAAAAACACCTTGTTTTCAATCAAAGTTGATTAAAAACAGGGATGCTAACGTGTTTTTTTTCTCTTTTCTTCCTTGATTTTAAAGCAGTTGCATCGCGTGGCAGTGATACTAGAGTGGTAGGTAGTCTAATGTATCGAGAAATGAATCGAAATCATGACATAAAAAAAGGTGAAACGTTAAACATTATTTCCATCTCAACCATTATCGATAGACACCGTAGTGCAGTCACCGAAGAGTTCACTCTCACAGGCCATGATTTGAAGAAACAGAAAATTTCTCTCTCTCTCTCTCACACACACACACACATGCCATACGTTGAAGATGTCTGTGAATGTTGTAAAACCTAGATCCATAATTTAACAACTGTTTTTCAACATGTTTTTGTTTTTAAATAGGAAAAATAATAGGCATACCAAATGATTTTAAAAAAAACACCATGTTTCTACTCAGAATCGACTAAAAATAGGGATGCCAATTATGCACTAAATGTAAATGTTAATTTGCTTCAATATTATTTTTACGTAAAATACCGACATGTATTTGATATTTTTTTCAACGAATCATAGTTGTAATGTATTTAAATACCAATAGTATGAAAAAACACCAAAAACCACCAAATTTGTTGTGTTTTTTAAACAACTGATTCTCAGCATGTGTTTGTTTTTAAACAGGCAATAAAACAGGCATACCTAATGAGTTTTAAAAAAACCCTGTTTTTTTAATAACGTGTTTTAGTTTTCTCTTTTCTTCCTTGATTTTAAATCAGTTGCATCGCATGGTAGTGTTACTGAGTTGTAGATAGTCTAATGTATCGAGAAATGAATAGAAATCATGACATAAAAAAAGCTGGAACGCTCAACACTATTTCCAACTCAACCATTAATTATAGCCGCTGTAGTGTACCAGTCACCGAATAGTTCATTCTCGCAGGCCATGATTTGAAGAATCAGAAAATCTCTCTCTCTCTCTCTCACAGGCCATACTTTGAAGAATCTAAACGAAATCTTTATATATATACTTACTCTCCGATGCCATCAGACCCTAGAGGCTGAAGATAAAAAAACCCAACTCAGAAACCTATTCTAGGTTTGATCTTGCAACTCGAACCACGCCATTTACTCCCGCTTGTCGATCTCTGGCGTTCATGGCCAGCAAATGGAAATCACATTTTTTGTTGTTGTTGCTGTTGTTGTTTGCATAGCTATATATGTTCTCATGTTCTTTATACTGAAGGAAACCTTGGAGGTTTCTGGAAAAATCAACAAGAATTCACAGAGAATTAAGAAGAACAGAGAGATTTTCGGTCATAATAAAATGGGAAAAAAGTGTGCTTAATGAACGTGCATAACCCCTGATTTGGGTGTATAAGGAGATTATCCAACTGTCTCAATCTGTGCCGTTGGATGAAAACTAAGGTAAGTAATTGCCGATTGGCCATTAAGTTAGTAAGGCAAGACTTTGCAAGCTTAACGGATAAATTACAATATAATTTGTGTTGGGAATATGCCTTGAATAGGCTCGAGACGCTCGGCGAGGAGTTAGGAGACGAGAAGGAAACAAGGCCAAACGGGGGATCAAGACGATGAGCAGGAAGACAAAGAAGTTGTTGTTTTACTGTAGCAGGTCGTGCGACCTAGTCGTGATGCGATCCGGCCCACAAATATGCACTTAGAAGGTTTAGGACGAGATATTCCTTGTGGAAGAGGATGGTAGAGTGAATGGCACCACAAAGGAGTGCGGAAGCTCCTTTGATAAACCGGTCAGACCTTTGGAATCACACAAAAGGGAACTGCGATCTTGGAATCTCTCCAAAGATCAGGGTTGTGTTGGATAAACTCACCAACACTAGAGATAAAATGTTGGATAAACTCACCAACAAGATAAACTCCAAAGATGATTCACTCATCAAAAACCATCGTTTTCTATTCATCAAAGTCTTCTAAATCCAAGAGGTTACAGCCCTATTTATCTTCGAACAACCCTCCAAGAATAGGAAAATCACAATTAATGTTCTAAGACTAAACTAGTCCCAAAACGCATTGTGAATTACAATATTTGTGTATACCCCTTTGCCACAAGCCTTTCTTTATATCTTTCTATTGTCCCATCTGCCTTGTGCTTCACCTTATAAACCCATTTTCATCCAACTGAATCATGTCCTGAGGGCAAAGTTGTAATTTCCCAGGTCTTGTTTTCTTCTAGAGCTTTGAGTTCAGCATTCATGGCTTGCACCCACAATGGATTCTGAGAAGCTTCATATAAGTTGAAGGCTCCTCCACACTTGTGATGGAAGCTAAGAAATGCAGGTACTCTGAACTGAAAAGAGCCAAAGAAGTCAACTTGGGTGCATTTACCACATAATCTTCTAAGTGTCTGGGTAGGTCTTGTAGGAACTGTAACTGAGACATCTGTGGATTCTAAATGATTCACAATGTTACTGAGAGATGCATTGTCATTACCATGATTCTGCAGATGTGGAGATGCATTTGAGATAACATTAGTGCCACCAGTATAAGAGTCATCATCTTTATCATGATCCAAATGAGAAATTGGTAAAGAGAAGTCATGAAATTGAGATCTCTCAGAAGAATCTTCTGTTTGATATGGAAAAATGGTTTCATAAAAAACAACATTCCTGGAGATCATTATTTTCCCTTTCTTCAAACTGTAAACTTTATAACCCTTCATCCCATACACATATCCAATGAAGATGCATTTGTTAGCTCTGCTATCAAATTTGCTCCTTCCTTGTTGTAATGTACTCACAAAAACATAAACAACCAAACACTTTAAAAATGTCAAAATCAGGGAACTTCTGAAACATGACTTCATAGGAGATTTGTACTGCAAAATATTGGCAGCCAATCTATTTATAATGTAGGCAGCTGTCAACACACAGTCACCCCAAAACCTGAGAGGCACATTAGATTGAAAAAGAAAAGATCTAGCCACATTTAGCAAGTCCTGGTGTTTTCTTTCAACTATAGAATTCTGCTCAGGTGTTTCAACACAACTCATCTGATGGACCATGACTTTACTTGCAAAGTAGTCTACCATTTTGAGTTCAGGAGCTTTATCACTCCTAATTTTCTTCACCTTCTTCTGAAACCGAGTTTCTATCATCTCACAAAATTGAGGTATGATGCTAATTGTAACACCCCTAATTTCCGAGAGAATTCTTAGTGCAATATCAAGACTTTGGGGGTGAATTTTTAAATAGTTTGCCACGACTTTAAAACTTGAATTTTGGAGTGATAGCAATATTTGGAAGCTGTTAGAATGATTTGGAGGCGCTCAAAATATTTGGGGTGGTTGTGCAATTCTCTGAAATCAAGTGGAACCTTTATTTCTAGTTTGTACCCTCAAGTTTGAAAAATTATACTTCTTCCTCCTATGCATGGTAGCCACTTGTCCAACTCATTTTGACACCTCTCTATTCATGTGACAACTTCTCCAACCTCTCCTCCACCATGACATTCTGAAATTTTTGTTGTTCATCATCATCACCATCTCTCTATCTTCTTCTTTGTCCTACTCAAGACCAACCACCACCAACTCTACCATGAAACCACCACCACCACCAAGGCAACCACCTCACCCTTCCTCCAAATCAAAAACTGCTCCTACCGCAGTACCCCCTCGGTCCGCTGATCAGAAGGCACAATTCAATTTGGAATTCCGTTGAATAACGACTTCGAAAAATGAAGGTGAACTCAAGAACCCTAGCTTGATTTTTTGACAAATTCTCTATGCATGTTGTATATCAGAGAATCTAACCCTTGTTCTCGAACTCCTGACATCAAGGGGAGTCTAACGCACCCTCCCTCATCATCTGAATCGCCGGAATTGAGCTCGCCGGCGTCTGGGTTGAAGAACCCGCCGGGAACCTCTGTTGAACGTCGGGCTTCTGCATTCTCGCTGTTCTTGGCCTTTTCTTCCCTCCAGACGGTTGCTCCGAGGTCGCAGATGGTCGTGGACAACCCAGGCGAACCCAGAGTGCCGTAGTGAAACACCTATTTTGTAACCCTTGTATCTTCTTCAAAACTTAATGAAATTCAGATATGTTTTCTCCTTTGAAAAGCTGGTATATAATACTTCAAATCATCGTCTCTGGGTCATGTTCAAATTTCTAACGGATTTCTCACAAAACGAGCCTAAAGTTGCCAGTTTCAACTCATGAAACTTTCTTGAATTTTTCTAAGTGTTGAATTTGAATTTTTGTCCAACTTTGAGTAGCGATATCTCTTTGAATACTTAGAGTTTCTTGGAATTCAAATATGTTCTGGAATCCTTGAACTGTCATCTTCAAAACCCTATTTCCAGTTTCTTAAAATCTTTCTCAATTGTTCAGAAATCAGTCAGAAAGTTGTCTACTTGAAACGACTTTTCGCTATATTTGATATTCGATTTTGACCATTTGAATGACATTTCTGGCCTTAGCGTTCTTCACGAAACTTGTTCGTATTCATATTCTGAGTCTAAATATCAAGTTTGACCAAGTTTGACTTTTCGAAAACCCTAGCTTGACTGAACTGTATAGGAAGGGCAAAATAGTAATTTCACTTAAACTTTGAATTGAGATTAGTTTAGTAACTAGGAGTTTGTCAGCATGTCTTGTAAGCGTATTTGGAGTACTCGTATATAATTCTGGGCTAGGGTTGACCAAGTCAAATGTTAGGGGTCTTTTTGCAGTTTTACAAAACTTCGGGGGCCTATGTGCATTTAATTAAAACATCACACTTGAGCTACTTGAGACTAGATTAATGTTTTGAGAGCAACAGCCTGACTTAGAAGGATATTTGAAGTCTCAAGAAGGAAGTATTTGACTCGGGGAGTTATCAGATCAATGGTGGGGGTCTTTCTGTAATTTTATCAAACTTTAGGGGCCTAAGTGTAATTTACTGAAAGTTGTATATTTCGATGCTAAGTTCATATGGGAGAGTAAAGAGTCATTCTTGGATGTTTTTGGGTCAGTATGGGTGTAATTTGGGGTCCAGGCACAGTAAGGGACTGTACTGGACAGTTTCAAAGTATCGGGGCATTTTGGTCAAGTTAGCTTGCATGACCCGTATTTCCATTGCACTCTTGCATACAACCTCATGTAGAGGGTAAATGATAATAGACTGTATACTTGACTTGTTTGTATCCAGCCGTTGTGCTCGTACCAAGTAGGCGTATTATTTCGTGTTGCTGCATTGACCGTGAGACCCGAATTTATATGAGATGAGCGTTATAGCCGGAGTGCTAGCTTTGATTTTCTCCGTTCTTGGCGCATTGGTAAGTACATATGTACGATCTTTTTATATCAAAATGTGCGTTTGCGTTTGATGTTTCAAATGAATGTTTGTTATATGAAATAGTGTGAGAATGCATGTTTTCCACTCGAATGTTGTTGAACTATTTTATTCATCTCCTTTGAGAATTCTGGAAAATTACTTCCGAACTGTTGATATCTAATTTTGTGTACGTGAAAGAGAAGAAATAAAATACCTCTAATAGACTTAGGACGATGTACAAAGTACTGTTATTAATGGGAGGCATCAAGCGATCCTCCATTTTCTTATGGCTAAGACCATTGAAGCAATGCTTCTTATTATTGGATAGAACGTCAATGTTCAAAAATCCGCCCCCGATGAACCAAAATGTACCAAGTTATTGAGGCCAAGGGTTTTATAGAGCTATAGAGTGCTAATTATACTTGTAGGGGTCACTACGGTATAGGGGTGTCGACACTTAAGGCCTTTTAGCTAATGTTGTGAGCGGGGTTGACGAATGGGCTCCCTTAACGCTCGGGTGAAATAGGGTCTGATAGACCCTAGAAGGAACCCTTAGTGATTATTTCGTGATCCCTCTGTTTACATCGATCCTGATGGTGGCTCTTGACACGCCTCAGCTAAATTAAACTGTTGATTGAAGTCAAAATTAAAAATTGACTACTTATTAATGTTGTTTGTGGCTCTTGATATGCCCTAATCGATTGAAATGAATTGTAAATCTTGGCTACTCATGAACTACTATCGTTATCAGATCAAATGAACTTGGATAGTCTGGATATTTTACCAACTACTCGTGGTTTCTCAATGTTATTAAATTGAGAGGTTTTTGTTACTCGGTTACTTCAAGTTGATCCAAATTCTCCAATATGATAGTTTTACTGTTTAAATCTTCTGATTTGTTTCAACTCATGCTTCCGTGCCACTCGTTGCTTTACATGTCGTAGTGTGTACTTGCTCAGTTTTTACTGATCAATTTCTTCAAAACTGCGTCGGCTTTTGCCATTTTAAAACCGCAGGTCGTCAATCAAAGTGGGGGATGGGAACGCTGGAACGAGACGAAGAAGTATAGCTTAACTTAGAACACTTAGTAGATCACGAATTTTATGCTTTAAATTGTACTTATTATCGAAATTTTGTTATGTACATTATGCGAAATGTAATCTTAATAGTATATTTCTACTTTTGGTTGTCGATTGTCTCTTTAACCCTGAACCGAGATCCCGGGTTGTTTCACTAATAGCTTCAGATTTGTGTGTCATAAGATAGATCCAAGTAGTCCTAGAATGATCCTCAACCAATGTGAGGAAATATTGATGACCTCCATAGGTAGGTGTTTTGTAAGTACCCCAGGTATCTATATGAACAAGTTCAAATAATTCTTTTGAAACATGGTTGTGATGAGAAAAGGGTAACCTCTTTTTCTTTGCTTGAGGACATATAGAACAAGGTGTTTTCAGTGACACTGAGGAAGAAGGAATCTCTTTCAAAATCATTTTGAGCTTTCTCTCTGGAACATGTCCAAATCTGTTATGCCAAACTTCAGCAGTTGGAACATTAGAGACACCACAACAAACATAATAAACAATGTTTGCAGCAGTTAACAAATACAATCCATTCTGTTTGTATCCAATACCCAGCAACTTGTTGCTTTCATTATGATAGATGCAAAACCTTTCAGATTCACACACAAACTTGCAATTGTGAGACTGAGCTAACTATGACATAGACAATAGATTGAAATGAAAACCTGGTATGTGAAGCACATCACTTATAATCAATTCACTATTCAGCTGAACTGTGCCAATATTAGAAACAGCAATCCTCTGACCATTTGGCAAATGTACAAATGTGTTGCTTACTGGCACATATGTGATAAAATAGGAAAGATCACAGCACATGTGATCTGTAGCCCCACTGCCAATAATCCAAGATGTAGACAAACTCTTATTACTAGTAGCAGCACTTGACTGAAAAGAGTATGAATTAATCACACCAGCCATAAAGGAATGAGAGTGTGTAAACCCGTCTGCAGCATATTGTTGTAAAGGATTGTCAAAAAGAGTAACATTTGTTATGTGGCTAGTGGAACTTAAAGCTTGTTGATGATTTATATACTGCATCACCTGCTCACATTGTGACTGAGACAACTAAGAAGGATTAGAACTCCCTCCCTCAACAAAGACATGGTGTGCCTGGGACTGTAATGGTGGTCTAACATGTGATCCTTTTCCTTTGAAGCCTGGAGGGTATCCAACAAGTTTCCAACACCTCTCCTTAATGTGTCCTGTACCCCCACAATGATAACAAACTGGCTTGGATCTATTACCATACCTTTGTTGTCCATGAACATAATTGGCTGCATATTGAGGCTGTCCATTAATGTAGGAATGCATAGCCATTTGGGGAGAAGAAACTACAGTACTAATCTCTCTTTGTTTCTCTTGCTGCAAAACTTGAGAAAAAACTTTATTCATAGAAGGTAATGGTTGTGTAAGAAGAATTTGCTCTCTTAGAGCAGTATAGCAGTCATTTAATCCCATAAGGAATTGGATGATTATTTATTCTTGTTGCTCCAACATAAGTTTTGAAAGAACTTGACAAGTACAACCATGACAACCTCCACAAGAACACATAGCCATAGATCTATGGTGACCTAGTTCATCCCATAATGAACGAAATTTTGTGAAATAAGTAGTGACAGACATAGCATCTTGCCTCAAAATGGAAATAGCTTTACGTAGTCGATAGATTCTAGGTCTTGTTTTCTGAGAAAATCTCTCAATTAGGTCTTGCCAAATCTCAGCAAAAGTAGCTCTATATACCACAGAAGCAGCAATTTCTTTAGAGACTGAGTTCAAAATCCAGGAGATCACCATGCTATCACATCGACGCCATAAATCAGAGAATGGACTAGCAATCGAACGAATTGTTAGAGAACCATTAACAAACCAATTTATTGTTAGCCTCAAGAGAAAGCTAATAGATCTAAACCATGTATTGAAATTATAACCAGTAAAAGGTTGAGATACAAGAGTGATACCTGGATGATCTGAATTTGTGAGAAAAAATGGCGAAGAACAGTCAATTGTTGACGGAGAAGAAACGGACTCATTTGGAGTCATCGGAACACCGTTGGTGAGAACCATCGCGAAGAACCTTCACAAGCCGACGAGAGAATAAACAAAGATGAATGAAAACACCATCAAAATCAGTCGCCAATGAATGTGACTCTGATACCATAACAGAAACCAAAGAACTCGTATTGGAGGGAAAAATCTCTGAACTCCATTCATGAAGAAAATGAAAAGTTACATCACAATGGGAAAGTGCAGACCTCTAACTAACCCTAACAACTCAGAACCTAGCCAACCAACCAGCTCATGACACCTCATCAAAATGACACTAATAATTTCTGACCAGGAAAGAGAAGTTAGGGAAATATCACAAGGCAACTGAAAGAAGAAGGAATTACACAAAACAACCCAGAACTTGTTGAAACTACAAAACACAAAAGACATTTACCTCCCCAAATTCTAATACATATTTTGAGTCAATGACTCCATCAGTGGGAAGAACCAAGATTTCCTTGTTGGAACATTCCTCAGCGGATGACTTCATCTCTGCTTTTGGTTTAGTGGCCGGTTTGATGTCATCGTGAGAAGTAAGCTTCTTTTCTTGTGAAGATGATGACCTTTTCTTCTTAACCTCTTGACGGAGTGAATCAATCTTCTTGTCAAACATCTCTTCCATATTTTCCATCAGTGATTTGATTAATCTCTCTTCATTCTTACTGAGCCTTTTCTCTTGTAGAACAAAACAGAATACTCAACTTCTAAGTGTGCTCTGATACCACTTGAGATAAAATGTTGGATAAACTCACCAACAAGATAAACTCCAAATATGATTCACTCATCAAAAACTCTCATTTTATATTCATCAAAGTCTAATTAATCCCAGAGGTTACATCCCTATTTATCTTGGAACAACCCTCCAAGAATAGGAAAGTCACAATTAATGTTCTAAGACTAAACTAGTCCCAAAACGCATTGTGAATTACAATATTTGGTTTTTTAAAAGCTAATAACAATTATCTAGATAATGAGCAGACAATGAACCTTCCAAAACCACAATTAATGAGTTGTTAGACTTTAAGTCTTGGTGAGATTTTGCATTCCCGAACTGAAGCTATTTGCTGACAGCAGGAACACATTTTAGTAAAATGAGCACATCTCCTTCTAGAAACATCGAAACGATGCGCCGTTTGAGGCTTTGGAAACTGGACTCGTGTATCTTTCCAAAGACACAAGGCTTGGCTAATTGTGAGCTCTCAATGTGAACCGGCTGTGCTCTAAAGATGACCCAAAATCTGGACATTTGAAAATTCTGCAGCTCATTTGTTGCTTGTACATTCCCTCCACTTGCTTTTTTTAATTTCCAAGCTCTTAATCGGGTCATTAGAATAATTTTTATGTTAATAGCAACCTCAACAAGAAGCTTATCCTCATTTCCATGTCCATGTCCCATGTCCTTTACCTTTCTGGTCATTCTCACATAAAGTCGGGGCTGGGCAATTTAGAATTGTTTCCTTACGCGTTTTTGGTCCTTTTTTGATGTTTCTTTGGGACCAAGCAATCCTAGTAGGACTATATAAATGTGTACAGGCATAGTCAAGGTTGTGGGTTGTATTCGTGGACTCGTGGTGTTTCTCTCAAATAAACAAGGGTTTTCAGGTCGTGCAGGTAGCTAGAACCGCGCTAGTGAACCACGTTATATCGGGTGTGTTCTTGTGTTCTTGTTGTTCATCAGTTCATCGTTCTCTAAGCTTTGCCCGAATCATAACAATTTTTAAAGTGATGGAGAGAAAGCATTCACTTTTGTCCTTCATTTCTGGGAAAGATATTAGATTGCATCTATTTTGCTTAATCCTTTTTTCTGGGATTGGAATTGATAATCAATCATCTTCTAATACCTACAAGCTGAACAAGCTACAATTTGAAGAATGAATTTTAGGTTAACAGAATCTCGACTCTCGTTCTTACAGGGAATCTTTAGGTTTGGGTTCAAGACATGCTAGTTCCTGACTGGTACGGGACCTGGATTGCTGAATTCTGGTTTTTGAAATATTTTTCCTGTGTGTTCCTCTCATTATTTTTTAGATCTTGCTTGCGAAATATCGTATCTTATCAATTATTACAATTTTTCAGTTAAACTGTTGACCTACAATTAACTGTGACAGGAACAACAAGAAGTTAAAAATTGGACGAGTTCCGAGTCTTACGACAGCGATGACGTCGACGACGAGAAGATTACCAAAAAAACTGCTAAGATTTTCAGAGAATTGGAGAAGGCGAATGTTAACGGTCAACCTTCAAAATAAAGGAGGTGTCCAGTATGTTCGGTTGGTTCTGGTCCTGGCAGTTTTAAGCTCTATGGGCTGATGCCACTTTGGATCACGCCAGAGATACACCAAAAGAGCGTTCTCACCATCGAAAATTTGCATAATCTCTGAAAGTAAAGCTAGCAGAGCGGTGCCCCCCGGTCGATCCTCCTAAGGAATGGATAGGTCCGCCACCACTGTCAGATTGTTTGGCCTCCAATGGTTTGTATCAGGAACACCTCTTCGGATAAAATTGTTGATGGCAAGGTGGTTTTTTTTTTCATTCACACATGTCGTATTATGAACGAGAGATCTGTGATTTTTCTTGCTCCGTGATGGTTCATTTTATCGACCAATTTTCTTACTTTTATGACAATCAAATGTCTCATTTTGATTTGCAGGTGACCGGTATGGGAAAGCAGCAGATGGTTGCTCTCTTTGGAGAATATAAGCCGATGAATGGCTATCCTGCTTATGCGCCAGAAGGGCACCGTGGGTTTAGCATTCTAACTTTTGAAGAGACGGCTACAGGACTTCTGTATTCTATGTGCCTGCATGAACGTTTCAGTCTTGAAAGGCGTGATAGAGCTGAATGGGAGAGGGGCAACCATTCTGGTGGGGAAGGCCAACTATATGGCTACCTGGCTGTGCCACGTGACTTGGACGACTTCAAAAAACGTAAGAAATGTCTCTCTCTCTCTCTCTCCCTCTATCACTCTGTTGCTACTATACGCATTTGTTATGTCTGATTTCCCTATTTCTGACGTTATCGTTTTAAATAGTCAAAAAGTTCAAATTTGGCACGAGGTTGTTTATGGATGTGGTCGATCAGTAGGGGGACGATGTTCAAGGTTGTAGGACCAGGTAATGCACTCCTCGAATAATCACAACTTCAAAATGATAGTGTCCTAATATGGTACTACTAGCTGCTACTGTTGAAACTTGTATCGTGCTGTTCTCGGTTGAATGGATAACTTGAATGCTATTAATATCGTAACCTCGTGCCACTGTTGGAACTCTCTTTAATCGTTATATATGTAGCGTGACTGTTGAGTGATATACTTGCTGTGGATGGGCAAGATGGTTAACTTGAATGCTATTAAAAACGTAAAAACCAATGACAAGCATATCAGGAATAGCTGGGATTAAGTTTATTTTTTGTCGAACAAATACTTCAATAAGTCGGATTGGCATTCGGCTTCCAGTCTCTAGAATATTTCTATCTTTTTAGTTTGGTTTGTAGCCATTTTTTTGTCAAGATGCTTTCCACATATCATGATGTTTGTGGCAGGTTGTACAAGTTGCATACATAGTTTCTTTTGCATGACCTTGTGGGTAGTCGTGCTCTGTATTCAGTCCGCTGCTATTGATCTGCATTACCATTTAATTAAACTTGATTGTTCTAATGTTTTAAAACACTGGTATGCTCATACTTCTCACAACACTGGCCCCATTCTGGATTTGTGCAGGCATATATCCAATGGGTTCCACAGCTTTGTCCCTCGGCAGTATGTCCCAAACCAACCAACAGGGCTGCTGATCTTGCCAAGCATGCTGGTGCTCCTGGTTCTAATTGTAGCTGTCCCTGTTTTTCTATTTCCAGATATACAATCTCCCTGTTTGCTTGCTCCTGTTTTTATGGAGCCTATTTTGATTGTGGACTGTAGGGGTGTGTCCTCCCCCTTGAATGCTCGTATTTTTTATTTTGGAAACTGTCAACAGTATATGTAGATCATTTCCCCTAAGTAACTTACCTCGAATGCGGATCTTTTATGAGTGGTACGGGAACTGGATTGCTGAATTCCATACCTTATGGAATTAGGTAAACTATGCTTGGATTGCTGAATCACATACCATGTGCTAGAGGTACGTCATAGAATTGTGCCAAATGTTCTTTGTTGCAATCCATATCAACATAATTGAGGGTTTAGGTTATAAATCTGAATAAATTCACTGCAATGTAGTACTATGTTTGGTTTAATTTCACTTATACAATGTGCTATAAGTTAAAGAAAAATTCTTGCGGGTAAGATGATCCATAGAAACTCTCGCCGACTTTACAAGAGAATCCTATTTACACCGAACATTAAATATATTAGATGAATAGAAAACATTCAATGGCTCTAACGTTTAGATCCAAATCGCAACAGTTGGTCAGTATATTGTTGACTTTGAAGGATGTAGGAAAGCAAGTCCAGTCGATGTAATGGAATTTGTGATACTAGGCTGGTAGTTTTGAAGAAATGATATTATCGCTTAATTTTTGTATATCAAGCTGTATGATGTTAGTAATAATAACTTCTATATATATGTATGCAAACATCTTTTAGCGTACATAAATTCGCTAATATATGCTTTTTTTGGTAATCTATCAAGCAACGTATGTATATTTGTATCAGTTTACTTAAATTTACATATATTGTATGAACACAGTGTAATGCGACAAACTACGACCAAACTCCCCTGCTAATTGTTGTGCACAATGAGACTATATCAAACCGAAAAGTACTGCCTCCATCTGAACATCCAATTGTTCCTACAGATTCTAAAGAACCAAATAGCATAAGAAAAGAAAGTTCGGTACATGCCTCATGTGTATCAAAATACTCGTGAGGAAGGATATTGAAGAGATGAATAAGCAAGCCATGTTGCAAGAATACGCTACAACAGACGACCCGCCAACTGAAGTAGTCATAAGTGATGTTAGAAACCGAATGTGGAAGCGATGAAGATGAACCACTTGTTAGGAATCAAGAAGAAACCATGAAACGAAAGAACGAGACAAAGCACACAAGCAATTAATGTGTTTCACTAGTTTTGATGCTAGCTACATTGTCCAAACGTTGCCAAAACAAAGAAGGAAACAATTACAAAAACTGCCCATCCCGAACCAGGTCGCACGACCTGTTATAGTAGGTCGCAGGACCTTCTATAGTACTCAAAATCAGCAACTTCGATTCCTTTGCCTCCTAGCTCGTAGCTTTGCCAATTCAAGCTAGGGTTTTGATCATCCAATTCATAACAAGTCACGTAAACAAAAGAAAGACATTTCGCAGCAGAATGAATTAAATGCGGTAAAATCTGCTTTTTGCAACTTATATTATTGATATGCTCTACCCATATCTTCTTGATTTGTGTTATGAATTCCTGACATGAACTACGAGTATGGAGTCTGACTGATACATATGTAATTACTTGCGTGGTGGCCATAAATTTATATTTGTTTTCTTCATTCCTGTGTTCAACACTATAAGTATTCTGTAATGTGGTATCATTTGGGAAATACTACGATCCAAAGTAACTTCTCTGTGAAGATCTCTAATCTTATTTTTTTCTCATAAAATGTGCTTGCATAAAATACTCTAGTTGGAAAAGCACGCGCTGGATCCCTCCCCTGACGATGTTGTATGTGTTATGTATTTGGTGATTCAAGGTCCTAGCTACTATTGGACGAAACGGCGAAGCAAGTAATAAGAACGAAGACACGAAAATTGGGTTCTGTCAGTGTCTTCGTGCCAAGACATTTTGACTTATTGCGAAAACACTTTGTCTTTGTGCGAACAGTCTTCTTGTGAATATTCCTCGTGCGAATACAGTTGTCTTCGTGCGAAGATGTCGGGGGCGGTTTCGTTGTTTCCTTTTTCGATTTTGGAATGTTTCTTCGTTTCTTTGGGCACAAGTCAGTATCCTAGGCCTATATAAGGACCTAGGGTCGAGACTAATAGAATGTGGTGTATCGTGGTGCATTGTAATTGGGTTCTCATCAACAAATTGGTTCATTTGGTCCGTGAATAAAGTCATGTAGCAAGCCTAAAAACTAGTGAAGCACGTTAAATTTTTGTTGTTCTTCATCTTGTTCTTCATTCATGATATCTTCTTGGTTCCTAAACAGTGGTATCTCGCGCTTCTGCATTGTTTTCCAACAGTATGCTTGATGTAAGCTTCTAATTGTTAGAATACGAATGCGGAACAGCGGAAGCACGATACCACTTGTTAGGAACCAAGAAGAGTGATGAGACTAGGAACAAGATGAACAAAACAACTGATGAGAGCCAATTATTTACTTTAAATTCTTATTTTGAAGAAATGAGAGAGCCAATTACGATCAACGTGACACCACACTCATCAATTGAAGAGTCCTACACCCACATATAAGCTGACTTGTGCATAATGTAACGTCCAAACGTTGCCAAAACGAACAAGGAAACAATTCCAAAAACTGCCCAGACCGGCAACACACTCGCACAACTGGTCAACACGGTCGCACGACACAACAGGTCACGCAACCAGGATGCACCACCTCCCAATCCAGGTCACACAACCTCTGAGCAACCAAATTCACGCAACATCGATTCTGATGCCTCCTAGCTTGTTGCTTTGCCAATTTGATGCTAAGGTATTCATCACCCAATTCACTCTAAGTGATCTTTGTCTATGTCATCAGACATCAGTAGAAACAATACAATGGAATAATTTCAGTCTTTCATATTTGTGGTGTCAATGAAGTGAGCCTGGCAGTGAAGATCTTACTTTTCATATCTCGAAAAGAATGCCTGAAGAGTTTGACGGCTGCGCTTGTGGTCTCTCTCCAAGGCACAACACTTACAATCTGATTCTACCCAAGTTGAATACCACCGCAGATGTTCATGTACAAGTTTTCACTGCCTTTCAGCCACAATAACGTAATAATGGCAACAATATGCATGATGTTGGATCTGGTTATATGTCTCATGGAGATTCGGTTCGTAGTACTAATTAGAAAATTTCTTGGTCCTAAATGTAGGTCTTGCACGCCATTTCACACTTCTGTATGCAGCATAAGTGGAGGTGTAATATCATTTGTGTAGTAGTATTTGCGAGATTAACGGTCGGGGTACCTTACTGAAAATGAAAAGAATGTTCCAATATGTGCCGTAGATTAAGAGAATTGATGTTCGCACACCAGCTGCAAAAAGCCTAAGGAAAAATCGATCACTTGCAATTACGTCACCAAACAATGGGCCCGGCTCTACATCTCAAATACATTATAACAATACGAGTGACGAGTGAATTTGATCGCTCCTGCCACAAAATTTAGTGGTATTTGGGGACATTTCCTTACGATATAGAGTGCATAACATATAAAATATGGCTGAGAAGAGACAGTCTTACATGAGACAAAATTGGGATGCAACCAGCATCCTCCTCTAACGTAACCTCCTTTATTCTAACCCTCATGCTTCTCGGAAAAATGCCATTATTAATAACAACCGCTAGTGATCAGATGCATGCCAATGCACATATTGAAAGTTTTGTCATAACATTCTTTCCTATCAAAGCATCCATCTCAGCTTCCCTATTTGAAGTACTGGTAGGAACATCTTCGTAGAACTCCAAGGTCAGATCAAGGTTTTATAAAACGGAATCCGCTGACGTATTGCGTATAATGGAAGTCAAAGTTCGTGACAATTCCTCAATCAATGGCTGTCGTGGGTTCTCAAATAAACGAAAAATTTGGAAGATCAAAGTTCGTGAGTAATCCTCAATCAATGGCTGTCGTGGGTTGTCAGATAAACAAAAACTGTAGAAGATCAAAGTTCGTGAGTAATCCTCAATCAATGGCTGTCGTGGATACCTTTTACGAACACAGTTGGTCAAAGTTACACGGCTTAAAAGGTATTTCATATATCATGGTTATTGAAAGATATTCCTTTGAACGTTTTTCATGAAACATGTTATCGTTTCATGGTTGACCGGCTACAGCGACTCATCGGTCACTAAGTTTCATGAATAGTTTCGGGTATTACTTGATTTTAGCCGAAACCCGACCCATATGGTGTTTTTTTCCGCATTGAAGCCTTTTCCTAAGATAATTAACAACCCGGATCTTTTATTTCTGAGTTTGCCCAACTCAAATAAGTAGATCAGTTGATATGGATCAACAAAACAATTAAAATTGAAAGGACAAACCTTCAAATTTAAATATTGCGTTTTTCCTTCTCGTTACTTAAACACTCTTCATAGTCATGACTTGTCAAGCTCGTGCATGCCAAAGCAAGTCGACTTGATTCGGCATGATATATTGCGATAGCACAATCAAGTAATGTGCATCTGTTTGGAGTAATAGGTTGAACGCAACTAGGTGATTTTAATGAGATTAAATGCCTAGAGGCAATCAATTGGGATTATCTATGAGGATAGATAAATAAAGAGTTATTTTCCCAATTGAACCAAGAATTGCAAGGGATGCAATTGGAATTATTCCTACCTAATAACTAATTTTGGGTGACTTGCCAAAGCAAGCTCAAAAGAAGTGAAATATGGATCTTGGCCCACTAGAAAATATAATGATATTTTTCGCATTAATATGGAGGGTTATTAATCAGAGAAAAATAGTGGGAGTTGTATTTAATAATATAGCCATTATTAAATATAGTTATTTATTCACAAAATACTAAAACTTGTTTATTTCTCATTTTGTAGAATTTCAATGGCAAACAACTCATCGAGTTCATCACACTCCCTATGCTCTGTCCTTGAGAATGACAAGCTTTCTGGAACAAACTTTCTAGACTGGTACATGAACTTGAGAATCGTTCTCAAGCAGGAAAAGAAACTGTACACTCAAGAGGAGAAAGTTCCTCAGGCTCTAGATAATAATACCCCTGCGGCCCTAAAGGCGCATCAGAAGTTCATTGATGATGATAATGATGCTTGATGCTTTGCACCATGACCTCTGAGCTCCATAAGCAACATGAGAACATGGATGCCTTTGATATGATCATTCACTTAAAGCAGCTCTTCCAAGAGCAGGAAAGGGTTGAGATGTATGAGGTTTCCAAGGCATTGTTAAAATGTCATCTTTCAGAGGGAAACCCAGTGGGACCTCATGTACTCTGAATGATTGGGTACTTGGAGAATAACGAACGACTAGGATTTCCGGTGGGTCAAGAGTTGGCCACATATCTCGTTTTGAAATCGTTGTCTGAGAGTTATGATTAACTATAACATGAATGAGATCGTGAAACCTCTGCAAGATTTACTCAATATGTTGAGGACAGCTGAACAAAGCACCAACAAAGAAAAGGGCAAGACCTTAATGATGGTGCACAAAGGGAAAGGCAGAAGGTTTGCTTCTACCTCCAAAGGAAAAGGCAAGAAAGTTTCCAAAACCAAGGATGTTGTCCTTAAACCTGTTGGTTGCATTGCCAAGGGAGTGACTAAGGGTGACTGTCACTACTGCAGTCACCCTGGACACTGGAAGAGGAATCGCCCAAAGTATCTAAAGGATTAAAGGCTTGGAATAGTGATTCCACCACCACCGGGTATTTTTGTTTATAGATGTCAATATAACTTGCTCTTCATCATTGGTATTTGATACTGGGTGTGGATCTTGCATTTGTCGAAATGTGAAGGATCTAAAGATAAATAAAAGATTGGCTCTAGGGGAGATAGACATGCGCGTTGCGAATGGAGCAAGAGTTGCTGCATTGGCCGTAGGCTTGTACGAGCTGTATTTGCCTTCATGATTAATTTTATAAGTAAATAATTGCTAATTGGTGCCCGCTATGAGCAGAAATATTATTTCTATTTTTTGTTTGGACAAGGAAGGTTTTACTATTTCAATAAAGGACAATTGTTGCTCCATTTATTTTGATAGTATTCACTCGTGCATAATTATTTAATGGATTATATATCCTTGATCTAAATGATCATGTCTATAACATAAATACCAAGAGGATTAATGAATGATTGAAATCATGCTTATCTTTGGCACTGTCGTTTAGGGCACATAAACGAGAAACGTGTTTCTAGACTCCATAAAGGTGGATGCCTAGACTCATTTGATTTTTAAATTATATGAGACATGAGAGGCTTGTTTATTGGGAAAAATGAAAAATTCTCCTTTCAATAAGAAATGTGAGAGGACTAGTGAGCAATTGGCGCTCGTGCATACTAATGTATGTGGGTCATTTTTCACGCCTTACAGGGGTGGTTACGTCTATTTCATTACATTTACTGATGATTTCAGTACATATGGATTTGTATACCTTATCAAAGCCAAATCTGAATCCTTTGAAAAGTTCAAAGAATTCAAGAATGAAGTAGAGAAGCAACTTGGCAAAAGTATCAAAGCTCTATAATCGGATCGTGGAGGGGAATAATGTTGGAATTGTGCCCTAGAGGCAATCAATTTATTGTGACAAATATGTGGATTTACAATTCATTATGTTATCGATATGGAGATATGTTAACATGAATGAATTCCTTAGAATATAAGTGTTATATTCTTAAATATCCCTAGTCGATTATAATGATTAATAGGACAATCATCTATAGACTAGTATGGGGTTGGATTGACATGGACATATCATGATCCAACACATGGGTATGCGTTAGGGGTAATGGCATACTGGATTGACCCATCTCCGAGAAGGCTACATACAAGTTATGTAAAGTCACAAGTGCTTCTCGCGGTGCAATGGTGTTTTCATCCTTAGACTTGAAGTCACTAGATCATCTAGTTGTGGAATATTGTGTTTTGGTAGCGTCAAACGCTACACCGTGACTGGGTAGCTATAAAGGCGTGTACCGGATACAATAAGAAGCAAGCTTAGAGATCGTAGTAGATGTAGATATAATTTTTCCCTCCCACTTAACGGGAGAAAATATCTTAGGCCACTCGAGGAATAGTGCTTATAGAATGTCTGGCCAGACTCAAATAAATCAATACAGGATATTGATGTTATTTGCATGAATAAGGCTATTCCCAGGATCGAGAAACTATGGATTGGATATACGAGTGTGACTTGTATGTCTCGTGTCCAATTCGGATATGGGGAAAAACGGATGAGACAATTACTTGCACAAGGTTTGTCATGAAGACTATTCTATTTGTTGGCTAGAATGGATGTCTTGCTTGAGGCCGCTCCATATTAGTAAATAGTTACTACCAACTAATTAGAACCTATGGGGTCACACGCCATATAGGGGTGAACTAGACTTGAGAATTAATTAATTAATATGATTAATTAATTAGAAGGATCAAATCGCAACAACTTGCTAACTTAGTAGAACTAATATGCAAGTTGTACTAATCCATGTATAGACATGATTAGGATTTGCCAAGGTGGACTAATTCATGTAGAGACATGATTAGGATGAAAAAGGGAATAATCCTTATTTGAGTAGGATTAGGAGAGGGGTTCTTTATGTAGTAGGACAAGGAGTTGTTGGACTATATAAAGAACACTCCTAGCTTATTTTTTCCTACACACATCTACTTACTTGATGTATGAGAGAATAAAGAAAGGAGAGATAAAACAACATAATGAGGTCGAACCCCTTATGCCACCCCCTCTACCCGTCGGCCACCAAGAGGGTCCAAACCCTCTTCCTTGGAGATTGGTTGCATGATTCCTTCATCCTCTTCCATTCTTCCTAGCTTGCACAAGGATTCGGAGGATCTAGATCTCACCTCTAGGCGTGGATCAACCGTAGAGACGTGACACAATTCACGTGACAAGTCATCACAGGAGACCTCTAAGGTGTGTTACTTGTTTCTTCCCTTACCATCGTTATTATTCTCTTCCTGTGATCCTTGGAGGGTCTTGAATGGATAATTCTTTCTTTTGCTGCATATCCATGATCAAAACCCTTCAGTGGTGTCAGAGCCACAGGTCGTAGAACATAGACGTGGTTTATTTGTTATGTTTTGATAGTTTTACACTTTAAATTTATTGTTTATCACGTAAAACAAGACAAATCAAGCATAAGATGCAATTTGTCAACAATCAAACATGAAAAGACCTAGTTTTTGCATTGGATGCATGAATTAGTGAGTTTGAGAAATTTTAGGATTTTAGATCTGGGGTTTGGGCACCAATTTGGAAAGTAGTTTCAAATTTGGAAACTTTTTGGACTTGGGGAACAAGGAAGGAGTTGTTTTGGAAACAATTAAGGAGGTTCGGCCCCTAGGGAGCCCCTCCCCTTCCTTGTCGCCCAATCCACCTAGGACGAAGGCCTAGGCGGTCGTCTGACCCCTAGGGTTGGGCCAACCGGCCTAGGCTCGGCCCGAGACGGCTCCAACAGGGTTCGGCCATTATATGGTGGGCCCCTTGGACCGTTTTAACCCTAGAAATACTAAAATTAATTAAAAATTGACCAAGCTCATTAAAATTGGATTTTAACTGTGTATGTGAAAATAGCATGGTGGTTGGATATGGCCTTAGGATGTGGTTTGATGTGATTGTTTAATTTTGTGGTTTGGTTTACGGCATGCGAGCTGATCAATTAATGTAATAATTAATTAGATTTTTATGGCCTGCGAGCCATTTTTATTTTCTCAACTTGTGAGCTTTATTTCATTTTGTATAGTTGTTAGCTAGTGCTAGATAGAATAGATTGTTAGCCAATATTGAAGAAAAAGAAGCCCGAAGCCAAAGGAGCTACAAAAGATGGAGCATGGAGCATTCCACATGACTATGAAGGATGGACCAAAAGATGAAGACGCATGGAGATGTGTTTGCTTTTAGGGTTCATATATATTTCCATTGGCTTGGAAATATCTTAGTCTAGAAAAAGGCCATATCCATATCATGATTTTTTATTATTTTGTGGTTGTTTATTTTTCTGTCTTATTATATTTGTGATTGATGTATGGATGATGCATGCAATTAGGATAATAAGATAATTAGATAGCCCGGATATTTTATTTGGAGTTGTGCCCAAACTCAAATAAGTAGATCAGTTGATATGGATCAACGAAACAATTTAAAACTGAAAATAAATTCCCTCTATTTAAATTGCGTTTTTGCCTTCTCATTATCTAGACACTCGTCATGATCATTATTATCAAGCTTGTGCGTGCCAAAGCAGGGCCACTTGATTTATCACGATTGTGTTGCGATGGCACAAGCAAGTAATGTGCAACTGTCTAGGTAAGAGGTTGGACGCAACTAGGTGATATTAATAAGATTAAAAGGTTAGAGGCAAACAATTGGGATTATCCATGGGATGGATAAATAAGGAGTTATTTGCCCAATTGAACCAAGAGTTGCATAAAGATGCAATTGGAATTGTTCCTACCTAAATAACTAATTTTGGGTGACTTGACAAAGCAAGCTCAAAAGAAGGGAAATATGGGTCTTGGCCCACTAGAAAATATAATGATATTTTCCGCATTAATATGGAGGGTTATTAATCCGTAGAAAAATAGTGGGAGCTATATTTAACAATTTGAATCCTTGTTGAATATAGTTATAAGTCACAATACTTTGCATAATCCTATTGTGTTGGATGCACGTGGCATTAAACAAACAAAACGCGACTTTGTCTATTTTTTAGACTGGTATAAAAATCGAGAATTGTTCTCAAATAAAAGAAAATTGTTGTAAATCGTAGAACATAAAAATTCTCTTCCACCAACCACCAAAACACACTAAAACCTAATGGAGAGAACATCAAAGAATGGTCTTTGAATGTGACTGGCCTAATGCTAGCTGCCATGGACTCTGAGCTTTGGAAGCAAGATGAGAACATGGAGGCATATGATATGATCATACATTGAAAGAAGCTATTTCAAAGAGCGAGCTAGACATGAAAGGTTTTAAGTGTTGCTCCACGTTGCGTTCTCTTGCTTAGCACTCGTCATGATCAAGATTAATCAATCTCGTGTGTGCCAAAGCAGGGCGACTTGATTCATCAAGATATGACGGGACGACACTAGTTAGTAGTGTGTGACTGCCAAAACAAGAGGTAAAATACAACTAAGTTATCTCAATAGGATTGAAAGCTTAGATTTTGGTTGTTATCTATGAGATAGATAAAAGAATAAAGTTATTTACACAAGTGGATCAAGAATTGCATTGAATGCAATTATAGTTTTGTTCAAAGGAGATTTACTCAATATGATTGAAAACCACTAAACAAAAAACTCATAATGGGCATGGGAAAAGCTGTTAATTGTTAACAGCATGGGTTAGGGAAAATGGTTTGCGCCGACCCCATGGGTATAAAGCAAGCTTGTTGCTAAAACCAAGTTGGCTTGAAGTCCCATAGGTGGTGTAGAGGAAGAGAGACTACCCAAAGTACCTGGAAGTAAGTATTAAAGGAATTATGAATTTCGATTTGGGTATTTTTGTTATAAAAATCAATTTGTCTATCTCATCATCATGAGTATATCATACTAGATGAGGATCTCACATTTATAGAAATGTGGAGGATCTCAAGAGATGAAACAATTGGATAAGGAAGAAATAAACTTACACGTGGGGCAATGAAGCAAGGGGTTGCTAAATTAGCCGTAGGGAATTATTTCCACCTTTATGAAATTATTCATGAACTAGACAAAAGTGAGTATGTCCCTGCTATGAGTACGAACATTATCATAGTTTCTTGTTTGGACAAGAAAGCTCCTTATCATAATAAAGGAGAAATGTTGTTCCATTTATTCTGATATGCATTATTGTAATGCAATTTTGTCTAAGTGGATTGTATATCCTTGATCATGATAATTTCATCTATAACATTAATACCAAGAGGTTTGCATATAATGATATGAACTTCACTTATCTTTAGCATTATCGTTTAGACCTCATAAATAAGAGATACATATCTAGAACTCCGTGAGGATGGATTTCTGGAACTCATTTGATTATTGAATCATATGAGACATGTAAGACTTATTAGGCAAAGATATTATCTTTTGGGAATTATACATATTGGTGTATGAAGGCCGCTAAGCACAAATGCTAAAGATGGTTTTCAGTACGTCATCATATTTACTGATGGGATCGGAGAAATATGGATTTGTGTATCTTATGAAGAAAAAAATCAGAATCCTTTGAATTGTTCAAAGAATTCAGGAGTGAAGTGGAGAACCAGCTTGGCAAAAGTATTAGGGCTCTACGATTGGATCGTAGAGGAGAGTACTTGAGCCAAGAGTTTGACAAGAATCTATGGGAGTGTTGGATATGATCCAAAACTCGCTCCACCTAGCACGCCACATGGGTTTGGCGTGTCTAAGAGGATATTTTGAACCTTATAGGACACGTTTCGGTCCATGATGAGTCAAACAGAACTTCCAGTTTACTTTTAGGGGCTATGTTCTAATTACAGCAAATTTTGCCCTTAACCTTGTTCGATCAAAAACAGATTATAAAAAATACCATATGAGACATGGACTAGGAAGTTTCCTAGTATGTCATACATAAAGATTTGGGGTTATGAAGTTTATGTAAAAGAGTTTACAAATAAACTTGGACCCAAGTCGGATAAATGTTTTGTGGGATATCCTGAAAAGGATATTATTTCTACAGCCCAATCGAGAACAAACTGTTTGTTTCTCGAACCACAGTGTTTCTAGGTAGATATTGTCTCTAAAAGAAACAGTGGGAGGACAGTAGAACTTGAAGAAGTTCAAGAACCACAACAGAACATTGATCCTTTTGATGGAACATCAGCAGGATCACAAGATGTTGTGGAGCAACCTACTCAGATAACACAAGAACCTCATAGGTCAGGTAGGATATGTCAAGGGACTAGAGAAATAAGAATTTCTCATAACCCGTGATATATTTCTCATTGAGATGAGCCTACAACCTATGAAATTGCCACGTGTGGACCATACTCTCAGAAATGGCTAGGAGCCATGGGATACAAAATGGAATCCATGTATACCAACAAAGTATGGACTTTGGTGGAACCACCTCAAAGATGCAAGTGGGTTATGAGGAAACCAACATGGATGGTAATATGATTACCTTTAACGGACAATTGGTTGGGTAAGGATTTCCTGTGAGTTCATAGTATAGACTATGACGAAATCTTTCTCAGTTGTGATGCTTAAATACTTTCGCATCTTGCTTGTAGCAATCTGTCTATAGATTGAGTCAAGCTTCTTGGAGTTGGATTCTTCAAATTTATGATGCAATCAAAGGAGTTTGGTTCCATCAAAATTGAAGATGAGACTTGTGTTTACAAGAAGGTTAGTGGGAGCATAATTATGTTTCTGGTCTTGTATGTGGAGACATACTAATCATTGGGAATGATGTCCCTACTTGGCAATCTTACGTAGATTTACTAGGGAATTGATTTTCAAATGATAGACTTAGGAAAAACAACCTATAAAGATCTATGGAGATAGATCAAGATGGTTGTGTAGCTTAGGTCATAGTGCATGTATAGACAAAGGTGTTGAAGTAGTTCAACATGTAAATAATATGGATTCTACCTATGACACATGGGATTAGTCTTTGAAAGACTAATTGTCTTTCCAATTAGATTGAGTAAGAACCGTATGAATGAGATTAACGAGATACGCCATGTTATGTACTGGGCCAGATGTGTCATATGGTATGACACAAAGATACTATTCAAATCCGGGTGAGTGTCACTGCATAATTATCAAGATTACCCTTAAGTACTTGAGAAGAACTAAATGATGAATTCTTGATAAATGGAGGATAGGAAGAGTTTGTTGTAAGGGGTTACAGTGATGCGAACTTCAAATCTGACAAAGAAGATTTCAGATTATAAGTCAAGTTTTGGGAGAGACTGTGAGCTGGAGAGGTTCCAGGCAAGATTCAGTCACTGATTCTAACATAGAGGACTGAGTAAATTACTGTATGAGATGCACTTACTCAGAATATTCAAACTTAATCAAATTGTTAATGGAGGAGATGTGAATATTTGCAAGGTACCAGCAGATGTCTCGCCCCTACGCAATGTAAGTGTGGAGGGCCGCGCTAGATCAATAGGCATATGTTGCAGGAGATTGACTCTAGTGCAAGTGGGAGACTGTTGGAATTGTGCCCTAGAGGCAATCAGTTTATTGTGACAAATATGTGGACTTACGATTCATTATGTTATCGATATGGAGATATGTTAACATGAATGAAGCAGTTAGAATATAAGTGTTATATTCTTAAATATCCCTAGTCGATTATCATGATTAATAGGACAATCATCTATAGACTAGTATGGGGTTGGATTGAAATGGAGATATCATGATCCAACACATGGGTATGCATTAGGGGTAATGGCATACTGGATTGACCCCATCTCCGAGAAGGCTACATACAAGTTATGTAAAGTCACAAGTGCTTCTCGCGGTGCAATGGTGTTTTAATCCGTAGACTTGAAGTCACTAGATCATCTAGTTGTGGAATATTGTGTTTTGGTAGCGTCAAACGCTACACCGTGACTGGGTAGCTATAAAGGCGTGTACCAGATACAATAAGAAGCAATCTTAGAGATCATAGTAGATGTATATAGCATTTGTCCCTCCCACATAACGGGAGCAAATATCCTAGGCCACTGGAGGGATAGTTCTTATAGAATGTCTAGCCAGACTCAAATAAATCAATACAGGATATTGATGTTATTTTCACGAATAAGGTTATTCCCAAGATCGAGAAACTATGGATTGGATATACGAGTATGATTTGTATGTCTCGTGTCCAATCAAGATATGGGGACAAAGGGATGAGACAATTACATGCACAAGGTTTGTCATGATGACTATTCTATTTGTTGGCTTGAACGGATGTCTTGCTAGAGGCCGTCCATATTAGTAAATAGTTACTACCAACTAAATAGAACCTATGGGGTCACATGACATATAGGGGTGAACTAAACTTGGGAATTAATTAATTAATTAATATGATTAATTAATTAGAAGGATCAAATCGCAACAACTTGCTAACTTAGTAGGACTAATATGAAAGTTGGACTAATCCATGTATAGACATGATTAGGATTTTCCAAAGTGGACTAATTCGTGTAGATACATGATTAGGATTAATTTGCAAAAGGGACTAATCCTTATTTGAGTAGGATTAGGAGAGGGGTTCTTTATGTAGTAGGACAAGTAGTTGTTGGACTATATTAAGAACACTCCTAGCTTACTTTTCTCTACACACATCTACTTACTTGAAGTAGGTGAGAATAAAGCAAGGAGAGAGAAAGCAACATAAGGAGGCCGAACCCCTTATGCCGCCTCCTCTACCCGTCGGCCACCAAGAGGGTCCAAACCCTCTTCCTTGGTGATTGGTTGCATGATTCCTTCATCCTCTTCCATTATTCCTAGCTAGCACAAGGATTTTGAGGATCTAGTTCTCACCGCTAGGCATGGATCAACCATAGAGACGTGACACAATTCACGTGACAAGTCATCACAGGAGACCTCTAAGGTGTGTTATTTGTTTCTTCCCTTACCATCGTTATGATTCTCTTCCTGTGATCCTTGGAGGGTCTTGAATGGATAATTCTTTCTTCCTCTGCGTATCCATGATCAAAACCCTTCAAACACTTGACCCAATAGTTTGACAACTGCATTAGAGAGTGTGGGATCTTGTTCCAACTCACTCCACCCGGAACGCCACAATGGAACGGCATGTTCGAGAGGAGGAATCGAACACTGTTGGACAAGGTTCGATCTATGATGTGACAAAATGATCTTCCATTATTATTTTGGGGCCACACTCTATTGTGTGCAGCTTTCTCCATTAACCGTGTTCCATCTAAATCATTTATGAAGACTCCATATGAGATGTGGAGTTGGAGGCGTCCCACAGTGTCGTTCATGAAGATTTGGGGATGTGATGTCTATGTAAAATGTTTACAAACAGACATGCTCGGGCCCAAGTCGGATAATTGTATGTTTGTCGGATACCCTAAGGAAACTAAGGGATTTTTTTTCTACAATTCAACCGAGAAGAAAGTGTTTGTTGCTCGGTTTGGCGTGTTTCTAGAAAGAGAGTTTGTCTCTAAAGAGGCAAGTGGGAAGACTGTAGCACTTGAAGAAATTCAAGAAACACAAACTACTAATCCTCCTATGGAACATGAACAGAAACCACAAGACATTGTGGATGAATCTGTTCAAGTAACACAAGAGCTTCGTAGGTTGAGTAGAGTGCACCTGGAGCCAGGAGGTACTGACTTCTCGTGACTGAGTCTTGCGACACATTGCTCATAGATGATGAGATTACTACCTATGGAGAGGCCATGAAAGGGCCGGACTCTCATAAGTGGCTTAAATCCATGGAATCTGAGATGGAATCCATGTATGCCAACAAAGCATGAACTTTGGTGGAACAACCCCACGGGGCGCGGCCCAGGGTGCAAGTGGGTCTTCAAGAAGAAGATCGACATGGATGGTAATGTGATCAACTATAAGAGCCGATTGGTGGCAAAAGGATTCATACATATTCATGGTATAAACTATGATGAAACCTTTTCACCAGTCGCAATGATCAAATTCATCCTAATCCTACTTGCGATTGCAGCTTACTACGACTATGAGATTGACAGATGGATGTCAAAACAGCGTTTGTGTATAGAATTCTCCTGAAGGATGTGTACATGATACAACCTGAGTATTTTTTAGATCCAGAGCATGCAAATAAAGTCCGTAAGCTGCAGCGATCCATTTATGGGTTAAAGCAAGCTTCTAGGAGTTGGAATCGACGTTTTGATGAAGCGGTCAAAGAGTTTGACTTCATCAAGAATGATGATGAATCTTTTGTCTATAAGAACGTAAGTGTAATCTATGTTGCTTTTATGGTCTTGTTTGTGGATTACATAGTACTCATTGAAAACGACATTCCTATGCTGCAATCTGTGAAAGATTGGTTGGGAAAGTGTTTCTTAATGAAGGACTTAGGAAATGCGGCTTATATAATTGGCATGGAGATCTATAGAGATAGATCGAGGAAGCTTCTAGGCCTAAGTCAAAGTACATATATAGACAAGATGTTGAATTGGTTCAACATGCAAGATTCCAATAAGGGATTCTTGACCATGTCGCATGGAATCACTCTATTGAAGAATGATTGTCCTTCCAAGGAGATTGAGAAGGCAAGCATGAGCGGGGTAACTTATGCCTCGGCCATAGGATCCATCATGTAGGACATGTTATGTACTAGACCAGATGTGTCATACGCGTTGAGTATGATAAGCAGATATCAGTCTAATCCGGGTGAGAGTCACTAAATAGCGGTGAAGAACATCCTCAAGTACTTGATAAGAACTAAGGATTTGTTCTTGATCTATGGAGGAGAGGAAGAGTTACGTGTAAGGGGTTACACTGATGCAAGCTTCCAAACCGACAGAAATGATTTCATATCGCAGTCGGGATTCATGTATTGCCTAAATGGATGAGATTTAAGCTGGAAGAGTTCCAAGCAAGAGACGGTTGTTGATTCTACAACTGAGGCTGAGTACATTACTGCGAGTGGGGCAGCAAAGGATGCTGGTTGGATTAAGAAGTTCATTACTGAGCTTGGTGTGGTTCCTAGCATTGTGGATCCAATTGAGTTGAATTATGACAACACTGGGGCGATCCCAAAATCAAAATAACCCAGATCACACCAGAAATCCAAACACGTACTCAGAAAGTTTCATCACATTCGAGATATTATCGATAGAGGAGATGTAAAGATACGCAAGATTCCTACAGATGAGAATCTGTCAGATCCACTTACGAAGCCGCTTGTTCAACGCAAGCATGAAGGACACACAAGATCTATCGGCATAGGAGATGCATGAGATTGGCTCTAGTGCAAGTGGGAGACTGTTGAAATAGATTCCCTAGAGGCAATCTTGTTTAGTATGAACATTAATTTTGGCTTAAATATTCATTGTATTATTTATGGAGATATTTAATATAATGAAGTCATTTGATTAAAAATGTACTTGTTTATCTTATTCATTTGTGCGGATCTTATTTGTTTAATTCCGCTGCGTAATCCTTTACAAAACTCAACACTTTCGACCTTAAATTACAAGCATTGCTTGGGTGGCAACCCAATTTACAGTAGGATGTTATTTGAAACTTTGAATTGTTGAGAGACTCGGGACTCTGGGAGAGTAAACATTAAGATGCACATAAATCATGTCCCAAATCATAAGAAAGCAAAAGATGGAATCGTCAAATCCTAACCCAGACGGCCAAAATAATGACATTTTGTCACGCACCTGCTCCCTTTTCACGAGGATGTAGTTTGGATATTTGCAAAACGAATAGGAGCAAGCTTCAATAAAATGGTAGTGAAGAAGAAGATGGTGTCGTAAAATAAGACCAGAATTAGGAGATGAAGACAGTGAGACTGATCAGAAGCGGTGAATCCAACTAGAAAGGTCGAAACCTGGTTGCCGCTTCTCTTCCCCGAAATTTCAAGTACCCTGGAATTGTTGTTGTTCTATAAGAGAGCAAAAAATTTGGTGATTTCGTGGTCCACTTGTGAACTGTGAGGCGTTCGTTGAAAACTAATTCGTCGCTCTTGGATTTCGGAAGCCGGAAAGATAATCGGAACGACTGGAATCGGTGTCGTGAACTGGCCAAATAAGATTCGAAGGGGTTAGGGGCGGAACGAGGCGTCGTTTGGTGGTATATGACCCAGCGCGACCTAATTTCATTATGGGGTCATTTTATAATTACACAGCTTATGTGGGATATTTTTATTATTAAACTTCTCAAAAATACTTATTTTAAATTATTATTCATCCTTTTATTTCTGTAATCGTTTTTCTTGAAATGAAATCTTTAAGAGACTGAAGCTGAAAGTTAATAGCACCTGAAAGCCTCTCTTCATCCACGCCCTTATCTCACTCTATATTGTCATTTTTAAAGGTAAATTATATTGGTTAACCTTTCACATATATATGTATTGGAGCATGCACGATATCACCACCTTATTGTAAGCAAAGTTCTGAATGTAATCATTCTTTAAGATATTGCTGGGGAAATTCCGTAACAAGTCTTGCAAGGAGAATTCCTCACAAGGTGATGACTCTATGGCATGAAATGTACACATCCCTAATGGATGTCAATACTCATCTACTACTAATAGGTCTACCCAAGACAAGCTGATCTGAGATCGCATATGTATGTATTGGGAGATAGTTTCATCTGTTACTTAGTTCCGTTGACAACTTCTCCACGTAAAAATTTTCCTCGTTTCTAATTAAACCTTGTTAAATTTTCAAGTTATATAGATTACCTACTCAGTTGTAACTCTTTTATGATTCTTTGTGGAAATTTATTTCATATTGAGTGCAGATAACATTTTGTGACTATCTGACAAGCAACTATGCGTTCTTTATAACAATTGTAAGGAACATTTTATAGTATTCTTTGGTATGTTGATGGCGAGAAACCTTTTTAGTTCTATATGCGATCAATAAAGTTCACAGGAGAAAATTGCGACCGTTTGTCTCTCTCTTATCTATGTAACAAAGATACGTGTGAATAATATAACTAAATGTATCTAGCATAAAGTAAAACTCGAATTAGCTTTGTGTGAAGTGTTCTCATACCTTCCCGTCTGTCTCTCCTCTTTGTGCCCAATTTGACTTTTGTCACTATTTACCGGGTCATTTTGACCCGGTGATTTGAATAGTAAACCGATGTAATTTTTTTATAATTTTTTCATTGTGTTGTAAAGTAAAAATTGTTTTACATTACAATGAAAAAATATTATAAAAAAAAAAAAACTTATTATTTTACTATCCAATTCACCCGGTCAAAGTGACCAAATACGAGTCAAAATAGTCAAATGAGAACAAAGAGCAGAGACGGACTGATATACATTTAATGTAGCGATAAGGGACTTCCAGATACTTCATCCTATCCAGAATCGAGTCTCCAATATGAGTATGTATACTTGTAATTTCCTCACAATCAACTCATTTAAAATAGCCGTAATCATATTTTTGTTGACATGATGAAGCTCGAGCATTTGTTCTCTCTATTGCCTCAACTAGGTATAGATTTTTTTTTTTTAGAACAGATAGCGTTTTTCTTTTCATTATCACTGACTTCTTAACGCAGTTTTTGGAAAGGAGTCTTGACGATTCAAGATCCCCTACCATACCAAACATGTTGTGCCAATATGTTGGTTTGGTTGTAGTTGTACTATATTTCACTTTGCTCTAATTATTAAACTCAAATCTTATTAGAAAGAAAACCCACGTGAACACATACAAACCTCAACCAGCCAGGAGAGGAAACCAAAACAAAGAGCTTGGGAACTGGCAAGACGTGATGACCGAATTAAATGATCTGTGGCTCCAATTCCCAGATCTCGAGTTCAACTTCTGCGGCAGAGATTTAAACCATGTATAGTCTGCGTAGAGAAAGCCAGATGAGAGAACTGATTTCGATTGCATATGTGCAACACTCAGTACTCGGGTTAATAGTCATATGGGCTGTTGGACTTACATCTGTATAGTGGTCCCTATGGGATAGGACATGTGCTCTGATAGAGTCCAAACACTATGGCGCACATCTTATGAGATGACGCGTGCTTATGAGTGACATGAGGTGGCGAGTAGAACTAGTCCCTGAGTTTCCTCGCCGTGTGAGCCTCGTCTATCATATAAAAATGATTGACACTGTATACCCTTAGTACTTTCATCCATGTCGGGGAGAGACGGTTCGGTGGTGCTACTTTAGCGTGACACCTCACGGCTATGAATGATTCGGCCTACCAGGACATTGCTAGGAAAGCAGCTGACTCCGAATCAAAGCGACAATGGATAGAAAGGAAGATTCTAATTGCATCGCTCTTTATCATGTTCATTGGGCCCACCTACAAGATCTTATGGGATCATGAAGGATATGAATATAATAAAGGAGATATAGACTCATTGACGCACGACCTTCGGGACAAGGTAGGTGCTCATGGTCTATGAGATGGCAATAGACAGAATCTGGGGAATACGAGAGATATATATATGTATTGCATTATTTCTTAAAGGGTTGAGTGCGCCTGCTGCTAGCTCGTCTCGTATGAGTTTAGAGTATGGATCTCCCGAAATGCAGGTTCTCTCACAGTCACACACCAAGGCCACATAACACTTTGGCAGATGATAATAGTTGGAGATTGAGGGAGACTAGAACTACTGTATTTGTGCAACCCCACTGTGCGAGTGGGAGATGTTAGCATTATGTGCGCCCATGTGGGGTGCACAATGCAATTAACCTAAACTTATGGGTTTCGGTGAGACAAGCTCAAACCTTATGGGGTTAGTAGCAAGGACAAACCCTAGGGGGTTATGTTGCAATTGGGTATAAGTCTGTCTATATAAGGAGACAGCCTCCTAGATTATTATATGTGCTAGAGACATAATAATTCACAATACTGTAGAGATCATGTGCTGATCATAATACAGTAAACCCTAGACTCTCTCTTCAACTAGCCTCCATTGGGTGGAACTTGGTGTGGATCAGAGCTCTCGTCCTAGAGATTCGAGCCAGATTGTGGGAGCAAGAAGAGCACGTGAAAGCAAGCATCCTTCGATCATCCGTTGCGCTTAGGAGCTAAGGAAGACAAGGTAAAGACATGAATCTTCCGCTATAATTCATGTTGTAGATCTGTATGTGATAGATCTTGTACGTCCTTCATTGGTATCAGAGCCTTAGGCTTGTTTTTCGTGCCTCGTTATGCGTTCCCGAATCAGATAAAAAATTCGAGTTTTTGAAATTTCATAATCTGTTAGTGAAACCTACATGGTTAGATAGGGTTTTTCACGAGGATTCCAGAAATATAAATTTTGTAATTTTTGGACGAACAGAGAATTAGTTATGAATTTTCTAAGATTCGAAACAGTATAAATCTGGACTGATTGATCTGAGCAGTAAAAAGATTTTTTCAAAACATGTTAAAATTGGGTTTTGAATACATAATCTTGATCTACGTGAAAAGACGATTCCAACGATGTAAAGATCGCCGGAAACGGAGGCCGGGAAGGCGGCGCGTGGGCTTCACGCGCCACCGACGCCGCCTCCACGCGCTGCCACGCGCCGCACGCGCCAAGGGGCTGGCTGGCGGCTGCTGACGTGGCCCTAGGGCTGACGTGGCAGATGACGTGGCGGTGCCACGTCAGCAATTGCTGACGTGGCAGATGACGTGGCAGCCACGCGGGCTGCTGACGTGGTATGGTGACGTGGAGGGTGACGTGGCAGCTGACGTCAGCACGTGGCTGACGTGGCACGCGGCCGACGTCAGCGCGTGACGGAGGCGGACTCGCCCACGCGCGGCGGCGCGTGTGGGCGCGTGAGCCCTCCTCCGGCCACTATTTTTCGCCAAATTTTTTTCTACGTGCTCAGAATTAAATTTCCTATTTTCTGGGAATTTTTCATAATTTTTGGAAAAACAGAAAATTTTATTATTTTCCAGATTAATTAATTAGTGTTTAACACACTTCCCGAGGCAGTTAGACGTCCTTAAACACACTGTTTTGAGCCCAAATTTTTCTGGAGACTTAGGACAATTTTTCCTACCTTATGAGATAGGAGGTGACATCCTAGGTAGTTGGGAGCAATTTTCGATCTTATTAGTTGATTGATTTATCGCTTATTAAATTCCAGTAATTATTCTTTAATTCTGGAAATTTCCAGAAAATTACAGTATGTTTATTTTATTATTATACATGCTGTTGTGGGTTGAATGGATGTGTTTGATGCATGGATGTGGCTTAGATGGTTTTATATTTGGTTTTGGTTTTGAATATGTAATCAATTAAAATACGGCCTGCGTGTCGTGCCTCTCTACATACTCTATTGTCTTCTCTTCTCATCTAAATCGCCTATTAGAGGTTACTTCTTATTAGAAATAAGATATTTAGTGAAGATTGAAGAATAGAAGCTTCAAGAGAGGTGGCCAAACCAAAAGCTATGGCGCAAGGTGCATGGAGCAAAGAGACGAACAGGGAAGCTTCTAGGAGCACTCGAGATGAGGCGAGATCCATGAGGCGAGAAGTTCAAGACTTGCTCAAGACGTACTCTCAATAGTGGGAGTGCACCTTAGGGGCCACATCCATTGCATATTTATTTATGCTTATGCTTGTTTTATGTTATAACTGCGTGTGATTGGATATAACCGTATAACCTCGCATGCTAAGAACTAAAACAAAAGAGCTCACATGGTTATACATGATTGAAACTAATAGGGAATCATAAGTGATGATATTTGATTCCTAGAATTGCTGCTAGGTTTTGGTGGAGTCCTTATGATGAACTATGAAATTTTAATCATGTATCATGTTATTTCGGAGCTAAGAAAATGCTAGTATTAATTTCCTATGCAATGTCTCGAGATCAATCGTGTCTAAATTGAAACTGTAGAGGCTAAAATAGTGAAAATAAACGATATGACAAGTCATCGTACTATGTAACCAAATAGTTGGACATAGTTTGTCAAAAACACCTACAAATATGGTCGAACCTGTGATGAATAGTTGTCACAGCAGCACATGAACATTATCTTTAGGCTAACCAATAAGTGGGAGGCAATCAAGATAAATGTCATAGAGCGTGCTATGCCAAGGTGGGGAAATGACCTCATCAGCAAGTTCAAGACCACTTTGAGATTCAAAGATTGTAGGAATGGGCCAAAGAAGAATCTTGGATCCACCTTAGCCATTTGCCTCATTAAAATTGTGAGTAATGACTCATAAATCCTACCTTAAACTATCGTGTTTAAGTTATCCGATTAGCAATTTGTTGCTACCTCTGCCACGTTTCATGAAAGTGCCATGGAAACGTTATATGACACACCTTGAGAGTGTCAAGATGTTTGGATGAGACCAAACATCACTCCGTTCTAGGATCTAAGCAATATATGATTGCTAAGTATACTAGTTCAGCATACTTTTGAAGTCTAAGCAATATATGATTGCTAAAGGCTGTGAATGAAGTATGATCGGCAGAATTAGTCCCTACTCCGGTATTAGGACCGTGAGTAACAGGTGGGAGAAGGATAAGGGAATGAGGGCAAAATATTGGTACATGACCAATAGCCCAAGACAGGCAAATGCAAAGGAGGAAAAGGATGTTTCCCTAAGACTAGAAGGCCAGACCTGGTACTAACTTCTCGTCTAAGGATCCATGAGATTATCTTTGAGGGAGTAGCCACCAAAATTTGTTTTGGTTACAGTTTTACTTTGGAATTGGTCATGTTATGTATGGTTATGCAATCTTGATTTCTAGCATGAATAAACGCCTCAGGATCTTTGGATATCAACTAGGGTTGTGCCTTATGATTCTGATATGTGGCGTGCTAGATTGAGACACACTATGTCAGGAAAGGATGTTCAGGCTAGCTAAGGTAGGCCTGCTTGGAATATGACCAAGGTACCCTTACCTGTGTGTGACTCTTGCCTTACACGAAAGGCGAAAGGCAAACTATCCAGTAAAGCAGTAAGGATTATTGAGTCTTTACATATTATTCATTCTGTTGTACTTGTGATCCATTAAAAGTTAAAGCTAAGACATGGTGCTTACTGTCCCATCACATTCGTAGATTATTGTACGCATCTCAACTATGTGTGCTTGGGCCACATAAGTCTGAGGCGCAAGGGTGCTTCAGACAGGTATCTACAAAAGGTAGAAAACCGTCTGGATAAAAGGATATGTCCTTGGCCAGAATGAGACTGCGAGTGTCTATCTTAGCAAGAGCTATGTGATGGAGAGTAGTTAGGCAGTTGGCCATTCCTATGCCCCGCAGCAGATTGCTGTGGTGGATAGGAGGAATAGGATATAGCCTGAGATGGTTCGATGTATGATAGCACGTTCAAAGTATAAGTTCCCTATCTTGAGGAGACGCTTTGTTAAACGTCTGTTGGAGTACTCAACCAAATACCCACCAAGTCTGTAGCCACTACGCCCTACGAGATGTGGACCAAAAGGCAACCTATATGAGGTCACCTTAGGCCATAGGGATCGGAAGCTTATGAGCTAACTAAATTTTCCTAGTCAGAAAGAAGCTTGTGGAGATGGCATTCTCTGCAAGTAAGAGGAACCACTAGATGACACTCAATTCACCACTACTCAAGAGGAATTTGTTCCTATGGATATTGAGAACAGTGGGAGTGCCTTACCTAGTGAGCAGCCTATCGTATATGACGATAATGCTGAAGAAGAACCCTCTTTTGTGTTGGAGCGCTCTTTGGAACGCACCTCGTCGACGATTTGACATCGAAGGGGAGACATGATAGTCACCACGCAAGAAGAAGATGAACCTAGGATATCGCCCCAGGATATTTCATCACCTGACAAGAAGGAATTAAGACCCTAGATGGAAGAAATGTATCTTCATGGAGTAACATTTCTTCCCATACTATTCCGAGTACTCTAGGGGGCTGCGTATTCGAAACGCAACAGCCGATTAGTAGTATAACGCAAATGGATTCACAAGATATATGTTTTCTCATGAGGAGATGCCCATAGTTAAGGGAATGTTCGTAGAGATGATAATCTCCGCGAGCATGGAGGAACCGCTAGAATATACCCTGTTCCTTAGTCCATCATGAGGAATTAGTCCCTCAAGGATCCTTTGGACAGTGGGAGTGACTTTCTAAGCGAGGTGCCCATCCATAGGGGTGAGAGCAAATTATGATTCCCCAATGCAAAGGAATTGCTCGTAGGAGCATATCCCATCGACTGTTTGAGATCGAAGGGATGATCTTAAGGATCACCTTGCATAATCGATAGGATAGAATACTATGCCTTATCGTTCCCTAATTATGAAGAATGAAAGGTAAGCTTTACAGGAAAAGTTAGAGTCTGTAAGGACCAACCAAGTTTAAGGCTATGTTGACTTTTCCGACTGGATATTAGACTATTGGAAATGGATGGATTTCCAAGGTCAATCAGAGTGACACAGGCGGAAGCATAGTAAGGCATACGACTTGCAGAGATATCGGAAATAGTTGTGATAATGGAAATAAGGCTCCATTCTCGATAAACGTGACAAGTGAATTTCTCGATAGAGAAATCAGAGAGGTGATATGTATGACTCGACCACAGGGTTTCGAGATGTATGATCAAATGCACAAATAGGTGCAAGCTAATTAAGTCCGTGTATGATCTTAATTAGTCCTCTAAGTCAGCAGTATTTTATCAATGGATGAAAACCGCTGCATATCACTCTCAGTCGTAGAGAGTATATGAACACGTCACTTATTATCGACGACACACTATTTTCCAGGAGAGTCTAAGGACTATTTCACATCCACTATAGGGTGGTTATCCTTTCGATTTGTGACAAAGGATATTAGAAGGGCGAGATGCATTCTCGTTCGTTCAAAAGGACTTCTTATATTAACGCATAAGGCGGACAGCAAGAAGATACTTTGAACGATTCCATGTTATGGACCCGAGGCCATGTGATACTCCTATAGCTTGCTGCAAGACTTTATGAGCCTGAATATGTGCCCTAGAAGACACCATACCGGATTGACCAAATGACCAAAGTGCCCGATGCAGTGTGGGTCTGATATATACTATGATATATACTGAGACCCCACAAACCTCATGTAATCGGAAGAGTGGATTTCAGGAAATCTAACTTAAGACACTGGATTGCAACCAATAGGATACTCTATACGAAGGATCATGTGCTATGACTATCGGAGATGATGCTTCGACTAGCCAGCTATGCATGCTGACTAGGGTGGGGACCTAGATGCACATAGATCCGCCTCAGGCTATAACCCATGCTAGATGATATCGCATGGAGTTGCAGCATAAGTGTTGCAAAATCGTAATAGACCGCTCCATTGATCATGGAAGCGAAGCACGATTGCCTGTTCTGTCACCGAACAGAAAAATGTTTGGATAAGAAGGTTTCTGATAAGCTTATGAGCTGTCAACCAACCTATAGTGCTAGCAAACGGCTACAGTACTTTTAAGACCAAACATATAGAAAAGGGTACCATTTCACAAAAGGTGAAATAACTACCTGAAGAGTAATCTTGGAGTAGATTGACTACGGGCCAGATTGTAGGACCCTCCCATTCCTAAACCACATAAGAATTGTCTTTGTGGATTGCTTTAGAAAATTGGGACTCGGTAGTCGATCACTAGCGATATGATTGATGAGCATATGAGACATTGATAACTGGACTTTAATTGGATTTGTTATGCTACATGTTGTTTACATATCCCGTACTAGCATAGAACATGTCGCGCGGACACTAGGTTGACTCTCTCACACGAGCAACCGCCTTTACAATATCCTGGATTGTCTAGGTGAGTAGAAGATGAGACAGAATCCCGACAAGTGCTAGAATCCTATGATATGATGACTCCTGTCATATGAGACACATGGCCTATGACAAGAGCTGGACATCAATCAATAGTGCAAGACCCTGTCAGACGGATTTATTTGTCGCATTGGAATAAGTTCCAAGGTGAGATTGGATTATGGCCATTCGAGCATGGTTACTACCCCGAACCATGTATAGTCTGCGTAGAGAAAGCCAGATGAGAGAACTGATTTCGATTGCATATGTGCAACACTCAGTACTCGGGTTAATAGTCATATGGGCTGTTGGACTTACATCTGTATAGTGGTCCCTATGGGATAGGACATGTGCTCTGATAGAGTCCAAACACTATGGCGCACATCTTATGAGATGACGCGTGCTTATGAGTGACATGAGGTGGCGAGTAGAACTAGTCCCTGAGTTTCCTCGCCGTGTGAGCCTCGTCTATCATATAAAAATGATTGACACTGTATACCCTTAGTACTTTCATCCATGTCGGGGAGAGACGGTTCGGTGGTGCTACTTTAGCGTGACACCTCACGGCTATGAATGATTCGGCCTACCAGGACATTGCTAGGAAAGCAGCTGACTCCGAATCAAAGCGACAATGGATAGAAAGGAAGATTCTAATTGCATCGCTCTTTATCATGTTCATTGGGCCCACCTACAAGATCTTATGGGATCATGAAGGATATGAATATAATAAAGGAGATATAGACTCATTGACGCACGACCTTCGGGACAAGGTAGGTGCTCATGGTCTATGAGATGGCAATAGACAGAATCTGGGGAATACGAGAGATATATATATGTATTGCATTATTTCTTAAAGGGTTGAGTGCGCCTGCTGCTAGCTCGTCTCGTATGAGTTTAGAGTATGGATCTCCCGAAATGCAGGTTCTCTCACAGTCACACACCAAGGCCACATAACACTTTGGCAGATGATAATAGTTGGAGATTGAGGGAGACTAGAACTACTGTATTTGTGCAACCCCACTGTGCGAGTGGGAGATGTTAGCATTATGTGCGCCCATGTGGGGTGCACAATGCAATTAACCTAAACTTATGGGTTTCGGTGAGACAAGCTCAAACCTTATGGGGTTAGTAGCAAGGACAAACCCTAGGGGGTTATGTTGCAATTGGGTATAAGTCTGTCTATATAAGGAGACAGCCTCCTAGATTATTATATGTGCTAGAGACATAATAATTCACAATACTGTAGAGATCATGTGCTGATCATAATACAGTAAACCCTAGACTCTCTCTTCAACTAGCCTCCATTGGGTGGAACTTGGTGTGGATCAGAGCTCTCGTCCTAGAGATTCGAGCCAGATTGTGGGAGCAAGAAGAGCACGTGAAAGCAAGCATCCTTCGATCATCCGTTGCGCTTAGGAGCTAAGGAAGACAAGGTAAAGACATGAATCTTCCGCTATAATTCATGTTGTAGATCTGTATGTGATAGATCTTGTACGTCCTTCATTGGTATCAGAGCCTTAGGCTTGTTTTTCGTGCCTCGTTATGCGTTCCCGAATCAGATAAAAAATTCGAGTTTTTGAAATTTCATAATCTGTTAGTGAAACCTACATGGTTAGATAGGGTTTTTCACGAGGATTCCAGAAATATAAATTTTGTAATTTTTGGACGAACAGAGAATTAGTTATGAATTTTCTAAGATTCGAAACAGTATAAATCTGGACTGATTGATCTGAGCAGTAAAAAGATTTTTTCAAAACATGTTAAAATTGGGTTTTGAATACATAATCTTGATCTACGTGAAAAGACGATTCCAACGATGTAAAGATCGCCGGAAACGGAGGCCGGGAAGGCGGCGCGTGGGCTTCACGCGCCACCGACGCCGCCTCCACGCGCTGCCACGCGCCGCACGCGCCAAGGGGCTGGCTGGCGGCTGCTGACGTGGCCCTAGGGCTGACGTGGCAGATGACGTGGCGGTGCCACGTCAGCAATTGCTGACGTGGCAGATGACGTGGCAGCCACGCGGGCTGCTGACGTGGTATGGTGACGTGGAGGGTGACGTGGCAGCTGACGTCAGCACGTGGCTGACGTGGCACGCGGCCGACGTCAGCGCGTGACGGAGGCGGACTCGCCCACGCGCGGCGGCGCGTGTGGGCGCGTGAGCCCTCCTCCGGCCACTATTTTTCGCCAAATTTTTTTCTACGTGCTCAGAATTAAATTTCCTATTTTCTGGGAATTTTTCATAATTTTTGGAAAAACAGAAAATTTTATTATTTTCCAGATTAATTAATTAGTGTTTAACACACTTCCCGAGGCAGTTAGACGTCCTTAAACACACTGTTTTGAGCCCAAATTTTTCTGGAGACTTAGGACAATTTTTCCTACCTTATGAGATAGGAGGTGACATCCTAGGTAGTTGGGAGCAATTTTCGATCTTATTAGTTGATTGATTTATCGCTTATTAAATTCCAGTAATTATTCTTTAATTCTGGAAATTTCCAGAAAATTACAGTATGTTTATTTTATTATTATACATGCTGTTGTGGGTTGAATGGATGTGTTTGATGCATGGATGTGGCTTAGATGGTTTTATATTTGGTTTTGGTTTTGAATATGTAATCAATTAAAATACGGCCTGCGTGTCGTGCCTCTCTACATACTCTATTGTCTTCTCTTCTCATCTAAATCGCCTATTAGAGGTTACTTCTTATTAGAAATAAGATATTTAGTGAAGATTGAAGAATAGAAGCTTCAAGAGAGGTGGCCAAACCAAAAGCTATGGCGCAAGGTGCATGGAGCAAAGAGACGAACAGGGAAGCTTCTAGGAGCACTCGAGATGAGGCGAGATCCATGAGGCGAGAAGTTCAAGACTTGCTCAAGACGTACTCTCAATAGTGGGAGTGCACCTTAGGGGCCACATCCATTGCATATTTATTTATGCTTATGCTTGTTTTATGTTATAACTGCGTGTGATTGGATATAACCGTATAACCTCGCATGCTAAGAACTAAAACAAAAGAGCTCACATGGTTATACATGATTGAAACTAATAGGGAATCATAAGTGATGATATTTGATTCCTAGAATTGCTGCTAGGTTTTGGTGGAGTCCTTATGATGAACTATGAAATTTTAATCATGTATCATGTTATTTCGGAGCTAAGAAAATGCTAGTATTAATTTCCTATGCAATGTCTCGAGATCAATCGTGTCTAAATTGAAACTGTAGAGGCTAAAATAGTGAAAATAAACGATATGACAAGTCATCGTACTATGTAACCAAATCGTTGGACATAGTTTGTCAAAAACACCTACAAATATGGTCGAACCTGTGATGAATAGTTGTCACAGCAGCACATGAACATTATCTTTAGGCTAACCAATAAGTGGGAGGCAATCAAGATAAATGTCATAGAGCGTGCTATGCCAAGGTGGGGAAATGACCTCATCAGCAAGTTCAAGACCACTTTGAGATTCAAAGATTGTAGGAATGGGCCAAAGAAGAATCTTGGATCCACCTTAGCCATTTGCCTCATTAAAATTGTGAGTAATGACTCATAAATCCTACCTTAAACTATCGTGTTTAAGTTATCCGATTAGCAATTTGTTGCTACCTCTGCCACGTTTCATGAAAGTGCCATGGAAACGTTATATGACACACCTTGAGAGTGTCAAGATGTTTGGATGAGACCAAACATCACTCCGTTCTAGGATCTAAGCAATATATGATTGCTAAGTATACTAGTTCAGCATACTTTTGAAGTCTAAGCAATATATGATTGCTAAAGGCTGTGAATGAAGTATGATCGGCAGAATTAGTCCCTACTCCGGTATTAGGACCGTGAGTAACAGGTGGGAGAAGGATAAGGGAATGAGGGCAAAATATTGGTACATGACCAATAGCCCAAGACAGGCAAATGCAAAGGAGGAAAAGGATGTTTCCCTAAGACTAGAAGGCCAGACCTGGTACTAACTTCTCGTCTAAGGATCCATGAGATTATCTTTGAGGGAGTAGCCACCAAAATTTGTTTTGGTTACAGTTTTACTTTGGAATTGGTCATGTTATGTATGGTTATGCAATCTTGATTTCTAGCATGAATAAACGCCTCAGGATCTTTGGATATCAACTAGGGTTGTGCCTTATGATTCTGATATGTGGCGTGCTAGATTGAGACACACTATGTCAGGAAAGGATGTTCAGGCTAGCTAAGGTAGGCCTGCTTGGAATATGACCAAGGTACCCTTACCTGTGTGTGACTCTTGCCTTACACGAAAGGCGAAAGGCAAACTATCCAGTAAAGCAGTAAGGATTATTGAGTCTTTACATATTATTCATTCTGTTGTACTTGTGATCCATTAAAATTTAAAGCTAAGACATGGTACTTACTGTCCCATCACATTCGTAGATTATTGTACGCATCTCAACTATGTGTGCTTGGGCCACATAAGTCTGAAGCGCAAGGGTGCTTCAGACAGGTATCTACAAAAGGTAGAAAACCGTCTGGATAAAAGGATATGTCCTTGGCCAGAATGAGACTGCGAGTGTCTATCTTAGCAAGAGCTATGTGATGGAGAGTAGTTAGGCAGTTGGCCATTCCTATGCCCCGCAGCAGATTGCTGTGGTGGATAGGAGGAATAGGATATAGCCTGAGATGGTTCGATGTATGATAGCACGTTCAAAGTATAAGTTCCCTATCTTGAGGAGACGCTTTGTTAAACGTCTGTTGGAGTACTCAACCAAATACCTACCAAGTCTGTAGCCACTACGCCCTACGAGATGTGGACCAAAAGGCAACCTATATGAGGTCACCTTAGGCCATAGGGATCGGAAGCTTATGAGCTAACTAAATTTTCCTAGTCAGAAAGAAGCTTGTGGAGATGGCATTCTCTGCAAGTAAGAGGAACCACTACATGACACTCAATTCACCACTACTCAAGAGGAATTTGTTCCTATGGATATTGAGAACAGTGGGAGTGCCTTACCTAGTGAGCAGCCTATCGTATATGACGATAATGCTGAAGAAGAACCCTCTTTTGTGTTGGAGCGCTCTTTGGAACGCACCTCGTCGACGATTTGACATCGAAGGGGAGACATGATAGTCACCACGCAAGAAGAAGATGAACCTAGGATATCGCCCCAGGATATTTCATCACCTGACAAGAAGGAATTAAGACCCTAGATGGAAGAAATGTATCTTCATGGAGTAACATTTCTTCCCATACTATTCCGAGTACTCTAGGGGGCTGCGTATTCGAAACGCAACAGCCGATTAGTAGTATAACGCAAATGGATTCACAAGATATATGTTTTCTCATGAAGAGATGCCCATAGTTAAGGGAATGTTCGTAGAGATGATAATCTCCGCGAGCATGGAGGAACCGCTAGAATATACCCTGTTCCTTAGTCCATCATGAGGAATTAGTCCCTCAAGGATCCTTTGGACAGTGGGAGTGACTTTCTAAGCGAGGTGCCCATCCATAGGGGTGAGAGCAAATTATGATTCCCCAATGCAAAGGAATTGCTCGTAGGAGCATATCCCATCGAATGTTTGAGATCGAAGGGATGATCTTAAGGATCACCTTGCATAATCGATAGGATAGAATACTATGCCTTATCGTTCCCTAATTATGAAGAATGAAAGGTAAGCTTTACAGGAAAAGTTAGAGTCTGTAAGGACCAACCAAGTTTAAGGCTATGTTGACTTTTCCGACTGGATATTAGACTATTGGAAATGGATGGATTTCCAAGGTCAATCAGAGTGACACAGGCGGAAGCATAGTAAGGCATACGACTTGCAGAGATATCGGAAATAGTTGTGATAATGGAAATAAGGCTCCATTCTCGATAAACGTGACAAGTGAATTTCTCGATAGAGAAATCAGAGAGGTGATATGTATGACTCGACCACAGGGTTTCGAGATGTATGATCAAATGCACAAATAGGTGCAAGCTAATTAAGTCCGTGTATGATCTTAATTAGTCCTCTAAGTCAGCAGTATTTTATCAATGGATGAAAACCGCTGCATATCACTCTCAGTCGTAGAGAGTATATGAACACGTCACTTATTATCGACGACACACTATTTTCCAGGAGAGTCTAAGGACTATTTCACATCCACTATAGGGTGGTTATCCTTTCGATTTGTGACAAAGGATATTAGAAGGGCGAGATGCATTCTCGTTCGTTCAAAAGGACTTCGTATATTAACGCATAAGGCGGACAGCAAGAAGATACTTTGAACGATTCCATGTTATGGACCCGAGGCCATGTGATACTCCTATAGCTTGCTGCAAGACTTTATGAGCCTGAATATGTGCCCTAGAAGACACCATACCGGATTGACCAAATGACCAAAGTGCCCGATGCAGTGTGGGTCTGATATATACTATGATATATACTGAGACCCCACAAACCTCATGTAATCGGAAGAGTGGATTTCAGGAAATCTAACTTAAGACACTGGATTGCAACCAATAGGATACTCTATACGAAGGATCATGTGCTATGACTATCGGAGATGATGCTTCGACTAGCCAGCTATGCATGCTGACTAGGGTGGGGACCTAGATGCACATAGATCCGCCTCAGGCTATAACCCATGCTAGATGATATCGCATGGAGTTGCAGCATAAGTGTTGCAAAATCGTAATAGACCGCTCCATTGATCATGGAAGCGAAGCACGATTGCCTGTTCTGTCACCGAACAGAAAAATGTTTGGATAAGAAGGTTTCTGATAAGCTTATGAGCTGTCAACCAACCTATAGTGCTAGCAAACGGCTACAGTACTTTTAAGACCAAACATATAGAAAAGGGTACCATTTCACAAAAGGTGAAATAACTACCTGAAGAGTAATCTTGGAGTAGATTGACTACGGACCAGATTGTAGGACCCTCCCATTCCTAAACCACATAAGAATTGTCTTTGTGGATTGCTTTAGAAAATTGGGACTCGGTAGTCGATCACTAGCGATATGATTGATGAGCATATGAGACATTGATAACTGGACTTTAATTGGATTTGTTATGCTACATGTTGTTTACATATCCCGTACTAGCATAGAACATGTCGCGCGGACACTAGGTTGACTCTCTCACACGAGCAACCGCCTTTACAATATCCTGGATTGTCTAGGTGAGTAGAAGATGAGACAGAATCCCGACAAGCGCTAGAAGCCTATGATATGATGACTCCTGTCATATGAGGCGCATGGCCTATGACAAGAGCTGGACATCAATCAATAGTGCAAGACCCTGTCAGACGGATTTATTTGTCGCATTGGAATAAGTTCCAAGGTGAGATTGGATTATGACCATTCGAGCATGGTTACTACCCCGAACCATGTATAGTCTGCGTAGAGAAAGCCAGATGAGAGAACTGATTTCGATTGCATATGTGCAACACTCAGTACTCGGGTTAATAGTCATATGGGTTGTTGGACTTACATCTGTATAGTGGTCCCTATGGGATAGGACATGTGCTCTGATAGAGTCCAAACACTATAGCGCACATCTTATGAGATGACGCGTGCTTATGAGTGACATGAGGTGGCGAGTAGAACTAGTCCCTGAGTTTCCTCGCCGTGTGAGCCTCGTCTATCATATAAAAATGATTGACACTGTATACCCTTAGCACTTTCATCCATGTCGGGGAGAGACGGTTCGGTGGTGCTACTTTAGCGTGACACCTCACGGCTATGAATGATTCGGCCTACCAGGACATTGCTAGGAAAGCAGCTGACTCCGAATCAAAGAGACAATGGATAGAAAGGAAGATTCTAATTGCATCGCTCTTTATCATGTTCATTGGGCCCACCTACAAGATCTTATGGGATCATGAAGGATATGAATATAATAAAGGAGATATAGACTCATTGACGCACGACCTTCGGGACAAGGTAGGTGCTCATGGTCTATGAGATGGCAATAGACAGAATCTGGGGAATACGAGAGATATATATATGTATTGCATTATTTCTTAAAGGGTTGAGTGCGCCTGCTGCTAGCTCGTCTCGTATGAGTTTAGAGTATGGATCTCCCGAAATGCAGGTTCTCTCACAGTCACACACCAAGGCCACATAACACTTTGGCAGATGATAATAGTTGGAGATTGAGGGAGACTAGAACTACTGTATTTGTGCAACCCCACTGTGCGAGTGGGAGATGTTAGCATTATGTGCGCCCATGTGGGGTGCACAATGCAATTAACCTAAACTTATGAGTTTAGGTGAGACAAGCTCAAACCTTATGGGGTTAGTAGCAAGGACAAACCCTAGGGGGTTATGTTGCAATTGGGTATAAGTCTGTCTATATAAGGAGACAGCCTCCTAGATTATTATATGTGCTAGAGACATAATAATTCACAATACTGTAGAGATCATGTGCTGATCATAATACAGTAAACCCTAGACTCTCTCTTCAACTAGCCTCCATTGGGTGGAACTTGGTGTGGATCAGAGCTCTCGTCCTAGAGATTCGAGCCAGATTGTGGGAGCAAGAAAAGCACGTGAAAGCAAGCATCCTTCGATCATCCGTTGCGCTTAGGAGCTAAGGAAGACAAGGTAAACACATGAATCTTCCGCTATAATTCATGTTGTAGATCTGTATGTGATAGATCTTGTACGTCCTTCAATTGGCGACGACACCATCACATTTTCATTTATAACCGGTCTTCTCTAGGGGCTACGAGGAAGAGGAGGCGGCGATGGTGGTGGCAGCTTAGAAGCAACCACGGCTAATCCCCAAGCACCACCACCACGGTCTGGTCCGATTTCGGTGCCAGACTTCAGCACATGCCGTCGCGGTAATTTTCCTAACCGAATAATACCGTTGAACTGCTGTCCGCCGGTAAACACAAGCTCAGCCGTCGACTTCACTCTCCTTCCTAAAAGTAGAAATTTGCGGGTGAGGCGTGCATTTCACTCGCTCGACGACGAATAAATGGCCAAGTTTTCAAGAGCGGTTCAGCTGATGCGCGACCTCCCGGACGACGATCCACGCAGCTTCAGTCAACACGCGAACATCCATTGCGCTTACTGTGGCGGGGCCCACGCCCACGTGGGGTTCCCGGAGAAGTTGCTGGAGGTTCACTTCAGCTGGCTCTTCTTTCCTTGGCACAGGATATACATTTATTTCTTCGAAAGGATACTGGGAAAAATGATCGACGATCCCACTTTCGCATTGCCATACTGGAACTGGGATTCGCCAGAATGGATGCGAATCCCAGAGTCTTTCTCCGAGGACAAGAGCTCCCCGTTTTACGAGGAACTCTGCAACAAGAAGCACCTTCCTCCGGCGAAAATTGATCTAAACTACGACGAGACCATGGGGGATTCAACTGCAAGTGGCCAAGAGCTGATGATGACTAACCTTGCTATCATGTACAGACAAGTGGTTTCCGCCGGTAGGACTCCAGATCTCTTCCACGGGAAGCCTTATCACCCCGGGGACGAACCAGAACCCGGTATTGGCTCCTTTGAATACCATCCTCACGGCGCCATTCACTACTGGATTGGAGACCCGCACCAACCGGGCAGCGAAGCCATGGGGTCCGCCTATCTGGCCGCGTAGGACCCACTCTTCTTCGTCCATCATTCGAATGTCGATCGGATATGGAATGTATGGAAAACCATGCTGCCGGGAGGGAACCGGACGGATCTTACCGACCCGTTAAACTCCGAGTTCATGTTCTACAACGAGGAAGCTCGTTTCGTTAAAATCAAGGTTAAAGATTGTTTGGATATAGCAAATCAGCTCGGATATACATACGACGACGTTGGTGTCGCCCCGCCTTGGGTTAACACCAAACCAACCCCTCGCGGCGACGGTAAGAAGAAGAATAAGACGAAGAAGACAATCTCGACCACCAATCTCATGTTTCCAATAAAACTTGATGAGGCCATGAGATTTTTGGTCCCACGGGAGCTAACAAACAACAACAAGAAGAAGAAGGAGGAGGAGGTGCTAGTGATACAAGGGATAAAGGTGGACGGAAATGATAAGATTCTCAAGTTTGATGTGATAATCAACGATGAGGGAAACGAGGAGGGGATCGGACCAGCCAACACAGAGTTAGTCGGAAGTTATTGGAGTAAATGGAGCTCTGACGATGGGGTGGATAGCTTGACTTTACGGGGGATAAGTGAACTGCTTGAGGGCTTGGGGGCTCAACATGACGAAAGTGTGGTGGTCACTTTGGTCCCAAGATACGAGCCCCGCGTTGGGACTTCCATGACTATTGGTGGTCTCAAGTTTGACTTTGCTTGGGAAATTTCTTTTATTAGCTCAAATTTTCACTTTCCCTTTCTCAATGTATGTTTTTTCGCAATTGTGGTATCAACGCCCCGTGTTTTGAGATCGCGGGTGTGTTTTTTTTCTCTTTTGCATCTTCAGATCTAGCCTTAAGAGCATCTAGTGTGAGATTTTGAGTATGCCAACTGTTGGATTTGCTCGTCTTCCCACTAAATGAATCTATATGTGTTTGTTAGAAAACTGCAGCGAAAGCCAAGAAGAGCGAAGAGACGATGAACAATCGTCTCTGCTTCACCAGATGGACAGGATTTGCTCCACCAGATGTTCAGTTTCACCAATCGACACCTACAGCCTCTTCAATCTAACTGGCACAATGAAACCACATAAGTTGATCAGGGCATTCCTTGTGTAATTTCGAGCTTTTATTGTCACTTTTGATCTTACAGTATTTATTTCGTGTTGTGCATTTCTGAAACCAATGTCTCGGTAATGTGCATTTGGAAGTGGAATGAACTTCGGAAGGACGAAAAGGCTCAAGAGCATTTTGGAGTTGAAGACGGGTGAAGAAAAGACCAAAGAATCGATGAAAAAGAGATGTATTTTACCAGACTGGTCTTGAGACCATTCCAACTGGTCGTAAGTGTTGGAATAGATGCCCTAGAGGCAATCGTAGATTTAGTATGAACAATGTTTTGGCTAGAATATTCATTTATTAATTATGGCGATATTTAATATAATGAAGTCCTTAGATAAATTGTGTTATTTATCTTAAATGTCCCTAGTCCATTATATTGATTAATATGACAATCAAATATAGACTAGTATGTGGGTAGATTGATATGGAGATATCAAGTCTAACACATGGGTATGCATTAGGAGTAATGGCATACTGGATTGACCCACGACGAAAAGGATACATTAGATTATGTGAAGTCACAATCGCTTTTCGTAGTGCTAATATTAATGCAATCCTTAGACTTGAAGTCACTAGATACTCTAGTTGTGAAATATTGCGCTTTGATGTTATCAAACATTACACCGTAACTGGGTAATCATAAAGGTGGCTATTGGGCGTAATAGGAAGCAAGCTTAGAGATCGTAGTGATGTAGATAGGATTTGTCCCTCCCACATAATGGGGGTAAATATCCACGGCCACTCGAGGGATGAGGCTTATTGAATGTCTGGCCAGACTCAGATAAATTAATATAGAGATATTAATGTTATCTGCAAGCGTAAGCATATTCCCAGGATCGAGGAACTATGGATTGGATATACGAGTGTGACTATCTATGTCTCGTGTCCAATCCGGATATGGAGACAAAGGGATAATGCAATATGATATATTGGGCACAAAGGTTTGTCGGGATCACTGACTATTTCTATTGGTTGGGTGGCATGGATGTGTTGCTAGACACCGCTCCATGTTAGTAATAGTTACTACCAACTATATAGAAACCTATGGGGTCACACGTCAAATAGAGTAGAGCTAGATTTGGGATTAATTAATATGGATTAATTAATAGAAGGATCATTGTGCAACACCTTGCAAACTTAGTAGGACTAATTTGCAAGGAAGGGAATAGTTCTAGTCCTACTAGAACAAGAAAACTCTTTTATGGAAACAACAAGGAGTTGTTGGAGTATATAAAGGAGGCTCTAGCTTCCTTCCCACACATGAGTTATTAGTTATAACACACAAAGAGTGGGAGAGAGCAAAAAAGAGAGAGCAAGACAAGGTGCTAGGGCCGAAACCCTAGCCACCCATCCGCCCCCTACCCGACGGCAAGAGAGGGCCGCCCCCTCCCTTGTGCTTTGGTGATTTGTTGCTTTGATCTTCATCCCTCTTCCTCCAAGGTTCAAGCTAGCACTTGATTGAAGGAAGAATCTAGATCTCACCTCTAGACGTGGATCAACCGTAGAGACGAGGACATCATTCTTCGTGTGATCTCACAAATCAAAAGGTACACATCTTCTATGTCCTTAATCATGTTATGATGTCTCTTCCTGTGATCCTTGGTGGGCTTTGAGTAGGATTAATTTTTGTTATTCCGCTGCGTTACCTACGTCAAAACCCAACAGTGGTATCAGAGCCACAGGTCGTAGAGCATAACATGATATTATGTGTTTACGATTTCAGTCCATACACCGTATTATTGTTTATTACGCGAAAACTGAAAGATTGGCATAGTAGATGCAATATTGAATTTGATTCAATAAAACAAGACCCAATTTAACATTGGATGTTAGAATTGGTGAGTTTAATCACATAGGATGTGAATAATTGGGTTCTTGAAAATTAGGGTTCATGGGCACATGATTGAAAAGGGGTTTTCAATTATGGAAACAAAATTATGGAAATAAATCCATATGGAAACAACCTTGCTTGGGCAACAAGGAAGGAGGAAGGGGACTAGGGCCGAAACCCTAGCCGCCCGCCCCTCCGTTGCGCGCCAAGCAAGGCCGCGGCCCCCTAGGCGTGCGGCGGTCCTAGGGTTCGGGCCACTTGTTGGCTTGGACCCTTTGGACCGTTGTGAAACCCTAGTTACCCAATTTCATTAAAATTAAACAAGCGCGTTAAAAATTGGTTTTAACTGTATTATGTGCTTTATTGCATGGTGGATGGATATGGCCTAGGATTGTGGATGTTTATTGTTTTGTGGTTTGGTTTACGGCCTGCGAGCTGATCAAATTAATGTAATAATTAATTAAGTTTTACGGCCTGCGAGTCGTTCTTTTTCTCCTCGACATGTGAGGCTTTTGTTATTTATTTATTCTAGATGTTAGGCTAGAATTAGAAATATTTAGATGATAGCCAAGAACATGGAGAAGAAGACTGGAGAACCAAAAGAGCCAAAAGACATCCCTAGGCGCGCAGCTATGGTGGAGCACATGGAGATGAGCTCGGCACTTTAGGGCAATTAGATATTATCATTGGCTTGATAATATCATTAGTCTAGAGGCCATATCCATGCCACGTTTTTTTATTTTGTGGATGTTTATTATTCATGCCTTGTTATTTATTTTGTGTGTATGGCGCTACAAGCAAAAACGATAACAAGATAATAATAAACAAGGTTGGTCTTTTATTGTGGATGGCCCAATCCAAATAAGTAGACCGTGTTGATAAGATCAACCAAACATATTAAAAGAAATCCCTTAATTAAATATTGCGTTTTGCCTTCTCTTGCCAAAACACCCTTCATGATCATGGCCTATTAAAATTCGGGTTTGCCAAAGCAAGGCGATTTTAATTTTCATGATGTGTCGCGGACGACGCAAGCTAGTAATGCGTGTATGTTGAAAGCAAGAGGTTGGACGCAACTAGGCAAGAGTCAATTGGATTGATGAGCTTAGAGGCATGACAATTAGGAGTTATCCAATTGGATAAAGAATAAAAGGAATTTATTCACCTAATTGGACCAAGAGTTGCATGGGATGCAATTGGAATGGTTCCTACCTAAATAACCAAATTCTTGGGTGACTTGCCAAAGCAAGCTCAAGAAGAAGTGAAAAAGGGATCTTGGACCCACTAGAAAATATAAAGATATTTTCCGCTTTAATAGTGAGGGCTATTAATCCGAGAAAAATAGTGGGATCTATATTTAATGATCTAGCCGTTATTAAATATAGTCAAATTGTTCAAAAAAAATACTAAATTGCATATTTCTCGGTTTTGTAGAATTCCAAATGGCAAACAACAACGCATCGAGTTCATCCCTACGATCTGTCCTTGAGAAGGATAAATTGTCTGGAACAAATTTCATTGACTGGTACAGAAACTTGAGGATTGTCCTCAAGCAAGAAAAGAAGCTGTACGTCTTGGACACTCCAATTCCAGACCCACCACAAGATGAGTCTCTATTAGCGGAAGTAAGGGCACGTCAGAAACATATTGATGATTCTAATGACGTGACTTGCCTCATGCTTTGTACCATGACTGGTGAGCTTCAGAAGCAACACGAGAACATGGAAGCCTATGATATGATCAGACACTTGAAACAATTGTTTCAGGAACAGGCAAGGCATGAGCGCTATGAAGTGTCTAAAGCATTGTTCAAAAGTAGTCTTGCAGAGGGGAATCCAGTAGGCCCTCATGTACTCCGAATGATCGGGTACATAGAGAACCTTGAGAGACTGGGGTTCCCACTCGGCCAGGACTTGGCGACTGATCTCGTCTTGCAATCGTTGCCTGACAGTTATAATCAGTTCATTATGAACTATAATATGAATGAGATCAACAAGTCTTTGCCAGACCTATTGAACATGCTAAAGACAGCTGAGCAAAGCATCAATAAAGGCAAGGGCAAGGCCATAATGATGGTACACAAGAAGAAGGGCAAGTCAGTTGCATCTACTTCGAAAGGAAAACGCAAGAAAGTTGCGAAATCCAAGGAAGCCCTAAATCCTAGTGGAGGCGTGGCTAAAGGTGAGTGTCACTACTGCAGCCAGACGGGTCACTGGAGGAGGAATTGCCCTAAATATCTGGAGGATAAGAAGCTTGGAATAGTGATTCCACCACCACCAGGTATTTATGTTATAGACGTTAATCTTTCTATTTCATCATCCTGGGTATTAGATACCGGATGTGGTTCTCACATTTGTCGTAATGTGCAGGATTTGAAAAGAAGTAGAAGATTGCGAAAAGGGGAGATAGACTTGCGCGTCGGGAATGGAGCAAAGGTTGCTGCATTGGCTGTAGGCGTTTATGAGCTATCTTTGCCTTCTGGACTTATTTTAGAATTAGACAATTGCTTTTATGTGCCTGCTATGAGCAGAAACATTATTTCCGCTTCTTGTTTGGACGAGAAAGGTTTTTCTATTTCAATAAAGGACAAGTGTTGCTCCATTTATTTTGATAGTATGCACTATTGTAGTGCGCATTTGTCTAATGGATTGTATATCCTTGATCTAAATAATCCAATCTATAACATAAATACTAAAAGGATTAAAACTAATGATTTAAATCCTACATATCTATGGCACTGTCGTTTAGGCCATATAAATGAGAAACGCATATCTAGACTGCATAAGGATGGACTTCTAGACTCATTTGATTTGGAATCATATGAGACATGTGAATCTTGTTTATTAGGAAAAATGACAAAGTCCCCTTTCAATAAGAAAGGCGAGCGGACTAGTGAGTTATTGGCACTCATACATACTGATGTATGCGGACCATTCCCCACGCCTGCCAGAGGTGGTTATACCTACTTCATCACATTCACTGATGATTTCAGTAGATATGGATTTGTATACCTTATGAAGGCCAAATCCGAATCCTTTGAATTGTTCAAGGAATTCAAGAGTGAAGTAGAGAAGCAACTTGGCAAGAGTATTAAAGCTCTACGATCGGATCGTGGAGGAGAATACTTAAGCCAAGAGTTTGATGAGTATCTTAGAGAGTGTGGAATAGTATCCCAGCTCACTCCACCCAGAACACCACAATGGAATGGTGTATCCGAGAGGAGGAATCGCACTCTATTAGATATGGTGCGATCTATGATGTCTCAAACAGATCTTCCGATATCCTTTTGGGGACATGCTCTAATGACTGCAGCTTTTACCATTAACCGTGTTCCATCCAAATCAGTCATGAAGACGCCATATGAGATATGGACTGGGAAGCGTCCCATAGTGTCGTTTATGAAGATTTGGGGCTGCGACGTTTATGTAAAGCGTTTACAAACAGACAAGCTCGGGCCTAAAGCGGATAAGTGTAAGTTTGTGGGATATCCTAAGGAGACTAAAGGATATTATTTCTATAACCCTACCGAGAACAAAGTGTTTGTTGCACGGACCGGCGTGTTTCTAGAAAGAGAACTAGTCTCTAAAGAAGCAAGTGGGAGGGTTGTAGAACTTGAAGAAATTCATGAACCACAAACCACTGAACCAATAATGGAACATGAACAAGAACCACAAGAGGTTGTGGAAGAACCTGTTCAGGTAACACAGGAACTCCGTAGATCAGGAAGAGTGCGTCATGAGCCAGAGAGGTATGGACTTCTCGTGACTGAGCCCGATGACGTACCACTCATGGATGATGAGCCTGCAAACTATGGAGAAGCCATGAGTGGCCCAGACTCTAAGAAGTGGCTAGAAGCCATGAGATCCGAAATGGATTCCATGTACACCAACAAAGTATGGACTTTGGTGGAACCACCCGAAGGGGCACGACCCATAGGGTGCAAGTGGGTCTTCAAGAAGAAGACCGACATGGACGGCAAGGTAGTTGCCTATAAGGGGCGATTGGTGGCCAAAGGTTATAGACAGATTCATGGTATTGACTATGATGAGACCTTTTCACCAGTCGCCATGACTAAATCCATTCGAATCTTGCTTGCTATTGCAGCATACTACGACTATGAGATTTGGCAAATGGATGTCAAAACAGCGTTCCTTTATGGGAACCTCCTTGAGGATGTGTACATGACACAACCAGAGGGTTTTGAGGATCCAGAGAATGCCAATAAGGTCTGTAAGCTGCAAAGATCCATTTATGGATTAAAGCAAGCTTCTAGGAGTTGGAATCGACGTTTTGATGACGCGGTCAAAGAGTTTGGCTTCATCAAGAACGAAGATGAGCCTTGTGTTTACAAGAAGGTTAGTGAGAGCTCTATAGTATTTCTGGTCTTGTATGTGGATGACATACTAATCATTGGCAATGATATTCCTACTCTGCAATCTGTTAAAGATTGGCTAGGAAAGTGCTTTGCGATGAAAGACTTAGGAGACGCAGCCTATATACTGGGTATAAAAATCTATAGAGATAGATCTAAAAGGTTGCTTGGCCTAAGTCAGAGTACAAGGTGTTGAAGAGGTTCAACATGCAAAATTCCAAGAAGGGATTCTTGCCCATGTCACATGGAGTCACTCTTTCTAAGAATGACTGTCCCTCCAACGAGATGGAGAAGGACCGCATGAGCAGGATACCCTATGCTTCGGCCATAGGATCCATCATGTACGCCATGCTATGTACTAGACCAGACGTATCATACGCGTTGAGTATGGTGAGCAGATATCAGTCCAATCCGGGTGAGAGTCACTGGATTGCTGTCAAGAACATCCTAAAGTACTTAAGAAGAACTAAGGATATGTTCTTGATATTTGGAGGAATGGAAGATCTAAGTGTAAAGGGTTACACTGACGCAAGCTTCCAAACCGACAAGGATGATTACAGATCGCAGTCTGGATACGTGTTTTGCCTGAATGGAGGAGCTGTGAGCTGGAAGAGTTCCAAGCAAGGCACAGTTGCTGATTCTACAACAGAAGCTGAGTACATTGCTGCTGCGGAAGCGGCGAAAGAGGCAGTATGGATAAAGAAGTTTATCACTGAGCTCGGTGTGGTCCCTAGCATAGTGGATCCCGTAGAGTTGTACTGTGACAACTCTGGGGCAATCGCACAGGCAAAGGAACCAAGATCGCACCAAAAGTCAAAGCATGTACTTAGGAGATTCCATCTTATTCGTGATATGATCGATCGAGGAGATGTGAAGATATGCAAGATTCCGACAGATGACAACGTGTCAGATCCGCTTACGAAACCTCTTGCGCAGCGAAAGCATGAAGGGCACGCCAGATCTATAGGCATACGAGATGCGCCGGATTGGCTCTAGTGCAAGTGGGAGACTGTTGGAATAGATGCCCTAGAGGCAATCGTAGATTTAGTATGAACAATGTTTTGGCTAGAATATTCATTTATTAATTATGGCGATTTTTAATATAATGAAGTCCTTAGATAAATTGTGTTATTTATCTTAAATGTCCCTAGTCCATTATATTGATTAATAGGACAATCAAATATAGACTAGTATGTGGGTAGATTGATATGGAGATATCAAGTCTAACACATGGGTATGCATTAGGAGTAATGGCATACTGGATTGACCCACGACGAAAAGGATACATTAGATTATGTGAAGTCACAATCGCTTTTCGTAGTGCTAATATTAATGCAATCCTTAGACTTGAAGTCACTAGATACTCTAGTTGTGAAATATTGCGCTTTGATGTTATCAAACATTACACCGTAACTGGGTAATCATAAAGGTGGCTATTGGGCGTAATAGGAAGCAAGCTTAGAGATCGTAGTGATGTAGATAGGATTTGTCCCTCCCACATAATGGGGGTAAATATCCACGGCCACTCGAGGGATGAGGCTTATTGAATGTCTGGCCAGACTCAGATAAATTAATATGGAGATATTAATGTTATCTGCAAGCGTAAGCATATTCCCAGGATCGAGGAACTATGGATTGGATATACGAGTGTGACTATCTATGTCTCGTGTCCAATCCGGATATGGAGACAAAGGGATAATGCAATATGATATATTGGGCACAAAGGTTTGTCGGGATCACTGACTATTTCTATTGGTTGGGTGGCATGGATGTGTTGCTAGACACCGCTCCATGTTAGTAATAGTTACTACCAACTATATAGAAACCTATGGGGTCACACGTCAAATAGAGTAGAGCTAGATTTGGGATTAATTAATATGGATTAATTAATAGAAGGATCATTGTGCAACACCTTGCAAACTTAGTAGGACTAATTTGCAAGGAAGGGAATAGTTCTAGTCCTACTAGAACAAGAAAACTCTTTTATGGAAACAACAAGGAGTTGTTAGAGTATATAAAGGAGGCTCTAGCTTCCTTCCCACACATGAGTTATTAGTTATAACACACAAAGAGTGGGAGAGAGCAAAAAAGAGAGAGCAAGACAAGGTGCTAGGGCCGAAACCCTAGCCTCCCGTCCGCCCCCTACCCGACGGCAAGAGAGGGCCGCCCCCTCCCTTGTGCTTTGGTGATTTGTTGCTTTGATCTTCATCCCTCTTCCTCCAAGGTTCAAGCTAGCACTTGATTGAAGGAAGAATCTAGATCTCACCTCTAGACGTGGATCAACCGTAGAGACGAGGACATCATTCTTCGTGTGATCTCACAAATCAAAAGGTACACATCTTCTATGTCCTTAATCATGTTATGATGTCTCTTCCTGTGATCCTTGGTGGGCTTTGAGTAGGATTAATTTTTGTTATTCCGCTGCGTTACCTACGTCAAAACCCAACAGTAAGACCAGTTATACTTAGAATTTTTGAAGAAAATCAACAGATGCAAGCCTCTGCTGGTCTTTAAACCAGTCTGACTGGTCTAGAGACCAGTTTGACCACCAGCACACGGAAATATGAGGTTCTAACGCAATATTGAGGAAATTTCAGGGCAATAAGTGAGGGGAATCACGTACTAAACAACCTAGGACATGAATCTCTCAATGATTCACGTTTGGTGAAATAGAATACTATAGCGAAGAAAGAATACTACATGGGAGAGGCTACGGAGGAGACGAACGATGAACTCAACCAATGGAGATCTATAGGTTTTACTTTCTTCTTCTCCTCTTCTCAATCTTTTTATGGAGAAACTATCGTGTTTTTCAAGCTTGAATACGATTAACTAGACTTTTTTCTAGGCTTCTCTGGAGAGCCCAGGGTTATGTAGACGGTTGTTAATTCCGGATTTGGAGACTTTGTTTCATGCTGGTGATTTAATTTAGTGAACTGATTCTTAGTTTCTTGAACGTATTGATGAATCTCGTATATTAACAAGACGTGTTTGGTATTTGATATTCATGAATCTAGGGTTTCATTCATAGATTTTAATCGTGTTTAATGTTAATTTGATTCTTGTTAATTGTTCATATGTTGCGCTTAAAACTTAGTAGGAATGGAGTCATGAATCGGAACTACTATTTGGCTAGCGAGTGCGTGACAGTGGCTCTAACTAGCCTTGATGAGGTGTGAATAACAATCCCAAATCACCGAGACCGAGAGGAGACGTGTTACGATTGGCCTTAGTGGGTAGATTTGGTAGGTTATTTCGATTGTTTCGTGCAACGGTGGACCGAAAGTACCCATTGTCATGCATGTAGTCAGCCTACTAGAACATACCGGTAGTCCACATGAGACCGACAAGATATTGTAGTCAATCGAGACGTAAAATTATATGAGATCGACAGGAGATTGTCATAGCTTATTACTCCTCTTAGTTAGAATAGAAATAGCGTGTTACTTAGCTATCCGAAAATCGTCTACAGCTCTAGGTGATCTAGAGATTGCCTGGTTTTTACCATATTTGTGTTATTAAATAAAATAATCCAAAAATATTAGTTTAATTGTTATTTCACTTTTGAGTCAAATTCTTCCTCGTGTTAGTGTACTCTAAATTAAGTAACATATTAAATATTCTCGAGTCTGTCCTTGTGGGATCGATAACTCAATCGTGCACTTCCTGATACGCGTTAAGAATTGCGTCAAGTTTTTGGCGCCTTTGTCGGGGACAACCGGCAAATTATTTTGTTAGGATTTATTTTAGAGTATTTTTATTTTTAATTTTATTTTATTTTCTATCTCTGTGCTTCACGGGGTCTGTTTTCTCATGAACGCATGAAGCATGAGATATTATGAGCATGTGGAGCGAAGATGAGGATTCAAGAACCCCCCCCCCCTACTGTTTCTACAGCGGGGGTAATCAACAAGAAGAGGAAGCAAGCATAAGTTGGTGCTATCGATGCTTTATTTATCATGACAACAAGGACCCTGCCAATTTCACCTACCCCTGCTTCATAAACACCAACAAGAGGATTCAGTTCCAAGTATGGAGTTCTTGTGGAATATGATAGAGACAAATACTAAGCAAGTAAAGGCATTGGAGCTGTCAGTCGCAAGGTTATCAGATACACAAGAGCCAAAAAGGAGGTCATGCCACACATTGATCCTTAAATTTAGCCTCTATCACCACCACCACAAGTAAATGATTCAAACAAACTGATTGGCTTCCAGCTTTGCGAGAAATGCAAAAAAAAAAAATTGGGATAAGATGGAACAAGAATAAGAATCTGCATCGCAAGCTATAGACGTGGAAGAAGAGGTACATGAGCCGGGCGAAGAGTGCAATGTCCATGAACCAATTGTGGACTTTGCCACTTATGAGGACTCAGACTCTGATTCAGACTGGGGTGGACCAGTGTGCCCAAGATAGGAGGACCTGTCGTATTGCGAGCCAAAACCTCAGGTGAACTCACTTCCTCTGCATGAATGAGAAGACACCAATATTGGGAGATTTTGGTGTATCGATGATGAAGCTAAGAAAGACATTGTGCCCAATGTTATTGAGGTAAAAGTCCCAACTCATTTCATTCATGAATTTTCCATATCTCATATAAATCAAGTGTGAGATGAGTTGGAAGAACTTGTGTATGGAGACCCATATGGGAAAGAACGTCATGTGCAGTTTTCAATTTCTTGTTCTATGGACTATTTCTATTGATGATCCATACGACGTACTCAAGGATTTGGAAAGCAGCAAGTGTGGGTGTGTGGATGAATTACATGCGTTGACTGAAGAGCATCTAGAACCAAAGATGTACTATCAGGATGACTTTATAGAGCAGGTTACATGCGAGCCCAGTGGTACTTTGTGGGAGTTGATCAAGAAGATAAATTGCATGATGAAAAGAGTCAACTTCACCACTCTCCACCATCTGAACAGTACGCGGATGCACTTGAGTAGGGATTCATGGAGAATATATATTGAAAGAAGAATAAGTGGAGAGATAAAGCATCCTCCAATTTCCTTTTCGGTTAAGGCACTCTGGTCGGACTTTCGACCTTAATTACAAGCACTATTTGGAAAGAAACCCAATTTAGAGTAGGGTGTTATTTGAACTTTGAACTGTTGAGAGACCCTGGAATCTGGGAGAGTAAACATTAAGAAGCACTGAAATCGTGTCCAGAATCATAAGAAATCAAAAGATGGAATCGTCAAATCCTAACCCAAACAGCCAAAATAATGACATTTTTTCACGCACCTGCTCCCTTTTCACGAGGATGTCGTTTGGATATTTGCAAAACGAATAGGAGCAGGCTTCAATAAAATGGTAGCGAAGAAGAAGATGGCGTCGTAAAATAAAATCATAATTAGGATATGAAGACATACTAGTAGAATTCTGTGAGACTGATAAGAAGCGGTGAATCCAATCATAAAATTCGAAACCTGGTTGTCGCTTCTCTTCCCCGAAATTTGAAGTACCCTGGAATTGTTGTTGTTTCCATTCTGCAAGAGAGCAAGAAATTTGGAGATTATTGTAGTCCACTTGCGATCTGTAAGGCATTCGTTGAAAACTAATTCGTTGCTCTTGGATTTCAGAAGTCGGACACGTAATCGGAACGGCAGGAATCAGTGCCGTGAAGTGGCCAAATAAGAGTTGGAGAGGTACGGGCGGAACGAGGCGTCGTTTGGTGGTATATGACCCAACGCCGCGTAATTTCATTCTGGGGTCATTTTATAATTTGCAACTTATATGGGCTATTATTTGGCTAGCGAGTGCGTGACAGTGGCTCTAACTAGCCTTGATGAGGTGTGAATAACAATCCCAAATCACCGATACAGTGGCTCTAACTAGCCTTGATGAGGCGTGAATAACAATACCAAATCACCGAGACCGAGAGGAGACGTGTTACGATTGGCCTTAGTGGGTAAATTTGGTAGGTTATTTCGATTGTTTCGTGCAACGGTGGACCGAAAGTACCCATTGTCATGCATGTAGTCAGCCTACTAGAACATACCGGTAGTCCACATGAGACCGACAAGATATTGTAGTCAATCGAGACGTAAAATTATATGAGATCGACAGGAGATTGTCATAGCTTATTACTCCTCTTAGTTAGAATAGAAATAGCGTGTTACTTAGCTATCCGAAAATCGTCTACAGCTCTAGGTGATCTAGAGATTGTCTGGTTTCTCCATATTTGTGTTATTAAATAAAAAAATCCAAAAATATTAGTTTAATTGTTATTTCACTTTTGAGTCAAATTCTTCCTCGTGTTAGTGTACTCTAAATTAAGTAACATATTAAATATTCTCGAGTCTGTCCTTGTGGGATCGATAACTCAATCGTGCACTTCCTGATACGCGTTAAGAATTGCGTCAAGTTTTTGGCGCCTTTGTCGGGGACAACCGGAAAATTATTTTGTTAGGATTTATTTTAGAGTATTTTTATTTTTAATTTTATTTTATTTTCTATCTCTGTGCTTCACGGGGTCTGTTTTCTCATGAACGCATGAAGCATGAGATATTATGAGCATGTGGAGCGAAGATGAGGATTCGAGAACCCCCCCCCCCCTACTGTTTCTACAGCGGGGGTAATCACCAAGAAGAGGAAGCAAGCATAAGTTGGTGCTATCGATGCTTTATTTATCATGACAACAAGGACCCTGCCGATTTCACCTACCCCAGCTTCATAAACACCAACAAGAGGATTCAGTTCCAAGTATGGAGTTCTTGTGGAATATGATAGAGACAAATACTAAGCAAGTAAAGGCATTGGAGCTGTCAGTCGCAAGGTTATCAGATACACAAGAGCCAAAAAGGAGGCCATGCCACACATTGATCCTTAAATTTAGCCTCTATCACCACCACCACAAGTAAATGATTCAAACAAACTGATTGGCTTCCAGCTTTGCGAGAAATGCAAAAAAAAAAAAAAAAAATTGGGATAAGATGGAACAAGAATAAGAATCTGCATCGCAAGCTATAGACGTGGAAGAAGAGGTACATGAGCCGGGCGAAGAGTGCAATGTCCATGAACCAATTGTGGACTTTGCCACTTATGAGGACTCAGAATCTGATTCAGACTGGGGTGGACTAGTGTGCCCAAGATAGGAGGACCTGTCGTATTGCGAGCCAAAACCTCAGGTGAACTCACTTCCTCTGCATGAATGAGAAGACACCAATATTGGGAGATTTTGGTGTATCGATGATGAAGCTAAGAAAGACATTGTGCCCAATGTTATTGAGGTAAAAGTCCCAACTCATTTCATTCATGAATTTTCCATATCTCATATAAATCAAGTGTGAGATGAGTTGGAAGAAATTGTGTATGGAGACCCATATGGGAAAGAACGTCATGTGCAGTTTTCAATTTCTTGTTCTATGGACTATTTCTATTGATGATCCATACGACGTACTCAAGGATTTGGAAAGCAGCAAGTGTGGGTGTGGATGAATTACATGCGTTGACTGAAGAGCATCTAGAACCAAAGATGTACTATCAGGATGACTTTATAGAGCAGGTTACATGCGAGCCCAGTGGTACTTTGTGGGAGTTGATCAAGAAGATAAATTGCATGATGAAAAGAGTCAACTTCACCACTCTCCACCATCTGAACAGCACGCGGGTGCACTTGAGTAGGGAGTCATGGAGAATATATATTGAAAGAAGAATAAGTGGAGAGATAAAGCATCCTCCAATTTCCTTTTCGGTTAAGGAACTCTGGTCGGAATTTCGACCTTAATTACAAGCACTATTTGGGAAGAAACCCAATTTAGAGTAGGGTGTTATTTGAACTTTGAACTGTTGAGAGACCCTGGACTCTGGGAGAGTAAACATTAAGAAGCACTGAAATCGTGTCCCAAATCATAAGAAATCAAAAGATGGAATCGTCAAATCCTAACCCAAACAGCCAAAATAATGACATTTTTTCACGCACCTGCTCCCTTTTCACGAGGATGTCGTTTGGATATTTGCAAAACGAATAGGAGCAGGCTTCAATAAAATGGTAGCGAAGAAGATGGCGTCGTAAAATAAAATCATAATTAGGATATGAAGATATACTAGTAGAATTCTGTGAGACTGATAAGAAGCGGTGAATCCAATCATAAAATTTGAAACCTGGTTATCGCTTCTCTTCCCCGAAATTTGAAGTACGCTGGAATTGTTTTTGTTTCCATTCTGCAAGAGAGCAAGAGATTTGGAGATTATTGTAGTCCACTTGCGATCTGTAAGGCATTCGTTGAAAACTAATTCTTTGCTCTTGGATTTCAAAAGTCGGACACGTAATCGGAACGGCTAAAATCAGTGCCGTGAAGTGGCCAAATAAGAGTTGGAGAGGTACGGGCGGAACGAGGCGTCGTTTGGTGGTATATGACCCAATGCCGCGTAATTTCATTCTGGGGTCATTTTATAATTTGCAACTTATGTGGGCTATTTTATTATTAAACTTATGAGGAATACTTTTTTTAGTTATTGTCGATCCTGTTATTTCTGTAATCGTTTTCTTGAAATGAAATCTTTAAGAGACCGAAGCCAAAATTTAATAGCACCTCAAAGCCTCTCTTCATCCATGCCCTTATCTCACTTTATAATGTCAGTTTTAAAGGTATATTATATTGGTTAGCCTTTCACATATTTATGTGTTGGAACATGCACAATATCACCTTGTTCTAAGCAAAGTTCTGAATGTAATCATTCTTTAAGATATTGCTACGGAAATTCCTTACCAAGTCTTGCAAGGAGAATTTCACAAGGTGATGACTCTATGGCATGAAATGTACACACCTCTAATGGATGTCAATATGCATCTGCTACTAATAGTACTACCCAAGACAAGCTGATGTGAGACCTCATATGTATTGGGAGATAGTTTCGTCTGTTATTTAGTTCCGTAGACAACTTCTCCACGTAAAATTTTTCTTCGTTTCTAATTAAACCTTCTTAAATTTTAAATTTATATAGATTACCTTCTCAGTTGTGACATTTTTCTGATTCTTTGTGGAAATTAATTTCATATTGAGTGCAGATAACATTTTGTGACTATCTGACAAGAAACTATGTGTTCTTTATAACAATTGTAAGGAAAATTTTATAGTATTCTTTGGTATGTTGATGGCGAGAAAACTTTCTAGTTCTATATATGATCAAGAAAGTTCATAGGAGAAAATTGCGACTGTTTGTCTCCCTCTAATCTATGTAACAAAGATACGTGTGAATAATATAACTAAATGTACCTAGCATAAAGTAAAAATCGAATTAGCTTTGTGTGAAGTGTTCTCATACCTATACATTTAATGTAGTGATAAGGGACTTCTAGGTAGTTCATCCTATCCAGAATCGAGTCTCCAATATGAGTTTGTATACTTGTTTCCTCACAATCAACTCATTTAAGATAGTCGTAATCATATATTTGTTGACATCATGAAGCTCAAGTCTTTGTTATCTCTATTGCCTCAACTAGGTATAGATTTTTTTTTTGTTAGAACAAATAGCGTTTTTCTTTTCATAATCACTGACTTATTTGGATTCATGAAGGTTTGCAACCTGTTATTGGAGGGTCCATTGGCGTGCATCCAGTAGGAATTGAACCTACGAATTCGCCAATTATGAGTTGGGCGCTTTAACCATTCAGCCATGGATGCATAGCGGGGATCCTCGTACATGGTGAATAACTAAATTCCAATTGAAATGAAATCTTTAGGATAAATCAATGCAATTTAGGAGGAATCAATGAAAGGACATCAATTCAAATCCTGGATTTTTGAATTGAGAGAGATATTGAGAGAGATCAAGAATTCTCACTATTTCTTAGATTCATGGACCCTATTCAATTTAGTGGGATCTTTCATTCACGTTTTTTTTCCACCAAGAACGTTTTATAAAACTCTTTGATCACCGAATTTGTAGTATCCTACTTTCACGCAATTCACAGGGTTCAACAAGCAATCGATATTTCACGATCAAGGGTGTAATACTCTTTGTAGTAGCGATCCTTATATATCGTATTAACAATCGAAATATGGTCGAAAGAAAAAATCTCTATTTAATAGGGCTTCTTCCTATACTTATGAATTTCATTGGACCCAGAAATGATACATTGGAAGACTCCTTTGGGTCTTCCAATATCAATAGGTTGATTGTTTCACTCCTGTATTTTTAAAAAGGAAAAAATATCTCTAATAGTTCTTTCCTGAATCCGAAAGAGATTCCATGGGTTCTCCCAATAACTAAAAAGTGTAGCATGCCTGAATCTAACTGGGGTTTGCGGTGGTGGAGGAACTGAATCGAAATAAAGAGGGATTCTAGTTATAATATATCCAATGAAACCGTCGCTGGAATTGAGATCTTATTCAAAGAGAAAGATATCAAATATCTGGATTTTCTTTTTGTATATTATATGGATGATCCGATTCGCAAGGAACATGATTGGGAATTGTTTGATCGTATTTCTATGAGAAAGAGGTGAAATAGAAGCAACATGAATTCGGTACCGCTATTCGAAATCTTAATGAAACACTGGATTTGTTATCTCGTGTCTTCTTTTCGTGAAAAAAAAAACCAATGGAAGTGGGGGGTTTCTTCAAACAACAAGGGGCGCGGTCAATTATTCAATCAAACGATATTGAGCATGTTTCCCATCACTTCTCGAGAAACAGGTGGGCTATTTCTTTACAAAATTTTGCTCAATTTCATATATGGCAATTCCGCCAAGATCTCTTCGTTAGTTGGGGGAAGAATCCTCACGAATCGGATTTTTTGAGGAAGGTATCGAGAGAGAATTGGACTGGGTTAGACAATCTGTGGTTGGTAAACAAGGATCGGGTTTTTAGCAAGGTACGGAATGTATCGTCAAATATTAAATATGATTCCACAAAATCTAGTTTCGTTCAAGTAACGGATTCTTACCAATTGAAAGGATCTTCTGATCAATCTAGAGATCGTTTGGATTCCATTAGTAATGAGGATCCGGAATATCACACATTAATCAATAAAAGAGAGATTCAACAACTAAAAAAAACGATTCTTTGGGATCCTTCATTTCTTCAAACGGAAGGAACAGAGATAGAATCAGACTGATTCCCGAAATGCCTTTCTGGATATTCCTCAATGTCCCGGCTATTCATGGAACGTGAATCATCTGCTTCCAGAAGAAATCGACGATTTCTTGGGAATCCTACAAGATTCATTCGTTCTTTTTTCTCTGACAGATGGTCAGAACTTCATATGGGTTCGAATCCTACTGAAATGTCCATTAGAGATCATAAATTGTTGAAGAAACAACAAGATCTTTCTTTTCTCCCTTCCAGGCGATCGAAAAAGAAAGAAATGGTTAATATATTCAAGATAATTACTTATTTACAAAATACCGTCTCAATTCATCCTATTTCATCAGATCCGGGATGTGATATGGTTCCGAAGGATGACTCGGATATGAACAGATCCAATAAGATTTCATTCTTGAACAAAAATCATTTTTTTGATTTATTTCATCTATTCCATGACCGGAATAGTGGAGGATACACGTTACACCGCGCTTTTGAATCAGAAGAGAGATTTTAAGATATGGCAGATCTATTCACTCTATCAATAACCGAGCCAAATCTGGTATATCATAAGGGATTTGTCTTTTCTATTGATTCCTACGAATTGTATCAAAAACAATTCTTGAATGAGGTATTTAACCCCAGGGATGAGTCAAAAAAGAAATATTTATTGGCTCTACCTCCTATTTTTTATGAAGGGAATGAATCTTTTATCGGAGGATAAAAAAAAGGGTCCGGATCTCCTGCGGGAATGATTTGGAAGATCCAAAACCAAAGATAGTGGTATTTTCTAGCTAAAATATAAGGGTAAAAGACAAAAACCACCCTTTATTTATGGGGAAAATACATTTTTCCCCCTGATTTATGGTGAAAATACCGTTTGCACCCTTGTCAGGGTTAAAAACCAACACCACACTAACGGAGAGATAAAAATACAAAAATACCCTTGACAATTGACGAAATGACCTCACTATAAAGCCCACTCCCTTCCCTTCTATCCTCATTTTCTAACCCTAGCCACCCTCTGTCTGTTCTCTCTCTCTCCTTAGCCTCCTCTCTCTATCTCCTCTCGCCGTCGGTCTGAATCACCATCCACCACCGCCTCCTCCTCGTCTCTCTCTCTCTCCTTCTCGAACCCACCATCCACTGCCGCCTCTTCTCTCTCTCTCTCTCCCTCCTTCGTGAACCCACCCATCGCCACTGCCACCTCCACCTCCGAAAACCACCGCGGCCTTCATCTGCTACCCACAGCCAACGAAGGCGTGAACAGGGAAGCGGCGGCGCTGGTTCTGGGTTGTGAACAGAGAGAGTAAACTCGCAGATCTGAACCACTGACCCCGAGAACAGAGGTGGTTGTTGCTTGTTTGGTGGGTTGATGATAATTTGAAGAAATTGATCCAGTGGGGGTTGTGTAATTCGATTCTCTTGTGGCGAAATTTGAGGTATCTTTATAGAGGACAGAGTGAGAAGCCCTCGAAAGGTGATTTCTTAGTTTTGAGGGCGAAGAAGGTGAAATTAGCAGAGCATGATAGGTTGTTGAAGAAGTTCAGAGACA